>CM038679.1:133520236-134720236 GCA_021605205.1 Aegilops longissima
GGGTCTTTCTCTCTCGGTTGCAAACTACCACACACTATCTCCTCACCTTGCTTTCGCTGTCGAAGATGCATGTGTGATATGTTTGCAAAAGACACACACGCTTTTTCTCTACTTTTATCGTGTGTTGTCCATGTCTCTTTCACACACGCACACACTCTTTTTTGGTCACTCTTTCTATTTCACTCTCTCTCTCTAGTTAGGTACTCTCTCACATCCATAAGCATATGGATTTTTGAAAAGTCAAACCTTAGAAAAGTTTGACCAAGTATATGTGCAGAAAAACATTTACATCGGAACGATCATTAGATTCATCACAACATGTACTTACTTCATACTATCATTTATATTTGGTATTGGAGATATAAGTAATTTCTTTATAAACTTGGTCAAAGTTTCAAAAGTTTGACTTAAAAAAAGTAGGCACTACATTATCAAACGGAGGGAGTAGCTCTTTCTCTCTCTGTGTGCTATCTCTCACGGGCCTTCCCTCTCACTCGAACTCTCTATACCGACGGATTATACAGTCACCATGTCAGCATATACCTCCATATATTGTTTAGTTGACCGGTCAACCAGTCCACATGCTACCTTGTCAGCTCGTGTTCTCTATCTTCATGTGCTGGCCCATGTGGCAGTGGGTGAAAATAAGTAAACTAGAGGCCCATATGACACGCAGTGAAGTAATCTAAGTTGAAACCACTCGGGGTAGCACCCCGTACGCTAGTAAATTGAGGGCACACTTCTTTCACGTGAAGGACGCACTCGCGCACACTTCACCACTGCGCGGCGGCATGCAGAGAAGGACGCACTCGCGCACACCCAGCACACAACAAACACCAGGACATGTGTACACCGGTGTCGCCGCCGGCTGAGATGGACGGCGAGGCAGCCAACAAGCAGAGGCGGCTCGATCCAAAACCGCATCCGGCGAGCCTGGACTTCATGAGCAGCCTCCCCGATGACATGCTGCTCATCATCATCGGCCTCCTCCCCACCAAATCTCCCATGCGGACCACCCTGCTCTCCCGGCGGCGGCGCCCCCTCTGGCGCCGCGTCCCCCTCAACCTCACCATCGACAGCTGCCTCTGCGACGTGGATTGCAAACGCATGGCCGCAGTCTCCAAGATCCTTTCATCGCACCCTGATACGTCTCCAATGTATCTATAATTTTCGATTGCTCCATGATATATTATCTATTGTTTTGGACTATATTGGGCTTTATTTTCCACTTTTATATTACTTTTGGGACTAACCTATTAACCGGAGGCCCAGCCCAGAATTGTTGTTTTTTGCCTATTTCAATGTTTCAAGAAGCGGAATATAAGGAGTCAAGCGGAATGAAATCTTGGGAACATTATTTTCTCATCGAGATAAGATCCAGGAGACTTGGACCCTCGGTCAAGAAAGGAGGAGGCGGCCACGAGGTGTAGGGCGCCCCTGCCTCGTGGGCCCTAGAAGCTCCACCGGCGTACTCCTTCCTCCTATATATACCTCGTACCCCAACAGATCGAGATCTGGGCCAAAACCTAATTCCACCGCCGCAACTTTACGTATCCACGAGATCCCATCTTGGGGCTTTTCCGAGCTCCAAGGGGAATCCACCATGGAGGGCTTCTACATCATCATCATAGCCTCTCCGATGAAGTGTGAGTAGTTTACTTCAGACCTTCGGGTCCATAGTTAGTAGCTAGATGGCTTCTTCTCTCTTTTTCGATCTCAATACAATGTTCTCCCCCTCTCTCGTGGAGATCTATTCGATGTAATCTTTTTTTGCGGTGTGTTTGTTGAGAACGATGAATTGTGGGTTTATGATCAAGATTATCTATGAGCAATATTTGAATCTTCTCTGAATTCTTTTATGTATGATTGGTTATCTTTGCAAGTCTCTTCGAATTATCCGTTTGGTTTGGCCAACTAGATTGGTAGTTCTTGCAATGGGAGAAGTGCTTAGCTTTGGGTTCAATCTTGCGGTGTCCTTTCCAAAGTGTGATAAGGGCAGCAAGGCACGTATTGTATTGTTGCCATCGAGGATAACAAGATGGGGTATTTATCATATTGCATGAATTTATTCCTCTACATCATGTCATCTTGCTTAAGGCGTTACCTGTTTTCATTAACTTAATACTCTAGATGCATCTTTGGATAGCGGTCGATGAGTGGAGTAATAGTAGAAGATGCAGGCAGGAGTCGGTCTACTTGTTTTGGACGTGATGCCTATGTACATGATCATACCTAGATACTCTCATAACTATGCTCAATTACATCAATTGCTCAACAGAGAATTCGTTCACCCACCGTAAAATACTTATGCTCTTGAGAGAAGCCACTAGTGAAATCTATGGCCCCGGTCTATTCTCATCATATTAATCTTCCTACGCTTTATTATTGCTTTGCTTTTTATTTTACTTTGCATCTTTATACCAAAAATACCAAAAATATTATCTATCATCTCTATCGATCTCACTCGTAAGTGACCGTGAAGGATTGACAACCCCTATTCGCGTTGGTTGCGAGGAGTTATTTGCTTTGTGTAGGTACGAGGGACTCGCGCGTGGCCTCCTACTGGATTGATACCTTGGTTCTCAAAAACTGAGGGAAATACTTACGCTACTCTGCTGCATCATCCTCTCCCCTTCGGGGAAAACCAACGCAAGCTCAAGACGTAGCACACCCTGGGCCAGCAAGACGCCTTGACATCCGCATGTTCAATACCAACTGCAAGGTCCAAGCCAAGTTCAACGAGTGGTTCTTATCCCCCGCCCTAGATCAGCTCGAGGAGCTCAGCTTTGAAGCTGGACAATGTCGCTCTCTGCCGCCGTTCGCGCTCCGCCTCACGCCAACGCTGCGCCGCCCAGCTTCGACTCCTACTATCTTCCCCAGATTAATGACGCGCCCGCCCTTCTTCTCCCTCAACTCAAGCAGTTCGACCTCTTTGATGTTGGCATCTCAGAGAAGGCTATGGAGCACCTGCTCCGCAGGTGTACTGCGCTCGAGTACCTTCGTCTTGAGCAGATCCACAGGTTCATTAGTCTCCACATCGCCACGACGAATCTCCGATGGATTTATGTGTCTTGATGGCCTCGCAACAAGACATCAATTGGGAAAAGATCACTCCAGTTGTTCCACGTTATGGTCATTGATAATGCCCCTTTCCTTGAGAGATTGCTTGTATCTGATCTAGAAGGTCCAACAAAAATCAGGGACATTGACGCGCCAGAATTGACAGCGTTGGTGTAATCGTCTGCCATCCAAACTCTTTATTGGATCCATAATCATTCAGGTACAACACTCATCTTCTTCTCCGTCTTCTTGAAATTCACATTTTTCAATTTCTTCTTGATGTATTTACGACTGTCATCCAGAAAATGATTTCCACAAGCTTGACCCAGTCTATGCGCATAGTGAAGATCTTGGCAATAAAATCTATCGGCCCCAATCTGGACCAAGTTGTTGGATTCCTTACATGCTTTCCGTGCATGGAGAAGCTACTCATCGAGGTGAAACTTCTTTCCTATTAGTAAACGGTAATCACAATCTAGCTCATTTTTTTTTGTAATTTTCCCAAATTACGATGACAACTGTAGTGTTCAAAACTGCATCTACGCACTGCACCGAAAGAAATGTTTTTAGTATTTTTTCTCACCTGATCACCTGCATCATTTTTGTTGTTGTACTACTATAGTAGCCTAGGCTAGTCATAGTGGCAAGTAACTTAGACTAGTAAGTCTATGGTTACCCTAAGAGCAAGTACTACCTCCGTCCTGGTTTACTCTTCCTATTTTCTAGTAGTATCAAAATTTGACCATAGATTTAACTGACAAAATGTTAATGCATGTCACTAAAAATTATATCGTTGGATTCGTATTTGAACCTAATTTCAAATGGTATGATTTTTGGTGACATGCATTGGCATTTTCTTAAATAAATCTATGGTCAAAATTTTATAGTAAATACAAGGTAGTACAAAAGTGGGCTATGGCCCTCCACTATGTAGGCCAAAACACGTGCCAAATTCATTTGTGATGCATTTGGCATCGATGCCCCTCCATTGCTCACCTGGTGCCCCAATCTGGATCACCTACTTTGCTCCGGTGCCAAATTAACTCACGCAATGAAAAACACTTGCGTGGGAGAGGGAGAGGACTGAGGCAATAAAAGCACTTGTTTGGGAGAGTGAGAGGCTGGTGTAGTTGGTTTGATTGATTTGTTTATACACGTGGGTTTGTGTGCACAGCGGTGCCAACTCTCTCACATCGTTAGAGCGGTGCCAAAATCTTTTGATTTGACATCCATGCGTATTATGTGGCATACTTTTGAGAAATATGGCATCAGCCACATAGTGGAAGGTAACAAATTTGCAAGCTCTTCACGTGCTCTTAGGTAAATGAAAGGAAAGAGAGAGAGAGAGAGAGAGAGAGAGAGAGAGTGAAAATATCACTAGCCAGCCAACCCTATCATACGAGCGAATGATATTGGTACCTCTTGATGACACGACAATCTTATACAGCTAGCTGCTCTAAAATGTTCTCTTATTTTGCATATAAGAAAAGACCTAAAAGTGAAAAATGTGCTGCACTATAACAATCTCAACGAATGAGTTGATCTCCATATTACAGAAATTGATTTGAACGACTACCGAGGCAGAACATCTGGGATTAAATTGGCCAGGTTCTTTGTTCTGGAGGCAAGTGTGCTCAAGGTAATGAGGTTTGCCGTTCTCTGGCGCAACAATGAATGGCGTGCTGATCACCGCAAGCGTCTAAGCCTAAATGACAAAGTCTCCGCGGAAGCTGAATTTGTTTTTGAAACATCAAGTGGCAAGAGACTCAATTTTTGCCCATTAGTTACTTGTCAGGCGGTGGATTTTATTTTGTACAATAATGCCGCATCCACCTAAAGTAACGAAAGTTCTTATGCAAACTTCCTAGTAATTCCCTCTTCCACTACAAAAAAAGACACATCTGTGACATTTTGGGCGAGCAATTTTTTTACATCATACATATGACACTTCTATAGCGATAATTGTGACAAAACCGGTATCATCATAGATGTGGTGGGATCCTACTTCTATGACAAAAAATCATGACAGAAAATGAGCTTTTCGTCCTAGGCGGGCCGGAGACGCAGCTGCATGACATTCTTGGGCCGTCCATGACGGAAAAAACCGTGGTAGAAGCGAGGGGGAGGCAAATTTTGGGGAGCTCTCGGTTACGGTGGGAGGTCGGGGCGGCGATCGCGTTTTCTCGTACGTCTGGCGTGTGTGCGGCGTTGGCTCTAAGTGAACCCGAAGCGGCGTTGGGCTCTAATCGAACCCGGCGATTTAATCTTTGTAGGCTACGCGTTACTAAACCCGGCGATCGATTGATGGCTGTTAATCGAACCCGATCGGCGATTCCTTTGCTCTGCTGCTAATCAAGCCGATCGATTGGATGAGCGATGGCGTTGCTTTGCGGGGGGCTTGGATGAGCGGTGGCGGTGGCGTTGCCTCTGGATGAACAGGACCCGTGGTGTGGAGGCTGGATGAATAGTAGATGGTGGAGGGTGCCCGTGGAGGGTGGTTGAGCAGGACCCGTGGTGTGGAGGGCTGGATGAATAGTAGGCGGTGGAGGGTGCCCGTCGGGGTGGTTGAACGATGGCGGTGGAGTAGCGCGGTGGAGGCTGGATGAGCGAGGAGCCCGTGGAGGTGGAGGAGGTCGACGGTAGCCCGTGGAGGTGGAGGAGGTCGACGGTGGAGATGAACAGTATCCGTGGAGTCCGTTTTGCGACGCCACACCCTCCCGATGAGCAGGAACCCCATTTCACCGTAGGAGGTCCATTTCGTCCGTTTTGCGATCGCCACACCCTCGGATCAATATGACCCCGTTTCGACCATAGGAGGTCAGTTTCGTCCATTTTGCGGTACGCCACACCCCTCCCGATCAACATGACCCCCGTTTCGACTGTAGGAGGTCCGTTTCCTCCGTTTTGCGGTACGCCACACCCCTCCCGATCAACAGGACCCCGTTTCGAACGTAGGAGGTCCGTTTCCTCCATTTTGTGGTACGCCAGGCCTCGTTTCCATCGCCTGTTCCGTCCAAGCCCTCCCGATGAACACGACCACACATTCCATTCCGACCCAGCCGGTTGGCTCCCACGCGTTCCGTTGCCTCCCGATGAACACGACGCATTCCATTGCCTCCCCATGAACATGACGCATTCCGTTGCCTCCCCATGAACACGACGCATTCCGTTGCCTCCCCATGAACACGACGACGAAGCTTTTTCTCCGTTCCGACCCAGCCATGTACACGAGCACCGGCCGTACGTATGCGCGAGTAGGCGTTCGAGACCCCGCCCGTATGTATACATACGTGGCCGTATTTTCTTTCTTGCACCCTGGCCGTTGTACGTACGTGTGCATGCTATGTGCGCGCCTCTACTACGACACGTACACGCCTCTACTATGACACGTGCGCGCCTCTACATCCACCAAGATATATATATGCATTACCGTTCGCGACCTGAATGACAACTCGTGCGCCGACCAGGTGGGTCCCGGTATCGAGCACTTCTTTGAGTGCGAAGATGTAGCTCATGGGTCCCAGCGGTCGGGGCGAATCATTTTTTGCCGGACGCACTTCCTTGCGTGCGAAGATGTAGTGGTGGGTCCCGCAATGTCGGCGAATCGTTTTTGCGGAGCACTTCCTTGCATGCAAAGATGTAGCTGGTGGGTCCCAGCGATCGGGAAGCGTTTTTTAAGTGAAATCGGTGGCCCGTCCGGTGGGTCCCGCTGTCGGTGGAGGAATCATTATTTTGGCGTAATAAGGAGGCACTTCCTTGTTGCGGCCGTGAACCCAGTGTCGACCTCTCCACGTCAGATCCATGCCCGATGGAAGTCGTTCCTTGACCATATTGACCACGCCGCCGAGAGCACCACGGCGGTGGGCGACGGCGAGGACTAGGAAGGGGCGACTTCGGAGCGGGGAAGACGCAGATGGATGCCCATGCGAAGAGGAGTACGAGGTTCACTGGTTCAAGCTGCGGTGTGAGGCTCTTTGTCGCCGTAGAATAACGGGGGTGTGGGTGAGTAGAGGATGGCACGCCAGCGGTGGGAGTAGTAGGGGGCGATGAGGCCTCCGCGGCATCACAGCCGGCCACGGGAGGCAGGAGCACACGGCACGACCGGCGCTGGTTTGGGCGGCTGGAGCTAGAAGAACAGAGGTTGAAGAAGCACTACGACCGTTGGATGAACGTCGTACGGTAACAGGAGCTAGAATCGTTCATATTGACTAAGTTGACAAAGCCCTGCGTCCCCGTCAACTTGGTAGGCCCACAAGTCAGCCTCCCACTATGCTGGGTTCCAGCTTTGCAGGGGGGATATTCATTTTTTGTGCGTAATAAGGACACACTTCCTTGCATGCGAAGATAGCTGGTGGGTCCGACATGTCAGTGGGGGCACGTTATTTTCGCGAAATACAGAGGCCCTTCCGGTGGGTCCCAGATGTTAGGTGGAGGAATCATTATTTTGCGTGTAATAAGGAGGCATTTCCTTGTGTGCGGCCGTGGACCCAGCTGTCAGCCTCTCCACGCATAGTCTACTTCCGATGGTGTCGTTCGTTGACCACGTTGACTATGCCGCGTCGAGCACATTCAAGGTGGTGGACGACGGCGAGGCCCCGGACAGCAACGAGCTAAAGATGGGAAGACGCGGGAGTAGAGTCGCAGATAGAGAGGTGTACGAGGGTTAACTGGTTCTAGTGCGGTGTGGTTCGACAGTCGGTGGAGAAGAACAGGAGGTGTGGAGGGGTGGAGAGATGGCCTAGCCAACAGTGGAGTAGCACTTCATAGCGAAGCGTGCTAAGCGAGCTGCTAGCAGGAGGCGGAGGTGGTCGGCGGTCTTTGGAGGAAGAAGACGAGAGATTGAAGATGGATGCCGGTCGTTGGATGTAAATCCAACTGCTAACATGTCAGAATAATTTATTGACTAAATTGACAACGACTTGCGTTGGTTTCGACCTATTGGCCCACATTTCAGCCTCCGAAAATGTGGCACGTATTCAACCCATTTTTTTAGAATTTACAGTCATTTTTTTGCGCGGTAGAATTTACAGTAAATTTGATCTTTTTTGAATTACAGCCATTAGCTAGGCTGGGTGAACAAATAATGTAGCGTCCATGCGGCCCATTTATTTTATTTCCTAAAAAGTACAGGCCATTTGCACTTTCTCTAAATACACGATTTTGCTGGGCTGATTCTAATTATAATGTTGGGTTGGGCCGGCAATGTTATCAAAAAATAAAAAGGGGCTGAGCATTTTGTTATAAATGTATTTAAATATTAAGTGATATTATTACATTCGTCCTTAAATCTTACCAAGCTTTTGTACACAATCACTAAGATTTTCGTGCCAAAATAATCCAGGATTTTATTTGTTAAGAAATTATTTTTATAAGTTAATAAGATGTGGGATATTGTTTTCTTACATATGTAAGTATCTGTTAAATATATGATGACAATAAAAATAATATATAATAATATATAAAATAATTTAAATATATATAATATAGATAGAAGGGAAACATAAGTTGGACCTGGCGTTCCTATTCTTAGATAGAAAAATAGAATAGACCTCTGCGTTTTCTTCAAAAAAAATACATAAATTGGGCTGCCAAAAATAAAACCTCGGATGGGAGGTCCATAGGCCGGTCGATACATGACGGCCCTAAGAAAATACAAACATGCCTATGGACCTCCCATCCGAGGTCATGAGCTGCGCATGTTAAAAATGAAAGCCTAGACGGGGCAGCCCAAAACCACGTCCAACACTTGCCAAAACTTCATCCCTCGTTTTCTCTGTGTTCCGCACACTCGACACTGTGTGGGAATTTTGACTGTGCATCATATGAAGATGTGCTATGCATGAATGTTGATCAGCATGATGTTAACTGGCTGGTAGTTCCATTTTCGACCATGAATAAAACTTCCAACATGATGTTAACCCTGTTTGAAAAGGCCGTGTTAATATAAATGCTCGCCTCGAAAGTTGCAGTTTCTTATCTGAAACTGAAATTGCAGTTTCTTATCTGGCTGAAACTTGCGATTTCTTCTCGAGAATCACATTATGCACTTTTATACTCCTATGAAACTACATTTTTAAGTGCTAAAATAGATCTCTAGAATTCATAAAATACTTCATATGCTCAATCTGCAAATCTAAAATTCAAAAGACATTCATATCTGAAAGTACTCTCAAAATACACAACACAAAACACAATTCACAACCTGCAAATCTTGACAACCCTAAGCTCCTCGACAATTCACAACCTGCCCGACTATTGGGCTGGGGGACAACCCCTCCTATTCCTAGGCGGCAGACAGCCGCCCGTGAGGCGATGTGAGCGGCGAGGGAGACGATGGCGGGGAAGCGTCGTCGGGCCAACTGCTTTTCTCCTCTTGCAGTTGGGTTCGGTCGAGGAAGACTCCACCGGCTTGCTCTAGCAGGACACCCTCACAAACGGCACCATGTAGATGCTCGATCCTTCAATCTCTGGTGGATGCTCCATCTGGGATCGATACTCCCACCACTGCTCCCTCACGATCAGATTCGGTGAATCTGTTTGCTCCATGGCCCAGAGGAGCAGCTCTATGTACTCCGGCGCGACTCCCTCCGGGAGTATCGCCGCCTTTTTGCTCTGTTGCAGATATTTTGCCATGGATGTCGCCGTCGCCGTTAGTTGGTCCTTGTTGTCAAACCAAGACTGTATCTCCAACATCCTAGCTAGCTTCACAGGGTCGCCGTCTGCGATCCTCACGTATCGGTTGTACTCCTCCATCGATCTACTTCTCCACAGCACCTTCACTCGCGGTGGTGGTTTTGAATGGAAGAGGAGAGGAGCAGCGCTGGTTTTGGATTAGAAGCGGGAGAGGAGCGATGCTGGTTTTGTCTTTGGAGCAGGAGAGGAGGGCGGTGGTTTTGAAATGGAAGAGGAGAGGCGGCGCTGCATTTAGATTGGAACAGAGAGAGGCGGCGGTGGTTTAAGAGGAGAAGAAGCGAAAAAAGCGGCGCTGGTCTTGGAAGTATTTTTTTGTTGTTTTGCGTATTTTGGGTCAAAGTTTGACCACGTCTTGTATTTGACAAGCAAAATGTGAATGCATGTCACAAAAATTGTATCGTTTGGTTCAGTATCTGAATGTACTTTCAAATTATATTATTTTTGCAACGTATAACATATATTTTATGTGTGAAAATCATGGTCAACTATGACCCAGAATAAAAGGGAGACTAGTTAATGTGGGGTCGCTTTCTTAATTGAAGGGTAAATTGATTTTGATTTCGATCCAGTCACAGCGCGTCGGCCATCTCGTCCAATCCTAAATCGCTGCCGCACGCACCTCTCCCTCTTCTCCATTGCAAAACCACCTCCTC
This sequence comes from Aegilops longissima, assembly GCA_021605205.1. NCBI lineage: Eukaryota > Viridiplantae > Streptophyta > Magnoliopsida > Poales > Poaceae > Aegilops > Aegilops longissima. The sequence continues at coordinate 133,530,643 of CM038679.1, forward strand.
TCCACTCCATCATATCCATTCCAAGACCACTGTCTCGCCTCTCCCTCTTCTGATCTTCTCCATTGCAAAACCACCTCCTCTCCTCTCCATCATCTCCAGGCCAAAACCACCGTCTCGCCTCTCCCTCTTCTGATCTTCTCCATTGCAAAACCACCTCCTCTCTTCTCCATCATCTCCATTCCAAAACCACCGTCTCGCCTCTCCCTCTTCTTTATTGCAAGACCACCGTCTCTCCTCCCATCTTCCAAAGCTAGCACCGGACCACTCAGAAGGACATATATGGAGAGGACGCAGCAGCGAATCAGGCAGATCGCCGGCGGCGACCAGGCAAAGTTAGCCAGGTTGAAGGAGATCCTTAGTTGGTTTGACAATGAGTGGGAGATTTCGAGGATGGTGCGGGCCATGTGGCAATGTATGCGAAAGAGAGAGAGACGGCGGTGATGAGGGCGGCGATGTACATGTACTCCTCGGCGGCGGTCATGCCGCGATCCTCCAGTTCATCAAGTATCTCCTCAGGCGATGGAGCGAGACAGATTCGCCCGAGGCGAGAGTCGAGCGGAGGTGGTGGGCGTCAGGTCAAGGTCGAGCACCCAGAGGATAACGAATCAATCGAGTATGGTGTGCCGTTCGTGAGGGTGCAGAGCCAGCCGAGCCACAGGAGTATTCGTTCTCCCACCGCAAGAGGAGGCGGATGGCGTGGCGTCGCTTCCCGCCGTTCTCCACGGTTCCCTCGGCCTTCGCCTCATTTCAGCGGCGGCGGTAGGGTTTAAGGTAAGCCGCACTAACCTGATCTTCCACCTGCTCATGCTTACAATCAGTGTGACAGCTAATGAAAATCATGCTTACAATCAGTCTCCGTGTACTCGCCAATCACCCTAAAATAGCTCTGGACCTTTGGGTCAAAGTTGTGACACGATGTACAAATAAGAAAAATAGATTGGTGCTTCTTTCGGAAAAGAGTACTCCCTAGAAAACTGCCAATATAAGCTACTAGTATTTGGTTAGATGATTTCTTTGCTTTGAGAAAGATCCGTCCCAGAGGCGCCACACATCCCCTTGGTGGTGGTGGATGCCAATGCGTGCATGCAGCTTGGTGTCGGTAATTTTTTACTTGGCACACCTCGCACTCTGCATATATGTCGGTTCCATACGTACATTTGTGTAGTTCCACCAAAATGCAGCTGAATAACCCTGTTTGCACAGATAATGAAAAAGCGTGATTACATTATAGTGGCACTAGTTGATGAAACACACAAAATAAATAGAAGAAAATATTGCGATAGTATCATAGTATGCCATCTTTGCGAGGCGAGATGGGCCTACTGACGCTTCATCTGATGCGCCTCATCTTGGACATCGTCCCAAGTCTCCCAGATACACCTTACGCGTTGATGAACATCGGTGTACATCGGTAGTACAAGGAGGCGCCTTAAGACATTCAAATCTCTATTTTTGTACATATCAACTAAAATTAAGCACCCCAGTTTGCAGAAACGCTTAAACATTAACAATGGAACTTGTAACATCCCAAATTTCCTATTTGGAATGTTTTACAATTATAGCTAAGCATCTATGCATTCTGTTTGAAATTGAGTGCCATTTGAAGTTTGGAAGAATTTGAGTTTTGGAATTTGAATTCAAACTTTGGCAAGTGGGAATCATTTAAAAACTATGCACGATAAATACTTGAGCAAAAGTATGAGAGGAGTAAACATGACACTCCAAAATATCAGAGGAAAGCAATGCCAAAAGTTTTGAATTCAAACTTGAATTTTATTTGAATTTGAAAAAATGAATTTTTATAAAGTTTGGATTTTGCCTTTGGAAAAATGTTCAAATGATAGGAATTTTCCTGATCATTTTGGTATATATATGTCCTATATAAAATATTTATATTTTATAAGTTATCTCTGTTTTTGTTTTTATTAAAAAAATAAATTTAAAAAAAAAAAAGACCTCAGACCTCGGCCAAAGCACCCGACCCAGCCAGCCTTGAGGCAACCATGGCCTTGAGGTGCCCGGCCCACCACTCGCCCGCCAAAGAAACGGCCCAGCGCCAACCGACCAAGGCCCCGCCCGAACCACTTCGGCTCGGTCGCCCGACCGCCGCGCCCCCCCTCTCTCTCGCCGGCGGACCCCACCCGTCGTCAACCCCCCACGCCTTTTCGCCGCGCCGCCTTGGCTCGCGGATCCCGCGGATCCGGGATCCGATCCTCCCGATTCACCCCTGCCCAAGCCGAGGCGCCCCTATAAACCCCTCCCGCACCCCATTCACCCCCTCGCCCCTCGCGGAACCTCTCCTCTCTCTCACACGCGCTCGCCGGACTTGCCGAACCCCGCCGCCGCCATTCACCTCACCGCCGTCGCCCTAGCCCTCCCCGAGCCTCGTCGACTCCACCAGAACCCCCTCGTCGCCCCGCACCCGCCGGACCACTCCGCCGACCTCCCCGACGACCGGAGAGGCCAACACACTCGCCGCCACCGCCGCTGCCGCCGTCGAGCTCCGGTAAGCCACTGGACTCCACCCCCGCCGTCCGATCTCACATCCACGGCTAGGATTAGAACACCCCCGAAGGGGTAAGTTCTTTTAATAAAAACCCGGTTCGGCCGGTTTAGTTTCCGGTTTAAATTTTAGTTAGGGTTTTATTTTTAGTACCGGCCCGATTCGTTTAACCCTAGGCCCATTTTAGTTCTATTACGCGCAGTGCGTTAGTTAGGCCCATTTAGCATTTTTTCTTTATTTTCGTTTTTCTGTTTTAGCAGAATAGTTCCAGATTAGAAAAATTCATATCTTTTATTCTACTCAATATTTTTGAGTGATTCTTTTTTTGTTGGTTTGCAAATTTTCTATAGTTTCTGAAGAAAATATATTTAGCTATGTTAAAATTATTTATAATTGCTTTAATTTAGTTTTAGTCAGAATAGTAAATCTGTTATAACATGAGTTAGGAAAATTATTTTTATATGATTCTTTTGTCCCAACTTTATTTTGACATTGTATAACTGTAGGAATTAATTTGGGTATTTTAGGATTAATAAAAATTAGTTTTAAGCAGAATCTTGTTAATCCTAATTAATTAACTAGCTACTGTTTTCCTATTATTTTAATTAGTAAATAAATTTATTTTTCACATGTGATTGATTATTCTAGGATAGTTTCTGTCACTTTATGGGATGAACTTTTATTTATAATAAATAAAACTTTTATTTTATTTTTCTTAATAGAATTTGAATTAGGCCTAATAGGAGTTTTATAATAGCTTTTAAATTGATTCTTTTTGCTCCTAGTTGCTTAAAGCATTCTTTTCTGTTAAGTTAACATAAACTCATGTTTAGGTTATGTTAGAAAAATTTTGTTATATAAAACTATTTTTAGTTGTTGCTTGAAGTAGGAAAAACTTGAGTTGGTTTTCTTTGAGTTTTCCTTTAGGTTTTGATTTGTTGTTTTGGTGTGTTATGTTGATATGTTATTGTGTTAAGTGATGTTATGTTATATGCTTATTGTGATTATTGTTTGTTTTGGTAGAGTTTCGGTCTGAAGCTTGCTACTACGAGTCTTTAGCTTACGAGGATCATCAGCAAGGCAAGTCTTTGACCATGTTATTTTCAATACCTATGATTTTGTGCATTAGAAGTTATACCACCCCACCATGCATGCAGTAGTTGAAATTTTGAAGTTATGCTCTTGAGTAGTATCATGTGGTAGGATGAACCAATCCCCTTGTGACCATGACCCCGGGACGAAGTAGTTTATTTTGCTATGCTCGTAGACGGGTTTGGTTGAGTGAAATTCATAAGCAAGATGTGAGAGTCAATGATGATGACAACCCCATGAACTACAAGATCAAGATGGACTTGAATTCACTCTTGGGTGGAGGGCGGTTGTGGGCACCTGGAGAACACAGTGGTTGGCGGGATGCATGGAGAAGTGCCATGACATCTTGCGGAGCTTCACCCAGCCACGAAGAGGCGGATGGATGCCCCATTGACGGAAGCTTACTGTGCAGCCGCAAGCCATTATGGGCTCTGGCTGGGTCAACCCTAGTTGTGACGCTGGCTGGAGGGTATCTGAGATGTAGAAGAACGGTAGGATTGGATGGGTACAGCGGTAGCAGAAGAACTCTTTGGAAGACCCTGTTTCATTCGTCCGTCTTCAAACACCATGAAGTGCGAACACTTAAAAGGAGGAATGATTCTTGCGGGTAAAGTCATAAACCTCTGCAGAGTTAAAGATCTAATCGATTAGCCATGTCCCGATTCACGGACAATTTGAGCCTCTGGAACTTGGAAGTATTCGAAATCTCAACACTAAAACTAATGAATTAATTTGAGGGTTTATGACTTAATAATTTGGGAATGAGACATTGGTTGGCGGAACCATCTCAATAACTACCAACAATTTGTAGTAATTTGCAAGCAAGTCCTTTGTAGTAGGGAAAAATTTGCTTTTAGCAAAATGATGAGACTTAGAGCCCCACAGCCAAAATGCATATAGTGTTAGAAATTTTATTATTGTTATTCTCTTGGTGACTTGCCAGCTTATTCAAAAAAGCTGACCTACATGGCTGCAACGTCTTATGTTGCAGAGGTTTATTCGATCGGAGTGAGGCTACGCTCGCGCTTGGCGATTGCCCTTTGGAGTCGGATGGACTCGCTATACTTCTACGCTTCCGCAGTTTTAGTAGTTTATTTCTCATGAGTTGGCCTTTGGCCAAATTTATTCTATTGTAATAAAGACTCGATATGAGAATCGTGTAATAAATTCAGGTGTGATTGAACTTTGATTATTTCATCGATGTACTGTGAGTACCAGCATGATCTTGGGATGGTACAGACACAGAGATTTGACCGATTTTGGGTCAGGTCGCTACAGAGATGGTATCAGAGCGCACGTTGATCGTAGGATCGTAACCCCTAGGATCGGAAAGCCATAGGAAGAGACTATTTACTTTATATCCTTATCATTCCGTAATTCTCCTGTTCATTTCTAACTCCTCTCCGATTTTCAACATTCTAGATGGCCGTCGAGTTCACCCCGGTTTTGCTACGAATTTTGCCGGCCCGACGAGGCGATGCCCTTGGAAGGAAGTTGGTCGAGATGGTGAAGAAGCTGAAGATTGCTCGCCCTCGATCACGGGAACCCAACCAATGCACTTAAGCGGACACCGCTCTGAGTTGAAGTGCATATTCGGGGAGAACCTTCGGAGGACATACGGAGCCTATTGACTTTGAGTTCACCGACTTCAAGCTGGATCATCGGAAGGGACATGGTGATCTATCGTGCCCTTGGACATCTCCGAGGAGATCAGGGCGAGCTCGATCCCTCGAGACCTCGCCATGGTTTCCCTCGGGGCAAGGAATGGAGATATCATCCGTGCCGTGAGGGCGACTCCATTCTCTCTTATGTCCGGGACTTGGAGTGTCTCCTCAGGAAGCAGGAGATTCAGACTCGCCGTAGCTCGAAGGTACACAGGAGGCTGTTGTTCCGTGAACTAGAAGCTGGAGGAGAAGGCACACAGACTTCCTTAACCATGAGGAAGAAATCGCGGACTTCATGGGAGAGTCGACGACACGAAGATGAAGCTTGCAGCAATTGAGGAAAAGATGGACTTGGGAGAGGACCTTTTTCCGAGTGGAGATGATGGACCCCTCGTGAGCAATGATCAGGACTATGAAGGGAGTTCCACTGGAGGAAGCCGCAAGAGGAGGCGCCACAACAGAGGACACCACACCGGAGGACATCGCACCAGAGGACGCAAGGATTATTGATGCTGACTTTTAGTCGACCACCATGTTATTTTTACTTTTCGTCGATCAGTTAGACCGATATTTTTCGATTAGTCGTGAGCTTTTGTAATCGAGATTGAACCATGTTTGAGTGGAATGAATAAATGATTGGTGTGTTTATGTTTGTGCATTCATATGGGTAGTGTTATTTCTCATTAGACCATTGTTCTATTCTAATTGTCTCATCCACTCCAAAAACACCAGATGCCTCAGAGCGTGACCCGGTCTCAACTTCCTTGAGCTCACCCAGCTGCTCCAAAGCAGCGAGAATGCCATATATGCGAGATGCTCATCGAATCGAACAACAACAACAATCCACCGCCACCACCACCCCTGTTGACAACTTGACTCGATTCACGAGGCTGAATCCGCGGTGTTCTCTAGCAGACCGAGCGATTGTGGCGATGATTGGCTCCGCAAGATCGGAAGAGAGTTAATCACCGTTGGATGCACCGATGCGAGAGAAGGTGCGCTTTGCCGCACATCAACGATGGACCTGCAGCTTCTTGGTGGGAGAACTACACGCCACTTATCCCATCGCCACCATCACATGGGATCAGTTCAATGAGCCTTCCGCACCGCTCATGTTTCATTTGGAGCCATGAGTGCAAGAAGCGTGAGTTCCGCAACTTACGCCCGGGGAACCGTCTTGTGGCGATGCGTGGATGAATTCAGCAAGCTAGCCGCTATGCCCCGATGATGTGGCCACAGATGCATAAGCAGGAGAAGTTTCTCGAGGACTCAATGACGAGCTGGGTATGCAGCTTATGGTGGCTACTTCGCCAACTACCGGAGGTGGTAGACAAGGCCATCGTGCTTGAAGGCAAGCAGCAGCAGATTGAAAGCCATAGCGGAAGTACAGCCAGGGAAGCACAACTCGGGAGCTCAGCGAAGCCCGTTATGCCCCATACTCAGGAGGGCATATCCATCACAACCATGGAGGCAATGGGAACAATCGCAACCAGGACAGCAGGTCTGGCAATGGCAACGGCAATGGAAACGGTAATGGTAATCAGCATCGTCCTGCCCGGCTCCGAAGGATCTGAGCCACATCACGGCTTCAAGTGCGGAAAACAGGCACTATGCCACCGACTGCCCGGAGGCCAAGCGGAGGAATGGAAGCGGCAATGGAAGCTCAGCGAAGAAGCCCAACCCTTTCCCTCGTGCTCGGGTGAACCACATTGGCGTGGAGGGCGTCTATGATCAGCCGGAAACTTGTGGTTGGTAAGTTTTATTGAATTCACGTTCAGTTTGGTACTCTTTGATTACGGTGCAGCGCATTCATTCATATCAAGGGTAGTTGTGGAAAAATGCGGGTTGCCCACTAAAACCCTTAGAAGCCCCTTGGCGTCGGTTCGCGGGAGGAGAAATGATGGCGGCTTAGGCTGTCATGCAACCCTCAACATCGGGAACCATAAATTTCCATGAGACCTCATAATGTTGAAACCCGGACCTTGGATGTAATCCTAGGCATGGATTGGTTGGCGAAGTTTGAAGGAAACATAGGATGTGCCGCAAGAAGTCTATTACGCTCACCACCCGGGCGAAGAGGATCAAGTATGTATCGAGGCGTAGCGGATGAAGAATCGGTGAATTCCCTCAAGGGAGTTTTTAGGAGGAAGTGCCGATGGTGCAAGATTTTCCGATGTGTTTCGGAGGAATTACGGGAATGCCACGGACGGGGACATTGAGTTTCGATTGAGTTATTGCGGCACAGCCCCAATATCCAAGAGACCCTATCGGATGCCACGGAATGAATTGAAAGAGATCAAGGATCAAATTAATGAGTTATTGGAGAAAGGATACATTCGCCAAGCTCATCACCTTGGGGAGCCCAGTTCTTTTGGTAGAGAAGAAGGATGGAAGCTTGAGGATGGTTGTGGATTATCGTGCGTTGAGCGAAGTAACCATCAAGAACAAGTACCCTCTGCCGATGATTAATGATCTGTTTGATCAGCTAGTTGGAGCCAAGGTATTCTCCAAGATCGATCTTGATCGGTATCATCGATTGAAGATCCGTGAAAAGGATATACCCAAAACAGCATTCACTACCAGGTATGGTTTATATGAGTATACCGTCATGTCATTTGGATTGACTAATGCTCCTGCATACTTCATGAACTTGATGAACAAGGTGTTTATGGAATATCTGGACAAGTTTGTCGTGGTGTTCATTGATGATATATTGATTTTCTCCAAGAGCAAGGAAGAGCATAAGGAACATTTGCGTCTAGTTCTGGAGAAACTTCGAGAACATCAGTTGTATGCCAAGTTCAGCAAATGTGAATTTGGCTGAAGGAAGTCGGATTCCTTGGACAAGTTATTTCAGGAGAGGGAATAGCAGTTGATCCCGCCAAGGTTGAATCAGTCACCGATTGGCGATCGCCCACCTCGATCAAGGAGATCCATGATTTTCTCGGACTCGCGGGATATTATCGGAGGTTTATTGAGAACTTCTCAAATATTGCCAAACCCATGACTGAGCTGTTGAAGAAGGAAGCCAAGTATGTTTGGACCGAGGAATGTGAAGCCGGTTTCAGGAATTGAAGAAGCGGTTGGTTCTGCCCGATGCTGATTTTGCGGACATACACAAGGAATACCGGGTTTATTGTGGCGCTTCTCGTCAAGGACTCGGAGGAGTACTAATGCAGGAAGGTAAAGTTGTAGCTTATGCCTCCGGACAGCTACGACCTCACGAGATGAATTATGCCACACATGATTTGGAGTTAGCAGCCGTAGTGCATGCACTCAAGACTGGAGACATTTCCTCATCGGAAACCGTTGTGATGTTTACACAGATCACAAGAGCTTGAAGTATATTTTCACGAGAAGAGTTGAACCTCGAGCGAGAGGAGATGGCTAGAGTTGATAAAGGACTATGACATGAGATTGCATTACCACCCGGTAAGGCTAATGTTGTAGCAGATGCTTTGAGCCGTAAGAGTTATGTGAATACTCTCGACGCAGGAGGATTACCTCGGGAGTTAGTCGATGACCTCAGAGATCTCCGGTGGAGATAGTTCGAGAGGATACGTTGCAACTCTGGAAGTTCAGTCCACTTGTGGCGAAAGGATTCGTGAAGCTCGAAGTCGGACAAGGAAATTGATGAGATAAAGCAAAAGATGAATGAAGGAAAAGCTAAAGGTTCCGTAAGGATGAACACGGAACTATATGGTTCGCGGATCGTATTTATGTGCCCAATGATCCCGAACTCAGGAAGCTAATTCTTGGAGGCTCATGATTCACCGTACTCGATTCACCCGGTAACACCGAGATGTACACGGATTTGAAGGAAAGTTTACGGTGGGCGGTATGAAGAAGGATATTGCCGAGTACGTAGCGATATCACGATGTTTGGCAGCAGTAAAGCAGAACATCGAAGCCAGCGGGGTTACTTCAACCTTTGCGATTCGATTGGAAATGGGAAAAACTTGGAATGGATTTCATCACAGGATTACCGGGACCCGTTCAGGTTATGATTCCATCTGGGTAGTGGTTGATCGTTTGACCAAGGTAGCTCACTTCATTCCGTGAAGACTACATACACCAGTGCTAAGTTGGCCAAGATATACATGACCAGGATCGTATGTCCGCATGGAGTTCGAGGAGTATCGTGTCGGATAGAGGAACACAGTTTACCTCAAAGTTTTGGAATCAGTTGCATGAAACTTTGGAGTGCGAGGCTGGAGTTGATCTGACTTTTCATCCATGAGCAGATGGACAGACCGAGAGAGTCAACCAGATTACGGAGGACATGTTGAGAGCTTGTGTGCTAGACTATGGGTCTAGTTGGGATGATAATTTGCCGTCTGGAGTTCTCATACAACAACAGTTATCAATCCGATCTGAAGATGGCCCTTCGAAGCTCTATCACGGAAGGAGGTGCGAACACCATTCTTTGTGGGATAGTGTTGGAGATCGATCACTTTTGGTTCCGATCTTATCGAGATTCGAAGAAAGTCAAGCTGATTCGGGATAGACTCAAGATAGCACGATCGAGACGGAAGAGTTATGCCGACGAGAAGCGCAAGGAAGTGAGTTACGAAGTGGGAGACCGAGCATATCTTCGTGTGTCTCCACTTCGTGGAATCAAGAGGTTTGGTGTCAAAGGAAAGTTAGCACCCCGATTCATTGGCCCCTACAAAATCCTCGAGCGTCATGGAGAAGTTGCTTACAAGTTGGAATTGCGGAAGGATTGTGCGGAGTTCATGATGTCTTCCATGTTTCTCGGTGAAGAAGTGTCATGCCGACATGGCGATATTCCGTTGAGAGACACAAGTGCCCTAGAGGCCATACAGCAGCGGTGATCGACTTATAAGGAGAAACCCGTCCGAATTCTCGAGACTGCGACGAGTCACCCCAGCAAGGTCATCAAATTTTGCAAGGTCTTGTGGAGTCATCACTCGAAGAAGAAGCCACACAGGGGCTTGAAGAAGACCTTCTTGAGACCACCCGCACCTATTTGCTAGCCAACCCGAATCTCGAGGGCGAGATTCATCTTAAGGTGGGTAGGTTTGTAACATCCCAAATTTCCTATTTGGAATGTTTTACAATTATAGCTAAGCATCTATGCATTCTGTTTGAAATTGAGTGCCATTTGAAGTTTCAGAAGAATTTGAGTTTTGGAATTTGAATTCAAACTTTGGCAAGTGGGAATCATTTCAAAAACTATGCCTGATAAATACTTGAGCAAAAGTATGAGAGGAGTAAACATGACACTCCAAAAATATAAGAGGAAAGCAATGCCAAAAGTTTTGAATTCAAACTTGAATTTTATTTGAATTTGAAAAAAAATGAATTTTTATAAAGTTTGGATTTTGCCTTTGGAAAAATGTTCAAATGATAGGGAATTTTTCCCTGATCATTTTGGTATATATATGTCCTATATAAAATATTTATATTTTATAAGTTATCTCTGTTTTGTTTTTATTAAAAAATAAATTTTTTAAAAAAAAAAAAAAGACCTCAGCGCCACCGAACCACTGCCCAGCCAGAGCCGAGGCAACCCATGGCCTTGAGGCCCACCCGGCCCACCACTCGCCAAATGAGCCGGCCCAGCGCCAACCGACCGAGGCCCCCGCCGAACCACTTCGGCTCGGTCGCCCGACCGTGCCGCCCCCTCCCTCTCTCGCCGGCGGACCCCACCCGTCGTCAACCTCGCCCACCCTTCGCCCGCGCCGCCGCCGCTCGCCGGATCCCGACGGATCCGGGATCGATCCTCGATTCACCCCTGCCCAAGCGGCGCCCCCTATATAAACCCCTCGCACCCCATTCCCCCCTCCCCTCGCCGAACCTCTCCTCTCTCTCACACGCTCGCCGGACTTGCCGAACCCCGCCGCCGCCATTCACCTCACCGCCGTCGCCCTAGCCCTCCCCGAGCCTCGTCGACTCCACCAGTACCCCCCCTCGTCGCCCCGCACCCGCCGGACCACTCTGCCGACCTCCCGGCGACGGGAGGCCAACACACTCGCGCCGCCCGCCGCCGTCGAGCTCCGGTAAGCCACGGACTCCACCCCGCCGTCCGATCTCACATCCACGGCTAGGATTAGAACACCCAGAAGAATAAGTTCTTTAATAAAAACCAGTTCGGCGGTTTAGTTTCAGTTTAAATTTTAGTTAGGGTTTTATTTTTAGTACCGGCCCGATTCGTTTAACCCTAGGCCCATTTTAGTTCTATTACGCGCAGGGCGTTAGTTAGGCCCATTTAGCATTTTTTCTTTATTTTCGTTTTTCTGTTTTACCAGAATATTCCAGATTAGAAAAATTCATATCTTTTATTCTACTCAATATTTTTGAGTGATTCTTTTTTGTTGGTTTGCAAATTTTCTATAGTTTCTGTAGAAAATATATTTAGCTATGTTAAAATTATTTATAATTGCTTTAATTTAGTTTTAGTCAGAATAGTAAATCTGTTATAACATGAGTTAGGAAAATTATTTTATATGATTCTTTTTGTTCCAAATTTATTTGACATTGTCTAACCGTAGGAATTAATTTGGGTATTTTAGGATTAATAAAAATTAGTTTTAAGCAGAATCTTGTTAATCCTAATTAATTAACTAGCTCTGTTTTCCTATTATTTTAATTAGTAAATAAATTTATTTTTCACATGTGATTAATTATTCTAGGATAGTTTCTGTCACTTTATGGGATGAACTTTTATTTATAATAAATAAAACTTTTATTTTATTTTTCTTAATAGAATTTGAATTAGGCCTAATAGGAGTTTTATAATAGCTTTTAAATTGATTCTTTTTGCTCCTAGTTGCTTAAAGCATTCTTTTCTGTTAAGTTAACATAAACTCATGTTTAGGTTATGTTAGAAAATTTTTTGTTATATAAAACTATTTTTAGTTATTGCTTGAAGTAGGAAAAACTTGAGTTGGTTTTTCTTTGAGTTTTCCCTTTGGGTTTTGATTTGTTGTTTTGGTGTGTTATGTTGATATGTTATTGTGTTAAGTGATGTTATGTTATATGCTTATTGTGATTATTGTTTGTTTTGGTAGAGTTTCGGTCTGAAGCTTGCTACTCTGAGTCTTTAGCTTACGAGGATCATCAGCAAAGGCAAGTCTTTGACCATGTTATTTTCAATACCTATGATTTTGTGCATTAGAAGTTATACCACCCACCATGCATGCAGATAGTTGAAATTTTGAAGTTATGCTCTTGAGTAGTATCATGTGGTAGGATGAACCAATCCTTGTGACCATGACCCGGGACGAAGTAGTTTATTTTGCTATGCTCGAGGCGGGTTTGGTTGAGTGAAATTCATAAGCAAGATGTGAGAGTCAATGATGATGACAACCCCATGAACTACAAGATCAAGATGGACTTGAATTCACTCTTGGGTGGAGGGCGGTTGTGAGCACCTGGAGAACCCGGTGGTTGGCGGGATGCATGGAGAAGTGCCATGACATCTTGCGGAGCTTCACCCAGCCACGAAGAGGCGGATGGATGCCCCATTGACGGAAGCTTACATGCAGCCGCAAGCCATTATGGGCTCTGGCTGGGTCAACCCTAGTTGTGACGCTGGTGGGCGGTACTACGAGATGTAGAAGAGCGGTAGGATTGGATGGGTACGGCAGTAGCAGAAGAACTCTTTGGAAGACCTGTTTCATTCGTCCGTCTTCAAACACCATGAAGTGCGAAGACTTAAAAGGAGGAATGATTCTTGCGGGTAAAGTCATAAACCTCTGCGAGTTAAAGATCTAATCGATTAGTCGTGTCCCGATTACGGACAATTTGAGCCTCTGGAACTTGGAAGTATTGAAATCTCAACACTAAAACTAATGAATTAATTTGAGGGTTTATGACTTAATAATTTGGGAATGAGACATTGGTTGGCGGAACCATCTCAATAACTACCAACAATTTGTAGTAATTTGCAAGCAGGTCCACTGTAGTAGGGAAAAATTTGCTTTTCGCAAAATGATGAGACTTAGAGCCCCACAGCCAAAATGCATATAGTGTTAGAAATTTTATTATTGTTATTCTCTTCGTGACTTGCCAGCTTATTCAAAAAAGCTGACCTACATGGCTGCAACGTCTTATGTTGCAGAGGTTTATTCCGATCAGGAGTGAGGCTACGCTCCGCGCTTGGCGATTGCCCTTTGGAGTCGGATGGACTCGCTATACTTCTACGCTTCCGCAGTTTTAGTAGTTCATTTCTCATGAGTTGGCCTTTGGCCGAATTTATTCTATTGTAATAAAGACTCGATATGAGAATCGTGTAATAAATTCAGGTGTGATTGAACTTTGATTATTTCATCGATGTACTGTGAGTACCAGCATGATCTTGGGATGGTACAGACACAGAGATTTGACCGATTTTGGGTCAGGTCGCTACAGAACTAGTTGATGAAACATACATTAACAAAGAGAAGCACTTTCTTTATCTACATTGGAAATGAAATGATAGAGATGACACTCGCTCTATTTTAACTGTATTATTACTTCATTTTATCGGTGACACTAGATTCGAGCAAGTGGCAAGCGAGGTGTACCGTCGTCCCAAGGATGGAGGCGGGGTGCTTAGGCGGGATCTCAAGCTGGCTCTTTCAGTCACCAACATGGATGATTCAATTCATGGGACCTTTTGGTGCAGTTCACCTAAAATGAAGCAATGTCCCGTGAGCTAGCAACTTCTTCTTCAATTTTTTTAAGGAAGGGCTCCAGCCCCGGTTCCATTTCCATCAGAAAACAAAACCCACAGAGCTTCTTCTTCATTAGTTGCAATAAAATTGAGCAACATCAAGGTTGGTTGTGAAGCTCCTGGAATGCTCAACTATAATTTGGATATCATTTGTGCAGTTCAACTAAGATCGAGCGTGAAATGTATATCTCTGTTTGCACAAAAAAGGTGGAAAGGAGGGTGACTAACAAGTGATGAAACATGTATCAAATGAAAAGAAGCATGTTTCTTATCTGAATGGCAATCCTACAAGGACAATAGCAATTCTAAAGCACTGGCATTGCTAGATACTAGTGTGGGCATTAGGATTAACTATGACAACGGTAAATACGATATTACTTTGGGCACGGGAGAGTAGGCGGACTAGGACAGTTGCATTTCTAACAAAAAGAACCAACTTATCTTAATGGGAAATTTTAGCAGGACATGTAAAGAAGTGCCATTGATTCATATTACGGAGGCATTACATTGAAAACAACATTGGTTTAACGTGTCCTTACTTTTAACAATCATTGCTACATTTTACTAGTGGCATTACATAAGAGTGGCTCGGGGCAACAAACATCGAGCAGGATATCAGGTTGGTCCCATTTTTGTTCGGTATAGCCACCTTATCTTTGTGTGAGGCTAGCAAATCTAGTGCTGGACTTATTACATTGACTTGTCCCTAGTCCCCACTTTCTTTCCTTTTTCAACCAATAGATCGGGTTTATATTGAGTCTGTACTGTGTTTCCCTTTATTTCCCTATTAGACCTAGAGACCAGTTGGATAGCTAGTCTCTGCTACTTTTCGCCCCCATTGTTTCCTCTTTCGACCAAGTCCTAGATTCAGGTAACAAATCCTCCCCCGCCCCCACCCCCTTTCTTCCTTGTTTGAACCAAGTAGTACTAGATTCGAGTGCATGAACTAGTTTTTCCTCTTAAACGTAAAAAAATTAGGTGGTTTTCGAACAGCCGATCGATCCTATCTCTGAGGGGCACGAAAAATAGTAAAAGATACAAATGCAGCGGCGTCGGGAGCTCGATAAGTAGAAACAAGGCGGTTTGAAGGAAGTTATACGATGGTCACGGGATGTTGCTAGGTGGGCGGCGGAGGCGGATCTGCCCACACTACGGCAATGAGGAAGAAGGGGTGGAGGCCCTCCCTCACCAATGGTGCTTGAGAGAAACGACAAGCAGGCTGATCGGGGCCGCGCCCGGCAGTGGGTAAGAGCCGTCGCCGAGGGCGGCTGCGTGAGCGTTGCACCTTCTCAACTTCCCGGAGGAGAGGATCCATTGGATCTATGACCAACGGTGAGAGAGAGAGAGAGTGTGTGGCTACATTTGTCGTGTTTAGATGCGGAGAGGCCGAGGCGGTGTGAAGAGCAACACTAGCAAGCAAGCGTGGAGGCTCCTGCCTATATAGTGGAGTAGTACTAGTTTTCTTTTGTCTACGGAGCCGGCTTGACCTCGTCAATGACTGTCGAGAAGTCTTCATGCACGTGGCCGAGGCGCAGATTGTCGTCATTTTGATCGAAGCGCGGATTATAACATATAACATGAAAAATGCCACATGACAAGAAATCATAACCTCGCTGCCCAAAGGAGACAACATGAATCCCGACGGACAAACTAGACGAGGAACAAAGCTCAAATTAAAGATAAACTCGTAGAAAACGGGTTCGTCGATAGATGTCCTAATTAACATAGCTGGCTTGACCTAGATGGCAGCTGAGTAGTCACTGTTCGTGTATGTGCCCCCAATGACTAGCCCAACTCAGTTGTCGCTGTTTAACCCTCGCAGTGATCTGAAACACATGACACCTAAATTTGCGAGATGACAATAAACCTTTTTTTAGATTTCTCACCACAACTACAACCATGTACAACACAGCCTGCACGACATGTAGACGATAGCCAATCGAGGCGTGTCTGCTGGAGTCTGGTCACATGCATGGACGAACTAATCTTCCGTGTCTTGCAGGGATCGTCCAGGCACCAACGTAGTACAACACTTCTCTAGTACTATCGCTCGTCTCCCTCTTCTATTAAGTCACCCGACTTGCGAGGCCGGGGAGTGTGGCTATGGTCGGTTCTCAATTGTCGTCCCACATGTGTGTGCAAACGCAATATGACGTGCGTTCCGTTCAGAGAGCAGCGTGCCAGACCGACCGACCGTCTGGGGTGCGACGCGAATGCGATGGGCGTGCTGTATACTCCGTACATGTGTACCGCTATTTTCTAGACGCTTTGCTCCATGGCGCGGGCGCAATCCATGGATACAAAATTAGTATACTTTATACTATTTAAAAGTCGAGGGGGGCTTTTCTGCGCTTGGTGGCGGCGGGCAGTTCCGCCTAGTCGGTTCGGCAGAGACGCGAGAAGACGAGGGAGTAGGCTGCTACAAGCGTGAGGGCTGTGTGATTTGATGATGATTCTTCTGCTGGACAGGTGGGGCCCGTGATTTGAGTTGCCATTATCATTTTAAGCTGGCGCTTCGACCGCCGTGAGTCTCGATTCTGGCCACCTCCATACAGGTGCCTCTCCCAATGCTCCACCATGTAGTAGAGGCTGGCTCTTGCATGAGAGCCCACTTCTCAACTTTTTCCTTGCCTCTCTTTCCTCCACATATGCAAAATGCCATGTAAAGCGCACTATTGTACTTACTTTTACTTCCTCCTACTGGTGCTTAAGCTTGCCACATAGGCATAAAGTCGATGTGGCAAGTTAATCAAGAGAGAGAGACTAGTTTGGTGACCCAAGGAAGAAATGGTGCTAAGCGCGTGTACCTAGGTGAAAAGACAATTTTGAGTCTATAGCTAATTAAATGAAGCAAACTTAGCAACACCATTTCATTGGAGGAGGTCACTCCTTGGCAAATGCAATAAATACTAGTACTCCCTATGTCCCATAATATAAGAACGTTTTGGCACTACACTAGTGTCAAAAACATTCTTATATTATGGAGACGAGAAAATCTGAAGAAAAAGATAGAGAGGAGTAAAAAAATACACTTGTAGCCAACCTTATAGACAACCTTGTTGTAGTATGAGTGACTAAGTGATGACTATGCATGACATTCCAACATCGGATAGCCCTACGCACCGTGTTAAATCTCCAAGAACACATTTGCTTGAGTGGACGCGACGGTCGTGGTAAGGCGCGACCATGATCAGACTCTTGGCAGCCTTGGATCTGAATCAAGCGATCGCATGCTAAGTTGCTGAAAATTTGCAGAATAACCCTCCAGGATAGGATATTCACCCATAGGTCTAGAATCACGCCATGCAACCGTTTGATCTCAGATCCAAGGGCTCTCGGAAGCCTGTATCATGGGAGAATGGAAAGCCACTACCCTGCCGTTCGCACGCTAGCAGTTCGCTCCTACTCGTCCCCGCACGTCCTTCAATACTACGGCGGTTCACTCCTAGTCGTCCCGTGCATTCACATTGCGGCAGTTCCACTAATCCTAACCCTCCTCCCAAATCCATGGCGTCCCAAATCTCCACGATCGCTGGTGAGTACAAGGTTAGAACCATCACCGGTGATGAGTTCGACGTCATCTACACCCGTTCTTCCGCGACGGTGAAAGGATGTATTTCTCGCTACAGACGCATGTTCGAAGACTCAGATGATGAGTGGGTCGCTGGGCTAGATGTTGAGTACACCACAGTCCTGGGACGATAGAAGGATCTAAAGGACGAAGAGAGGAAGAAGCCCGCCGTGATCCAGGTTTGCGTGCATGACTTATGCTTGGTCTACCACATATGCCATGCGACGTTGAGTGCCAGGATTTTAAGGACTTCCTTGAGAGCAACCTAGTCAAATTCATTACTGTAGACTTTGGTAATAACAAAGAAGTCCTGCGTCGGATAGGCCTCGTTGTAGGCAACACCTTCGACCTCCAGAAGAATCGGCTGGTGTCCTCTCGTCGACCTTCAATCTGACCTGGCAGAGCCATGGTTCATCCTTAAAGACGATGGCGAAGAAACCTCCATACACGTTTCATAGTCATGCATGGCAGCGGAATGTACTAGATATAGACCACATCCACTACGCTGCAATGGATGGCTACCTTTGCTTCAATATCTACGGGGTTGGATGAAGAGCAACAGCCAAGTGTGCGGTTCAAGCAAAGAAGTATCGGCCAAGAGGAAGAGGGACAAGGGCGAAGTCGAGGGCGTGGGCGAGGACTCGAGTAAGGTGGAAGTGTCGTTGCTCATGGTGGTTCTAATGCAGGTGTCTACGGAATAGTTGCAAAGTTTAATTTCAGGTGTGCTTAATTGAATTTGAGGGTGTGTTGTCTTTGAGCCCCAATGAGAACTATGTTATGTTTCTTCTCGTTACTTTAACTCTTGATGCGTACATACTAGTATTTCTTACATTTCATCTTTTATTTGGTATAGTACTACCACTCGTTTCTTCACATTATATCGTACAACATATATGGCCAACATCATATAATATGAGTTTAGTTGTCAAAAATCTTTTGGGTGCTTAGTTTTGTCAAAGAATTCCGGGATGCTTAGAGGTGCTTGGATCCAAGGGACTTATTTTAGTCGACTAAAATAGTCTCTTTAAGAGGCTAAAGTTCCAAGCACCCTGACTAAAGAGGGCTAAAACTAGTCTTGAGACTAAATTTTTTAGTCGAGGTACCCCTACTAAAATGTGGATTAATCCTCTCTCTACTCATTTAACTCCTCTCCTTTAACACATGCGAGTTCTGGATTGGAGGGTTTGGAGGATAATAAATGCTCATTAACTTGATTTTAGCCTTTTTAGTATTTGGATCCAAGCATGGGTGTAGCTAGCATGTTTTAGTCCCACTACTTTTAGTCATGGGACTAAGCGTATCAACACCCTCTTAGTTTTATTTGAGGGGTGGGTTGTGCTAGACACCATTATTGTGACTAGCCTTTTTAATAGTACTATATGCATAATTTGGCGATGAGCGCTCTCTATATGTACCACCTTTTTTTTAATTTCAAGTTTTGCTCCATGGCGCAATCCATCGATACTCTTGCTGTACAAAACTATACATTTTTAAAAGGCTAGAGGCGGGCAGTCTAGCTTGAGTCGGTTTCACGAGGCGAGGACCTTTGTGATTTGACGGCTCATTACTGCTGGAAGGCGGGGCCTTGTGATTTGACTGCTTTCGTATAAATCGCCGACGACCTGATCGAGGAGGAGCAAAGAACCGTGCGGTATACTCAAGTTTTCCCTTTGGAGTAATCTTGACGACGGAGAACCTAAACTCGACAGCCCAGTGCCATATGGAGATAAAAAATGCTCTAATTTGCTAGTCATCTCATTGTTAGCATTGTTCTATTCATTCCCTCAGAAAAAAACCATTGTTCTATTCATGCCTCGCAGAGAACGTGACACGTGCGGCGAAACACCCGAAGCAAAAGATGAAACACAGGAGCGAAAGAAGAAGGAAGATTATCACCCCAAATGATCTAATTCGCCACGGAGTCGTAACTGCTTCTTCATCGCCTCCACGACCTCCATCTCCTTGCGCGTCTCCTCCGCCATCTTCTTCATTCTGTCCCTGACGCCGGATTTCTCGACGCGAGCCTTCATCATCTGTTCCATGGCCGCATTACGTACCTTGACAGCAGCCGGGTGCTCAATGCGGAGCTTTGCCAACTCCTCATACATTCCATGGCGAGGGCCTGCAGCATCGTCATCGAGGAACTACTATTCTCATGCAGCTTCTTCCAGCCGGCGTTCTTCCCCTTCAACAGGTCGATCTCGTGGCAGAGCTTCGCCTTGTCCTCCTGAAGTCGTAGGATTTCACCGGTCGCCTTCTTCTCCGAGGTAATGCTCTTCTTCAGCAGCATCACCAAGCCGGCGGTCAACTCCCCCCGCTGATTGAGCTCAGCGGGCATGTCGTCGAGGCCCTCTTTCAGCAACTCCATCAAGCCTTGGATGAACTCCTTCTGCTTATTGAGGTGCTTATTGAGCTGATCGGGCATGCCGTCGAGGGATAACGACTCCAGCTCCGCTGGCTCGGCATGTTCGCCTCCGCGGCTAGGGCGCTCCTGGGACCCATCGCCTGCCCGTGAGAGATCTTTCGAGGTCTTTGCGTGGTGGCGAGCCCTCTCTTTTTTCCGCAGCCTTGGTTGTCGCTCCCTTGTTACGAGTAGTTCTCAACCTAGAGCTCTGCTCACCGGCCATGCCAATGACGGACGAAGAAGAAGCACTTATGAGGAGGAAAGGTAGAGTAATTTTCGGTTAGGTAGTTCCCCTTTTTATAACCTAAGTACTAGCACTAGTACTAATACCTGCATAGTGGGAACACGTTCAGGTTTGGTAAGTACTAGTAGGTGTGAGCAGGCTTTCGAATGTGATGGGAACAAGGTAAAGATTAATTGATGGTTTTGGTTTCGAGGCCCGAAACGGCTCCCGATGAGTTTAGCGAAATATAAATTTCAAGTACTACACTGCTCAAATGCGTAAATATTATGTTACTGTCAAAAAATTGGCACAAAATACGAAGGAGACCAATAGAAGTACTACTAGCAACCCACGATTTAACTACTCGCGTGCGTGCAGTGGAGTAATAATGTCTTTCTTCCGCCCTCTCGTCCACTCAATTTGCATGCGCTGTATTAATTGACCATCAATGAAGTGAACGACTTTACACGCGTCAAATTATCACAAGGGGTGGATCTTGGTACAAAATTGCGTCCGCTCGTGTACCCGCGTGTGCGTGCGAGGAATGAGTGAGTGCGTGGCGTGCGTGCACATCTTAAACCGTGCATGTACCGCCAATATGGCTCGGGAGGGCAGTACATTCTTACGGAACCAGCACACGTCAATGTGATCAATCCACGCAAGGAGGTCGCGACAACGCCTCCACGTGTGCCACGTGGCTTCTGAACTGTAAGAGAGACAACGTGTGGCGTGCCATTGGTATTCTAATTTCGTGTTTTGCACATACTCAAAGTACTAGTAAGGTACCGTGCATTGCGCATCAGATCTTGCAACCAAATTATGAATAAATACCACACTATAGCATGTAAGCTCTGATTCATATATGCTGATGTAGCCCTTCGTTTAATTCTTATAGTTCATCTCATTCAAAATCAATTAGTTTTTATAAAAAAGCTAAGAAGCGGGAATAGGAAAAGCATGGGATTATAGTGGAATGTAGTCTTGAACCCTACAGGATTATGCAGTGGTTGATTGTGCATAGAAAAAGCAGAATTATTTCAAAGAGGTTTGAGTGGATGGGATGTTTCCTATGAAATCTAGTGCAAATGAATCATATGGAAAAATTCCTATGGTTTACAATCCTACGAATCAAACAACCAAGATAGGAAAAATTCCTAATGATTAGAATCCTCCAAAATTCCTTTGAGAATCCTTTGAATCAAAGAAGCCCTTAATCTATTTTATGATTCATGGAATTGTGCGTTGTAAAGCATATAGTAAAAACAAATAATGGCAATTCAACTAGAAAAAAAGTTGGGCAGTTATGATACGGAAGATTCTAGAACAAAAGCGAACCACTGTTGTTTTGAGGTTTGTGCATTATGCTTAAGTTCAACCATGGAGTCTGCTAGATTATACATGTAGCAAAATCCGGTGGGGGGCTAGAAGATGGTGTGAGGGGCCGAGTGGAGGGATACTATGAAGGAATGCACAAGTGCGAGATAGATATTTAGAGAGAGGCGAACACGTGCGCTTTTGTATGATGGTGAGCCATGAAAAATAAATGAGCTAGGGGCCAAGCATTGCTAATCCTTTACGAGGAGGTCAATTCATGAACTTAAACCATTTTTAGCAGCAATTGTCCAATGATCACATTCATATTAGCCTTGATATATAGTGATGTTAGGGGGAGGGGCGGGGCCCTTCGCCTTGTCTTCATCATTGTACACGCGTCGAGATATGAAGCGGAAGGCATGGATGATGAGAGGGGGACGTTGGATATATAATTAATGTGGATGTATTATCTATATATGTTAATCCTATATAGAGAGGTATAGATTGATCGATGTGGACGTGAGAAAGAGGGTGAGACCTCACTGGATATATTGATGTCTCGGTTTGTGTGGAAAACTATGAAAGACCTAGCTATATACACACATACATAGAGGAACATTGATCGTTGTGCATGCAGCGTGAGAGATAAAGAATGCCCGATATGATGGAGAGGGGATGTGTGTGGTGTGTGCCTTCACGGAGACCGACCTGAAGAAAAAGATTGCATGCGTCACGATGGATAATGCCGATTGGTAGTGTGTGTGCATGCATGAGCGAGAGAAAGTTAGTGGTACAATTATAAAGAGAAGACTCTTGTGTGGGTGTAAAAGAATAGGTGAGGTCATAATCAATGTAAAGTTGAATTCAAATATTTGAATAAGAGATCATGATGTTTGAAACCCATGCATGCATGAATATAACGGAGATCTGCGCGGTGTGGTTTGGAAACGAGCATGTTGTAATATATACACATTGAACAAGGTCAGACTTATTTGAATTTGAGATACCGATGGCAGACATCATTTGGCCACGTCGCATCCGTGCATGGACACACTATTCTAATTGGAGATGATGGGCGGCTTTCGCATCACATATCTATATCTATACCCCTATATATATTATACTTTATATTTTTTTATTGTGTGCGGGTAACTTTAACTTTGAAAGATGGTCGTTGGATGAGGTGAATCCGATGGTCCAAAGATGGCATATTTGAGCACTACTGGCCATTGGATATCATCTAGATTCCACCAGATTTCGCTACATGTATAATCTAGAAGACTCCATGGTTGAACTTAAGCATAATGCACAAACATCAAAACACAAGCACTTCTTATTTGTTCTAGAATCTTCCATATCAGAATTACCCAAATGTTTTTCTACATGATTTGCCATTATTTGTTTTTACTTTATGTCTTACAACGCACAATTCCATGAATCTTAAAATAGATTAGCTTTCTTAGAAAAACTAGATGATTTTGAATGAAATGAACTATAAAATTAAGCGAACATCTACATCATGCATATATGACTCAAAGCTTGCATGCTATAATGTGGTATTTATTCATAATTTGGTTGCCAAATCTCATGCGTGCAATGCCGTGTACCTTACTCTAGTCTAAATGGTGTTTGTGTGTGTGTTGTGCGTGTTGAGGTGCAAATTGTGTTTTTGGGTACATGTTAAGCTTGTTCTTCGAAATTTCAAGCGGCATACTGTTATGCGAAAATTCAAGCTAAGCGTCTCTGTCTGTCGTCTTTTGAAACTCCGCCTCTTCAACCCGCGCCTTGTTAGCCGAAATATTTAAGATATATCTTTGTCTCGTTGTGCTCGACAAGTCTCTCCATCTCAACCCAGCGCCTTGCTATTCGAAATTACAATGCGTGAAAACTCCCACCTCCTGTGAAATCTCGACATGCGAAATGCCCGTGGTACCCCTGAACCAAAAGAACCGCCTCAAATCGGTGGGGGTACTTTCGTAACTTACCCCACATTTCGGACAAGCACGTCTCTAAGGCATGGTTCCCCACTGCCATCCCTTCCGCCCACCCATTCGTACACCGAGGCCGCGAAAACCCGTGATGAAACCCCACACCCTGCTTCGTCCGCCACCCAACCGAAGCCTCTTCCCCGACGACGTCATCCACAGCAACACCTAGACGTCCCTCATCCACCATACCGGATGAGGATCCGTCGTCGATCTCATCGTCCCGCCGGTTCAGCCACCCCGTCCTCCACCTCAAAGTAGCTGCCCCGACGTTCCCCTCGTCTTTCGCGCCACCTCCATTCCCACACCGCCGTCCTCACCCGCACCACCGGAAGAGCATCATCATCACCGTTTCCTCGGATGAAGCTGCGGCCTAATCGGCACCACCAAAGAGGTTGTACATTAATCGCCGCATTTTCTTCTTGATTTGATCTCACGGTGCTGCGGCGCTTCGATCCCGAGCCGACATGGCGCAGCTCCATCCCGGCGGCGTCGCCGCCACTTCCTCCACGGCGTCGCTCCTCGGTGGCGGCGTCCACATCGATAGGAGCTGCTGCTGCTTTAGCTCTTGCTTTCGCTGCTGCTCTGCTCTTGCTCTCGGTCCCCTGCCAGTCTGCTCTTGCTATTGCTCTTGCTCACGCTGCTGCTCTCGCTCTTGCTCTTGCTTGCGATCTGCTCGATTAGCTTCACTTGATCGATTGAATCGACTTTTGGGTCGATCGATTTTGAGGTGGGGGGCTCGCGGGGTGAAGGAAGAACCAGCTGCAGCGGGGAGGGGGCTCACGGAGAGGTACCCACTATCTATCTTAGGGTTCAGGATGGGGCGGTGGTCTTGGCGGTGGCGAGGGCATTGGCGGGCGGTGGCGTGGGGATCGCGGAGAAAAAAGGTCGACACGGGGCCAAGAGGATGGCAGGCGGCGGACGGACGGCGGGGAGTGTGTTTTTGGTGGAGGCGGCTTACCGCCCGGCAGCGAGTGCGAGGGCTGCTATTTGGCGGTGGTGGTGGCGGCTCGGGGTGGAGGTTGAAGATGAACCGCGAGCCCTTGATTTCGTATCCAACGGCTGCAAAATCGGTGACCGAGAGATGAAAAAGTCGATCGACCGGCGTGTAACCTCACCTTGCTAGTGCGTTCGGTTTGACAAACAAAATTCAGTTTCGACGGTTAAGTTCGGTTTCGATAGTTAAGTTCAGTTTGACGATTAAATTCAATTTGACGGTTAAGTTCAGAGATGAGCGGCTGATGTATTTTACATCTAGCACTTTGTGGTTATGTATTTTCGTCATGTATTGGAGATGCTATTAGAATTCGCTTAGGTTAACGTTGTTCGTTGTCTCTCTTGTCTGCTTCACCTCGGCGTCGTACAACTCACGGAGCTGCTCCAACAGCGAAACCCTCCATCACAGCGGAGCGATACCTCGGGCTCCATCTCGAGGCGCCTAAGATCTTCTTCCCTCCTCCGACAGCCAAGTCAGCGAAGCATCCTCACGGACAACCCAATCACGCCGAGATCGACATGGCCGCCAAAGAGGTTGTACACTTGTTGCATCTCTTTTTACTCTACATGTTATATATATTGTCCATTGAGCACTTTCGTAGTAACGGAAATCGATTATTTTATCCTACTATATGACAAGCGGTGAGGTACCGGGCAACAGCTATTAGTGATGGACTCTCTTGGCGCCATCATTATTTATCTTAGCGCATTTGAGCTGTGCATTTGTCGATGGGCACAGGAGTTGAGCTAGTATGGCAAAGTGGCTGGGTCCAAAGTAATAGAAGTAGCACAAAAACATTTTTTAGTGTAGGATTTTCCTTGCTCAAGCCTGCCTACTAGAATCGCCAGTGCTTGAAAGGAAAAGTGAATGAAAAACATCGGAATTTGATGGGGATATTACTACTGGGCGTAAACTGGCCAGGAGAGGATATGGTCAAATTGGGAGACAAGGATGCTTACCAAACACAGCTGCAGTCATGGCATGAACCTGCCGCTTTACGCTGGTCAATTCATC
The DNA here is from genome assembly GCA_021605205.1 of Aegilops longissima. Classification (NCBI taxonomy): domain Eukaryota; kingdom Viridiplantae; phylum Streptophyta; class Magnoliopsida; order Poales; family Poaceae; genus Aegilops; species Aegilops longissima. Next base: position 133,556,090 of record CM038679.1, read on the forward strand.
AACCACCGGTTTAAGAGAGGCTTCTGCTTTTTTAGCCCTTTGCACTAAAGCGGATTTCTCAATCTCTCAGTCCGCCCGCTCTTTGTTGAAACCCTCTTTAAGTTTTTCCATAGCGTTTAGGGCGCTGGTTAATTCTTCCTTCGCCTTGGAGGTTTCAGCTTGTTGCAGTTTCATATTCTCCTGCAGATCAGCGGTTTGGCTATTTTTCTTGCTCAGCTCGGCCTGAAAAGAGACAGTTATATGATAAGGTGACAGTATATACTAGAAGTACCAAGCCCATAACAAGTTATGCCCTTGGTACTTGGGGGCTAATGCATATTTGCTCTTCATCATAAATTTTCTACAAGTCCCAAGCATAATACAAGTATTCAACTTGGTACTTGGGGGCTAATGGATATTTGCTCAAAGACTACTGATACAGGAGTTATCTTTTACAAAGTCCTGGTTCATCTTTATAAAAGTTAAACCGACACTTGTGGGCTACTTCAGTGAAGTTCAGATGCATTGTTGCAAAGTATAAAGTTTTTTACTAAGTCCCGGTTTAGAATGCTATCTTAAACTGTCACTTGGGGGCTACTGAAGTTGATAAGCTGTAGTTAAAAAATAAGGGGGCAACACTTATGAAATTACCTCATATCGTTCCTTCATCATATTCACCAAGCCGGCTTCATAGTCACGGCTGGTATATAGACGGTTCAGATAGCCGGAATGAAGATCCTAAGCATTCAGATGGGCGTAAGTGGACAGATCGGCATTCCATTTGCCTTTGCCACTTGCAGAAAATTCCTCTTTGGCGGTGTGCCTTGACAAAGCGACAGGATTTCCTCGGTGTGTATGGCCAATGCCGGTAATCAAGACGTCATCATCCTTCTCCTCAGCAGCTCGTATTGGAGTTGCCGGTTTTTCAGCATTTTTTGCTGGACTGGCCGGATTGTCAGTCTGGATGGGGCTGGTTGGTTGATCAGCATGGCCAGTGGCATCAATTTCTGCCTGCTCAGCAACGAAGTCCTGATCTTGAGGCTGTGGATCATTCACATATCATCAAGGTTGGCCTCTTCAGGATCTGTAGTTTTTTCCCGTTCAGGAGCTATGTCTTCCTCTGTCGGTTTATTCAGACGAGCCTTTTTGCTGGGTCTAGGCTTGGCTCTGAGAAAAAATAAAAAGAAGGATCAATACAACATATATTAGGTAACATGTCAAAGATATAAATAAGAGTATGGCTCACCCAAGCACCATTTTAAGCTGTGGAAGCTTTGTGGCAGACGACTCGCCAGAGGATGAATGAGAAGTGCCCTGATAATTTGAGTCAGATGGATTAAGAGGTTGACGAAAACAACCCGCTTTGGGGCGTGAAATGTCAAGGGAATAAGAGACCTCTGAGCGGCGTTTCCGAACCGGACTGTTCGGTAAACCGCCGGAGGTAACTACATGGCCGCTATGCCGGGTTGTGCAGCGCGCCTCGTGCTGTTGTGTCTTCACAAGAAAGTTTGTATCCAAATAAGCAAGAGGATGAGAAAATTTAACTTTCCGATTTGCTCGATGGATTTTTAGTGATGGCAAAGGGTTTGAATCGGAGGAAAGAACGATTACCTCTATAGCATCGGCGTGACTGACTTCAGCGTCGTCCTGACAATAATCATCATCAAAAGGCGTATGAAAAATGAACCAAGTGAGTCAAGTTCTACCTCTAAATCCGGGTTACCCACATCATCGTCAGTAGGTAGATCAGAAGATGCAGTGGTCCTCTTCCTATTGGCAGGTTTCTTCACAACTTTGGTCTTTTGACGGGTTGGCTTCACCGGTTTGTCTTGCGGGGGTTTCTTGTTCCAGAACGGGTCATCACCCTGTCAAGAAAAATAGTGGTACTTTCAGAGAATATTGGGACAGAAGCAATTTCACATAAACAATTTATATGGTTCTTACAGCTGGCGGTTTGTTGGTGGCACAGAAAGGGAGTAATCCGGTTTGGGCACAGACGTCCTCCGGTTCATTCAACATCTTTTTTACAGCTTCAGTGACTTCGTCATTTGTAAGCTGAATGTCAATATGCCGCTGAGCGTCCTTCAAGTCCCGTGTATACTCACACATTAAACCGGGGCACTGGCTTAAAGGTAAAACGCTCCAGCTTATCCAACAGCGTGCAAGATCAACTCCGGTTAAACCATTTGCTAGAAAGGCCCTGAGCTTTTATAGTTGAGGAGCATATCTGGCCCTTTCTTTGGCGGTCAACCTTTGAGGATGAGGATGTGTATTGCTCAGACGTTCGGGATGGTAACCCGGCAGGGGATTTTCATCCGCTGGAGACGTGTCCTTCCAGTAAAACCAGGTCTGGTTCCATTCTTTGGGGTGACTATCGAGACTGGGATGAGGAAAGGTGACTTCTTTCCTTTTCTGAATTGCTATTCCGCCCAATTCTGTGTTGGGTCCGTCTTTGAATTCAGTACGACGGTTTAGGTGAATGAAATCCCTGAACAATTCTACTGTAGGTTCCTCCTGAAGATAAACCTCACAAAAAACTTGGAAGTGGCAGATGTTGGTTACCGAATTAGGGCCGACGTCTTGAGGGCGAAGTTGGAAGCTGGCCAATACATCCCGGAAATTTTTTGAACCAGGAGGGTTGAAGCCCCGGCCTAAGTGATCAGCAAATACAATAACTTCTCCATCCTGAGGGGTAGGAGGACATTCCGGGCCAGGGACCCTCCAGTCAATGACATTTTTCTTGCTTAAAGCGCCCATGCTAACAAGGTTGTCTAACTGTTCTTCAGCCACTCGAGAAGGGACCCAGTTGCATTCGTAAACTTGCTTGGCCATGACGGTAGCAGATCTACAACATGATAATTACCGGTTTAAGATTTACTGTGGACAAGCTATGTGACAGTACAAGGATGTAAGCACATTGTCAAAACAGGGGTTGGTTGATCATAAACCGGAGTTTATTAAAGCAAAGGCTAAATATGATGCATGTTGGCGGTTCAACAAGGGGACTAATGGTATATACCGGGTTATCATTCTTTTGAAAAGTTAAACCGCCTAGCCTGGCATTAAAGATACAAGTCTACAGATGTATAAGTGAAGGAAAACAGATTTCACAAATTGGTAGTATAATTTTGGATTTGCTGCGTGTCAAAAAAGTAAAATATATTCAGACATAAGAAGTGGTACCGAAGAAGTAGATGAAGTTTCAGTTGGATCTACCATTTTAATGAGGCGCATTACGTGGGAAATAAGAGCTACGGCTACCATTGAATAGGGTGAATATCAGATCTAGATAAAAATTCTATCATACAAGCAATGAACTCCGATGAACTCCGAAGAACACTGAAACCCTAGAACAGATCTATGGCGGAAGAGCAGAGAGCTTATCAGTGCTGATGAACAAGCGGGGAAGCACCTTAGTTCTCTGGTACGTTCAGGGTGATGCAGCGGCCAGAGTTGAAGCAAAGGCGACGGTCGACGGTGGCGGCGGAGCTCCAGAGGCTGAGCAGCGCGAGGAAGACGATGACGCGAAGAGGCACAAGGGGGAAAAGATGAAAATGACCCCTCGGCCCTATTTATAAAGGCAAGGGATAAGTGTCAGGCGCGAAAGTCGAGGAGCCAGAAATTTGGAAATAAAACGGAGTTGTCGCCTCGATTGTCGGAGACACATTAATGAAGATGTGTCATACACAGTTTTTAATGATAGATGACGTCACGATGGTTTACCACGGCCCAGGAAGATGACGTCACGGCGGTTTACAAAATTTTGTGAAGATGTTGAAGGCGAAGTTTTCTTGATGACTGACATGAACCAAGTTCAAATCCGTCTGGGGCCTAATGTTGGGGATATTACTACTGGGCGTAAACGGGCCAGGAGAGGCCGGGTTAACTTCATCAGTAGTTCATTATGCTTGAAGCCCATGAAGACAGATGTAGACGTTGTGTAAAGGCCCAGGGCCCAGAACCGGTTTAAGGCCTGTAGCTATAAACCGGCATTGATATATAACTTGCATTATAAGGTAGAAAGAGCGGAGACCGAGCCAGACACGATTATGAGCCGGCCTCGGGACTCTGTAAACCGACGAGCGTCAACCCATGTATATAAGGGGACGACTCGACGGTTCAAGACAGCAGACAACAACTCGAGACTAAGGCAAAGCGTATTCGCTCCTTGGTCATCGAAACCCCATCAATTCCATCACAAGTAGACGTAGGCTTTTACCTTCATCGTAAGGGGCCGAACTAGTACAAAACTCTCTTGCGTCCCTTGTCCGCTTTAACCCCTTTAAGTTAATCCGTAGCGATGGCTCCACGACTAAGTCCTTTCACGAGGACATCTGCCGTGACAAAACCACGACAGAATTGGAAAGTTTCCTATGGTACTACTTTTCATGAATTTGCTGCAAAGGAATGGAGCAAAGGAAAACTGTAGGATTTGTTCCTTTAGTGTCTCCTTGAAAGAAAAACCATAGGAATTCTAATTTCCACTTCTCCTCCTTTTCATATTCCTATTCATCAAGCACAAGACAAAGAGATATATAGTAGCATAATAGTATTATAACCGTACATTTTCTTGTGGTTTGACTTAATCTCACCATGCTTTTTTGCATCCTGTGATCTTCCAGTTGTTGTGAATCAAACACCCAGATTGGCAGAAATCCTGTGTTTTTAAATTCTCATTTATACGTGCATTCCTATCCTATTCGTGTCTATTTCCTATCCCTGCATTGTTAGAATCCTCAAATTCAAACAAGCCCTTACTCAATTACTTCTGTTATAGATATGTGTCAAAGAAAACCTTGTGTGGTTTGTCCTACTCCTGCGGCGCTGTGTTCCACCCGAGCTCAGTTACTCCAACGACGGAAGGGTTCACCACAGCAGGGATCCGCTCTCCAGACTGTCTTTCGCCGCCTCAGATCTTCTTCCCCGCCGACGGCAGCCACGGCAACTGCATTACCATCATCAACTGAGTAGATGACCTTGAGGACTACACGGGTCCCAAAGAGAGGTCGCACTCTTCCGTGTCTGCTTACGTTATGCGTCGCTTAATATGATGACATGCTACATTATCTTCGTGTTCACCTATTAGACTCTGAGTCAGGTCCAAACAAATGCTAAAACTTGAGTTTTTAAATGGTTGTGGGGTACATATTGGGGCAGCAATCAGTACTATCTGTCTGCTATCTGGTTAATCTCCGGTGTCTACTATGAGTTTCATGTTGGGTGCAAACAAACATTAAAGGATCCTTTATCTGTATTTTTTAACTAAAGCTATTATCTGTCTGCTATCATTGGTTTTGGATCTATCCATAGTTTGCTACCATCACTCTGGATTTGTGCATGCATTCCTTACATAATCTCACTATGTTTTATTCCTATGCATGCTAGTTATTGTACACAATGGAACTGATCATGTAGAGCAAAAGAGACGAGCCTTGTGTGGCAATAAAAGTTCATGCAAACGTCGTTCCATGGTGGGCGCAAAGGCAGCCCCCACCACCCATTTCGGATCGTAATCAAGAGGAAGATAATTGTTCTGAGGGGGATTCAGAAGGAGAAGACCACTCCTATTTACCCCATGAGGTCTTCGCTCTATCTTGGCATGCTGATGTTGGTAATATCATGCATATGGTGCCTTGCATTGCTTACTGTATACATAAAAGATGTCATCTGCTTAGTTTAGACATGCTTTCTGTCAATGCCATCTGTTTAGTTTCTTTATCGTATATGTGAATCATGCAATGCCATCTTGTCTAGCCAGGCATCATATATGTGAATTTTGCAATGCCACCCTGGTTAGTCAACCATCTTATATGTGAATTATATCATGCCATCATTTTTTTATTACGTGTTAAATTTGTCAACAATTTTAGTACATTCAATTACTCTTCCTGTGCATCAGCCATTCGGCACGGTCATGGAAAAATCTGGAGTGGAAACAAGGTCTTCAGATCAGACAATGCTATCTGACGAAGCGCATGTCTTGCTTGTTACCGATAGCTCCTCAGAGGAGGATTCAGAGACAGATGACCAATCATATCCCCCCCCCCCGAGGTGCATGCCCTAACTTGGCAGGGTTATGTTGCTCATATCGTGCGTATGATATCTTGCATTGCTATGTTATTTTCTTAGTTTAGACATGCTTTGTGTGAATGCCACCTGTTTAGTGTCTAATTACCATATATGTGAATTATGCAATGCCATCTTGTTGCAAGACATTATATATGTGAATTATGCAATGTTATCTTGTTGCAAGGCATTATGTATGTGAATTATGCAATGCCATGCTGTTTAGGCAAGCGTCATATATTTGAATTATATCATGCCGTCCTTTTTTGTATTTCTCATTACTTTTGTCGACAATGTTTGTATATTCAACTGCTCTTCTGTGCATCAGCCATTTGAATTGGTGATGGAGAAATCGGAGTGAAAACAAGGTCTTGAGCATACAATGCTACTGCTTGAAGCAGATATCTTCTTTGATTCTGAGATAGCTCTTCAAAGGAGGATTGAGAGGCGATGACCAGTCCTATTATCCCCGAGGTGTATGCTCAAACTTGGCAGGGTTATATTACTCATATAATGCATAAGTTGTATTGCAATGCTTAGTTTTTACATCATATACACAATATTGAATGCCATCTCCTTAGTTGACACATCATATATGCGATTGCCCTCTGCTCACTTCCTTAGTATATAAATCATATATTTGAATTATGTCATGCCATGATGTTTACATAGACAACATGTATCTGAATTATGGCATGCCAACCCATTTTCTAAAGACATAATATAGTAATATCATCTCATCCTGTTTACATAGTCATCATATTTTAAATTATGTCATTCTATTAGTGAATTATATCATGCCATCATGTTTCCATCGATGGCATGTTTGTGATTTATGGCATGCCAACCACTTTAATAGACACATCGTATAGTTATATCATGTCATCCAGTTTACATAGTCATCATATTTTGAAGTATGTCATTCTATCCTGTTTAGTTAGCCATCATACATGTCAAATTGTGTCATGCTATCATGTTTAATTAGCCATCATATATGTCAAATTATGTCCTGCTATTCTGTTTGCTTAGACAACATAAATGTGAATTATTTCATGCCCTGTTTTCTTCCCTACTATCCATTGCACCTATCTATCTTACTGTGTCCGTACATTCAATTACTTTTCTTGTTTATCAGCCATTTGAATTGGAGGGAGTGATGGCAGTATCTGTGGGAGTAAAAACACGGTCTTCAGAAAAGATCGTGCTACCTGTCGATGCAGATAGAACCACGGTTGTACTTGCCCAAGAACCAGCCCCACCACAAATAACCCACACTCATGCAGATTGTACCCCTACCCAGTTGGACAGAGAACCAGCTACACCCCTTCTAACCCCAACCCCAGCAGATAGACACCCAGTTCCCATTGACACAACACCGTCTCCACCACAGAGCACCCAAACACGAGCAGTTAGTAAGGCAACTGCAGTGCCCAAATCACGAGGACCACCACTCTGAACCCGAAGTCAATGCTTAAAGCAGAAGAACAATTTTTCTCAGGTCAGGTTCCGTAGCTATGGTTCATACTACTTTGCTCTTGCATAACTGTATTTACTGATACCAACTAATTTCAAATTTGAAGGATGCAATTGAAACTCCAATGGCGCAAAAGGTATGTTTTAAACCTATTTCTTCAACGTGTTTGGTTGTTTGCTGTTGTAACTTGCTCTATGTTGATTTCAGTTTCAATTGAATAAATAGTTATGCTCTCATGCCATGCACATTACAAGTGTTGTTGTTGATGTGTAGTTTCCCACACTTATATTCTGTCTATGCTGCTTTGTCTTAAATAGATATGATTCGAACTCTATCTATCTTGATTTGGCAATATAAACTAGAATGATATAGACCATACAGTGACCATACTACATAGATATATGTTTGTTTCATGATGTTATCCTGTCCACCTTACTACTGAACTGGTTCACCAAAATGAGTTTCATATACTACATTGTAAACCTGAGATGTGTTTGTTTGTTTCTCTTTTAGAACGCGGATAAAATATTGGAGAAGAGTACCTTGTTATGCAATGGTAAAGGAAGTAATGCAGATAAGGTTCAAGATAGTGAGACATCCCTGTTGGTCTCCAAGAAAGCTGATAAAAACTATATTGAAGACACTGAGACAACCCCAAAGTCCTGTCTTGATGTAGTGTTCGAGTTACTGGCTACCACTATTGGCACCAGCTCTTCGAACTCGTTGCCTGAATCAGTTCGACTTCTTGAGTCTCAACTTCAAGTTGAAAGATATCGATCAGATGTTATGCGACAGGAAGCCGAAGGACTGAGGAAGTCCTGCAGAATCAGATGCATACTTTACGGTGCAACATCAATATTTGGAGGACTTAAGCGCCAAACAAGAGAAAGTTAATAAGCTTGCTAAGCATCTTGCCAGCATTATGGGTACCCAGGATATTGTTTCTTGAGCTCTTCTGAAGTGGTTTAAGTTCTGGACTTGTTTTTCTGCGACGTTTATATGCTACTATGTTCCCTATATTGGCACTGGTGGCGAACTTTGGTGCCCAGTGGATGTAATATGTGTAATAGCCATGATAGCCTAGTGTAAGTTGCTTGCTTATTTATTTCCTTGTTGTCTTGTATATTTGTTTGCTTGTAGTCAGTGCAGTTCTTTTTCTACGGTTTGCTAGTGGCTTCAATAACCTATTTTTTTAAAACTAGGCCACAATAACCATGGGCTAATATTTTTGTAGTGACCTTTGGGCCTCCTACGGGCCAGAAAGCGATGGGCCTTCTACGGGCTGTATAAATAGTGCGCCTTCTACGGGCCGTAGAAACAGTGGGCCTTCTACGGGCCGTAGAAACAATGGGCCTTCTACAGGCCGTAGAAACAATGAGCCTTCTACGGGCCGTATCGTCAATGGGCCTTATATGGGTCGTATGATCGATTGGCCAAACATGGGCCAAACAGACCGCATTCTGGCCGTAAACGGGCTAGAGTTGGAATCGTCCGTTCATGGGCCGACCATAACGGGCCATCGTTAATAGGCCGTGTTGATGGCGCTATGAAAACGACCCAACATATTAACGGACCACAAGCGGGCCGATTGTAACCACGGGCTGAATTTGGCCCACAAGCTGAAAATAGCGAACGGTCGTAAGTAAGCGAATCTTTGGAAAATAGCCCAGAATAAATGGGCTCGAGAAGGCGAAAGATAACATGGGCTGAAACGCAACGGAATAACGTGCCATTAATGGGTATAAAGTGATACCTTTGTTTTCTGGGCAGTTTCACCACGGTCGTTAATGGGTGTAAAGTGATACCTTTGTTCATTACGGGCCGTTTCACCACGGGCGTTAATAGGCCAAGAGTTACATAGGGCCTCATATGGGCCGAAAGACGTCATGGGCCATACATGGGCCAGAAGTGAAAACGGGCAGGAATCATATTGGACGGCCCAGATGACGCTACTAGGCCTAATTCGAATAGGGCGTAACGGGCATTGGGTTAGCGTGTTGTAAATGGGCTATATGCGAACATGCCGTTAACAGGCTTTCCATGGGTCGGCCCGCCACCTTTTGACCAAGTCAAACGGGCCGGCCTTTTCACATGAATGGGCCTCTGTTGGGCCGTGCCATGTGTCGACGTATCATAGGCGCCTTCTGTCCAATGAGTGGATCACATCTGTTCCAGCGATGAGCCGACACGTGTTTCCTCCAGCCAATGATGATTTTACACGTGGAAAATCCCCATTGGTCGGGGCTGTTAACGGGTTATCAGATCCGAAACCCGACCAAATAGCTTAACGACGTTCCATTACGGTGGATGCCACGTGTCGGTCACCCTTGACGAAAGCACCTCTGTGACACGCGATTTATCGTCTTGGAAGTGGACACTTCCGTGATGATAATTTTGGTAATGTCATGGAACACTTCTACGACAGCACAGGTATGACTATCTTGATTCTGTCATAAAATCGTCATGGATGTACATGCATGACAGAAAACGCGACCTACTTTGACAAACACGTATCATCACGGAAGTGTATTTTTTTGTAGTGTTCGTAGGTGCATCATTACTCCTAACATTTGTAATATCAGTTTGAAACTTGTAATATGGTCGTGTCCTGTTCCCGCCGTCGGTGTCAAAACCGGCGGATCTCGGGTAGGGGGTCCCGAACTGTGCGTCTAGGCGGATGGTAACAGGAGACAAGGGACACGATGTTTTTACCCAGGTTCGGGCCCTCTCGATGGAGGTAATACCCTACTCCTGCTTGATTAATATTGATGATATGGGTAGTACAAGAGTAGATCTACCACGAGATCAAGGAGGCTAAACCCTAGAAGCTAGCCTATGGTATGATTGTTGTCCGTCCTATGGACTAAAACCCTCCGGTTTATATAGACACCGGATAGGTTTGGGTTACACAGAGTCGGTTACTGTGACGCCCCCGATTTAATCGTACACTAATCATGCACGCAAATGTGTACGATCAAGATCAGGGACTCACGGGAAGATATCACAACACAACTCTACAAATAAAATAAGTCATACAAGCATCATAATACAAGCCAGGGGCCTCGAGGGCTCGAATACAAGTGCTCGATCATAGACGAGTCAGCGGAAGCAACGATATCTGAGTACAGACATAAGTTAAGCAAGTTTGCCTTAAGAAGGTGTAGCGACCTGACCCAAAATCAGTCAAATCTCTATGTCTGTACCATCCCAAGATCATGCTGGTACTCACAGTACGTCGATAAAGTAATCAAAGTTCAATCACACCTGAATATCATTAATCGATTCTCATATAGAGTCTTTATTACAAGGGAATAAATTCGGCTCAAGGCCAACTCATGAGAAATAAACTAAAATGCTACGGAAGCGTCGAAGATAAGCGAGTCCATCCGACTCAAAGGGCAATCGCAAGCGCGGAGCGTAGCCTCACTCGATCGAAAATATCTACGCAACATAATACGTTGCAGCCATGTAGGTCAGCTTTTGGAATAAGCTGGCAAGTCATGAAGAATAACAATAATAAAGTTACTAACACTATATGCATTTTTGGCTGTGGAGCTCTAAGTTTCATCATTTTGCGGAAAGCAAATTTTATCCTACTACAGTGGACTTGCTTGTAAAATTACTACAATTGTTGGTAGTTATTGAGATGGTTCCGCCAACCAATATCTCGTTCCCAAATTATTATTAAGTCATAAACCCTCAAATTAATGCATTAGTTTTAGTGTTGAGATATCCGAATACTTCCAAGGTCCAGAGGCTCAAATGTCCGTAACCGGGGACACGGCTAATCGATTAGGTTATAACCCTCTGCAGAGGTTTATGACTTTCCCATAAGATTCATTCCCTCCTTTAAAGTCTTCGCACTTCATGGTGTTTGAAGACGGACGAATAAACAGGGTCTTCCAAAGAGTTCTTCCGCCACCGCCGGTACCCATCCAATCCTACCGTTCGTCTACTTCTCGTATTACCGTCCAGCCAGCGTCACTACTAGGGTCAACCCAGCGAGCCCATAATGGCTTGCGGCTGCCTGTAAGCTTCGGTCATGGGGCATCCATCCTTCTCTTCGTGGCTGGGTGAAGCTTTCGCAGGATGTCATGGCGCTTCTCCATGCATCCCAGCCACCACTGGGTGCTCCAGGTGCCCGTCAACAAATCCTCCACCCAAGAGTGATTTTCAAGTCCATCTTGATCATTGTAGTCCATGGGTTGTCATCATCATTGACTCTCACATCTTGCTTATGAATTTCACTCATCCCAAATCCGTCTCTGAGCATAGCAAAATAACTACTACGTCCGGGGTCATGGTAACAAGGGATTGGTTCATCCTACCACATGATACTACTCAAGTTTAATGACTTCAAGATTTCACTACTGCATGCAATGGTGGGGTGGTGACAACTACTAATGCACAAAAACATAGGTATAGAAATAACATGATCAAAACTTGCCTTGCCGATGATCCTCGTAAGCTAAAGAGTCGAGTAGCAAGCTTAGCACTCCGGAAACTCTACCGAGACAAACAATAACACAATAAGCACAAAGCAATAGGATCACACAACATAACAAAAGTAACATAACACAACAAAACAATCAAAACCAAATCCAAAAGGAAAACTCAAAGAAACCAATTCAAAGTTTTTCCCTACTCCAAACAATAACAAAATAGTTTTTATATAACAAAAATCCCCTAATATAACCTAATCATGGCTTTAGGTTAACTTAACCGAAAAGGATTCACTAAGCAATTAAGAGCAAAAAGAATTAATTAAAAAGCTATTATAAAACTCATTTTAGGCCTAATCCAATTTCCATTAAGAAAATTAATTTAAAACTTTTATTAATTATAAATAAAAGTTCCTCTAATGGAGTGACAGAAACTAACCTAGAATAACTAATCACAAGTTAAAAATAAATTAATTTACTAATTAATTAATTAGGAAAACAGGAACTAGTCAATTAATTAGGGTTACTAGGATTCTGTCTAAAATTAATTATTTATTAATCCTAAAATACCCAAATTAATTTCTAGGGTTTGGCAATGTCAAAATAAAGTGGTGACAAAAAGAATCATGCAAAAATAATTTTTCTAACTAAAGTTATAGCAGATTTGCTATTCTGACTAAAACAATATTAAAGCATTTTTAAATATTTTTAACATAGCTAAATATATATATTTCAGAAACTACATAAAATTTGCAATCCAACAAAAAAAGAATCACTCAAAAATATTATACAGAATAAAAGATATACATTTTTGAAAATTGAAACTATTCGGCTAAAACAGAAAATCAAAATAAAAAGAAAAAGGCCTAATGGGCCTATACTGTGCACTAGGCGTAGTTTAGTCTAAACGGGCCGAGGTTTAAACTAAAAGAACCGGGCCTAAAAATAAAACCTAAACTAAAACTAAACCGATCGGGCCGGCCGGTTTTATTAATAAAACCTACCCCTTCGGGGGCTTCTAATCCTAACCGTAGATCTACGATCGGACGGGGGAGGGGAATGCCGGGGACTTACCGGACTCCGGCGACGGCGGCGGCGGCGGCGAAAGTGCTCCGGGGCGTCCGGACGTCGGCGAGCTCCGGCGACTCGACGGGAAGACGCGCACGAGCTCGGGGGAGGGTTCGGTGGTGTAGGGGAGGGTCGGGGTGGACCAGGGTGGCGTCGGCGGCAACAATGGCGGCGGGGAGGGGTTCGGTGCTCCGGTGAGCTCGGGAGGGAGAGGGAAAGGGGGTCCGGCGTCGCTAGGGGGAATGGGGTGCGGGGCCTCGGCTTTATAGCCTGGGGGTCGGGCTTGCCTCGGAAGGAATCGGGCGTCGGGAATCCGGATCCCGGGATCCGGTGGACCTCCCATGAAGCGTGTGGGCGAGGGGAAGAAGAGGGGGGTCCCAGCGTCGTGAGAGGGAGAGAGGCGAGGGGTCGGGTGGCCGAGGCCTAGGCCTTTCAGGCGAGGGGGGGGGTGCAGCTGGCTGGCTGGCTGGCTGGCTCTGGGCTGGGCCAGTTAGGCACTGGCTGGGCGTGGTGAGTGGGTGAGGTGGCGGCTGGCTGGGCTCTGGGTGCTTTGGTCTGGCGCCTGGGGTTTTTTTTATTTTTTATTAAAACTAAAACAAAAATAAAACCCAAACTATAAATAATTTATATAGGGTATATATATACCAAAATGATCGGGAATATTCCTTTCATTTGAACATTTTCCAAAGACAAAATCCAAACTTCATAAAAATCTATTTTTTCAAATTCAAATAAAATTCAGATTTGAATTCCAAATCTTTGGCAATGTTTCCTCGATATTTTTGGAGTGTCATGTTTGCTCCTCTCATACTTTTGATCAAGTATTTATCGGGCTTAGTTTTTGAATTGTTTCCCACATGCCAAAGTTTGAAATTCAAATTCAAACTCAAATTGCTCAAACTTCAAATGACAATCAAATTCAAACAGGATGCATAGGATGCTTATCTATAATTGTAAAACATTCCAAATAGGAAATTTGGGATGTTACAAACCTACCACCTTAAGATGAATCTAGCCCTCGAGATTCGGGTTAACTAGCAAATAGGTGCGGATGGTCTCGACGAAGATCTTCTTCGCGTTCCTGTGTGGCTTCTTCCTCGGTGTGGTGACTCCGGCACCTTGCAAAACTTGATGACTTTGCTGCGGGTGACTCGCTTGCAGTCTCAAGAATCTGGACGAGTTTCTCCTTGTAAGTCGAGATCCTTTGTCAAGCTGTATGGCCTCTAGGGGCCTTTGTGTCTCTCAACGGAACATCGGCCATGTCGGCATGACACTTCTTCAAGCGAGAAGCGTGGAAGACATCATGAACTCCGGACAATCCTTCCGCAATTCCAACTTGTATGCAACTTCTCCACGACGTTCGAGGATTTTGTAGGGCCAATGAATCGGGTGCTAACTTTCCTTGACTCCAAACCTCTTGATTCCACGAAGTGAGACACACGAAGATATGCTCGGTCTCCCACTTCGTAAGTCACCTCCTTGCGCTTACTGTCGGCATAACTCTTCTGTCTCGACTGTGCTATCTTGAGCCGGTCTCGAATTAGCTTGACTTTCTCTTCGGAATCCTTGATAAGGTCAGAACCAAAAAGTGATCGATCTCCAACACTATCCCACAGCAATGGTGTTCTACACCTCCTTCCGTATAGAGCTTCGAAAGGGGCCATCTTCAAACTGGATTGATAACTGTTGTTGTATGAGAACTCTGCGTACGGCAAATTATCATCCCAGCTAGACCCATAGTCTAGCACACAAGCTCTCAACATGTCCTCCAGAATCTGATTGACTCTCTCGGTCCTGTCCATCCATCTCTGCGGATGAAAAGCTCATCTTGAATTCCAGCCTCGTACCCAAAGTTTCATGCAATTGTTTCCAAAACTTTGAGGTAAACTGCGTTCCTCTATCGACACGATTTTCCTCGGAACTCCATGCGACATACGATCCTGGTCATGTATATCTTGGCCAACTTGGCCTTTGGTATAGGTAGTCTTCACGGAATGAAGTGAGCTACCTTAGTCAAACGATCAACCACTACCAGATAGAATCATAACCTGAACGGGTCTGGGTAATCTGTGATGAAATCCATACCAAGTTTCTCCCATTTCCAATCGGAATCGGCAAAGGTTGAAGTAACCTGCTGGCTTCGATGTTCGCCTTTACGTTGGCAAACATCGATACTGACTACGTACTCGGCAATGTCCTTCTTCATACCATCCACCGAAACTTTGCTTCAAATCCGGTACATCTTGGTATTGCGGGGTGAATCGAGTACGCTGAATCATGAGCCTCCTGAAGAATTAGCTTCCTGAGTTCGGGATCATTGGGCACATAAATACGATCCTCAAACCATATAGTTCCGTGTTCATCCTTTCGGAATCCTTTAGCTTTACCTCCCTCCATCTTTTGCTTTATCTCATCGATTTCCTTGTCCGTCTTACGGGCTTCACGAATCCTTTCGGTCAAGGTGGACTGAACTTCGAGTTGCAACAAATCCTTTGGAACTATCTCCGATCGGAGATCTCGAGGTCATCGACCAACTCACTGGGTAATCCTCTGTGGTAAGAGTATTCACATAACTCTTACGACTCAAAGCATCTGCTACAACATTGGCCTTACCGGGTGGTAATGCAATCTCATGTCGTAGTCCTTTATCAACTCTAGCCATCTCCTGCGCCGAGGTTTAATTCCTTCTGCGTGAAGATATATTTCAAACTCTTGTGATCTGTGTAGACATCAACGATCTCCAATGAGGAAATGTCTCTGTGTCTTGAGTGCATGCACTACATTGCTAACTCCAAATCATGCGTGGCATAATTCATCTCATGAGACCGTAGCGTGCGGAGGCATAAGCTACAACCTTACCTTCCTGCATCAATACTCCTCCGAGTCCTTGACGAGAAGCGTCTAATAAACCTGGTATTCCTTATGTATGTCCGCAATATCAACCTTTGGGCTGTGACCAACCGTTTCTTCAATTCCTGAAAACTGGCTTCACATTCCTCGGTCCAAACATACTTGGCTTCCTTCTTCAACAACTCAGTCATGGGCTTGGCAATCTTGAGAAGTTCTCAATGAACCTCCGATAATATCCTGCGAGTCCGAGAAAACTGCGGATCTCCTTGGTCGAGGTGGGTGGCGCCAATCGGTGGTGATTCAACCTTGGCGGGATCAACTGCTATTCCTTCTCCTGAAATAACATGTCGAGGAATCCAACTTCCTTCAACCAAAATTCACATTTGCTGAATTTGGCATACTGGTGATGTTCTCGAAGTTTCTCCGAACTAGGCATAAATGTTCCTTATGCTCTTCCTCGCTCTTGGAGAATATCAATATGTCATCGATGAACACCACGACAAACTTGTCCAAATATTCCATGAACACCTTGTTCATCAAATTCATGAAGTATCAGGAGCATTAGTCAATCAAATGACATGACGGTATACTCATATAAACCATACCTAGTGGTGAATGCTGTTTTGGGTATATCCTTTTCACGAATCTTCAACTGATGATACCCTGATCGAAGATCGATCTTAGAGAATACCTTGTCTCCAACAAGCTGATCAAACAAGTCATTGATCATGGGCAGAGGGTACTTGTTCTTGATGGTTACTTCGTTCAATGCACGATAATCCACAACCATCCTCAAGCTTCCATCCTTCTTCTCTACCAAAAGAACTGGGGCTCCCCAAGGTGATGAGCTTGGACGAATATATCCTTTCTCCAATAACTCATTTATTTGATCCTTGATCTCTTTCAACTCATTCGATGGCATCCGATAAGGTCTCTTGGATATTGGGGCTGTGTCGGGCAATAACTCGATCGAAATTCAATGTCTACGTCGGTGGCATTCTCGTAATTCCTCCGGAAACACATCGGAAATTTTTGCACCTCTGGCACTTCCTCTGAACAACTCCCGTGAGGGAATGCACTGATTCTTCATCTGGCTGTGCTGGCTACATACTTGATCCTCTTACGCTCCGGGGTGGTGAGCAGAATAGACTTCTTGCACGATCAATGTTCCTTCATACTTTGACAACCAATCCATGCCTAGGATTACATCCAAGGTCCGTGTTTCCAACACTATGAGATCCACGGAAATTTGTGGTTCCCGATGTTAAGGGTTGCGGGACAGCTTAAACCTGCCATCATTTCTCCTCTGCGGCCCGACGCGGAGGGGCTTCTAAGGGTTCTAGTGCGTAATCCGTACTTATCCACAACTACCCTTGATATGAATGAATCGTTGCACCGTAATCAAAGAGAACCAAAACTGAGCGTGAATTCAATAAAACTTACCAACCACGATTATCCGGCTGATCATAGACGTCCTCCACGTCGATATGGTTCACTGAGCACGAGGGAACGGATTTGGCTTCTTCATTTGAGCCTCCATTGCCATTACCATTCCTCCGCTTGGCCTCCGGGCAGTCGGTGGCATAGTGCCTGTCTTCGGCACTTGAAGCGGTGATGTGGCTCAGATCCTTGAGCCGAGGCGAGCGGTGCTGATTGCCATTACCACTTCCATTGCCATTGCCATGGCCTGACTTGTTGTCTGGCTGCGGTTATTCCCATTTCCTCCATGGTTATGAACTCCATGGTTATGATGGGTGTGCCCTCCCGAGTACGGTGCATAGCGGGCTTGCTGAGCTCCCGAGTTGTGCTTCCCTGGCTGTACTTCCGCTTGCGGCTTCTATCTGCTGCTTGCCTTCCGAATGGTGGCCTTGTCTACCATCTCCGGTAGTTGTTGAAGAGTAGCCACAATAAGCTGCATGCTCAGTTCATCATTGAGTCCCTCAGAACTTCTCACCTTGGCGGCATCGGTGGCCACATCATCGAGGGCATAGCGAGCAAGCTTGCTGAATTCCTCCACGCATCTTGTGCCACAAGACGGTTCCCTGGCGCAAGTTGCGGAACTCACGCTTCTTGAGACTCATGGCTCCAAAGAGACATGAGCGGTCTGAAAACTGCTGGAATTGATCCCAAGTGATGCCTCCCATGGGAAAAGTGGCGGTGTAATTCTCCCACCAAGAAGCTGCAGGTCCATCCGGTTGATGCGCTGCAAAGCGCACCTTCAAACATCGGTGCATCCAACGGTGACTAGCTCTCTTCCAATCTTGCGGAGCCAATCATCAGCCACAATCGGCTCGGTGCTACTAGAGAACACTGGCGGATTCAACCTCGTAAATCGAGTCAAGTTGTCCACGGTGGGTGGTGGTGGTGGCGGTGGATTGTTGGCTGTGTTGTTCGATTCGAATCGGGAGCTGCATCGATGCATTCTCTGCTTTGGAGCAGCTGGGTGAGCTCGGCGGGAAACCAAAGGTCACGTCTCGGAGGCATCTGGTGTTTTGGAGTGGGTGAGAAATTTAGAATAGAACAATGGTCTATGAGAAATAACACTACCCATATGAATGCACAATCATAACACACCAATCATTTATTCGTTCCACTCAAACATGGTTCAAACTCGATTACAAAAGCTCATGACTAATCGAAGGAAAACATCGGCCTAACTGATCGACGAAAAAGTAAAAGATAACATGGTGGTCGACTAAAAGTCTTCATCGATGGCGCCTCCTCTTGGGGTTTCCTTGATGGTACTCCTTCAAAATCCTGATCATTGCTCACGAGGGTGCTTCATCTCCACTTGGGTAAAGGTCCTCTCCCAAGTCCATCTTTTCCTCTATCGCGGCAAGCTTCATCTTGGTCGTCGACTATCTCCATGAAGTCCGTGATTTCTTCCTCATGGCCAAGGAAGTCTGCGTGCCTTCTCCTCCAGCTCGATTCATGGAACAAAAGCTTCCGGTGTGTCTTGAGTTCTGGCGAGTCTGAATCTCCGCTTCGAGAAGACACTCCAAGTCTGGATGTATGAGAGAGTGGAATCGTCCTCAATGGTACGGATGATATCTCCATTCCTTGCCATGCGAGAAACCATGGCGAGTCTCGAGTGATCGAGCTCGATCCTGTACTCCTCTCGGAGATGTCCAAGTGCTCGGTAGATCGCCACGTCTCTTCCGATGATCCAGTTGAACTCGGTGAACTCAAAGTTGATAGGCTCCGTGTGTCCTCCAAAGGTTCTCCACAGGATATGCACCTCAATCACATGGCGGGTGTCCGTCGGAAGTGCATTAGTTGGCTTCCCGGTGATCGAGGGCGAGCAATATTCAGCAGCTTCACCATCTGGACCAGCTTCCTTCCAAAGGGCATCGTCTCATCGGGTGGCGAGAACTCCGTAGCAAAGCGGGGTGAACTCGACGGCCATCTAGAATGTTGTAAAGGGAGAAGAGTCGAATTGAGCAGGAAGAATATAGAATGAAAAGGGTTCAAAGTAAATGGTCTCGCTTATGGCTTTCCGATCCTAGGGGTTACGATCCTCACGGTCGGCGTGTGCTCGATACATCTCTGTGAGCGACCTGACCCAAAATCGGTCAAATCTACGTATGTATACCATCCCAAGATCATCTTTGGTACTCACGAGACATCGATAAAGTAATCAAAGTTCAATCACACCTGAATATCATTAATCGATTCTCATATAGAGTCTTTATTACAAGGGAATAAATTGGCTCAAGGCCAACTCATGAGAAATAAACTAAAATGCTGGAGCGTCGAAGATAAGCGAGTCCATCCGACTCCAAAGGGCAATCGCCAAGCGGCGTAGCCTCACTCTGATCGGAAAATATCTACGCAACATAATACGTTGCAGCCATGTAGGTCAGCTTTTGGAATAAGCGGCAAGTCATGAAGAATAACAATAATAAAGTTACTAACACTATATGCATTTTTGGCTGTGGAGCTCTAAGTTTCATCATTTTGCGGAAAGCAAATTTTATCCTACTACAGTGGACTTGCTTGTAAAATTACTACAATTGTTGGTAGTTATTGAGATGGTTCCGCCAACCAATATCTCGTTCCCAAATTATTATTAAGTCATAAACCCTCAAATTAATGCATTAGTTTTAGTGTTGAGATATCCGAATACTTCCAAGGTCCAGAGGCTCAAATGTCCGTAACCGGGGACACGGCTAATCGATTAGGTTATAACCCTCTGCAGAGGTTTGCGCACTTTCCCCGCAAGATTCATTCCCTCCTTTAAAGTCTTCGCACTTCATGGTGTTTGAAGACGGGACGAATGAAACAGGGTCTTCCAAAGAGTTCTTCCGCCACCGCCGTACCCATCCAATCCTACCGTTCGTCTACTTCTCGTAGTACCGTCCAGCCAGCGTCACTACTAGGGTCAACCCAGCCAGAGCCCATAATGGCTTGCGGCTGCAGAGTAAGCTTCGGTCATGGGGCATCCATCCTTCTCTTCGTGGCTGGGTGAAGCTTTCCATGAGGATGTCATGGCGCTTCTCCATGCATCCCGCCACCACTGGGTGCTCCAGGTGCCCGTCAACCAAATCCTCCACCCAGTAGTGATTTTCAAGTCCATCTTGATCATTGTAGTCCATGGGTTGTCATCATCATTGACTCTCACATCTTGCTTATGAATTTCACTCATCCCAAATCCGTCTCGAGCATAGCAAAATAACTACTACGTCCGGGGTCATGGTAACAAGGGATTGGTTCATCCTACCACATGATACTACTCAAGTTTAATGACTTCAAGATTTCACTACTGCATGCAATGGTGGGGTGGTGACAACTACTAATGCACAAAAACATAGGTATAGAAATAACATGATCAAAACTTGCCTTCTTGATGATCCTCAGTAAGCTAAAGAGTCGAGTAGCAAGCTTCAGACTCAGGAAACTCTACCGAGACAAACAATAACACAATAAGCACAAAGCAATAGGATCACACAACATAACAAAAGTAACATAACACAACAAAACAATCAAAACCAAATCCAAAAGGAAAACTCAAAGAAACCAATTCAAAGTTTTTCCCTACTCCAAACAATAACAAAATAGTTTTTATATAACAAAAATCCCCTAATATAACCTAATCATGGCTTTAGGTTAACTTAACCGAAAAGGATTCACTAAGCAATTAAGAGCAAAAAGAATTAATTAAAAGCTATTATAAAACTCATTTTAGGCCTAATCCAATTTCCATTAAGAAAATTAATTTAAAACTTTTATTAATTATAAATAAAAGTTCATCTAATGGAGTGACAGAAACTAACCTAGAATAACTAATCACAAGTTAAAAATAAATTAATTTACTAATTAATTAATTAGGAAAACAGAACTAGTCAATTAATTAGGGTTAATAGGATTCTGTCTAAAATTAATTATTTATTAATCCTAAAATACCCAAATTAATTTCTAGGGTTTGGCAATGTCAAAATAAAGTGGTGACAAAAGAATCATGCAAAAATAATTTTTCTAACTAAAGTTATAGCAGATTTGCTATTCTGACTAAAACAATATTAAAGCATTTTAAATATTTTTACATAGCTAAATATATATATTTCAGAAACTACATAAAATTTGCAATCCAACAAAAAGAATCACTCAAAAATATAATACATAATAAAAGATATACATTTTTGAAAATTGAAACTATTCGGCTAAAACAGAAAATCAAAATAAAAAGAAAAAGGCCTAATGGGCCTATACTGTGCACTAGGCGTAGTTTAGTCTAAACGGGCCTAGGTTTAAACTAAAAGAACCGGCCTAAAAATAAAACCTAAACTAAAACTAAACCGATCGGGCGGCGGTTTTATTAATAAAACCTACCCCTTCGGGGGCTTCTAATCCTAACCGTAGATCTACGATCGGACGGGGGGAATCTTGGGGACTTACGGACTCGGCTGACGGCGGGGCGGCGAAAGTGCTCAGGCGTCCGGACGTTAGCGAGCTCCGCGACTCGACGGGAAGACGCGCCTGAGCTCGGGGAGGGTTGGTGGTGTAGGGAGGTCGGGGTGGACCAGGTGGCGTCGGCGGCAACAATGGCGGGGGAGGGTTCGGTGCTCCGGTGAGCTCGGGAGGGAGAGGAAAGGGGTCGGCGTCGCTAGGGGGAATGGGGTGCGGGGCCTCTGGCTTTTATAGCCAGTGGGTCGGGCTTGCCTCGGAAGGGCATCGGGCGTCGGGAATCCCGGATCCTTGGGATCCGGTGGACCTCCGGCGCGTGGCGTGGGCGAGGGGAAGAAGAGGGGGGGTCCCATGGGTCGAGAGGGAGAGAGGCGAGGGGTCGGGTGGCCGAGGCCTAGGCCTTTCAGCGAGGGGGGGGTGTGTGTGGCTGGGCTGGGCTGGCTCTGGGGCTCGGCATTAGGGCTTCACTGAAATTGGCGGGTCGAGGGGTGAGGTGGCGCTGGCTGGGCTGGGTGGCTGGCTGGCGCCAGGGGGTTTTTTTATTTTTTTATTAAAACTAAAACAAAAATAAAACCCAAACTATAAATAATTTATATAGGGTATATATATACCAAAATGATCGGGAATATTCCTTTCATTTGAACATTTTCCAAATACAAAATCCAAACTTCATAAAAATCTATTTTTTTCAAATTCAAATAAAATTCAGATTTGAATTCCAAATCTTTTGGCAATGTTTCCTCTGATATTTTTGGAGTGTCATGTTTGCTCCTCTCATTCTTTTGATCAAGTATTTATCAGGCTTAGTTTTTGAATTGTTTCCCACATGCCAAAGTTTGAAATTCAAATTCAAACTCAAATTGCTCTGAAACTTCAAATGACAATCAAATTCAAATAGGATGCATAGGATGCTTATCTATAATTGTAAAACATTCCAAATAGGAAATTTGGGATGTTACAGAAGGCTAGCACAAACTGGGATACAGATCGAAAGAGGCGCAGGCCTCCTGCCTGGGATCCTCCTAGCTACTCCTGGTCGTCGTCAGTGGGCTGCACGTAGTAGTAGGCACCTCCAGAGTAGTAGTCGTCATCGACGGTGGCGTCTGGCTCCTGGGCTCCATAGTCTGGTTGCAGCAATCGAGTAGAGGTAGGGGGAAAAAGGGGAACAAGGCAACCGTGAGTACTCATCCAAAGTACTCGCAAGCAAGGAGCTACACTACATATGCATGGATATATGTGTAAAGGGCCATATCGGTGGACTGAAGCTGCGAGAATGCCGAATAAGAGGGGATAGCTAGTATTATCGAAGACTACGCTTCGGTCACTGTCTTGCAACAGGTAGAAGAGGGCAATCTGAAGTCCTCCAAGTAACATCACATAGCAATAATCCTACCCGGCGATCCCCTCCTCATATCCCTGAGAGAGCGCGACCACCGGTTGTATCTGGCACTTGGAAGGGTGTGTTTTATCAAGTATCCGGTTCTAGTTGTCATAAGCTCAAGGTACAACTCCAAGTCGTCCTGTTATCAAGATCACGGCTATTTGAATAGATTAACTTCCTGCAGGGTGCACCATCTTACCCAAAGACGCTTGATCCCATTTGGCGGACACACTTTCCTCGGTCATGCCCGCCGCGGAAGATCAACACGCCGCAGCCCCACCTAGGCTGTGAGAGGCCAAAGACGCCGGTCTAAACCTAAGCATGAGGGTCTCGCCCATCGCCTGAGCACACACTTGACGTTGCGTGGGCGGAAGCAGCACCTAGCCTAGCAGGCGTCCAGTCCAATCCGGCG
Organism: Aegilops longissima; assembly: GCA_021605205.1. NCBI lineage: Eukaryota > Viridiplantae > Streptophyta > Magnoliopsida > Poales > Poaceae > Aegilops > Aegilops longissima. The sequence continues at coordinate 133,579,666 of CM038679.1, forward strand.
CGCGCCGCTCGTCGTGATGTCGAAGTGCTCCGGTGATACCACGACGCGGGATACCCATAACTACTCCAGCGTAGATGGTTAGTGCGCGATAAGCTCGTAGCCAACTCAGATCAAATACCAAGACCTCGTTAAGCGTGTTAAGTATCCATGAGCGCCGAGCAGGGCCAAGCCCACCTCTCTCCTAGGCGGTCTCAACCTGCCCCGCCGCTCCGCCACAAAGATCCACTCATGGGTGCTCCACCGGCCGACCCGACTTTAGTCTCCACATGTATCATGTATAAGTATATAGTATATACCCGTGATCACCTCCCGAGTGATCACGGCCCGATAGTATAGCACGGCAAATGGACAAGAATATAGGGCCACAGATGAAAGTACTAGCATCCTATACTAAGCATATAGGATTGCGGTAAGGTAACTCTTGAGAATGTGAGGACGGGATATGCAGCGGTATAGGAGTATCTGAAAGCAATAACATGCTACACTACTCTAATGCAAGCGATAGAGAAGAGTAGGCGATATCTGGTGATCAAGGGGGGCTTGCTGGTTGCTCGGCAAGAGAGAGGGGTCGTCAACACCGTAGTCGAACTGGCAGCAGCAGACGTCGGTCTCGTAGTCTACCGGAGAGAAGAGGGGAAGAAAAACGAATACCAAGTAAGCAGATGCATATCGATGCATTACATGACAAGTAGCGATGCTAGGCGTGCCCTAACGTGGTATGAGGTGGTGCTGGTTAAGGGGAAAACATCCGGAAAGTATTCCGGTGTTTCGTGTTTCGAGCAGGAAGGGAGGAGGAAAGTTGCAGGTTCGATAGGTTAGGGGTGTGTGGCGGACGAGCGGATGCGTGCCGAATTCGTCTCGTCGTTCTGAGCAACTTTCATGTTGAAAATATTTTAATCCGAGTTACGGTTTAATTTCTACCAATTGTTGAAGTTTAAACAATATTAGGGAAATATCTGGATTTGAATTAAAATGCCTAAATTACTTTTTATACGGAGGGGCTAGCCCATTAAAATGACGGTGGGGTCCAGAGGATCCAGTCAGCAGGCCAGTCAAACAGTTGACTGGTCAAAGTTGACTGGTCAACAGGGTCAAGGGGACCCACCTGTCATTGGCACATGTGTTGATTTTATTTATTCGATTAGTTCAATTAGTGGTGGGGCCCAATTGTTAGTGAGACATAATTTTATCAATGGATTTAATTGTTTAGATTAGACTAATTAGCCAGTGGGGGGCCCATTAGTCAGTCTGTTAAGTGTTGGGTTAGTTTTAAAGGCTGGTTAGGCCTGCTGTTAACGGCGGTGGCTTTGGCCACGGCGGACGGGCTCGGGGGAGCCACAACAGAGGGGCTCCCTGCAGCAGTAGTGGCTGGAGCCGACGCGGGTGCAGCCAGCGACCGACGGCGGCAGGGACGTGTGACCGGGCGGGGCAGTTCACGAACGGCCGAGCGGGCACGGCCGGCGCATGGAAGGACGCGGCGGGGCGTGGCCATGGGCAGCCAAGGCGCGCGGACGCATCCAGGGCTCGCGACGAGTGGAGCCGAGCGGTGGTCGGGCGCGGTCGTGTGGAAGACAGAGGCGCGATGAGTGCCTGCTCATCGTGAGCTCGTCGCGGCAATCTGGCGAGAGAAAGCGGAAGGGAAGAGGTGGAGGGGAGAGGGGCTCACGAAGGCCCTGTAGTTGAGCACAAGCGGGCTCGGGGAGGAGTCGGGAAGGCGCTGGAATCATCGGGGATCGCGGCGGTGGTCCGAGGTAAACGGAGCTCGATCCCGATGATGTAGGGGCCCGGCTTGAGCTCGTGGTCGAGGAGGACATAGCGATCGTTGGCGGAGCTTTGGACACATCGGAGACGAGAGGCGGTCGATGGCAGCGGGATCGACGCGGCGGCATTTACGACAACCGCGTCGGGTACCTCTCCGGATCGGGAGGAGAGGCGGGGAGTTCCGTGGAGGGGAGACGGGCGGCACGAAGCGATGGGGCGCCGGCTCGGCGGGGCTGGAGGCTTGGTGGCTTGGTGATGGGCGGCGTCGGGAGCAAGGCGTGGTCGCCTCGATCCCGATCTGGATCGGGGAGGGGGGGGCGGCGAGTGGTGAGGGGGGGAGTCGGTTAGGGTTTCTCCTGGTGGGGGCTATGGAGGGAGGGTGGGCGGCTGGGCACTGGGGTTGGCCAGTTGGGCCCCGACCCAGGAGGGGGGCTTCTCCACTGTTTTAGTTTAGTTACAGTTTTCTATCTTCGTATTTTCTTTTATTTATTTATTCTTTTGTTACTGTTTTCTTTTACTTACGTAATATTTTATAGTTTTACAAAATGTGAAACCCACACCTAAAACAGAGTTACAATTATAACTCTGCCACAAAAGGTTTTAACCCCGAACAAAATAGTATAGTATTTTATAATATCCAATTGCATTTATTTAATTGTTTTACCTACTACTTTAATTACTTAAGTGCATTTAAACCTTTTATAAAAATGTGGTTTCTCCACCATAATTACCTATGCCTTATTTGACACAACCCAAACAATTTAGTTTTAATATTTCAAAACTTTTGTCGTTTGCCTTTATTTTGAATTTGAATTTGAATCGGTTTTGAACTAGCATGAAGTTTTAACAACGAGAATCGAGGTGGCGTGGCATCATTAGCGGGGATTATTGTAGCTTAATTACCCAAGGCGTCACAATTCTCCTCCACTACAAGAAATCTCGTCGAGATTTAAGAGAGTAAGGGGAAGGTTTGGTAGCGAATATAGCGGGTCTTCTCATCTGGCCTGCTCTTCTCGAAGAGGTCAATCCAATATATTGATGCCTTCATACTTACGCTTCAGGTCAAAATGATGAAGACGTCATCCTTTCTTCGGATTTTCATCGTACTTACGAAAAGGATTATGGGGAAAGACTGGAAAGGCGGGCCTTACCAGGTTGACTATCGGTACATAACTCGAGGAATGGGGTAGGAAGTAACTCTCGAATTGAACTTAAGAAAATATCGAGAGCAAAGTAAGAAAGTACCACGAGAAGTTCCAAGCGGGTAGGCATTCGTTCGATGCTGTTACAAAGCGTGAAAGGGGTTGAGCAACGGAATAAGCATTGCGTCGATGCAGAATAGATCACTAGGAAGGTGGCTCGTGATCTTTCATACGGAAAAGCGTGAGGATCAGCTTTAGGAACAGGGGTGTACTGGGAGAGTCGAGTTTAGATCCCGTGGAACTATGGGTTATGGGCCCACCATGTGGTTTAAAAGTAAGAAGGGTGATGACGTCTTGCACGATCATGTAGTAAGGCATGTCGGAGGATAGCCCGTCGGTTATGTCGGCAACAACATCGGTACCAAGGGCGAGGGACAAAGAGAACCAATTCACGCTTTCGTTGAGCGAGGCGGACCAATAGGCAAAGTTCTCGTCCATCGGTGGCTACCGAATGTCATCAACAATAGTAACGAGGTTACACCGAGACAAGATGGTACACGAGGTGTTTACATAGCGAGGATATTACTGCTTATATTATATAGATCACAAGAAGGTTTAAACAAACCAATGGAAAGGAAAAGTGATTACTATGTTTAAACAGAACAATGGAAAGGAAAATGTGTTTAAACACATCTTTCAGGGGTAAATCCTTCCCAAGGACAAGCAGAGCATGATATCCATGATAGGATATAACGTAGAAAACCCTTTAGGAAAGGGGAGAGAAATATCATGACATTACCCATACAACGGTGTTTGGGGTAATTGAGCAAGAAACATTAAGCATTGGGCTTCAAATGATTTCGTTGGAAATCGGAGTACCACAGACATGCTTTGAGATAGCATTGACATGTTCTTCAAGCAAAGGTCAAACCTTGGATACACAAAGGATTCATCAGGAACAACTTGTAGAATAAGTCTTACGGTTCCTTCATGGAAGAATGGATAATCTTGCAGAAAAGGAAACTATAACAATAGGTCCTCCGGCCAGGTGTGCTAGGCATGACATCACCTTACTGGGTCATATAAAGACCGATGGTATAACCCTTAAAATATGTTCCAACCATCATATCTGACCGAGATTCAGATCTGATTGGTGTCAGGGTACCTCAGACTCGGGATGCCTCAGAAGGAAAGGTGCAACACAAATCGACGAAATGACATTGCAAGATTCTCAGGAAATGAACTATGGAAGCGAGTTCCGAAACAAGAGTTCATCCTTAAATCAAAGAGAGGATGAGGAGGTGGCTGATGGTCTTAGCGACAATTCATCGAGATTTACAAAAGATGGATCTCCACAATTATGTGAACAAGGAGATAACATTTAACAGATCAGATGATATAATGATGTATGCTAGAGGGAAACATACACAATTAATCACTGGTTGAAAGGTGCACCCGAAATATGGGTTGGGTTGCACGACCAATGTCAGAATGGAGATTCAATAATCAATAGCCTAAGAATGAACTTTCGACCATTAACGTCAAGGAATAGGGTTGCTTAGAAGGAAAGAATCCAAACAACACCGTTCACTTGTTGGAATTAACACGGGGACCAAGAAAGAATGGTGACGGTGAGAAGTATTTCTATGTCAAGAATTCTCAAGAGGTGGAACAAATCTCGAACATTCTTGACATAAAGTATGGTAATACTCCAAGGTAAAGAAGAACATTCTTTGGATAGCAAGGAACTCAAGGTATAACACCAAACATGAACAAGCTTGTGTTGGTGGGAAGGCAATAAAGTGGTCGATGATGATACAATTCATCGAGGGCAAGGATGGTATTTCTCATCATGAATTCAATTGATATCCTGGATGAGCTCAGAATGGTGATGATCACGACACCTTTGTCGCGAGAGTTCATGAAGATGTAATCGATCGGCGACGACATCAAGTCAAAGTAATGATGAGGTGAAAGGTTATTGGAACCAAGGGTATGACACAAACTCGAAACCAAGCTTGTTGTTCAAAGTGAAATGATATGACGATGAGGATCGACGTAAGGTTAGTCCATCGTCGAAAATTGCGCTCCGAGAAGAAAGGACCGGGTAGCACAGTTAAAATAATCACGACAATGATATAGCCAAACAGGCTAGGAATGGCGGATCGGGTACAAACTCGTACTTATAGAAGCTTATCAAGAGTTGTTGAACCGTAAAGCGGACTTGGTTCAGTTATCGGTGTCTTTGAGTGTTTAATAACTCAGAGCCCGTGAAAAATTGGAATCAGTGGAAAGGTAGCACTTGATGAAGAACTCATAAGAGGTTATGCAGTTCCATGGTAATCTCGAGATACCAGGGGGTAACACTCAACGACAGATCAAAGTAGAGGTTGGACTGGGGTAATGCTCTGCAGAAGACAAGTACTCTAACTTGTCTGAGAAATAGAATCAAGGGAGAACAACATGGTCGGAACCACGGTTGCGTAGGATCAAATCACAGATACCAGATGATATTTATCAAGAAAATAGTTATTATTACAAGAAGTTTCCATGATAGGATCTACATCGTGTCCATGGGCATGAACACAAAGTTGAAGGTCGACTCCCACTTATTCAATGTATAACCTTCCATTCACTTCTCGCTTTGATAAAGGCATTTGTGTTGAAAGTTTTACCTAGTGAAATACCAGATGAGTATGACTCGTGAAAACTTCCGAGTTCACACATATAAAGGAAGGCATAGGTTCAACCCGGCAGGGTATCATGGAAACATATACCACAAGCTTCAATAGTAAATACCACCAGCTCGAAAGCAGAGCATGGTTGGCAAAAGGAAAGGATACAATTTACCAAAGGCATTATGTATCGAAGAAGGAACTCACAAAGTGATTAATTATGAAGGACACTGTCAGATAATAATCCAATAGTGGATATGGCGATCCACGATGGGGCTGATATGAGTATTGATACCCAATCAGAGGAAGAAAGATTGCAAATGCATCGGTTTATAGAACAGCTGAATAGTTCAATGCTTAATTAGTAAGTAATTATGATTTTCAAATCAAGGGATCAAGAGCAAATGCTCTGATCAAGAATGGATAAGCTGAATAGAATTAGGGATACAATCAACGACAATTGACTGGTCGAGAACCAATTCCAGCTTAAAAGAATGGCAGCTCGGTAGGAAAGGTAATTTATAAGGATCAATGATGATTGCGCGATTCGCAAACATATTGAGTCAATAGACCCAAAATGATAATGACAAGGAATGTCAATAAGACTACGAGACTTATGGGATTAACCATAATGCGAGCAAGCAAGAATTTCAAGAGCCAAAGGCTCCAGAGGATTTTCGGAAGATCGAATAGTATTTTGAAGACTTTTGTGAAACTCATGAACAACTGGGGATGAGCGGATACTCGACAAGTGCGAGGATTTATTTGAAAGGGTATTCATGTGGCAAAGAACTGCTAGGCAGTAGGCACAAGGTATTCTCGGAACAATAAGGAAAACTTCGGGGTATCTTGTAATAACAAGATCAATGGGGGATGATCGTATGAATGGCAAGTGTAAGTAGTTTTCCATACGGATTTATCGGTGGTCAGGAATAGCAAAAGTGATGGGCACGAAGTCTCGAGAGAACATCAGAGAGTATCTTCGGAATCTTCTGATTAGCAGACGATCATCTGAAGTGAGGGGCTCTCCGGGAGAAAGTACTCGCGAGAACCTAAAGTTAGTTTTGTTTTTAGCAAAATCGTTTAACCCGAATAGAAGAGAGTTCAGAATCCCAGAGTAAAGATCGAGGAGTAAAAGATCCTAATACCACCCGATGGCGACGTGGGCCCTTAAGGCACACAGCCAAGTTAGTAAATTTTTTTGCAATGTCTAGACTCGACTTCGGCCAAGGAGTGTGGAAAGGGGATTCCTACAGGCAGTCGGCTCTGATACCAACTTGTGACGCCCCCGATTTAATCATACACTAAGCATGCACGCAAATGTGTACGATCAAGATCAGGGACTCACGGGAAGATATCACAACACAACTCTACAAATAAAATAAGTCATACAAGCATCATAATACAAGCCAGGGGCCTCGAGGGCTCGAATACAAGTGCTCGATCATAGACGAGTCAGCGGAAGCAACAATATCTGAGTACGACATAAGTTAAGCAAGTTTGCCTTAAGAAGGCTAGCACAAACTAGGATCTGAGATCGAAGAGGCGCGGGCCTCCCGCTGGGATCCTCCTAGCTACTCTGAGTGGTCGTCGCCGGCTGCTGCGTAGTAGTAGGCACCTCCGAGTAGTAGTCGTCATCGACGGTGGCCTCGCTCTGGGCTCCATAGTCAGTTGCAGCAATCGAGTAGAGGTAGGGGGAAAAGGGGAACAAGGCAACCGTGAGTACTCATCCAAAGTACTGCAAGCAAGGAGCTACACTACATATGCATGGATATATGTGTAAAGGGCCATATCGGTGGACTGAAGCTGCAGAATGCCGAATAAGAGGGGATAGCTAGTCTTATCGAAGACTACGCTTCGTCACCTGTCTTGCAAGCAGATAGAAGAGGGCAATCTGAAGTCCTCCAAGTAACATCACATAGCAATAATCCTACCCGCGATCCCTCCTCATATCCCCGAGAGAGCGACCACCGGTTGTATCGGCACTTGGAAGGGTGTGTTTTATCAAGTATACGGTTCTAGTTGTCATAAGCTCAAGGTACAACTCCAACTCGTCCTGTTATCAAGATCACGGCTATTGAATAGATTAACTTCCTGCAGGGTGCACCATCTTACCCAAAGACGCTTGATCCCATTTGGCGGACACACTTTCTGGGTCATGCCCGCCACGGAAGATCAACACGTCATGATCCCACCTAGGCACAACAGAGAGGCCAGACGCCGGTCTAAACCTAAGCGAGGGTGCAGGCCCATCGCCACGAGCACACACAAGACGTTGCGTGGGCGGCCGGAAGCAGACCTAGCCTAGCAGCGTTCCAGTCCAATCCGCGCGCCGCTCCATCGCCGACGTCTGAAGTGCTTGGTGATACCACGACGCGGGATACCCATAACTACTCCAGCGTAGATGGTTAGTGCGTATAAGCTCGTAGCCAACTCAGATTAAATACCAAGACCTCGTTAAGCGTGTTAAGTATCCATGAGCGCCCGAACAGGGCCAGGCCCACCTCTCTCCTAGGCGGTCTCAACCTGCCTGCCGCCCGCCACAAAGATCCACTCATGGTGCTCCACCGGCCGACCCGACTTTAGTCTCCACATGTATCATGTATAAGTATATAGTATATACCCGTGATCAGCTCCCAGTGATCACGGCCCGATAGTATAGCACGGCAGACGGACAAGAATGTAGGGCCACAGATGAAAGTACTAGCATCCTATACTCAAAGCATATAGGATTGCGGTAAGGTAACAACTTGATAGTAACAAGGACAGATCTATGCAGCAAAGTATAGGAGTATCTGAAAGCGATAACATGCTACACTACTCTAATGCAAGCGGTATAGAGAAGAGTAAGCGATATCTCGGTGATCAAGGGGGGCTTGCCTGGTTGCTCTGGCAAGAGAGAGGGGTCGTCAACACCGTAGTCGAGCTGGGCAGCGGCGGCGGTCGGTCTCGTAGTCTACCGGAGAGAAGAGGGGAAGAAACAATGAATACCAAGTAAACAGATGCATATCGATGCATGACATGACAAGTAGAGATGCTAGGTGTGCCCTAACGTGGTACGAGGTGGTACTGGTTAAGGGGGGAAAACATCCGGGAAAGTATTCCCGGTGTTTCGTGTTTTCGGGCAGAGGAGCCGGAGGGGGAAAGTTGCAGGTTCGATAGGTTAGGGGTGTGTGGCGGACGAACGGTCTGCGTACCCGAATTCGTCTCGTCGTTCTGAGCAACTTTCATGTTGAAAATATTTTAAACCGAGTTACGGTTTAATTTCTACGAATTGTTGAAGTTTAAACAATATTAGGGAAATATCTGGATTTGAATTAAAATGCCTAAATTACTTTTTATACACAGGAGGGGGCTAGCCCATTAAAATGACGGTGGGGTCGAGAGGATCAAGTCAGCAGGCCAGTCAAACAGTTGACTGGTCAAAGTTGACTGGTCAACAGGGTCAAGGGGACCCACCTGTCATTGGCACATGTGTTGATTTTATTTATTCGATTAGTTCAATTAGTGGTGGGGCCCAATTGTCAGTGAGACATAATTTTATCAATGGATTTAATTGTTTAGATTAGACTAATTAGCCGTGGGGGCCCATTAGTCGTCTGTTAAGTGTTGGGTTAGTTTTAAAGGCTGGTTAGGCTCTTTGTTAACGGCGGTGGCTTTGGCCACGGCGGACGGGCTCGGGGAGCCACAACAGAGGGGCCTCTGCAGCAGTAGTGGCTGGAGCCGACGCAGGCGCGGCAGCGACGGCCAGCGACGGCGGCAGTGACGCAGGGCGGGCAGTTCGCGAACGGCCGGCGGGCACGGCTTGGCGCCGGAAGGACGCGACGGGCGTGGCTGGGCAGCCAAAGCGCATGGACGCATCCAGGGCTCGCGACGAGTGGAGCCGAGCGGTGGTCGGGCGCGGTCGTGTGGGAGACAGAGGCGCGATGAGTGCATGCTCATCGTGAGCTCGTCGCGGCAATCTACGGCGAGAGAAAGCGGAAGGGGAAGAGGTGGAGGGAGAGGGCTCACGGAGGCCCTCAGAGTTGAGCACAAGCGGGCTCGGGAGGAGTCGGGAGGCGCGGAATCATCGGGATCGCGGCGGTGGTCCGAGGTAAACGGAGCTCGATCCCGATGATGTAGGGGGCCCAGTGGAGCTCGTGGTCGAGGAGGACATAGCATCGCTGGCGGAGCTGCTGGACACATCGAGTGAGACGAGAGGCGGTCGATGGCAGCGGGATCGACGCGGCGCGACAACGCGTCGGGTACCTCTCGGATCGGGAGGAGAGCGGGGAGTTCCGTGGAGGGGGAGAGGCGGACATCGAGCAATGGGGCGCGGCTCGGCCGGGGCTGGAGGCGCGGTGGCGCGGCAATGGGCGGCGTCGGGAGCATGGGCGTGGTCGCCCGATCCCGATCTGGATCGGGAGAGGGGGGCGGCGAGTGGTGAGGGGGGAGTCGGTTAGGGTTTCTCCTGGTGGGGGCTATGGAGGGAGGGTGGGCGGCTGGGCCTGGGTTGGCCAGTTGGGCCACGCCCAGAGAGGCTTCTCCACCGCTTTTAGTTTAGTTGATTTTCTATCTTTGTATTTTCTTTTATTTATTTATTCTTTTGTTACTGTTTTCTTTTACTTACGTAATATTTTATAGTTTTACAAAATGTGAAACCCACACCTAAAACAGAGTTACAATTATAACTATCGCCACAAAAGGTTTTAACCCGAACAAAATAGTATAGTATTTTATAATATCCAATTGCATTTATTTAATTGTTTTACCTACTACTTTAATTACTTAAGTGCATTTAAACCTTTTATAAAAATGTGGTTTCTCCACCATAATTACCTATGCCTTATTTGACACAACCCAAACAATTTAGTTTTAATATATCAAAACTTTTGTCATTTGCCTTTATTTTGAATTTGAATTTTGAATCGGTTTTGAACTAACGCGAGTTTTAACAACAGTAACCGAGGTGACGTGGCATCATTAGCGGGATTATCTGAGCGTAATTACCCAAGGCCACAGATTACATTGGTAGGAGATCTATATGTCCGTGATCGCCAAGCTTGCCTTCGCGCCAAGGAAAGTCCCATCCGGACACGGGACGAAGTCTTCAATCTTGTATCTTCATAGTCCGAGTCCGCCAACGGTGATAGTTCGCTATCCGGACACCCCTAATCCGGGACTCCTCAAGAGCCCCGAACTAGGCTTCAATGACGATGAGTCCGCACGTTGATTGTCTTGACATTGCGGCGGGTTCTTCTCCAAATTCCATATACTTGTCGAATAGTGTCCGGCTTCGATAAATGCTGCGCTCCTTGGCTTCTACGCCCAATAATGGCCATCTTCCACGTGTTTGAATGAATGCGAAAAGCCGTGGTATTTTTACAATTACCCCTAGCTGCGCAAATGAGCTGCCTATAAAAGGGCAAGGATCTAGATCTGAGTCACACCATCCCCCTTCATGAAGCTTTCATGAGGCGCCTCGACCAAAGCCCATTCCATCATGGACGGTGACGCGGCTCCTCCTCCGCGCTCCCAGCCCTCAGCCGAAATTGGGAGAGATGCTCAGTCCCGATAGCGAGCTAGTTATACTCCAAGCCAAGGGATTTCTCCCCCCGACCTTCATGGTTCCGGTTCGAGCCGGACTTGCCACCTACAAGGGCGGAAAGCAAGCGGAGAGCGTCCCCGATCCCTCTAAAGGAGAGCGGGTATGCTTCATCTCTTATCTAGTAAGAGGACTCGGATTTCCAATCCATCCGTTTCTCCGGGGGCTCTTGGAGCTCTACGGCCTCCAGTTGCACCACCTTACTCCTGCCTCCATCCTGCACGTCGCGGGCTTCGTGGCCCTTTGCGAACTGTTCTTGGGCGTCGAGGTTCATTTCGGGCTGTGGAAGAGATTATTCTGCCTAGTACCCCGTTCTCACGAGGGGTCAATATATCAAGTGGGCGGAACCGAGCTATGGCGATCGCGGACCGGATACCTATCCGGAACCCGAAGAAGGCGCCCAAGACTAGCCTCGAATGGTTTTACATGGAGGACGCCCCGCTGCTTGGATCCTGTTCGGATCGGCCTTCCGGAGTTCAGCAATGATCCTCTGAAGAAGCGCCTAAGCTGGCGCCCTCGGAGCCCCCGGAGGGAAAATGACCGGGATGTCCTCTATTTGATGAGCCGAATAAGATTATTGGCTCATGTCGGATTGACAATGATTGGAGTCATGGCAATCTGCATTATGAGGGGAGTGCAGCCGCCCAATACAGGGCCACCCCATGTGGGACTTCAACGGGAGGACGATGCCACCCGCCACGGCGCAAGAAGGGCGGGATCGATCACCGAACTGGTGAAGATCTTGTGCGCCATGTATAAAGGAGAGGAGGAGGATTTCCTCCGCGTCAATCCACTGAAGGAGTTTTCTTCGAATAATCCTCGAAGCTGGGTAAGCAAACATCTTTGTGACCTGTCCGATCCATGTTCCGTGGTTAAATATCTCATTTCATGGTTTTTGCGCAGAACTGCGCCGGATATGGAGAAGATACACAGCCCGCCCCACAACCCGAGGATCCGGAGCGTCCCTCGACCCGACCTCCGAAGAGGATCCGGATATAAAGGTGGAGTTGATCGACGGGTGTTCTACCAACTTAGCATCGACAATGCTTTGTTGCCATTATGGTTGATTACCCGAATACTTCCAACCTCACAGTAACGAGACCGAGATCCCAAAACCCCGATAATGACCCATCCATGCTTATTTTTATCACCGTGATACCAATGGTGTTTCGCAGGGGTACCTTCGAGGCAGAAGCCGAGCCGCGCGGCTGGCCAACAAGGCGCGCAGCCCTGCAGTTGAAAAGAAGTGCGGTCCGGATCGAAACTCCGCCGCAACGGTATGGCGTGTCACCATACTCCTGTGGTTGATTCTGGAAGGCGATTAACGCTGGTGCTCTTTTCAGAAAAAGAGCACTCGCCGGATCGAGTCCGGAGAGGTTGCTAATCAAACCTTCACCGCCAGGCTTCAAAGCCGGGTCCGGAGGCCGAGGCGAAGCACGAGGCGGCGCCGGATGCTCCTCCGATGAGGATGCCGACAGGTTGTCCGCCACCAACTCGAGGTGGAGAGCGCCTTGAATCACAGCGCGCCGACAGTTCTTCGGACGCATGTTTCTCCAAGAGGCCTTGAATGCCTTCGATTCGAGATGCGCACTCCGTGCCGCCAAGAGGGTCTAGCGAGCCACGGAGCAAGTATGTAAAGGACATACGGTAAGGAAAATTGTGATTATATATGCCAAGAGTCCCCGAGACTTAAAATAGTTAGAATAACTGATTTAAGGATCATTTGTTATGCAGATCTTATAGAAAAGAATACCCGACTATCCCAGAGCTTGAAGAGTGCAAGGCCCAACTTGAGGTCGCACTAGCCGCTCATGTGGGAGCCACATGAGACCCCTCCGTAATATACGCTTTAAAAGATAGATAGTTTATGAAGTGCAGCGGGTGTGTAATCGACAAAAACATTGCAGATGGCGCCGACTAGATGCGGACAAGCAGCAGCTTTTGCGCCAGCTAAAGGCAGCGAGCGTGCTTACGAGGGTGCGGCAGGAGAAAAATAACCTCCAAGATGCCAACACCAAGCTGGGTGAGGAACTAAAGGATGTTCGTGCCCAGTTATCCGACCAGAAGGAGAATCGGCGGCTTCGTCGCGGCATTTTCAGTAAGTGCTTGAGCGAACTTTGAAAGAGTTCGGCGAGGAAGGCGACTAACATAAACATATATGTAGGTTTGCTCATAGGTCGTCCTGAGGAGGAGATGCCCAGTTCTTCGGGTGATCTTCTTCCCGAATTGCGTCATCTGCACGAACGAGTCCGGTAGGTGATGAAAGGCATCGGCCGAGCCTTGTGGCCATCTATCTCCCCGCTCAAGGCACCGGGAGCTGGCAGAGCGGCTTCAAGGAGCATGGCGGCGCTTCCGGCTATGGAAGATATCGGCCTGCCGTCAAGGCGCCAGGGAGGCCTGGGCCATGGTAAAGACGCGGTACACGAAGGCTGACCCAAACCACATGGCCGAGGTCGGACCTGTGGGGCCTGATGGGATGGAGATCCCTGTAAGCTTAGTGTATGGCCAAGTAGAATTGGCCGCCAAGTATTCCCAGCAAGATTGTAAATTAGATAGCCTATTAGATGGCATTGAGGAGGAATACAATGAGTCGAGTTGACTATGTAAAAATATGACATGAAAAAATGTCTTCTAGCCGGATTGTAGATCGTTTGTCATAGCGGACCTTTTCGTCGACCTCGGGACCCAATAGTCGAAGTGTGTCCGAATACCTTCGTGGTTATATAAGAACCGGGTATGCATGGAGACAAGGCGAGGGGTCATTATTGTTGTATCGCATAAGTCCCCAACTAGTTATGTTATATTACATGGGTAGTAAGAAACATCTTCCGTGGAGAATAGTTCCGTTAAGGGTTCCTTTTCGCTGGGATGCATGCCCTAAAGTGCATGTCAAGGCTGCTATGAAAGCAAAAAATCATCTGGGGCAGATGGGTAAATAGTTAAAATCATCTTTCAGTTCACCGACCGAATATTCCCTTAAGAATGCTAGCTTTCGCTTCACCCGGCCGAGGTACACATCCGGTGACCCGGCAGTAATAATCGCAGAGGTGCTCCTTTACCACCTAGCGAACAATCGGGAACGAGGGCTAAGCACAGAGCCAGCAACCCAGCTTGGCCAAAACTTAAGACATATCGATGCATATAATGGTGAATAAAAGGTACATGCGGAAGTTTAACGCATGTGTTGGGCATGAAGCCCGTATAAATAAGCTTCTGTTAAAGAAGCCCCCAGGTATAATGAGCGGGAACAGCGCGTCAAGTGTGTGCGAAAAAGACGCAAACAAGCCTCTAGAGGCTTCAAGAAGAAGAAGGAGGAAGGAGAGAAATAAAAGACAGAAAAAATAGAAAATGTGGACGGAGGAAGGAGACGAACTTGGAGTCCGGCGCTTAGGCGTAGAATCTTCGTAGACGGGCTGCATTCCATGGGTTCGGCTCGAGTCGGTTATCCGCGCGTTTGCAGACGGTATGCTCCGCCGGTCGGGACCTGGTCGATGATGAAGAGACCTTCCCATTTGGGCTTGAGTTTGTCCTTTTCTTGTCCGCAGCGAGAACTAGTTCGCCAACTTTATAAGCTTTGGCCCGCATTTCCTCGCTTTGATATCTTCGAGCCTGCTGTAGAAAGAATGCGTAATCGAGCTTTTGCCATGTCGCGCTCCTCCTCTAATGCGTCCAAACTGTCCCGCCGATCGAGCTCGGCTTCTCTTTCTTCATACATGTGCACGCGAGGTGAGTCATGTATTATGTCGCAGGCAGGACTGCCTCGCGCCGCACACCATAAAAATGGTGTGAATCCGTAGTACGATTTGGCGTGGTCCGCAGCCCCAGTACGGAGTCGAGCTCCTCAACCCAAAGGCGTGTTAGATTCCTTGAGGGACCGCACTAGTCTGGGTTTAATGCCGCCATGATTAGACCATTTGCTCTTTCGACTTGGCCATTGGTTTGAGGGTGATAGACCGAGGCGTAATCGAGCTTGATGCCCATGTTTTGCACCATAATTTGACCTCATCGGCCGTGAAGTTGGTGCCGCTATCGTGATGATATTGTGGGGACACCGTAACGGTGCACTACCCCGATATGAAGTCTATCACTGGTCCGGATTCGCCGCTTTAACAGCTTGGCCTCTATCCATTTGGTGAATTTATCCACCATGACCAATAGGTATTTTTGCTTGTGGGTTCCTCCCTTAAGGGGTCCAACCATGTCAAGCCCCTGCACCGCGAACGGCCGGTGATGGGTAGAGTTTTGAGGGCGGTGGGTGGCATGTGGCTTTGGTTAGCAAAAGCTGGCAACCGACGATCGTTGGACTAAATCCTGCAAGATCTCCGCCGGGCCATCGGCCAATAAAATCCTGTACGGAAGGCCTTGCCTACAAGGGCCGGGCTGCGGCGTGGTGCCCACCCAGTCCGCATGAATTTCAGCCAGAGGTTTCGCCTTCCTCTTCGGAGATACACCTTTGAAGGACTCCGGTAGTGCTTTTCTTATAAAGCTCTCCTCATGGACTTTATAGGCTTTAGACCGCCGTACTATGCAGCGAGCCTCATTTTGGTCTTCGGGAGTTCCTGCCTAGTTAGGTAGGCTAGAATGGTTCTGGCCCACGGGCGATAACCGCCATTATTTCGTGAGCATTGTGGTGTTATCTCGGGGCAGAGCCTCGGTTGTGTCGAGTGTTGGCGTCAGCAAAGGCGGTTGGGTCCGGATTGCTATTGCGGACTCCCTTCCCATAGTATGATGGCTTGAACAGTCGCTCCAGAAAGATATTGGGTGGGACGGCATCGCGTTTTGCACCGATGCGTGCCAATATATCCGTCGCCTGGTTGTTATCCCGGGCTATATGATGAAATTCGAGCCCTTTGAACTGTGCTGACATTTTTAGGACCGCATTGTGGTATGCTGCCATTTTCGGATCTTTGGCATCAAAGTCTCCGTTTATTTGAGATATCGCGAGGTTCGAATCCCCGCGCACCTCTAGGCGCTTAATGCCCATGGAGACGCCATCCGGAGGCCGCATGTAAGGGCCTCAGATTCGCCACGTTGTTGGAGTCCGTGATACATTATTTGAAGGACGATTGGATTGTGTCCCGGTTGGGGACGCCAGACGACGCTAGCCCCTGTGCCGCCAACATTTTGGAGCCGCAAAGTGCATGATCCAATTGAGTATGCACCGCACTTTTAGGGAGTTCGGCTTCATCCATTCGCCACGAAGTCGGCCAAAACCTCGCGACTTAATAGCTCGTCGTGGCTTATAAGTTATGTCGAATGGAAGGAGCTCTATGGCCCATTTAGCAATCCGGCCCGTCGCGTCGCGGTTGTTTATAATATCGTTAAGAGGTACTTCGGAGGCTACCGTTATCGAACACTCTTGAAAGTAGTGTTGTAGCTTCCGGGATGCCATGAACACCGCGTATGCTATTTTTTGATAGTGTGGGTGCCGGGACTTGCATGGAGTTAGGACAGTGGACACATAGTAAACTGGTTTTTGAAGAGGGAACCGTGTCCGTCCGCTTTCGCTCGACAACGAGCACCGCTACCGACAACTTGTTGTGTTGCGCGATATATAATAGCATTGGTTCGCCTTACCGGGCGCCGCCAGACCAGATTTGTTGCCAAATGGCCTTTATTTCATTGAGTCCGGTTGTGGTGGCATCCGCCCACTGGTGTTCGTGCGCCGAGGAGGCGGTAAAGGGATAACGCTTTTTCTCCCAACGGGAGATAAAGCGCTTAGAGCCGCCACGCATCCCGCCAATTTTGTATTTGTTTGAGGTCTTTTGGAATATCCAATTGTGACAGAGCTCGGATCTTGGCTGGGTTTGCTTCAATTCCTCTACCGGACACAATGAAGCCCAGAGCTTTCCTACCGAACGCCAAGACGATTTTTCCGGATTGAGCTTGATGTCATATTTTCGAAGAATGTCGAATGTGAGCCTCAAGTCGTCTACTAGGGTTTCGACGTGCTTGGTTTTGACGACCACGTCATCTACATATGCTTCCACCGTTTTGCCGATCTGGTTTGCCACACATGTCTGAATCATGCGCTGATATGTTGTGCCGGCGTTTTTGAGCCCAAAGGGCATTGTGTTGAAGCAGAACGGGCCGTATGGAGTGATGAATGCTGTTGCAGCTTGGTCTGGCTCCGCCATCTTGATTTGGTGGTAGCCGGAGTGCGCGCCGAGGAAGCACAATGAGTCGTGGTCCTGTCAGAAGGCCAATAATTTGATCAATTCGAGGGAGGGAAGAATCCTTTGGGCAAGCCTTATTAAGGTCTTTAAAATCAACACATAGGCGCCATGATTTATCCTTCTTGGTACCATCACCGGGTTTGCTAGCCAGTCCGGATGTTTTATATCTCCGATGAATCCGGCTTCCAAAGTTTGGCTAGCTCCTCTCCCATGGCCTGTCTCTTGGGTTGGAAAAGCGCCAAGAGCCTGTTTGATCGGCTTGAACTTTTAGGATATTTAGGCTGTGTTCGCCAACCGACGGGATTCTGGCATGTCCGAAGGGTGCTGCAAAGATGTCCCGTTTTCTCGTATAAATTCTCGTAGTGCGCGCGTCACGCTGTGGTTTAGTTGTGCCCCAATGGAGGCCGTCTTTGTAGGGTCTGTTGGGTTGACTTGGAATTTGACTATTTCATCCGCTGGTTTAAAAGAGGTGGACTTGGATCTTTTATCAAGTATCACATCGTCCCTGTTCACCGTGGAGCGCATCGCGGTGAGTTCCTCGGCCGCTAGGGCTTCGGATAGTGCCTCGAGGGCTAGTGCGGCTGTCTTGTGGGCTTGGTGACGTAATCTAGATCGTCGACAAGCCTGACATTGGTGCTTCCGTTGAGAGTTCCTCTGTGCTGTCGCCATCAGGTAGGATGCCTCATCTCGTCTTTAAAGACGATACTATCGCCAAAGAAGCCTTGGCCAAAGATACTCCCTCACCCGCGTTTTGAAAATCCTGCAAATGAAAGAGGTCATGAGTTGGCGATGATGTTGTGCCTGCCATCTTTCACCAATAGTCTTCGGATCTAGATCTTACACATACAAACCAAACTTCTGCAGTTTTGCAAAAATATGCCAGCACTTGTTCCCTATTTACAAACAAATCCTTGTCTCTCAAAATCAGCCTTATCTCCTCCCCACCACATTTAGAAGGCCATGGAAAAATCTGGCGCGATGGCCGCTGCCGGCGCCGTCCACCCCCAATCTTGGTGTTCCGAGCAATGAACGGGCATCTACGCACGGGAGATTATGGTGAACACGGCTAGTTGTAAGCAGGCTAGCTCTACAGCCATGATGATAGCGACTGCAGACGGTGAGGCTGACTTTGGTATGCCGTACACGGCGCCTACACTCAGGTGTCATCTCCAGCGCAGGGTCTTGTCACTTCACTGTGAGGAGCAGCACGTAATAATTTGACCAATGGGTAGTACAATACTACTACATTAGTAGTACTACTAGTAGTACTAGCACCACCGTCTGGATTTAGTAGTACTACCACGTCCGTATGGATTTAGTATTTGACTAACAATATCTAGTAATGCATGTCACAAAAAAATACTACTCCCTCTGTAAATAAATACATGGTGTATTGTTTTATTCCTTCTGGTAGATGGCTCAAATCTGAAGTCTCATCAATCAGACTACTATTGTACTCACCGAGCGCTCAGCTTGGTAAGCTACCAACAAAAAATTGCAATCAAAGACTACTATTGTACTCCCTCCATACTGGTGCATTAGTCATGTTACGAAAACCAAATAGTAAAACCAAAACTTTTAGGCACGGTGCATTCACTATCCACCTCGTTCCCTGTGTTTTTGCCATGAAAAAAGAAATCACCCAATACGAGACGTGGGGTGTGTAAGCATCCAATGACTTGAGACTCTTAGCACAACATTTTTGGTTACATGCATTAACATTTTATTAGTTAAATCAAATGTCAAAACTTGGCGCAAAATGCAAAGGGGACAAATAAACTAGTAAACATCAAAGTTCTCTCATTTGGCCCCAACTAGAGGTCCGGTGAGATGACTATACTGCACCGCACACGAGGGGACGAACTTCATTGACTTCATCGCACTGCTTTTGGGTGTATGACAGGTGGGCCCAACAGGTGGCTGGCCCACCTCTCATATAGCCAAAGGCAGGTGTAGTTAAGGCACCGGAGCTCAGTCCCACAGGGACGCAGGTTCATTGACTTACTGCACCTGCCTTTGGTGTATGACAGGTGGGCCCAACTGGTGGCTGGCCCACCTGTCATACAACCAAAGGCAGGTGCAGTAGAGGGCCGAGGAGTAGATGGCCAACACACACGTGAATGCAACGCAGTCTGCACTTCTCATACAAAGGCTCCCAGCCAGTCCAATCTACGAAATCCTACGCACCTACGCACCCTAACCAAGGGCAAGAGTGATCACTCCAATCGCAAGATCTGTTGACTAGAAGCTAGACCCATGGAGGCGATGAGCGCGAGCATCAGCCGGCTGTGCCAGATGGTCCATGATGCCGGCCTGTGGCGCGGCACCAAGGAACGTCTCTAGGTCATGCTTCAGGCCGCTAGGGCGAGAGGCGGCTTGGATGATAGCTTCGTCTCCTTGTTCGACGAGATCCTCGTCAGCTTCCTCGACAAGTTCACCATCGTCAAGAAGCTCGCGGACGACCTTTACGTATGCCTCCAGCCCAGGCGCGCAGGCTCTGCGATGTCCGCCACCCTCAACAGCCTCTATGGACAACCTCTTCGACGCAATGGTGGCCCTACGACTGCCCGCCGTCGTGCTGGAGAATGTCCACCTTGAGGTCGCGCTCGCCGCACAACACCTGGTTCAGCAAGACACAGTCGACATAATCACCCACGTCTATGCACAAATCGTCCGCAAGGACTACTACTTACAAGAGGAGGACAATAGGTCGCTGGCCTTCTTGGACCGCAGGGCAACCTTGGATGGCATTGTTCAAAAGAACGTTGAGCTCGCCGCCAACGCCGCTGCTCCTCACACGTCGGTTGGTGACCCGACGCACTAGGGCGTGAGGATGTCTTGATGGATCCTTATGTATCTTTATCTTTCCGTCAAATCCATGTAGTAGTATATGGTACTACTAGTAATTATCTTACCTTTCGTATCAACTTCATAATTCTTGTACGTACTCCATGCATGAACTGCGCCAGAACCAAACTTCTCAATACTCTAGGGAAAAATCGTTATTTCTATCTATCGGTCGCGCCATGGAGCAGAACCAAATTTTACAAGTTACAACTTCAAAAGGAAAAGTCTGCCGTGTTCGCGTCGCACCCCCACACGGTTGGTCTGGCACATCGCTCAAGGGGGAATGTGTGCTGTGTTGCATTTTCACTTACAAGTGGGACCGTAATTGAGCAAACCGACTATCGGCGAATCCCCACCCCGCCCTCCGTGCGATGGCTGAGAAAACAGGAGGGAGAAGAGATGGCTGTAGCATGGACTCCAAGAAAATTGGTGTCAGATGGGACTCGTGTGGGTGGTGTGTGTCGTACTGCTAGATGTGAATGCTAGTTATGGCCCATGCCACCCCACTATATCGAGCCTATATCGAGGTGCTGATTAAGTAGAACAAATTTCCTGGAGTCTGTGCTCATCCCTCCTCTCTCTCTCTTCTCAGCCAGCCAGCAGACGCGCGGAGCCCATCGTCTGTTTGCTCACATGCGGTCCCACATGTCAGTGAAAACGCAAGAGGACCCACTGAACCTGCACATCTTTCACCTCGATGTGCTGGTGATGAAAAACAAATCCAATAAAGATCTTTGGTGTCCGCTTTTGGTGTACCCTTCATTACATACAACAAGTCATCAACACACAACGACAACGAGGATACATGTTGGATTATAGATTAGTTCCAACAAAACATTCTAGTAAATACTAAAGTTTTCATCACACAACAAATGGCCACTGTCCCCCACACGAGCGAAGCCACTTCGCACCCCCACACGGTTGGTCCGCCACGCCGCTAGGGAAACACGTGCTATCTTGCATCTTCACTTAGGCCAACTCCAGGGCATGTAGCTCGGACGTGCACTCGCCCAGCTCCCTTTCCCTCGACGCCCCAAGCTAGCCAACCACGACTACGTGTTTTGCGCACCCGGCGGACGGATTTGGAGCAGATCCGGTCGGGTTTGAGCTCGACCGGCTGTGGGAGGCTGTGTCGCGCCATGGACTGGCTGTGCAGTGGGCCGGAAGGCCACGCCAAGGCCGCATGCATGTACCGACTTCTCCTCTAGCCGCTCGGATCTACACCGTCGGTGGTCCGCCGGCAGATACATGAATGGTGGCCGGCTGGGCTCAGTGCTGGCCCAAAATCTCATCGGCTCAACGTTGCCACTCATTACGTGCGACGACTGCCCAAAGAAGGTCTTGCGCCGTGTGTCTACAACGCCAGAACATCCCGGATTGGTGTTCATCAAGTGCTCAACCGATAGGGTATGTGCTACTTTAGCTTCAGTTGTGCTCTCAGATTTGACTAGTTGTGCTAACTTAAAATTTTATTGTGTAGAATGGATGCAAGATTTGGTATTGGGAAGAAGAGTACATCGCAATTTAGTACATGTTCTAGCACTTTTAGCTAGCATAGAGGCTAGAGATGAGACTAGTGCACTTGTTGATAGAATAGAGGCTAGACATGAGACTAGATGCAAGGAAGCAACATCTAAGTCTTTACAAGAAAGAAGCATGCAAGATCGAGCCTCTGCATATCAATAATGAATGCATCGAGAAGGCACTAATCCAACTTACAGGGGCAGTTATGGAAGTTGGATATCTTCTAAGATGTATTCTTTTGGTTCTTGTTTTCTTTGGTCTTACTTTTCTAGTCAAAATTTGGTGATGTATTTCCATGTACCAAAAACTAATGATGAAAAAAAGATATGTGTTTGCAAAGAAAAATGTACGCGGCTGGGATGCGTCCGCGCGTTGGGCGCACGGCCACCACATCCGAGAATTGGCCCAGACACGACCCCACTGCCCTACCCAAATAGACAAAATCCAGGCAAAACGGATGTCCGCTTGGGGTCGTGCCTTGGAGTTGGCCTTACAAGTGGGACCACAGTTGAGGAAACCGACTATCGGCAAACCCCCACCTCGCCCACCACGCGATGGCTGAGTTAGAGAAACGAGGAGGTTGAAGAGATAGCTGTAGCATGGACTCCAAGAAATATGGTGTCGGATGGAAGTCGTGCTGGTAGCGTGTGCCGCACTCCTGGACGTGAATGCTTGTTCTGGCCCATGCCACCCTACTATATACTATCAAGGATTCGAGGTGCTGGTTACGTACAACAAACACATTAACATATGGCCCACCTCACACTGTGGCCAAATTTCCTGGAGTCTATGCTAGGTTAAAAAGTGTTCTTTGTGAGGGTGGATGGCTGGTCTCAAGTTTAAAACTTGTTGTATTACGTATACGTAGACATAGAGATAGTGCAATTGTTTTGAAAGTTTGAACTCAAACATCAGAATACAATTTCTATTGGACTCATCCGAGGACCTAGGATGATGGGATTCGCAACTACAGTAAAAACACCGTCCCAACGCGTGAAGCATGTGAAGCTAGTACAAATAGTAGTACTA
Source organism: Aegilops longissima (assembly GCA_021605205.1). NCBI lineage: Eukaryota > Viridiplantae > Streptophyta > Magnoliopsida > Poales > Poaceae > Aegilops > Aegilops longissima. The sequence continues at coordinate 133,602,404 of CM038679.1, forward strand.
TTGTTGATTGGACTCATCCGATAACTTGTTGTAATGCACGTACAATTATGTATTCAATTTTTTTTTGCCTCGTCACAGCACCCACTCCGAGAAGCGACTCGAAAGCCATTCATAAATTTCGTAAGTTTATCACAGACATATCATTTAGCATTACATACAACACGTCATCAACCCACAATGACAACGAGGATACATTATAAATACTAAGGTTTTCGTCACACAACAAATAACAAACAACGAAATGAACTTCAGCTCAACCACTCGTCGGTGTTGAAAATGCTTGCTTTGAACCCGAAGTGTTTCTCTGGGAAGGGCCAGCTATTTTCAATCTCGAGACCAACGCAGGACTGGACATTCAAGCTGAAGCGGCTTATATCAGGATGCACATTGTGATAGCCACGGTAGGGAACCATAGCAATGTCCGAGGTATAGATATAGTTGCTTCTTATAAATGATAGTAACGTTGTGTCAACAACAGCTGGATCGCCTTTCACCATCATTGGATAGTTTTGTCCAAGGAAGAGCGAGTTTCCTCCAAGACTATCAGTACTAAAACAGGGAGAAGGTGTTGGCGCTAGCACACTAGTATCCATCCCGAATAACCTGCAATGGATGTTGGAAGTCCGGAGAGTGCCACCATGCGAGACAACACCTGCTTCCTTAGTAACATCAGCAGTGCCCTGTGTACAGACAAGAAGAGGTGATCCATCGGAATAAGTTGCCAGGCGCCACTGAGTATATGGGTCCTGCTCGTCCTCATGCTCGTGATCATCACCATCGCCATCTCCCCCTTGGTTATAATTTTTTTCAAGTATATGTGGTGGAATGTTCACAGGACCTTGGAAAACACAAGAAGGTTAATTAGTAAAGGGAAACTAGCTAACCCGCATGCATGTGGATGAAACGATTATAATTACGGTGGAAGACAAACATACCGAAAGCATCAGGATTCCATGCAAAAACAGTGCCACGAGTGGTGGCAGCAAACACAAGACCCTCGTATTGAATTGCATCACAGTACTCATCCGTGTACAGAAATTGATTTTTGATCAATATCCATCGAGGCGTGGAAGTAAGGACAACAACAAGCTTGTCGAAGATAGCAACAACTTCATAGTTCGTGTAATCCCAAGAGCTGTTGGGAACTCGACAAATTGCTATCTTCCTTGGACGACAGTCACCATGATCGTATTTGAACGTACGTAGAATACTGGTGTGCTCAACCTGTGGGCTGTCTGAGATTTTTGTAAGTGGAACCCGGTAACGAGTGTACACATTCACAAGTTCCCACTCACAGTTGTACCCAATATAAACAACCCAATCTCCATTTGCGCCTGCCCAAACCTTACCCTCAGGCAATGGCATCTTAACATCACACGTATCATTATCAAGCGGCATCAACTTGCACAAGGCAAGGCTTCCGTCGTCCGCGCCCAGTCGTCATGGTCACGACGAAGAAGATAGGGGAGATCAAACCGTTCCTGGACCCTTGGGTTCTTTGTAATGATGTTATTAGTTGAGTCGAGAATGTTCTTAAACGAACCTGCCATGCTAGCCAACCTGATGACGTCGCACCGATCAATGAGTTCCTCCACCATGTCATCTTTTAGATCAGGGCAAGAATAATGGGGTCGTTTACGGCCTATTCCCTCCACGGAGAAGACGATCGAACAATGGCAGAAGGAAGGGTGAAGGCAAATGGAGGAGGGAGGAAGAGCGTGCGACAGCAGTTCCAAATCGAGAGGGAAAGGCGAAGATGCGGTGGACGGTTGCCACGATACACGAAGAGGCGCCCCGGCCTACATAGACGTCTGTTCGGAAATTGTACAAAAGGACTTGCCATCCTCTCACTGACATGTTGGAACGGGACCACATGTCAAAGAAACATGGAGTGTCATTTCTCGTGCAAAATGCGATCTCGCCACGTTTGCCCGAGGTGCCGCATTATTTCTCGACTTCATTTTTTTAATGGTGTGTCATTCAGTTTTCAAGCACGACTAACCGGTACTGTATGCAGAGAAAATATAAACTACTCTACCACTACTCCACCTCTAGTACTACTAGTATCAAAAAAGATATATAGGTTGGAGGTTCAGCGCTTTCTTGCTAAGGGCTGCCCACTTGCTTCTCACACTATCACCCTCTCTCCAGATCTAAAAAAGACGGCCTCTCTCTCCCTCCTTACCGGTGGTCATAGATCCGCCGGGGAAGAAAAGGACGTGCAACATTGACGCACTCGTCATCGGCGGGCGAGGTCATGTACTGACGACAAGGCCGTCCTCTCAGACCTAGCGCCCGCGTGGGATGGCCTCCGTCCCCAAGCTCGCTGCCATAGTGTGTGCGGAGGACGACGACCATGAGCGAAGCCACTTCCCCCCCAACCCTCAGGTATGCTACCTCTTTTTGAACCGTACCCTTGTTCTATTGCCCCATCTGCCACATCGCTATATGTGGATCTTTTTCCAGTGCACCATCTTCCCAATTTGCTATCCTCTGCTCTGCTGGTCACGCAGACGAAAACCTTAATTTGCACTATTAAAGGAAACCCTACTTCATGCAGACTAATCCATTTCTGGGTTGAATAAGGAAAGGAAGGGAGAAAGTACTGTCCAAGAGACTAGGCATCAAACCCACATCTAGGTTGAAAACGGGAAAATCAGTAGCTAAGAAACGAGTCTCGTGTCTCTTGGTTAAAAAAGGGTAGAAAGGCATTACAACACAATATAGAATGACCAGGTCGATCGGTTTGTTGTCCTCACGTAGGAAAAAGGTGGCTAAAGAGAACAAAAAAGGGACGTAATCCACATACGCTGCCTGGATATTTGTTGCTCAGGGCTACCATACCTCCCTCACCACTCTATGCGTCCGTGGAGGTGCATTGTACTGGTGCGCCCACTGTCCGAATGGGCCTCCCGTGCTCTTATTGCCACTTTTTTTTTGTTAGTATAACGCCAGCGGTAAAGTCAAGCAGTGCTACTGCTAACGTGATGCCACATTTAACTAATGCCGCACTCAGTCTAATGCCACCGATAAATTTATGCAATGCCATTTAATGTCACTGGATTATTTCTGGGATAGCTGTTGATTGTGGATGTATTAAAGATTTTTCAGCTAAAGGCATTCTAATGCTGTTGCACATCCAGTATACCAACGATGAAACTTGTTACTACCTTCAGATTTTTGCACTGTTAATGCTTATAGATTACATACCTCACTTTCATAAGATAAGTCAATTTTTTTGTACAGTGTCACCAAAATCCCAAGGCGCTGATGTCATTTTATTTTGGTTAAACTGCACAAAAAATTATGAAGACAAGAGGAAAGGTCAAGAGTGGGCATCTCCTCCTCCGGCTCTTCTCTTAATCCGTTCGATCAAGTTTTTATGTTTGATCGATTATCAAGATTGGGATAGCAATTTTTCAAGTCCCCTCGAGTTCGAAATGATATTTACCTTGAAGGTACATGGTTTGCAATTTTTTGTATACTGTCATTAGTAAATAATGCTAGTTACCTTCAGACTTCTGTATTTGGTTTAATGCTCTTGCACAGCTAGTATACCAATGCTGAAACTTGTTACCTTATACAATTTGTATTGCTAATGCTTATAGAAATCTACCGGTGCTAGCTTATGAAAATCTGTTCAATAAAACAATTGTACTGTACCCCGTAATAAAAAATTACTCTACGGCTGCACTAGCCACTGGATTAGTGTATATTTCTAGTATTCGAATGGTGTTGCATTAGCATATGGACATATATAAAGTATGGCAAGGTTTCCCAGATATGTGCTGAAGAAAACTACTACCTATTTTTTTCTAAATACTAGACATTTGGGTACTTTAAATTGAACTACGATAATTTCTTATATTAAGGAACAGAGGGTGTAGAGTTCACTCAAATTATCCGGGTAAAGCTAGTCACACCTTTGTTAAAATTAATGTTTATTATGTTATCGGAGGAGGTCTGTATGTTTGTCTCTAATGCCTGTCGATTACATACCTGACATCATGATGTAATGTTAAGTCATTTCTTTTTGTACAGTGTCATTGAATTGTCAAGGCGGTGATGGCATTTTATTTTAGTTGAACTGCACAAAATATGCTTAAAAGAAGAGGAAAGGTCAGGAAAGGTTCACTTTTTCAGGAAAAAACTATGTATGCCTTCCTGGCATGAGCCGTTGTTGCCTTATTTATTCCTTCAAACAGGTGGTTAGAAACAGTCTTGCTACCTTTTCCCATTAAGAAATTGGAATGCTTATATTTGTGAGTCTATGCTTCAACTAGTGCCACCTTTATAGCAATCACACTTTCAATATCTATGCAAACAGGGATGCTCGATTTTAGTGGAACTGCACAAAAAGTCCAAATGGTTCAACATTATGAGCATGTTTTCTTCCCAACCTTTATATCCAATTGGTGGCACTATGAGCTGTTCATTACGAAGGTACATGGTTTGCTACTATCTTGCTACTCTTTTTGTACTATCATTAGATAGTAATATTAGTGGTTTATTGGCAGGGTGGACATACATTGGAGGTGCAGGACATGATTGGATGCTCAATTTTGGTTGTAACAATTTCACCTCTTCCATCCCTGCGAACATGGATAACCTTGGTTTGATGAAGAATAGGCACTATATTTATGCTCCGAACCAGCAAATAAATTCAGTATGAAATTGTCTAGGGCAAAACATGACAATATCAAATTGTCTAGTGCAAAACACGATAGATGCTAAGCGGAAGAGACGTGTTTAAACCGAAAATACAAGGTGGGGTATATGTTTACTAGATGCTTGATATTTGTGCTGTATATACAGATATGTTTCCCCGTTGTTATTTGGCAAACAAACAAAGTGACCGCAATTTTGGTAGAACTGCACAAGAGAATTGTATAGTCACTGCATGCAGTGTCATTTGAAAATAGACACAGAAAGATTGGATAGTCACTTCATGGACTGCACAAAAGTAGTACTATGCTATTTATTGGCCAACACTAGGTGCTTCATTGCTTTGGTCTGATTATACAATGGGCATCATTTTACCTAAGTTAAAGTTCGTATTCCGAAAATAGTCTCGCCGTGTGATCTAGAGAAGACCAAATCATATTACAGTGGATGTTCCCCCATCATGTGTGGTTCATTCTGATGGTTCCAGCTGTTGGTTAAACCACTTACATTTGCAAGAGGAATTGTAGACTTCACAAACAAATTTGTCTTTCACTCTGTACTGAATGTTGGCCAAGAGAATCATCCATGTTAGTAGGAAGAACATATGATTTTTCTAGATCATTGCTTTTGGAGCTACATATTTGTAATGATCTGTGAATCATTCAGATGCATTTACATGTTGATCTTATGTATGGAAATCGTACTAGTTGGTTGTGAATTTGGGCTACTAATGTGAACATAATACAATGCCATGCATGTGAGTCTCGTGTGAACATTTCGAATGGATCGGCTATTACTATTGTGCATAGCATGATCCTTATTTCTGTGTTCTCAGTGCTTACAAGTTACTAATAGTTCCTTAATTCTGTTCACTCAGTGACTGATTGATCACTAGCTGGCCTACTAATGCGCTCCTGGCAGTTTTAGTTGCGATGCAAGATCCGAAGTGGCAGTTTTTTGAATAAAAATGCCTACCTCTGAAGAAACTGACAAGCTGCTCTGAAGAAAATGCCATGCGAATCTGAAGAAACTGCTAGCAAAAATGTTTGCAAATGCCTTATCTCCCAGCGAACGTTCATCAGCTAATGCGATCCTACACGTACAACATCCGACCTACTCGATCCTACACATACACTATCCGACCTACTTGATCCTACACGAATAAAAAGAGGATCATGCACATAATACCTCATTTCTGGTTTGCAGGGCACAATTCAAAAATCTCACTAACCGAGGTAGATGATGAGTGGTGGAATCATTTTTGACAAGGAGGAGGTACCTCATCTAGATGATTCGAGTGCACTCGTTTGCCCGTCATGCCGACGTGCGACCCATCACGGACGGGACGAGATGACACAGTCATAATTTTAGTTTTTCTAGTTTTCCACGACAAGCTGGAGCGCTAAGCCATGCCTGCTTATGCATTGAATTTGGATGACCACAATGACCGTCGCTTTTCCCGCGACACGCTGATTCGCCTACCTTTCGTCTATAATTACTTTTTCCCGGCCTTCTCCGGTGGCACCATCACCCAACTCGCCCTATCCTCATGAGCCTCCACCGGCCCGACGACGCTCGCCACCTATCCTCGCTCTCGCCACGTCCGCCATGCCCTCGCCCGTCCACAATAGGCGACGCCGGAGGCGGTCATCGCTGGAACTAGTGTTCGATTTTTCACAGGAAGGCGGACGGAGGGAGGAGGCATTCTATCGGTCTTTAGATGGCAATGCGGAGTATGAGGAGTTGTTGGAGCGCAACCGCCTGGCGGAGGAGCAGCTTATCGCCGATTTGCGCCGCCGACGGGGCATGGAGCAGTAGCGCACTGACGCTCTGAGTCGCGAGCAGAGCGCCCGCAACTGGGCCAACTACATGGAAGCCAGCGCCCGGCAAAATAGCCCTGGAGGCTATCGGGCACGCACGCGTTCATGATGCTGAATTTTACTACCAGCTCGTCAAGTGGGTTTCCCGCTTAGAAGCCGAAGCTTCGGTGGACCACGCCGGCATAGAAAGGGCCAACACGCGCGAGGAACGCGCCCTATTGCACCTCTGGCAAGTCCGAGGCGAGGCGGAGGACGTCGGTGCCGATGTTTAGCGTGTACCGCAGGGACCCACCAAGGTCATGGCAGTACGCAAGCAAGTGCCTCCTTTTTTCAAGGCAAAAGAAATGGTTCCTCCTAAGGGATTTCTGACATCTGGGTCCCATGCCATTGTCAACGTAATCAATAAACGAGAGAATTGCACAACGAGCGGCTGACAGCAGGGACCCAGCAGCTCGCCCAATTATTTTTGTTTGGGTTAATTTGATAAATGCCACTCCAAATCTAGCGATTCCGAGAAATTCCACAGCAATTTCCAAACTTTGGAAAATGCCATTTCCAGTGGCATTTTTCGAAGTCTCCAGTGGCGTTTTTCAAAGTTTGTAAAAATTGCAGTGGCATTTTTCAAAGTTTGGAAATAGCAGTGGCATTTTTTATGAATCGCCATAATTGTAGTGGCATTTATCTAAATTTTTATTTTTTATTTTAGATCCAACCATGCTCGAATTAACTCATGATATTGTCAGGGATACAGATTAAGTTTGGTTTCTCAGTCAACCAAACATGCATTTATCTAATTAACCCTTTTGTTTTTTAGACGGAAGCAGGGTGTCAACTGGGCTGTGTGGGGCACTCTGGCCTGTCTAGATAACCTTTTATTTTAGGTTTATGTTCAGGAATGTAGTATTTCAAAAAAATCATACGATCACGCAAGATCTATCTAGGAGAAGCATATCAATGAGCAGGGAGAGTGTGTCCACATACCCTTGCAGACCGAAAGCGGAAGCATTTAGTAACGCGGTTGATGTAGTCGAACGTCTTCGCGATCCAACCGATCCAAGTACCGAAAGCACGACACCTCCGCGATCTGCACACGTTCAGCTCGGAGACATCCCTCGAACTCTTGATCCAGTTGAGGCCGAGGGAGAGTTTCGCCAGCATGACGGCGTGGTGACGGTGATGATGAAGTTACCGACGCAGGGCTTCGCCTAAGCACTACGACGATATGACCGAGGTGTGATTCTGTGGAGGGTGGCACCGCACACGGCTAAGAGAAACTTTGGTGTGCCTTTGGGGTGCTTCCCTCCCGCGTATATAAAGGGGGGAGGGGGGGAGGAGGCCGGCCAAGGTGAGGCGCGTAGGAGGAGTCGTACTTCCCCCGGCGAATTACCGTAACTCTCTGGTACTACGAAAAATTACCCGAACCAGTCAGAACGTTTCCGATGTCCGAATATAGGCTTCCATCGCTGGCCTGGTCATCCCTCTACTCACCCACACCTACTTTTATTCTCCAGCGACGGCAGACGAACCAGTAAACTCTCATACTCCTCTCCGCGTGGGAAACAACTGCCGAGTCTTCCGTGGTTCCATGTCTTTCCCTTCCTTGGCCTCGCCGTCATCCATCGCCCTGGTTCTCTCGGCGCGGAGTGGTCAACGTGGTCAACCAACACCATCCATCGGAAGAGGACTGTATGTGGAGAGGCTGACAGTTGGGTCCACGACCGCACGCAAGGAAATGCCTCCTTATTACGCGCAAAATAACGATTCCTCCACCTGACAGCTGGGACCCACCGGAAGGGCCTCTATATTTTTCTAAAAAAAACCTTCCTCCCGCTGACAGGTTGGACTCATCAGCTATATCTTCGCATGCAAGGACGTGGCTCCTTATTACGCACAAAAAAAGCGAATACTCCCGCTGCTAGCTGGGACCCACCGTAGTTGGAGGCTGACTTGTGGGCCTACTGACGCGGACGGAGGGCTTTGTCAACTTAGTCAATATGAACGATTCTAGCTCCAGTGACCGTACGATGTCCATCCAACGGCCGTAGTGCTTCTTCAACCTCTGGTCTTCTTGCTCCAGCCGCCCAAACCAGCGCCGGTCGTGCCGCTCCTCCCGCCTCCGTGGCGGTCGGTCTTTGCCTTGAGGCCTCACCGCCCTACTACTCCCACCGCTGGCAGGCCATTCCTCTACTCACCCACACCCTCGTTATTCTGCGGCGACGACAGCCTCACACCACAACCAACCAGTGAACCTCAGACTCCTCTCGCGTGGGCATCCATCGCCAGATCTTCCCGGCTCCGCGTCGTCCCGTTCCTAGGCCTCATCGTCGTCCATCGCCTTGGTGCTCTCGGCGCGGCGTGGTCAATGTAGTCAAGGAACGACTTCCATCGGAAGAGTACTGTACGTGGAGAGGCTAACAGCTGTGTCCATGACCGCAGCAAGGAAGTGCCTCCTTATTACACGGAAAATAATGATTCCTCCACCTGACAGCAGGGACCCACCGGACGGGTCACCGTATTTCGTGAAAAAAACGTTTCCCCCCTGACTGCTGGGACCCACCAGCTACATCTTCGCATGCAAGGAAGTGTATCCATATTACGGGCAAAAAAATGATTCGCCCCTGACTGCTGGGACCCACCAGCTACATCTTCGCACGCAAAGAAGTGCCTCCTTATCCTCCCTGACAGTCGGGACCCACCTTGTCGAACCATACTTAGTGTTGTCATTCTGGTCGCGAACATGTACGTACATACTGGTCGATCGGTCTGTCTGCAGGCTGCAATGATGAACTGCGGCCGAGTAAGGAAGGGCACGTGGTGTAGTAGAGGCGCGCATGTAGCATGTACACGTACCTCCAGCCAGGGTGCAAGAAAGTAAATACGGTGCATACGTACGGCCAAGGCTCGTGTACATGGCTGGGTTGGAACGGAGAAACTACGTCCTCGTGTTCATCGGGAGCCAACCGGCTGGGTCAGAATGGAATGCGTCATGTTCATCGGGAGCCAACTGGCTTGGAGAAAACAGCCGATCGAAACAAGGCCTGGTGTACCGCAGAACGGAGGAAACGACCTTCTGTTTGACCGGCCACGGTCGAAATGGGATCCTGTTCATTGGGAGGGGTCTGGCGTACCGCAAAATGGAGGAAACGGACTTCTCTTGGACCTCCTATGGTCGAAATAGGGTATTGTTGATCGGGAGGGGTGTGGCGTACCGCAAAACGGAGGAAATGGACTTGTGTTTGAGGACTACGGTCGAAACGAGGGTCCTGCTCATCGGGAGGGGTGTGGCGTACCGCAAAACGGGACTCCACGGGCTACTGTCCATCTCCACCGTCGACCTCCTCTAGCCTCCACGGGCTACTGTTCATCCACCGTCGACCTCCTCCAGCCTCCACCTGCGACTGTTCATCCACGGGCTCCTGTTCATCCAGCTTCCACCGCTCCTCCACCGGCTATTGTTCAACCATCCCTCTCCACGAGGTCATGTTCAACCACCCCTCCACGGGCTACTATTCATCTAGCCCTCCACGGCTACTGTTCAACCAGCCCTCCACGGGGTCCTATTAATCCGGCCCTCCACGGGGTCCTGTTCATCCACCCCCAACCGGCTCGATTGATCGGGGTCCTTTTCATCCAGCGGCAACACCACGGGGTCCTGTTCATCCAACCCCCCACCGGGAACTATTCATCCAACCCCCAAACAACGCTCACTGTTCATCAAGAGGCAGCATGTTCGATCGTCTTCAGTTAGCAGCAGTAGCGAAGGAATCGCTCGATTGAGTTCAGTTAACAGCCAGATCAATCGATCGCTTGGGTTCAGTAATGCGTAGCCTGCAGCTAGAGCCCAACGCCTCGCACCCACGCGCGTACGTGTACGATAGAAACGCGCATCGCTCAGCCCCAACCACCCACCGTAACTGGGAACTCCTCGATATTTTCCTCGCCCTCGCTTATACCACGGTTTTTTCTGTCATGGATGGCGCAAAGAATGTCATGCAGCTGCATCTCCGGCCCGCCTAGGATGAAAAGCCCATTTTCTGTCATGATTTTTTGTCATAGAAGTTGGAGCCCACCACATCCACGATGATACCGGGTTTTTTCACAATTATCGTCATAGAAGTGTCTTAAGCATGACAAAAAAATTGTTCGGCCCAAAATGTCTCGGATGTGTCTTTTTTTGTAGTGTTGGGTTGTGGAATTTAGGTACTTATAGCACTGGAATTAGGTTAAACGAAGGTATGTGGGTCCCACAAGCTCAAGGGCGCGCCCCTTAGTCTTGTGGCCCACTAACAGGTCTTCTGGCCTCACCCCGAAGCTTCTAGGGTCTCTTCTAGTCCATAAAAAATCACCGCAAAGTTTCATTGTATTTCAACTTTGGTTAGTACGGTCTTTCTACGAAACAAAGCAATAGGCAAAAAAACAGGAAGTGGCACTTGACACAAAGTTAATAGGTTAGTCTGCAAAAGTGATATAAAATGGTGTATAAATCATAAAAGATTGATAATATAATAGGTTGAAACAATAAAAAATTATAGATACATGATACATCTCCAACGTATATATAATTTTTTATTGTTCCATGCTATTATATTATCAATCTTGGATGTTTTATATGCATTATCACGCTATTTTATACCATTTTTTAGGAGTAACCTATTAACCTAGTGCCCACTGCCAGTTGTTGTTTTTTTTCCTTCTTTTTGTTTTTACAGAAAATCAATACCAAACGGAGTCCAAACGGAACGAAACTTTTTGATGATTTTTCTTGGACCACAAGACAGCCTGGAAGCTTCGGGAGGAGGCCAGAAGAACCATGAGGTGGCCACAAGATCAGGGGTGTGCCACCCAAGCTTGTGGGCCTCTCATGCCACTTCTAGCCCAAATTTTTCTTTTTATAAATACCCAAATATTCCCCATAAACCAGGGGCACACCAACAATATTTTTTCACTGCCGCAAGTTTCTGTCTTCGTGAGATCCGATCTAGAGACCTTTTCCGGTACTGTGCCGGAGAGGGATTGGACCACGGAGAGCTTCTACATCAACCTTGCTGCCCTTCCGATGATGTGTGAGTATTTTACCACAGACCTACGGGTCCATAGCTAGTAGGTAGATGGCTTCTTCTCTCTCTTTGAAATTCAATACAATGTTCTCCTCGATGTTCTTGAAGATCTATTTGATGTAATCTTCTTTTGCGGTGCGTTTGTTGGGATCCGATGAATTGGGGTTTATGATCAGATTATCTATGAATATTATTTGAGTCTTCTCTGAACTCTTTTATGCATGATTTATATAGCTTAGTATTTCTCTCCGATCTATTGATTTGGTTTGGCCAACTAGATTGATCTTTCTTGCAATGGGAGAGGTGCATTGTAATGGGTTCAATCTTGCGGTGCTTATTCCCAGTGACACAAAGGGACATGACACGTATTTGTATTGTTTCCATTAAGGATAAAAAGATGGGTTTTGTTCATATTGATTGGATCTATCCCTCTACATCATGTCATCTTGCTTCTGTTCTTCTTAACTTAATACACTAGACGCATGCTGGATAGCAATCGACGTGTGGAGTAATAATAGTAGATGCAGGTAGGAGTCGGTCTACTTGTGACGGACGTGATGTCTATATACATGATCATTGCCTTAGATATCGTCATAACTATGCAATTTTCTATCAATTGCTCAACAGTAATTTGTTTACCCACGGTATGCTTTCTTTCAAGAGATAAGCCTCCAGGGAAAACTATGGCCCCCGGGTCTATCTTTTGTCATATTATTTTCAGATCTATAAAATAAAAAACACAAAAATACCTTGCTGCAATTTATTTACTTTTATTTTGTTTCACACTTTTACTTATATTTTATATCTATCACTATTAGATCTCATCCTTGCAAGTAACCACGAAGGGATCGACAACCCCTTTATCGCGTTGGGTGCAAGTATTTTTTTTGTAGGTGCAATTATTGGAGACTTGTGTGTTCCTCCTACTGGATTGATACCTTGGTTCTTAACTAAGGGAAATACTTATCTCTACTTTGCAGCATCACCCTTTCCTCTTCAAGGACAAAACGAACGCAAGCTCAAGAAGTAGCAATACGTTGGAGACGTATCAACATTCCTAAGCTTAATTCTTTCTCGTCCTCGAGTAGGTAAATGATAAAAAAAATAGAATTTTTGATGTGAAATGCTACCTAACATGTCTTAATCATGTAACTCTTTTGGGTATGAATGTTGAGAAACGATGACTTAATAGATATCAAAACAATAATATGAAAGAATGTTACAAAATAATCATTACTCTTCAAAATAAACAATGCTAAAGAACGTTATTCCTACTCATTTATGACATAGCTCGGTCTTCCTAGCATAAATTATAAATCATGAACACCCCGGTGCCAAACCAAGCAATTGCATCATAATTTTTCTTGCTTCAGCTTTTTCAACTCCACTCAATACATGAGCGTGAGCCATGAACTTAGCACTTTTGATGGCAAAGATAATGATGGTAGGGGTTTATATGGGAAGACAAAGAATTGAGGAAGTATCGCATCAACTGGCGCATGGTTAGGCAATGGAGAGGCCATACAATTGATATCATGCGAGGAGTAGCTAGGGATAGCCATGCAACAGATGCACTAGAGCTATAAATGCATTAAAGCTCCCTATGAAAGAAAAAAGGTGTGCATCCAACTTTCTTGCTCATGAAAACCTCGAGCATTTGAGGAAACTTGCCATCAGAATATGCAAGTCAAGTTCTATAATGTAAAATCTCCCACTAGTATATGAAAGTGACAAATCATGGAGACTCTCTATATTAAGAACATGGTGCTACTCTGAAGCACAAGTGTGGCAAAGGATACTTAATGGCCCTTCTCTCTTTTTATATTTTTTCTCATTTTTAGAACAATATTACGAAACTCATCCCCACTTTCTCGAGGACCCGCAAGTCTCCATCAATCTTTTGCTCACTAGGACAATGCTCTAATAATGATGATCGTCACACTTCTATTTACTTACAACTCGATAAACTGAATGATATGACTACATATGATTGCCTCTTGCAGTGTACCAGGATGTGCAATGATCTAGCGTAACATGTATAATAATGATGAATGGTGGCTACACCACAAATATCATGTCTGCTCTATATGACAATGCAAAGCAAAATGACAATGAATGCTCAAGGTGATAGAGTACAATAGGCATTATGTGAAACAATTATGAATCTTGTCTTCGACAGTGCCCAAGTGAATGATTTGTTTTACTATACTAACCCATCTCACGAAGTTTCGTCAAGTTTTGTGTGGTTGAAGTTTCCAAGTTTTGGGTGAGATATCGATATGAGAAGCATAAGGAGTGGCAAGACCCTAAGCTTGGGGATGCCCAAAACAACCCAAGGTAATATTCACGGAAGACCCAAGAAACTAAGCTTGGGGATTCCCCGGAAGGCATCCCCTCTTTCGTCTCCAACATTATCGGTAACCTCACTTGGAGCTATATTTTTATTCGTCACATGAAATGAGTTTTGCTTGGAGCGTCATCTTATTTTATTAGGATTTGCTTTCTGTTATTTTTTAGTAATGTTTTGCATTTTTTAATAAAAATGTCATGTATAGCCATTACCACGCTTATTTAGCAAGTATATATATTAATAGAATTTTTGTTGTTATTTTTTGAATATTTCTGAATAGTCAGAACAAGATAAAATCTTGAAACTTCTACAGGGTGAGCTGATACGTCTCCAATGTATCTATAATTTTTTATTGTTCCATGTTGTTATATTTTCATTCTTGGATGTTTTATAATCATTTTATAGTCATTTTATATCTTTTTTGGTACTAACCTATTGACATAGTGCCAAGTGCCACTTGTTGTTTTTTGCATGTTTTTTCATCGCAGGAAATCAATACCAAACGGAGTCCAAACGCAACGAAACTTTTTGTGTATTTTTGGACCAGAAGACAACCAATGGGCCTAAGAAGCGCCTGGGGAATGCTCCGAGGGGAGCACAACCCACCAGGGCGCACCAGGAGGCCCAAGCGCGCCCTGGTGGGTTGTGCCCACCTCGGGTGCCCCGTAGGGGAGTCGACGAAAATCAATTCCAGCCGCCGCAGTGTCAAGTGCGAGTTGTTGTTTTTTGCATGTTTTTTACATCGCAGGAAATCAATACCAAACGGAGTCCAAACGCAGAGAAACTTTTTGTGCATTTTTTATGGACCAGAAAATATTTAGTGGGCTGAAGAAGCACCTGTTGGTGCTCCGAGGGGAGCACAACCCACCAGGGCACGCCCGGAGGCCCATGTGCGCCCCAGTGGGTTGTGCCCACCTCAGGTGCCCCTCGGACCGCCTCTTTACTCTATAAATACCCCAACGTTCCAGAAACCCTTGGGGAGTCGACGAAAATCAATTCCAGCCGCCACAAGTTCAAGAACCACCAGATCCAATCTAGACACCATCACGGAGGGGTTCATCATGTCCATTGGTGCCTCTCCGATGATGCGCGAGTAGTCTTTTGTAGACCTACGGGTCCATAGTTAGTAGCTAGATGGCTTCCTCTCTCTCGTTTGATTCTCAATACAATGGTCTCTTGGAGATCCATATGATGTAACTCTTTTTGCAGTGTGTTTGTTGGGATGCATGCTGGATGGCGGTCGATGTGTGGAGTAATAGTAGTAGATGCACGCAGGAGTCGGTCTAGTAATCTTGGACGTGATGCCTATATAATGATCATTGCCTGGATATCGTCATGATTATTTGAAGTTCTATCAATTTCCCAACAATAATTTGTTTACCTGCTGCTTGCTATTTTTCTCGAGAGAAGCGACTAGTGAAATCTACGGCCCCGGGTTCTCTTTCTCATTATATTTTCCTTTGCAATCTATTTTCCTTTGCTTTTTATTTTCAGATCTATTAAACCAAAAATACAAAAATACATTGCTGCAATTTATTTTATCTCGCGTTCCCTCGAGATCTATCTATCAAATTATTACAACTTACTCACGTCCCTTTGCCAATTTCTGGCGCCGTTACCTGAAAGGGATTGACAACCCCTTTAACACGTTGGGTTGCGAGTATTTGTTATTTATGTGCAGTTGTTGTTTACGTAGTGTTGCTTGGTTCTCTTATGGGTTCGATAACCTTGGTCTCATCACTGAGGGAAATACCTACCGTCATTGTGCCACATCATCCCTTCCTCTTTGAGGAAATACCGACGTAGTCTAGCAGACATCAAAAGGAATTTCTGGCGCCATTGGCGAGGAGACATCATCAACATCTACCAGGTTCCTAATCAGAAATCTCATCTCCTTTCAATTTACATTATTTGCCATTTGCCTCTCGTTTTCCTCTCCCCCACTTCACTAAAAATTGTCGTTTTATTCGCCCTCTTTTTCGTTCGTTGTTTTCTTGCCAGATCTGTTTTTGAGTGCAATATTGTTGCATAGTCACAATGACTCAAGAGAACACCAAGTTGTGTGATTTCTCAAATACCGACACCAATGATTTTATTGGCACTCCGATTGCTCCCGCCACTAGTGCGGAATCTTGTGATATTAATACCGCTTTGCTGAATCTTGTTATGAAAGATCAATTTTCAGGTACTCCTAATGAGGATGCCGCTTCCCATCTTAACACATTCATGGAATTATGCGATATGCAAAAGAAAAAATATGTGGACAATGATGTTGTGACAATGAAATTATTTCCTTTTTCTTTGCGAGATCATGCAAAAAATAGGTTTTCTTCTTTGCCTTGAAATAGTATCGATTCTTGGAATAAGTGCAAAGATGCTTTTATCACTAAGTATTTTCCACCCGCAAAAATTATTTCCCTTAGAACCCATATCATGAATTTCAAGCAACTTGAACATGAGCATGTTGCGCAATCTTGGGAAAGGATGAAAATGATGCTAAGGAATTGCCCAACTCATTGGTTAAATATTTGGATGATCATACAAAAAATTTATGCGGGATTGAATTTTGTTTCTCGTAATCTTTTAGATTCTGCCACGGGTGGTACTTTTATGGGAATTACTTTGGGTGAAGCCACCAAATTTCTTGATAATATCATGGCAAATTATTCACAATGGCGTACCGAAAGAGCTCCTACTAGTAAAAAAGTTAGTTTGGTTGAAGAAATTTCTTCTTTGAGTGAAAAGTTGATGCTCTTATGAAATTGGTTGCTAGTAAAAGTGCTCCTATTGATTTCAATGATATGCCTTTGTCAACTTTGATTGAGCAAAATACTGATGCTATAGATGTGGATTTTATCTCGCGAAACAATTTCAATAACAATGCTTATAGAGGTAATTTTAATCCTAGGCCTTTTTCTAGTAATTCCTCTAATTATTATGGTAATTCCTATGGTAATCCTTATAATAATAATAATAGGAACACCTCTGATCGAGAATAATATTTAAGAATTTACCAACACTCAAAAAGTTTTCAACACTACAATAGAAGAAAAGTTGAATAAGATTGATGATTTGTCTAGAAGTGTTGATAGAATTTCTCATGATGTAGAAAATCTCAAGATGAAAATTTTTGTGCCTAAGGTTGAGGAATCAATTAAAGCTCTTTATGTTTCTACGGAGAAAATTAAGAAAAGAACCACCATGATTAGAGCTAGAAGATAATTTTTAGAAATGGCGTTTTCTAGTGATTGCTTTCATAAAAATGATGAAGATCTTAAAATTATTGGTGTTTCTTATATTGATTCCTTCTTTAGGAAAATTAAGATTGATGAGAAAGGGACTGAATAAGAGTCAACTTTAGCTAGAAGGCGTCCCGATAATTCGGAGGGTGAATTGTTGAGAAAATTGATAGAAGTTGGTTTGAAGAGGTCAAAACTTTAACTAGTGATATGCCCACTCTTTTGGATTACAAAGACTTTAATTATGATAGTTGCTCTTTTACTGATTGTATTTCTTTGTTGCAATCCACGATAAATTCACCCAATGCTTATGAACAAAATAAAGCTTTTACTAAACATATTGTTGATGCTATGATGAAAGCTTTAGTAGAAAAGTTGGAATTAGAAGTTTCAATTCCTAAAAAATTACATGATGAGTGGGAACCTACTATCAAAGTCAAGATTAAAAATTCTGAGTGTTTTGTTTTGTGTGACTTGGGTGCTAGTGTTTCTACAATTCCGAAATCTTTATGTGATGTGCTTCGTCTTACCGATATTGAAGAATGTTCTTTAAATTTGCACTTGGCGGATTCTACTATCAAAAAGCCTATGGGAAGAATTAATGATGTTCTTATTCTTGCAAATAGGAATTATGTGCCTATAGACTTTATTGTTCTTGATATTGATTGCAATCCATCTTTCCAATTATTCTTGGTAGACCGTTTCTACGCACTATCGGTGCCGTGATTGATATGAAAGAAGGCAATATTAAGTTCCAATTTCCACTAAGGAAGGGTATGGAACACTTTCCTAGAAAAAGAATTAGGCCACCATATGAATCAATCATGAGGGCATCTTATGGATCTAGAAACAAAGATGACAACACTTAGATCCTTTCTTTATGCCTAGCTAGTGGCGTGAAACGATAGCGCTTGTTGGGAGGTAACCCAATGAATAAAATTTATTTTTGTCTTTTGCTTTCTGTTCGTGAGTGTTTCACAATTATGCTATTGTTATGATTGTGATTTTTGTCTTTTAGTTAGTGTTTGTGCGAAGCAAAGCCTTTAGGACCTTCTTGGGTGATAGTTGTTTGATCTTGCTGAAAAATAGAAACTTTTGTGTCCAGATTACCATTTTTAAAAATCACATATGCAACGACAAAGTCTGAATTTTTTACAGTATATTGATATACAAATTGCTCAGGTTGTCCTAGTTTTTCAGAATTTTTGGAGTTACAGAAGTATTTGAAATATCCAGATTGCTACAGACTATTCTGTTTTTGACAGATTCTGTTTTCTTTGCGTTGTGTGCTTGTTTTGATGATTCTATGGTTTTCTTTGAAGAGGTTTTTCCATATAAAAGTTGGAATACAGTAGATATAATGCAATAATAAAATATGAATGGGTTGCAATAGTACTTATAGTAGTGATTTGCTTTCTTATACTAATGGATCTCACGAAGGTTTTGTTGAGTTTTGTGTGATTGAAGTTTTCAAGTTTTGGGTGATGTTATGATGGATTAAGGAATAAGGAGTAAGAAGAGCCTAAGCTTGGGGATGCCCATGGCATCCCAAGCTATTATCCAAAGAGAAGCAAGCAACTAAGCTTGGGGATGCCCCGAGTGGCATCCCCTCTTTCTTCTAACAACCATCGGTATTTTACTCGAAGCTATATTTTTATTCGTCACACACTATGAGTTTTGCTTGGAGCGTCTTGTATGATTTGACTCTTTGCTTTTTTTGCTTTTTGTTTTAAGTCTCGAATCCTTGCTGGACACACTTGTTTGAGAGAGCCAAAATTATGCCATGACTTGTTAGAATTGCTATCTATGCCTCACTTAAATCTTTATGAGCTATGGAATTTCTCTAGTGCTTCACTTATATATTTTTCAGCACGGTGTGCTTTAGTATTTTGAAGAAATGCTCTCTTGCTTCACTTAAATTAATTTGAGAGAAAGAAATATTATGCTCATGATCTTCACTTATATTTGTTTGAGCTTATCCAAAGTGATAGATATCCAAGAAGGATATAATAAAAACATTCATGAAGATCATTGGACAAAATAAACTTGATTCCTTGTAACAGTTTTGAGATATGATGATGTGATATGTGAGTCATGTTGATGAGTAATTATGCTTTAGTAGGAATATTGGTGTTAAGGTTTGTGATTACCTATGCAAGCACGAAAGTCAATAGTTGTGCAATGAAATTACATCCTACTTGTGGTGCATTATTTGGTGTTAATTATGCTCAATGCTCGCTTACGAGATTATTCGTTTCTTGGTTGGTCGCTTCTCAATCTTTTGCTAGCCGTCATTTTGCACTAAGTATGATCACTACTTGTGCATCCAAAATCCTTTAAACCAGTTTTGCCACATGAGTCCACCATACGTACCTATATGCGGTATTCTTTTGCCATTCTAAGCATATTTGTATGTGACATCTCTAATTTTCAAAATAAATTTCTCTTTTGTGTGCTCGTACCGCTCACAAGGCGGTGAGGGATGGCCGATATTTTCCATGCTAGATGTGTTATTCTCACGATGAGTGTTTATTCACTTGTCATTGCACGAGAGTAAGGGAAAGGTATTAGGGATGCCCAGTCCCGAAATGAAAAATGAATTTACTTTATGTTGTCAAATAATAAATTCCTTGGAAAGTCTTGGTATGGAAGGCACCCGTGGATACGGTTAGCCATGGAAAGTGAAAGTATGGTGGAAAAAGGAATAAACTTTATTTTCTATTTGGGAACCGCCTATGATATATCTAGCATGAACAGTGTTGGGAGCCCTAAGTCATTTTCTTTGGTGGGAAAAGTATGCCTCTCAAAATGTTTTTATCTCTCAATTTTCGCTTTGAGCTCTGGCACCTCTACAAATCCCTACTTCCCTCCAAGAAGGGCCTTTCTTTTACTTTATGCAATTTTTATTTTTTATTTGAGTCTCCATCTTCTCTTATGAAGCACCAACTAGGGGGCACTAAGATTGTACTTGAGCATTGAGTGTTGCTAATATGCGAGTGTGTTTCATGAATGGATCCATGACTGAGGATGATGGGCTAGGGATAACTTATTTTAGCGTTGATATTTTGAAAGACATGGTTGCTTGTTGGTATGCTTGAGTATTTAAGTCCTCATGTCAAAACTAGACTATTGATTCGAACCTTATAAAATTCGAAATGTCCATGCTACAAAGAAAAGAATATGATATGACATGTTAGGCAGCATTCCACATCAAAAATTCTGTTTTTATCATTTACCTACTCGAGGACAAGCAGGAATTAAGCTTGGGGATGCTGATACGTCTCCAACGTATCTATAATTTATTATTGTTCCATGTTGTTATATTATCTTTCTTGGATGTTTTATAATCATTTTATATCATTTTTTGGTACTAACTTATTGACATAGTGCCAAGTGCCAGTTGCTGTTTTTTGCATGTTTTTTACATCGTAGGAAATCAATACCAAACGGAGTCCAAACGCAGTGAAAATTTTTGTGGATTTTCTATCGACCAGAAGACATCCAGTGGGCCGAAGAAGCACCTCGGGGGTGCTCCGAGGGGAGCACAACCCACAGGGGCGCGCCTGGAGGCCCAGGCGCGCCCTGGTGGGTTATGCCCACCTCGGGTGCCCCCGGACCGCCTCTTTACTCTATAAATACCCCAATATTCCAGAAACCCTATGGGAGTCGACAAAAATCAATTCCAGCCACCGCAAGTTCCAGAACCACCAGATCCAATCTAGACACCATCACGGAGGGGTTCATCATGTCCATTGGTGCCTCTCCGATGATGCGTGAGTAGTATATTGTAGACCTACGGGTCTGTAGTTTGTAGCTAGATGGCTTCTCTCTCTCTCTCTCTCTCTCTCTCTCTCTCTCTCTCTCTTGATTCTCAATACAATGGTCTCCTGGAGATCCATATGATGTAACTCTTTTTGCGATGTGTTTGTTGGGATAGGATGAACTTTGAGTTTATGACCAGATCTATCTTTTTATCCATGAAAGTTATTTGAGTCTTCTTTGATCTCTTTTATGCATGATTGCTTATAGCCTCATATTTCTTCTCCGATATTTGGGTTTTGTTTGGCCAACTTGATCTATTTAACTTGCAATGGGAAAAGGTGCTTTGTGATGGGTTCGATCGTACGATGCTTTATCCCAGTGACAGAAGGGTAACCGACACGTATGTATCGTTGCTATTAAGGATAACAAGATGGGGTCAATTTCTACATAAATAGATCTTGTCTACATCATGTCATCATTCTTATTGCATTACTCCGTTTCTCCATGAACTTAATACACTAGATGCATGCTGGATAGTGATCGATGTGTGGAGTAATAGTAGTAGATGTAGGCGGGAGTCGGTCTACTAATCTTGGACGTGATGCCTATATAATGATCATTGCCTGGATATTGTCATGATTATTTGAAGTTCTATCAATTACCCAACAGTAATTCATTTACCCATCGTTTGCTATTTTTCTCAAGAGAAGCCACTAGTGAAATCTACGGCCCCCGGGTCTCTTTCTCACTATATTTGCCTTTGCGATCTATTTTCCTTTGCTTTTATTTTCATATCTACTAAACCAAAAATACCTTGCTACAATTTATTTTATCTCGCGTTCCCGCAAGATCTATCTATCAAATTATTACAACTTACTCACGTCCGTTTGCCAATTTCTGGCGCAGCTACCTGAAAGGGATTGACAACCCCTTTAACATGACGGGTTGCGAGTATTTGTTATTTGTGTGCAGGTGTTGTTTACGTAGTGTTGCTTGGTTCTCCTACGGGTTTGATAACCATGGTCTCATCACCGAGGGAAATACCTGCTATCACTGTGCTACATCATCCCTTCCTCTTTGGGGAAATACCGACATAGTCTAGCAGACATCATGAGCTATAAGAAATTTTATACAGTGTGGTAACTTTTCAGAATTTTTGGAGTTAGGGAAGTATGAAAACTATTGCACTCTTTACAGACTGGCACGTTTAGACAGATTGCTGATATGTTTGCATATGTTTGCTTGTTTAATGATTCTATTTGGGGATAGGAGCATTAAATATGCAGAGGCATTTAGCATATAATTTCAGCGATTTGCTATAGTAGAGAATGATAAGGTTTTGCACTGATTTATACTAACTTATCTCATGAGTTCTTGTTGAGTTTTGTGTGGATGAAGTTATTAAGAATTAGGGAAACCGTGATATGAGAGGAATTAAGGAGACACAAGAGCTCAAGCTTGGGGATGCCCAAGGCATCCCTAGTTAATATTTCAAGAAGTCTCAAGCATCTAAGCTTGGGGATGCCCCGATAGGCATCCCACCTTTCTTCAACAACAATTATCGATTAGTCTGGGTTGAGCCTAAGTTTCTTAGCTTCTTCACATGATATGTGTTATCCTTGGAATGTCATTTTATTTTGTTTTGCTTGTTGTTTGAACAAAATACTTAAGATCTAATTTTTTAAATGAGAGAGAGTCTTCACATAGCTACTTAATTATATGACTACTCATTGATCTTCACTTATATCTTTTTGGAGTTGTTTGTCATTTACTCTCGTGCTTCACTTATATCCTATGAGTAAATGGTTGAATTAATTGAATATCATAAATATGAAATTATATATGTTTCATATGCTTATCCCATGGGGAGTAATGACTTCATATATAAGAAGTATAGGTGGTAAAATTTATTGAAAGTTAGCAAACACAACATTGGTCACTTGAACAATTCATGAAAGAATATTGAAGGAAGAGAGATTTCACATATAAATATACTATCTTGGACATCTTCTATGATTGTGAGCCCCATTAATTATTTTCAAACTTGAGCAAATTAGTTGAAGTTGGACAAGGAAGACAACGTAATGAGTTATGTTTGGGTATATTTGTATAGAAGTTATATTGTTATGGATTCTCCAACATGTGGTACTTGCTTAGGATCTTTTTCTAGACAAAATTTTTGTACTAAGCGGGAATACTGCTTGTGCATCCAATATCCTTGAACCAAATTTCTTCCATGGGTGTCCACCATATCTACCTATATGCGGTATTTACCTGCCGTTCCAAGTAAATTTGCATGTGCCAAACTCTAAATATTCAAATAATAATATGTTTTCTATGCCCAAATCGCTCATGAAGCGATAAGGGGCTATCAGCACCTTCCATGCTAGGTGGGCTATTCTCACGATGAGTGTTTATTCTCTTGTCATTCACGAGAAAGTGGCTGGTAATTGGGATGCCAAGTCCTACGACCAAATCAAAATATAATAATAAAACAAAAACTCCCCCGGATTGTTGTTTGTATGGAGGGCACCCGAGGATTTGCCTAGCCATGGCTTGTGTTCGTTGGTGGAGGGGGAGTGAAGCTTTACATTTCTGTTTGGGAACCGCCTATAATATGTCTAGCATGGAAGATGTTGAAAACTCTCGGTCGCTACATTGACAATGAAAGCATACCTCCCAAAATTATTTTCATCTCTATTTTACAAACTTCGAGTTCTGGCACCTCTGCAAATCCCTGCTTCCCTTTGTGAAGGCCTATCTTTCACTTTTATGTATTTACTTTTATGCAAGATTCAATAGTATTCCTTCCCATTTAAACCTCAATTATTCTCTAGTTGGCAAGTATCATGTGGTGGGGAAAGATCCAATCATATATGGCCATTCAAATATATTTGATCAGGAATTATTGTTGACAATTATCTATATGATAAATAAGTTGGGGGCGAAACATTAAGCCCCTATCTTTCTCTGTTTTTGATGGATGCTATTTGTTCTACAAATATGCTCTGAGTGTTAGCAATCATGGAAGACTATATGATAGTTGAGTATGTGGAATTTGCTAAATCCAAGCTCATACATAGACCAGTGCTAAAAATAAGATGAATTGCAATTGTTTGATGATTGAGAAAAATAGTTTGTTAGTTTTCAAGAAACTTTATGGTCTATACTTTAACATGTCAATAGCTTGTTACTTGATCATGAGAAGTTTTATGAGATGAGCTACTGTTTATGATACATAATTATGCAAGAGAAGTGTTTGGAACTATAATTGATCAAATTTATGCACTATGCTAGCATTCGCACTTCATAAATTATTTATTTTAGCATTTACCTACTCGAGGACGAGTAGGAATTAAGCTTGGGGATGCTGATACGTCTCCAGCATACTCCCTCCTTCCATCTATATAGGGTCTAATGTGTTTTTTTAGGCTAACTTTGAGCAAATTTTAGAGCAATAAATATGACATGCAACTTACACAAAGCATACCGTCAAATTTGTATGTGAAAGGAGCTTTCGGTGATATAATTTTCCACTATGCATGTCATGTACTATTAATCTTATCAATAGTCAATGGCGGTCTTAATAAATGCATTAGGACCTATATAGATGGAAGGAGGGAGTATCTATAATTTATGAAGTATTCATGCCATGTTTACAACAATTTTATATTGTTTTGGTATGAGTTGATTAGAACTAACCCGAACCGACGTTGTTTTCAGCAGAACTACTGTGGTGTCGTTTTTCATGCAGATATAAAAGTTCTCGGAATGGGCTTAAAATTTACGACGATTTTTTATGGACCAAAAGAGACGCCGAAGCACCGGAGCTGAGCCAGGAAGTGGACGACCTGGGGGGTGCGCCCCCGAACTTGTGGGGCCCTAGGGCATCCCCTGGCCTGGTACCGATGCCAAAAATTCCTACCTAAAACATCGAAAATAACCCTAGATGAGAAGTTCCGCCGTCGCAAGCCTCTATAGTCACGAAAAACCAATCTGGACCCTGTTTCGGCACCCTGACGGAAGGGGAAATCATCATCGGAGGTCATCTTCATCATCATGGTGGTCTCCATGATGAGGAGGGAGTAGTTCACCCTCGAGGCTGAGGATATGTACCAATAGCTATGTGTTTGTTCTCTCTCTCTCTCTCTCTCTCTCTCTCTCTCTCTCTCTCTCTCTTTTGTGTTCTTGATTTGGCATGATCTTGATGTACCACAAGCTTTGTTAATATAGTTGGATCATATGGTGCTTTGCCCCTCTCTATGTTGTTGTGATGAATTGAGTTTCTACCTTTGAGGTTTCACTATTATCGGATTGAATACTTTTATGGATTTGAGAACACTTGATGTATGTCTTGCATGTGGATACTCGTGGTGACAATGGTGTGTTCTATTGATTCATTTGATGTATGTTTTGGCACTCAACTCGCGGATTCCTGAGGTGACATTGGGGTAATCTATGCATATGGGTTGATGCATGTTTTCGTCCTTATTTCTCCGTTATAAATCTTGGGGCACTCTTTGTAGTTCTTTCTATTGGATTGAGTATTATGAATCTGAATTTGTTTTATGCATATCATATAATTAACCCACGGATACTTGTGGTGACATTGGAGTATCTAGGTAACATTAGGGTTGATTGATGTGTTTTCATATGGTGTTATTTTAGTACGAACTCTAGGGCTGTTCGTGACACTTACAGGGATGGCTCAATAGATTGATCGGAAAGCATAACTTTGAGGTGGTTTCGTACCCTACAACAATTTCATCTTATGTTCTCCACTAGATAAGAACTTTGGAGTGATTCTTTGTCATGCATTGAGGGATTGTTACATGATTCAACTATGCTAGCACTATTGAGAGATTGCACTATTGGAAGTATGAACCCTAGGCCTTGTTTCTAAGCATTGTGATACCATTGTTGCTCCGTTTTATCACTTGCTACCTTGTTGTTTTTATATTTTCAGATTACAAAAACCTATATCTACTATCCATACTACACTTGTATCACCATCTCTTCACCGAACTAGTGCACCTATACTAGTACGAACTCTAGGGCTGTTCTTGTATTTGATTGCAGGGTTGTTTGAGAGATACCATCTTCCTCCTACGCCTCCCATGAATTGATAAACCTTGGGTCATCCACTTGAGGGAAAATTTCTATTGTCCATTATCCACATCTTTTTTATTTTGCATATCCTTTTGAGAGATACCATGGATTTACTCGAACCCAGTTCGAGAACAAGAGAAATTCTGCAATGCTTGTGAGTATGCCCAAGTGTTAGAATACGTGATTCACTGTTTACGTATGTGGTAATGATTCAAGCACGGGATGGATTGGCCCCATACCAAGACTTCTATCATGAACTATCATATGTTGATGGAAAATCGAGAGCCTTAGAAACTTTAGAAGAGTGTCGACACGATAAGCCATAAAACCATAGAATGGTAGTACGATGGAACCCTTTACAGCAACCGCTGCCAATCGAGGTTATACGGTGAGGTTCAACCTAGACCCGCTTTCTGCAGGAGAAACCATAAATTGTAGACCACCATGAGTATTTCGATAGTTATCTAGAATGGACACGGACCTATCAGCTAAGAAGATCCGGTCTCGGACGAACCACAATTTTGACGAACCGACCCAAGATTACGAGGAAAACCCTATGCTTCCGATGTAAGAGCTTTAATGAAGGAGCTATTGTAAGATAGGTGAAGAGACATACAATGTCGGCACTCCGGAGGAAGTATCTGAGTTTATTGGAACCGTAACCTTGTTTCTAAGTGTGGTAGCACCCCGATCTTCCGACCAAAATATTTACTAGAAGACCCCAACCCCTAACCTTTTCTTGTTAGTTTCTTCAATCTCGAGGACGAGATTCATTTTAAGTGTAGGTTTGTAACATCCCAAAATTCTAAATTTTGGAATGTTATATTAGATAAATAACTATGCTTGTTGTCTGATTGATGGTTTGATTGATTGAGTGAAACTGAGTGGAATTTGAAAACTTTTGAAAGTTGAATGAGAGGGAATGAAATGACTTTCCCAAACTTTCCCCTTTGCCTTTTTGGATCCCAATGAACTCAAGTTCATTGCAACACCAAAACCCTAGAGTGAAGTTGACATGACTTCTTCCATGTTGAAATGAAAAGGGTTTTGGAAAAGATTTGAATTTCATTTGGGAACATTTCAAATTCAAAGCTTTATGCAACTCAATGATTTTCATGAGGGAAGATAAAATGACTTCTTCAATTATATGAAATATGAGTTGGAAGTTAAAAAGTATCAAATTGAAAGTCATTTGAAAGTGCCTTGAAACCCTCTTTCAAATTTGAGTTTTGAATTTGAATTCAAACTTTGGCAAGTGGGAATCATATCAAAAACTATGCCCGATAAATACTTGAGCAAAAGTATGAGGGAGTAAACATGACACTCCAAAAATATCAGAGGAAAACAATGCCAAAAGTTTTGAATTCAAATTTCAGTTTTAATTGAATTTGAAAAATGAATTTTATAAAGTTTGGATTTTGCCTTTTGAAAATGTTCAAATGATAGGAATATTCCCTGATCATTTTGGTATATATATGTCCTATATAAAATATTTATATTTTAAAAGATATCTCTGTTTTGTTTTATTTAAAATAAAAATTTAAAAAGGAAACCCCCCTCAGCGCCAGCCAAAGCATCGCCCACCAATACCAAGACTGCCCACCAGTGCCCAACTGCCAGCCCAATGAGCCCGAGCCAGCCCATCCCCTCGCGCCTGAAACCCCACGCGTTGGACGCCCGACCGCCCCGCACCCTCTCTCTCTCTCTCTCGGTGGGACCCCACCCGTCTTCAACCCACCACTTTTCGCCAGACCGCCGCCGATCGCCGGATCCGACGGATCCGGATCCGATCCTCCCGATCGCCTCCCTTGCCACGCCGAGGCCCTCCCTATAAGAACCCCTCCCCACACCCCATTCCCCCCTCGCCCCTGACCCTCCTCCTCCCTCTCGAACTCGCGGAGCCCGAGAGCCGCCGCGCGCCATTAGCCCTGCTCCGCCACCCCGACCACCCCGAGCTCGCCCGAGACCACCTCCGACTCCCTCGCTGACCACACCTCCCGTGCCCTCACCCACCCCAAAACCCACCGGAGCGCCACCACTGCCGACGCCTCAACGCCACCGCCGCCCGACCTCGCCGCCGTCTGTCTCCTTCCACCTCGGACGCCACTCGACCACCGTTGGGCTCGCCGTCGAACGCCGCGTCGCCTGCGTGCGTTCGCCGAGCCCGCCGACAATCGGGCGCCGCCGCCGCCGACGTCCGAGCCGCGCCGTCGACCTTCCCCACGGTGAGCTCTCTCTCCTCCTCGCTCGCTCGATCTAGAGTATACGGTCGAGATTAGATCCCTCAAGGGGTATGTTTTATATAAAACCGTTCGGTCCGGTTTAGTTAGTCGGGTTTAGTTTTTAGCTAGGGTTTTTTTATTTAGCCGCCCGACTAGTTTAACCCTAGGCCCGTTTAGTTTATATTACGCCTATGTAGGTTAGCCCATTAGGCCATTTTTCATTTATTTTCGTTTTCTGTTTTAACAAAATAGTTCCTGTTTTGTAAAATTCATATCTTTTATTCTGTTTAATATTTTTAGGTGATTCTTTTTTGTTGGTTTGCAAATTTCCTATAGTTTCTGTAGAAAATATAATTAGCTATGTTAAAATTATTTATAATTGCTTTAATTTAATTTTAGTCAGAATAGTAAATCTGTTATAACATGAGTTAGGAAAATTATTTTTAAATGATTCTTTTGTACCAACTTTGTTTTAACATTGCCAAACCATAGAAATTAATTTGAGTATTTTAGGATTAATAAAAATTAGTTTTAAGCAGAATCTTGTTATTCTTAATTAATTAACTAGCTACTGTTTTCCTATTATTTTAATTAGTAAATAAATTTATTTTTAACGTGTGATTGATTATTCTAGGATAGTTTCTGTCACTTTATAGGGTGAACTTTTATTTATATTAAATAAAACTTTTTATTTTATTTTTCTTAATATAAATTGGATTAGGCCTAATAGGAGTTTTATAATAGATTTTAAATTGATTCTTTTTGCTCCTAGTTGCTTAATGCATTCCTTTATGTTAAGTTAACATAAACCCATGGTTAGGTTATGTTGAGAAAATTTTGTTATGTAAAAACTAGTTTTAGTTGTTGCTTGAAGTAGGAAAACTTTGAGTTGGATTTCTTCGAGTTTTTCCTTTGGGATTTGATTTGGTTGTTTGGTGTGTTATGTTACTATGCTGCTATGTTAAGTGATCTCATGCTATATGCTTATTATAGTTATTGTTTGCCCCGGTAGAATTTCCGGAGTGCGGAGCTTGCTACTACGAATCCCTAGTTTTCGAAGATCGTCAACAAGGCAAGTTCACTTTGACCATGCTTTCTTACCTATGTTTTATTGCATTTAGTGGCACCTTTGCAACCACCCTCAAGAGTGTTATTGAATCCTTGTAGTTGAGTAGTATGCATGAGGTAGGAACCCATCACCTGTTACCAAGCCCGGACGTTATTTATTTAAATGCTACGCTATAGTAGACGGGTTGGTATGAGTACTGGAGTGGTGTGAGAATGGAGGATTCTACGCCAATGACGGTAACTCCATGATGGAATCTGCAAGGACTGCATCTTCAAGGCCTCAAGACTTCAAGACTCGAGACAGAATTTCAATACACACTCATCGGGTGAAGGACGGTTGACGGGCACCTGGAGAAACCAGTGGTTGGCGGGATGCATGGAGAAGCGCCATGACATCTTATGGAAAGCTTCACCTGCACTCCAAAGAGACGGAAGAATACTTCATGCCCGGAAGCTTACCTGTGCAACCGCAAGTCATTATGGGCTCTGGCTTGGTTGACCTTAGTGGTGACTCTGGCTGGGACGGTACTAGCAGATGTGGAACTACGGTAGGATGGGATGAGTATCGGACAGTGGTCAGAGGAACTCTTCGGAAGACCATGTTTCGGTCATCTTGTTCTCAAACACCCTGAAGTGCGAGAACGTAAAAAGAGGGATCGAATCTTGCGGGTAAAGTGTACAAACCTCTACAGAGGGTTAAAACCTAATCGATTAGCCGTGTCCCCGGTTACGGACAATTTGAGCATCTGGACCTGGATCTATCTCGGAACTCTCAACACCAGATTGATAACTTAATTGTGGGCAACTTATGATGATTTGGGCTATGAGACATCGGTTGGCGGAACCATGTCATGATAGAAAATTCCATAGTACAGATTTCAATTTATTCCTTTGATGTAGGGAAAATAAAACCAGCTTTTACGCAAACAAAACTCAGATACAGAGCCACAAAGCCATACTGCATATAGTTTAGTTTTACCATCTGTTTTCTCTTATTGTGATCTTGCCGGTACATTCAATGTACTGACCTACACGGCTGCAACGTATCATGTTGCAGATATTTCCTCTACGAGTAAGAGTTACGATAAAGGGTTACGGTCTACACTCAACCTGCCGATGGCGTTGATGGGACTCCACACCGACTATTTGTTTCATTGTGACTTATGAGGTATATATCAG
The DNA here is from genome assembly GCA_021605205.1 of Aegilops longissima. Classification (NCBI taxonomy): domain Eukaryota; kingdom Viridiplantae; phylum Streptophyta; class Magnoliopsida; order Poales; family Poaceae; genus Aegilops; species Aegilops longissima. Next base: position 133,632,875 of record CM038679.1, read on the forward strand.
TTTTACGTTAATTATACATGTGATTGCACTTTGATATATACATTGATGTCTTGTGTGTGCCAAAGATATCGATCCGTGGATGGCACAAGAACACGTAGACTTGACCGTCGAGGTCGGGTCGCCATGTATAATGGTATCGAGCACATGTTGATCTGAGGACGTGACCCTAGAAATCGGAAAGCCCCTAGGACAGGAAATCTCTAAAACTTTATTTTCAAAAGGATCCTTTACTTCTCGTCTTTTCTGATTTTATCAAGTAGTCCCTCGACCTCAAATAGTTAGAATATACACCTTTCCTTTTGACCACACGGAAGATCAATCAAGTCACCCAAGAATTAAAGATATCGGACAACTGATGGCCATTTCAAAGTAACAAGGGTTTCACCATGCATTAGAAGAGTTGAAGCTGCAACAATTGAAGACTCCGAAGACTAGAAGAATTTGAAGAATCTGAAGAATTATTTGACCTTTAGAGACCAAACCCTGTTATACACCTACGTTAGATGCGACGATTCGTGAGCTGTCATTTGTTTGATGTTTTCCGACAGCCACAAAGTAAAAACTTGTCTCTTCAAAAACTATTGTTTGTATTGTGTGTATATCCCTCCCCACCTCTCTCTTATCTCATCCCAAAACTTTTGAACCCCATAGATGATGAATGAAGTTGGACTGATATTCTCTGGACCGAAGACTCAGCCCGAGGCAGAGCTATGGATGCAGAACATGGAAAATCACTTGGGAACAATTTGGTTTCAAGGAAGTATGAGGTTCAGTATGCTCTTCAAGATTTTTACGAAAGTGCTGCAACCTGGTGGAGAATGCATCAAGCCATACAAGGATTTAAAGGAGCAAGAACTTGGGAGGAATTCAAGAAGACCCCGATGAGATCACCTCTTATCCGAAGCACCATGATAACCCAAGAAGAAACCTTGTGCCGCAAGATTTATGGAGAAATAGGACACACCTGTGGAGGAACACAAGGAGGGATGCTCTCATTGTGAGGACAAACACCCAGTGAGGTATGCCCAACTAGTTAGGTGACTTGTTTCTCAGCGAAGGAACCACCCACTACCCGACTCAAGGTCACATTTACCCCATGGTGCAACAAACTATTCAGAGCAGGAAGGAGGAATGAAAGAAGCTCTCCGAGAAGTTATGAAAGAACCGGTGATGAATGAAAGTGTTGAAGACCTTGATGGAAAAGGCCTCAACAGATTTTACTCCAATGCCTACTATTCATGTGGAGAAGAAGGACATTTTTCACAGGATTGCCCCAAGGGAAGAAAAGAGTATCCGGATATTTCCGACAATGAAGTGAAGTTTGACCCTGGAGATAGAAACTCGATCATTACAGAGAAATCCAGGAAGAGAAAAAGAAGGCAATCCAAGAACAACGCAATTTTTGCAGAGAAGGACCTAAGTCATATCACTTGTTACAGGTGCAAGGATTTAGGTCATTACGCTAGTAAATGTCCAGAAAAGAAGCCAAGAATCCAAGGAGCCCGCATAATCACAAAGAATCCCCGAGACATGTCAGAAGTCATTTGTTTTCGCTGCAAGGAGGTAGGACATTATGCTATTAAATGTCCCGACAAGATGAAAGCTGGAGTTGAGTAGTTGGAATTTTGATATGGATAATAAGAGTAGTAGAAAGCAATTTCATTTTCATGAGCTCGATGAGTTGAGTTATGTAATAGATTACCCTGAGATTGTAATAGTTCATGACTCAATAACGTTGTAATGTCACATGCTGAAAAGCTTTAAGGAGTTGTCATATTTTATCTAATATTCTTGATGAACATGGAAGAAGGTGAGTTGTGATGCATAAACAGGAAATTGGAAATTGAGTTTCAAGTTCTGTTTGGATGATACGAATGTGTGCCCTAGGAGATAAGTACCTTATTCTGAGCATCATTTCTGTTTCACAACTGCAGATGACGACCCTTTACGAGTCTTTCCTTAAAGGTCCGGAAACAATCATGACCCTGACAAGTGATCATGATTACCCGAAGATCCTGAAAGACATGATGAAGCATATACACCTTGAAGGAGATGCAGTCTACAAAGGCTACCCCTTCATGCAAAAGGGAGTGGAACTTTGGTATGTGGAGGTACACCTCCACCGTTCGAAAGGAGTATGCCCAAAGATGATGGGGCAGTACTTTTTCATCTCACGTGTGCCACAAGCAACCTTCTTCGATGCTGTTCGTGAAGCAGCCATGGAAGCCATACGCCAGATCGGAGAAATACTTGAAGCAAGACTCCGTTATACTCAGGAATACCTAAGCGAAGTGCATACAGAGATGATGGAGGTGAAGCTCAAGGCCACCACGATGAAATGAAGATTGAAAAATTCAAGGCACATGTCGCACAATTCCAAAGTGGGATCAAGAGTCCTCAAGGAGGAAAATGAATAAAGTTGGAAGTAATGTCCACCATACCGAACCATGTGGGTGGCAGCATTTGTAATAAACTTTTTTTGGAATTTGGATTCCGAAAAATGGTTAAGGATGTAATAAAAGATTGATATGAAAATAATGAGATTTATGGATAAGCTAGTGCATTTTTCTTTGGTGTCGAGTACTCGTGAAACCACAGGATCAATGAAGAAAGAAATGTGTTATTCATGACGGTCCATAGAAGGAAGCCGGACAAAATAAGTTGGAGTTGTGTTTTGATATGATGGTATGAAGAAATAGAGTACTACTGGATTTAAAGGAGGTGTAATATGAGAGTTACTCCTAGGATGAGTTAAAGCTGCACTAGTGTCAAGTGGGCCATAACCCACGTGCCCGTGATTTTGAGAAGGAACAGTTGTAACCTTGATAAAGGAATACACTTGGAAGAAGCAGTGATCAAATCAGATACGCTCCGTAGGAGGTTACGCAAAAACCCGAGAGTGGTGAAGTAACGATAGATGTTTTGTTTGGCTTGCGTAAACTATGGATTTACTCAACCCAGTTCGAGAACAAGAGAAATTCTGCAATGCTTGTGAGTATGCCCAAGTGTTAGAATACGTGATTCACTATTTACGTATGTGGTAATGATTCAAGCACGGATGGATTGGCCCCATACCAAGACTTCTATCATGAACTATCATATGTTGATGGAAAATCGAGAGCCTTAGAAACTTTAGAAGAGTGTCGACACGATAAGCCATAAAAACCATAGAATGGTAGTACGATGGAACCCTTTACAGCAACCGCTGCCAATCGAGGTTATACGGTGAGGTTCAACCTGCACCTGCTTTCTGCAGGAGAAACCATAAATTGTAGACCACCATGAGTATTTCGATAGTTATCTAGAATGGACACGGACCTATCAGCTAAGAAGATCCAGTCTCGGACGAACCACAATTTTGACGAACCGACCCAAGATTCTGAGGAAAACCCTATGCTTCTGATAGAAGAGCTTTAATGAAGGAGCTATTGTAAGATAGGTGAAGAGACATACAATGTCGGCACTCCAGAGGAAGTATCTGAGTTTATTGGAACCGTAACCTTGTTTCTAAGTGTGGTAGCACCCCTGATCTTCCGACCAAAATATTTACTAGAAGACCCCCAACCCCTAACCTTTTCTTGTTAGTTTCTTCAATCTCGAGGACTAGATTCATTTTAAGTGTAGGTTTGTAACATCCCAAAATTCTAAATTTTGGAATGTTATATTAGATAAATAACTATGCTTGTTGTCTGATTGATGGTTTGATTGATTGAGTGAAACTGAGTGGAATTTGAAAACTTTTGAAAGTTGAATGAGAGGGAATGAAATGACTTTCCCAAACTTTCCCCTTTGCCTTTTTGGATCCCAATGAACTCAAGTTCATTGCAACACCAAAACCCTAGAGTGAAGTTGACATGACTTCTTCCATGTTGAAATGAAAAGGGTTTTGGAAAAGATTTGAATTTCATTTGGGAACATTTCAAATTCAAAGCTTTATGCAACTCAATGATTTTCATGAGGGAAGATAAAATGACTTCTTCAATTATATGAAATATGAGTTGGAAGTTAAAAAGTATCAAATTGAAAGTCATTTGAAAGTGCCTTGAAACCCTCTTTCAAATTTGAGTTTTGAATTTGAATTCAAACTTTGGCAAGTGGGAATCATATCAAAACTATGCCCGATAAATACTTGAGCAAAAGTATGAGGGGAGTAAACATGACACTCCAAAATATCAGAGGAAAACAATGCCAAAAGTTTTGAATTCAAATTTGAGTTTTAATGAATTTGAAAAAATGAATTTTATAAAGTTTGGATTTTGCCTTTGAAAATGTTCAAATGATAGGGAATATTCCCCTGATCATTTTGGTATATATATGTCCTATATAAAATATTTATATTTTAAAAGATATCTCTGTTTTTGTTTTATTTAAAATAAAAATTTAAAAAGGAAACCCCCAACCCAGCGCCACCAATACCAAGACTGCCCACCAGCGGCCCAACTGGCCACCCAATGAGCCAATGAGCCAGCCCATCCTCGCGCCTGACCCCCCCTACGCTTGGACGCCTGACCGCCGCCGCACCTCTCTCTCGACGGTGGACCCCACCCCGCCTTCAACTCCCCACTCCACGCACTCGCCAGACCGCCGATCGCGGATCTCGACGGATCCGGATCCGATCCTCCCGATCGCCTCCCTTGCCACGCCGAGGTCCTCCCTATAAGAACCCCTCCCCGCACCCCATTCCCCGCCTCGCCGAACCTCCTCCTCCTCTCGAACTCGCTGAGCCCGAGAGCCGCCGCCGCCATTAGCCCTGCTCCGCCACCCCGACCACCCCGAGCTCGCCGAGACCACCTCCGACTCCTCGCCGACCACACCTCCCCGTGCCTCACCCACCCCCAAAACCCACCGGAGCGCCACCACTGCCGACGCCTCGAACGCCACCGCCGCCCGACCTCGCCGCCGTCTGCCTCCTTCCACCTCGGACGCCACCTCGACCACCGTTGGGCTCGCTGTCGAACGCCAAGGTCCGCCTGTGCCTCGCGGAGCCCGCCGACGATCGGAGCGCGCCGCCGCCGACGTCCGAGCGAGCCGTCGACCTTCCCACGGTGAGCTCTCTCCTCCTCGTATGCTCGATCTAGAGTATACGGTCGAGATTAGATCCTCAAGGGGTATGTTTTATATAAAACCGTTCGGTCCGGTTTAGTTAGTCGGGTTTAGTTTTTAGCTAGGGTTTTTATTTAGCCGCCCGACTAGTTTAACCCTAGGCCCGCTTAGTTTATATTACGCCGGTCGTAGGTTAGCCCATTAGGCCATTTTTCATTTATTTTCGTTTTCTGTTTTAACAGAATAGTTCCTGTTTTGTAAAATTCATATCTTTTATTCTGTTTAATATTTTAGGTGATTCTTTTTTGTTGGTTTGCAAATTTCCTATAGTTTCTGCAGAAAATATAATTAGCTATGTTAAAATTATTTATAATTGCTTTAATTTAATTTTAGTCAGAATAGTAAATCTGTTATAACATGAGTTAGGAAAATTATTTTTAAATGATTCTTTTGTCCCAACTTTGTTTTAACATTGCCAAACCATAGAAATTAATTTGAGTATTTTAGGATTAATAAAAATTAGTTTTAAGCAGAATCTTGTTATTCTTAATTAATTAACTAGCTACTGTTTTCCTATTATTTTAATTAGTAAATAAATTTATTTTTAACATGTGATTGATTATTCTAGGATAGTTTATGTCACTTTATAGGGTGAACTTTTATTTATATTAAATAAAGCTTTTTATTTTATTTTTCTTAATATAAATTGGATTAGGCCTAATAGGAGTTTTATAATAGATTTTAAATTGATTCTTTTTGCTCCTAGTTGCTTAATGCATTCCTTTATGTTAAGTTAACATAAACCCATGGTTAGGTTATGTTGAGAAAATTTTGTTATGTAAAAACTAGTTTTAGTTGTTGCTTGAAGTAGGAAAACTTTGAGTTGGATTTCTTCGAGTTTTTCCTTTGGGATTTGATTTGGTTGTTTGGTGTGTTATGTTACTATGCTGTTATGTTAAGTGATCTCATGCTCTATGCTTATTATAGTAATTGTTTGCCCCGGTAGAATTTCCGGAGTGCGGAGCTTGCTACTACGAATCCCTAGTTTTCGAAGATCGTCAACAAGGCAAGTTCACTTTGACCATGCTTTCTTACCTATGTTTTATTGCATTTAGTGGCACCTTTGCAACCACCCCTCAGTAGTGTTATTGAATCCTTGTAGTTGAGTAGTATGCATGAGGTAGGAACCCATCACCCTGTTACCAAGCCCGGACGTTATTTATTTAAATGCTACGCTATAGTAGACGGGTTGGTATGAGTACTGGAGTGGTGTGAGAATGGAGGATTCTACGCCAATGATGGCAACTCCATGATGGAATCTGCAAGGATCTGATCTTCAAGGCCTCAAGACTTCAAGACTCGAGACAGAATTTCAGTACACACTCACTGGGTGAAGGACGGTTGACGGGCACCTGGAGAAACCAGTGGTTGGCGGGATGCATGGAGAAGCGCCATGACATCTTGCGGAAAGCTTCACCTGCACCCAAAGAGACGGAAGAATACTTCATGCCCGAAGCTTACCTGCAACCGCAAGTCATTATGGGCTCGCTTGGTTGACCTTAGTGGTGACTCTGGCTGGGACGGTACTAGCAGATGTAGAACTACGGTAGGATGGGATGAGTACCGGACGGTGGTCGAGGAACTCTTCGAAGACCATGTTTCGTCATCTTGTTCTCAAACACCTCAAGTGCGAGAACGTAAAAGAGGGATCGAATCTTGCGGGTAAAGTGTACAAACCTCTCGCAGAGGGTTAAAACCTAATCGATTAGCCGTGTCCCGATTACGGACAATTTGAGCATCTGGACCTGGATCTATCTCGGAACTCTCAACACCAGATTGATAACTTAATTGTGGGCAACTTATGATGATTTGGTCTATGAGACATCGGTTGGCGGAACCATGTCATGATAGAAAATTCCATAGTACAGATTTCAATTTATTCCTTTGATGTAGGGAAAATAAAACCAGCTTTTACGCAAACAAAACTCAGATACAGAGCTACAAAGCCATACTGCATATAGTTTAGTTTTACCATCTGTTTTCTCTTATTGTGATCTTGCCGGTACATTCAATGTACTGACCTACACGGCTGCAACGTATCATGTTGCAGATATTTCCTCGACGAGTAAGAGTTACGATACAGGTTACGGTCTACACTCAACCTGCCGATGGCGTTGATGAGACTCCACACCGACTATTTGTTTCATTGTGACTTATGAGGTATATATCAGTTTTACGTTAATTATACATGTGATTGCACTTTGATATATACATTGATGTACTGTGTGTGCCAGCATACTGATCCAGGGATACTCAATCCACACAAAGAACTACAAGGAGACCCAAAAGTTTCTATCAGAGAAAAGATAATAAAAACATGCATCAACCCCTATGCATAGATTACACCAATATCACCGTGGGAATCCGCAAGTTGAGTGACATAACATATATAAAGTTAATCAATATGATACCCCATTATCACCTCAAGTATTCATAGCGCAAGACATACATCATGTGTTCCCAAATCTGAACATTCAACTCGACATGACATAACTTCAAAGGGTAAAGATTCAATTCATAACCACAAGAGTATAGAGGGGAGAAACATCATATGATCCATCTATATTAACAAAGCCCATGATATAGATCACGAGAGAGAGAGAGAGAGAGAGATTAAACACATAGCTACTGGTACAAACCCTCATCCCCGAGGGTGGACTACTCCCTCCTCATCGGGGTGGCCTCCGGGATGATGAAGATGGCCACCGGTGAAGATTTCCCCCTCCGACAGGGTGCCGGAATGGGTCTAGATTGGTTTTCGGTGGCTATGGATCCTTGCGGCGGCGGAACTTCTGATCTAGGTTAACCCCCAAAGGGTTTCAGAATATTTGGGAATTTATAGGGCAAAGAGGGGGTGCGGGAGGCCACCGAGGTGGGCACAACCCACCTGGGCGCGCCAGGGGGCCCTGGCACGCCCTGGTGCATTGTGCCCCCCTCGGGGCACCCCCAGGTGCAGCTCTGGTCCATTGGGTTCCTTCTGGTCCAAAAAAATCTCCAAAAAGTTCGTGGTGTTTGGACTCCGTTAGATATTGGTTTCCTGCGATGTAATAAACAAGCAAAAAACAACAAGTGGCACTGGGCACTGGGTCAATAGATTACTCCCAAGAAATGATACAAAGTTGCTATAAAATGATTGTAAAACACCCAAGAATGATAAAATAACAGCATGAATACTTCATAAATTATAGATACATTGGAGATGTATCAACATCCCCGAGCTTAATTCCTACTCGTCCTCGAGTAGGTAAATGATAAAAGAAATAATTTATGAAGTGTGAATGCTAGCAAAGTGCATAAGTTTGATCAATGAAAATTTCAATCACTTTTCCTAGCATCATAACAACAATTCTTTCTTATAAAAATTCTCATGTTAAAGTAGCAACCAATTCATATGTTAAGGTTCAAACAATGAATTCTCTTGAAACTCAACAACATATGTTCTCAGTCACCAAGCAATTATAATTCAACTTATTCAACAGAGTTTAAGTAAGAACTCCACATACTCAACCATCATATAGTCTTCTATGATTGCTAACACTCATCGCATACACATGAGCAAACGTTTCAACCGGACACATAGAAATATAGGGGCTTATTGTTTTGCCTCCCAACGTATTCACCTCAAGGGTGATGTCGACAATAATAACTCATGCTACCCATATTCAACTGGACATATGTGCCTATATCTTTCCTCACCACATGATGCTTGCCAAAAGAGAAAAATGAAAAGGAATAGAGAGAAATACTTAGACTCTTTGCATAGAAGTAAATACTGAAAAGTTAAAGATAGGCCCTTCGCAGAGGGAAGCAGAGGTTGCCATGCGCTTATTTGTTTGTATGCTCAACCCCTTAGTGCAAAAGAATGTCACGTCACATTGCCCCTTGTGATGATAACTTACTTGAAGGATCTTGCTCAATCCATAGGTAGGTATGGTGGACACTTGAAAATAAGATTTGGGTTTAACGGTTTTTGGATGCACAAGTAGTCACAAGTAGTATCTCTACTTGGTGCAGAATTTTTAGCTAGCAAAGATGGGGGGCAAGCACCACATGTTGAAGGATCTATGACAATATAACTTCTATGTGAATATGAACAAACAAAACCATTACGTTGTCTTCCTTGTCCAACGTCAACAATTTTGGCATATAATATTTTGATGGGGTCTCACAATCACAAAAGATTTCCAAGATAGTATATTTGCATGTGAAAGTTCTCTTCCTTATACTAATTATTTGTGAATTGCTTGTATGACCAATATTGTGATTGTCAAGCCTCAAATGATTTCGCTTTCTAAAACCAATGTGAAGCTACCACTAGGCATGATATGATTTCAACTTCACGACATTCAGTTTATCCATTAATTTACTCATAGAATATAAGTGAATCACAACTGCAAATGACAAGCTACTCCAAAAAGATATAAGTGAAGATCAAGCGAGTAGTTAAGTAAATAGGTAGCTATTTGAGGACTCTCTCTTATTCAAAAACTTTCAGATCTAAGTATTTTTATTAAAACAACAAGCAAAAACAAAATAAAATGACATTCTACGAATATCACACATCATGTGAAGAAGCAAAAACTTAGGCTCAACCGATACTAACTGATAATTGTTGAAGAAGAAAGGTGGGATGCCTACCGGGGCATCCCCAAGCTTAGATGCTTGAGAATTCTTGAAATATTATCTTGGGGTGCCTTGGGTATCCCCAAGCTTGATCTTTTGTGTCTCCTTAATTCTTCTCATATCGCGGTTTTCCTAAATCTCAAAAGCTGCATCCACACAAAACTCAACAAGAACTCGTGAGTTACGTTAGTATAAACCAATGTGAAAACCTTATCATTCTCTACTGTAGCTAATCACTAAAATTATTATTTAACATTGCATACTAAATGCCTCTGCATATTTAATACTCCTATCCTCAAATAGAATCATTAAACAAGCAAGCATATGCAAACAATGCAAACAAAACATCAACCAAAACAGTACATTCTGTAAAGAATGCAAGAGTATCAATACTTATTCAACTCAAAAAACTCTGAAAATTTAACACACTGTAGAAAATTTATCATAGCTTATTTTACAAAAAGTTTCAACATTTTATCATATTCTGACTTTTCTGGGGAACTTTTGCAACAACGGTAAACTTTATGTTTTCAAATAGCAACATGTATACTTGTAAAATAAGCATGGGAAAGGCTATCATTGCCACTTTTATTGAAATAAAAGATGAAAAACATTATTCTAAATAACAGCAAGCAAATCCTAACAAAATAAAATGATGCTCCAAGCAAAACACATATCATGTGACGAATGAAAACATAGCTACAAGTGAAGTTACCGATAATGTTGGAGACGAAAGAGGGGATGCCTTCCAAGGCATCCCCAAGCTTAGTTGCTTGGATCCTCCTTGAATATCACCTTGTGATGCCTTGAGCATCCCCAAGATTAGGGTCTTGTCACTCCTTATTCTCCTCATATCGACATCTCATCCAAAACTTGAAAACTTTAATCACACAAAACTTAACGGAACTTCGTCATATAGGTTAGTATGATAAAGAGCAAACCATTTCACTTTGGTATTGTCAAAGACAATAATCATAATTGTTCTCACACAATTACTACTGTAGTATATCATTTATACAATTTATATTGAGCAATATAAGCCATATAAACTAGAAGAGAAGCAAACTATGCATTGAAACCAGAATGTGTCAAAAACAGAACAATCTGTAGTAATCTGTACTCAAACCATACTTCTGCTACTCCAAAAATTCTGAAAATTTAGGACCACGTGAGAAATTTGTATATTAGTCTTCTGCAAAAAGAATTGACTCAAAAGCACCCTTCTGTTAAAAATGATAATTATTTTCGTGAGCGCAAAAATTCCTGTTTTTCAGCAAGATCAAATCAACTATCACCCGACATGATCCCAAAGGCTTGACTGGGCACTTTATTGGAACAAAAGCTATAAAACATGATTAATACAGTAGCATAATCATGTGAACACACAAAAATAGTAGGTAAAAGTGTTGGGTTGTCTCCCAACAAGCGCTTTTCTTTAATGCCTTTTAAGCTAGGCATGATGATTTCAATGATGCTCGCATAAAAGATAAGAATTGAAACATAAAGAGAGCATCATGAAGCATATGAGTAGCACATTTAGGTCTAACCCACTTCCTATGCATAGGGCTTTTGTGAGCAAACAACTTATGGGAACAAGAATTAACTAGCATAGGAAGGAAAAACAAGTGTAACTTCAAAACAATCAACACATAGAGAAGAAACTTGATATTATTGAGATATGTAAGGGCATAAGTTCCTTTCTCATAATAATTTTCAGAGGCATCATGAATGGATTCAACAATATAACTATCACATACAACACTCTTTCCATGATGCACAAGCATAGAAAATTTATTACTCTTTATGGCATACATGTGATCATAATAATCATCATTGATATCAACTTTATTGTCATAGTCAATTGAAACCTCTTCCAAAATAGTGGATGTATCACTAAATAAAGTCATGACCTCTCCAAATCCACTTTCATCAATATTTTAATAAGATTCAACACCCAACAAAATAGTGGGATCACTACTACCTAAAGTTGACACTCCTCCAAACCCACATTCATCAATGTAATCATCATAAATAGGAGGCATGCTATCATCGTAATAAATTTTCTTATCGAAAGTAGAAGGAATCAAAGGATCATATTCATTAAGCAAAGCATCCCCAAGCGTAGGACAAGCATTATTTCCAGTAAATAAATCTTCAAACATGTCATACTCATTAAACATAGCATCCCCAAGCTCGTGATTTTGCATATCATCACAATCATTCTTATCAATAGCATGAATGGAACCAATAGTATAGCAAACATTATTATCACATTCTTCCAAGCAAGTGCTAAAAAGTTTTCAAGATCATAAGGGATATCATTGTCTTTCCAATCATAATCATCACAAAAAGTAGTAGGTATCACAAAATCATACTCAATATCATCGTCCTCCATCAACATATTTGATTCACTTTCATGAGGCACAATGGTGATAGGAGCAACATTATTTGGGAGAGATACCTTTTTACCTTTATTCTTTCTTCTTTTCTTCTTCTTCACCACATCATGTGTGGGTTTAATTAATTTTTTAAAGCTTCTTGTTGAAGAGATTGATTGAATAGGAAGCTCCTCCTCGTTACCTGATTCATCACAATAAACACTAGGAGGGTTTTGGGAAACATTTTCCCTTTCATTAGTACTCTCTTCATACTCCATTTGTTTTCTTGCCTTTAAGTAGTTGGCAATATAAGGATTCTCAATGCAATTTACCGCACAAAACATATAAATTTCTTCTAGATCAAAATCAAGAAATCTCTCGAGATTAAATTTTGGAATACCCTTCGTTCTACATTTCATTTCTTCATACACCAAAAGGAGACTAAGCTCTTTATGATGCTCAAGGGTAATCAAGTTATCACAATTTTTGGACACGATTTGATCATGAAAGAATTTGCATTGGATATTTAAATGTCCATGTTCATTGCAAAGTTCACAAGGATGGCAAAAAAAATTAAATCTTTCAACACAATCATCTAGCCTCTCTTTTAACTTTTTTGTTTATAAATATTTATGCTTCTTACAAAATTTATCTTCCCTTTTTGGTGTGCAATTGCACTCCCAATTCACTCCACAAAAAGTGACATGCTTATAAGAAGCATTTTTGTCATGACTTGTGCAATCATCATTAGCATTTTGGATATTCAAATAATTCACACTAATAACATTGAAATCATGATCATCATTCAAATATTTTGTGCCAAGCATCTTATTGACTTCTTCTTCTAACAATTGAGCACAATTTTCCATACCATCATTTTCAAGAAAGATATTATAAAGATGATCAATAATATCATGCAACCTAAATTCCATTTTTTGGTTTTCCTTTTATAAACAAACTAGTGATAAAACAAGAAACTAAAATATTCAATTGCAAGATCTAAAGATATACCTTCAAGCACTCACCTCCCTAGCAACGGCGCCAGAAAAGAGCTTGATGTCTACTACGCAACTTTATTATTGTAGACACATTTTGGGCCTCCAAGCGCAGAGTTTTGTAGGACAGTAGCAATTTTCCCTCAAGTGGATGACCTAAGGTTTATCAATCCGTGAGAGGTGTAGGATGAAGATGGTCTCCCTCAAACGACCCTGCAACCAAATACAAGAAATCTCATGTGTCCCCAACACACCAAATACAATGGCGAATTGTATATGTGCACTAGTTCGGTGAAGAGATGGTGATAAAAGTGTAATATTGATGGTAGAAATACATTTTTATAATCTGAATAAATAAAAACAGAAATTTAGCAAGTAGTAAACGGGAACAAAAACAGAATTGCAATCCTTAAAACTGAGGCCTAGGGTCCGTACTTTCACTAGTGCAACCCCTCAACAATGCTAACATAGTTGGATCATATGATTATCCCTCAAAGTGCAATAAAGAATAACTCCCGAGTTCCTATTAGCGGAGAACAAAAGATAGAAATTGTTTGTAGGGTAAGAAACCACCTCAAAGCTATTCTTTCCATTCGATCTATCATAGAGTTCGTACTAACATAACGCAAGCTACTCTTTCCGATCGATCTAATCAAGAGTTCGTTCTAAAATAACACCAAAGCAAATTCACATTCATAATACTAAATCAAGCAAAGAACTACAAGGAGACCCCAAAGTTTCTATCGGAGAAAAGACAATAAAAACATGCATCAACCCCTATGCATAGATTACCCCAATATCACCGCAAGAATCCACAAGTTGAGTGCTGATACGTCTCCAACGTATCTATAATTTTTGAAGTATTCATGCTGTTATTTTATCATTCTTGGGTGTTGTACAATCATTTTGTAGCAACTTTATATTATTTTTTGGGACTAACCTATTGACCCAGTGCCCAGTGCCAGTTGCTGTTTTTTGCTTCTTTTTACATCACAGGAAATCAATATCAAACGGAGTTCAAACACCACGAAACTTTTTGGAGATTTTTTTGGACCAGAAGGAACCCAATGGGCCAGAGCTACACCTGGTGGGTGCCCCGAGGTGGGCACAACCCACCAGGGGGCGCCAGGGCCCCCTGGCTCGCCCAGGTGGGTTGTGCCCACCTCGGTGGCCTCTCAGGCCCCCTCTTTGCACTATAAATTCCCAAATATTCCGAAACCCTTTGGGGTTAACCTAGATCAGAAGTTCCGCCGCCGCAGGGCTCCGTAGCCAACGAAAACCATTCTAGACCCATTCCGGCACCCTGCCGGAGGTGGGAATCATCTCCGGTGGCCATCTTCATCATCCTGGCCAGGGGCGGGCCCACCTCAATTCAAGGGTATTCACTTGAATACCCATTATTTTTGTGAAAAGATTAGGTATATATAGTCTATATACTATGTTGTATAAGGAAAAACGATACCGACACATGGCAAGTTGCTTTTCAGCCCAAAAGTGAGGCAGCCCATTGTATATTTCTCCTCATCACCACGACATAGCCCATTGGCCCAAGTCACTGCAGACACACATCCATCGCCAGAAAAACTTCCATCGATCGAGCCAGCACACGAACCGGCAGCGCCGCCTCGTTCTTGAGTTCTCCACTCGCCGACGCTGATGCAAGCGCCAAGCCACGAACCGCCTCGATCGGCACCAAGACGGCGGCTGTGGTCCAGAGCTGCTGCCGCTTGATCGGTGATCGATCGTCAGTATGCTGGGCGGTTGCTGCAGCGTGGATGTATGCGCCGACGAATACATCCTCGAACCTGAATCCCTAATCCCCGCCCCTGGTTGGTTCGAACTTTCTAATCTCTGTAGTAGGTGGCGGGTAGCAAGATTGGTGGAATCGATCTAATTTTAAAGCCACAACTCAATTCAACTATCAAGGTATAATCACTAACTAGATGTACTAGTCCTTTGACCCCAAATTGGGCTCTTCTCTCATGCCCTTGTTCTAACAGAATTTACTTGTCACCGTCAAACTAAATTCAGCAGCTAGGCAGGGCTCGCTTTTGATCTCATATTGTCCAAATAGCTGCCATACGTATGCAAGACTAACTAAGTAAGTTAGTTTGACCACTTGTCTTTCTTGTTTTAATATAGTGAAATTACAGACTAGTTTGCAGTCAATTAAGAATTGTTTAGACAAGAGAATTTATAATTTTCGCTCGAGTTTGTAATGAGAGAACGTTTATAAATTCTGAATTGTTCCAAATGAGCGTTATATATAACGATTGTACTCTAAAACTTGAGCAATTTTACTTTTCAGGTGTAAAACATGAAGAGTAAGAACAGATCTGATTTGAGAGCTTTCCGAAAGAGTTGCTGCAAAAATAAAACAACCCGAACCAATGAGTGCTACCCCATCTTCCAATGAAAGTCGATGCAATTGGTAATTTTCAAGGGCAAAGTGGTAGTGAGACACACACAATACCACCTGAACCTGAGAGAGCTCCTCACATAGAGGCCCCAATAGCAGAAGATGATGATGAATCTATGGCCCTAGATGAATCTGATTCTAGTGATGAGGATAGTGATGATGACATTTATAACATCGAGCCTGATCCTGGGTTGAGGTCTCCTATCTCAAGCTATGATGTTAATGACCAAAATTCAGTTAGAAGGGCCTACATTGCATTGGGACGATGTAAACCAAAGATGCAGAAGAAATATTTTCCGCAACATGAATGCGGAGGTAAGCGTTGCTTCCAACCGGTTTGGTTTGATGAGTATAAGTGGCTTGAGTATAGTGTGGATAAAGATGCTGCATATTACTTTTTTTGCTATCTTTTCAAAGATAGTATTAAATTTGCTGGTGGAGATAGTTTTGTTAATGAAGGGTTCAGAAATTGGAATATGAAAGCGAGATTTCATAAGCATGCTGGTGAGGTGAATAGTGCTCATTGTGAAGCCGAAGAGAAATATAATTTGTTCATCAAACCTAAAGCATCAATCCGTGTGGCCATTTCCTCACAGCATCACACAAGACAAGGCTGAGTATCTAGCTCGATTAAAATGGTCACTTGAGTGCATAAAATTTATTTTGCATCGGGGTTGGCTTTTCGTGGTCATGATGAGGGAAAGGATTCTAAAATAAAGGAAATTTCCAGAAGTTTTGTTAATGGATGTCATGTAAAAGATTCGCATGCTTCATGTAGCTCAGCTGAGTATATGATTGAAGCATTGAAACTAGGTGAAATTGATGCTGGCCAAGGTTTGAATCAAGAGATGGGCCTAGCAAGGCCCGTGATACACGATGGGGATCTCACTACAAAATGGTAATGCATGGTATGTCTTTGTATCCTTCAATCAGAAAGTTCTCTTTAGGCTTGGGAAAGAAAATAATTTGGCAGAGGCTTTAGGAGCTCAAACTATGTTGGAAGTATTTAAATCATTTGAGTTTGTTTTCATGCTGCACTTGATGAATGAAATATTTGGGTACACAAGTGACTTAAGCAACGCTTTGCAAAAGAGGGATCAAGATATTGTGAATGCAGTTGATCTTCTTGAGTTCACAAAGGTACAACTGCAAGTTCTAAGAGAAGATGATGGATGGAAAGAATTCCTTGAGAATGTCACTTCTTTTTGTATGAAGCACAATGTCGATGTGTTGACATGGATGGGAAGTACAAGCCTATACAAAGAGCAAGAGCGTTCTATAAAATGTCATGAATTACCACCGGTTCCATGCTGATATGTTTTGGGTGTCATTGATAGGCAACTTCAAGAGCTTAATAACAGGTTTGATGAGGTAAACACGAGCTACTTAGATGCATGGCATCATTCAGTCCAGCCAAGTCATTTTCTTCTTTTAATATTGATGACCTGGTTAAGCTTGTTGGGTTCTATCCTCATGATTTTGACTTTGAAGAAATGCACCAACTTCCTTTTCAATTGAGTCTCTATATTAGTGATGTGAGGAATGATGAAAAATTCACAAACTTGAGAAGTCTAGCAGAGTTGTCTATGATGCTTGTTAGAACAGGGAGGGCTCTTCGGTATGATATTGTTTACAAACTTCTCAAATTGGTGCTAGTCCTTCCTGTTGCAACAGCCGGTGTTGAGAGGGTCTTTTCATCAATGAACTATATAAAAAACAAGCTAAGAAGCAAGATGGGGCCATAATACTTGAATGATTGCTTGGTCACATTCATTGAAAGGGATTTCTTCTTGCAAGTTAAGGATGAGTACATTATCACTCATTTTCAAAGCATCAAGGATCGCAAAGTTATCCTCTGATTTGTAAGTTTTTATTGATCCTCTATATATTTTGGATTTTGCAATGATATGTTGAACAATGTTTTTACTTCCATATGGTGAACAATACCAAATTATGATCAATATTTGTGAATATAACATATTATGTGGTATCTTTCATATAGTTTAGAACTAGTACAATATGCTTCTGTAATTGATTATATGCTTGAAAGGAAGGCAATAGACTTCCAAATTTTTTTCCAAAATTTGAATACACAGTCTTGAATTCCTGGGCCCGCCCCTGATCCCGGCGGCCACCACGATGAGGAGGGAGTAGTCCACCCTCGGGGCTGAGGGTTTGTACCAGTAGCTATGTGATAAATCTCTCTCTCTCTCTCTCTCTCTCTCTCTCTCTCTCTCTCGTGATATATATCATGAGCTTTGTTAAAATAGTCGGATCATATGATGTTTCTCCCCTCTATACTCTTGTTGTGATGAACTGAATCTTTACCCTTTGAAGTTTTGTCATGTCAGATTGAATATTCAGAGATGAGAACACATGATGTATGTCTTGCGGTATGAATACTTGAGGTGACGTTGGGTATCTTATTGATTCACTTGATATACGTTATGGCACTCAACTTGCGGATTCCCGCGGTGATATTGGGGTAATCTATGCATAGGGCTGATGCACGTTTTTATTATCTTTTCTCTGATAGAAACTTTGGGGTCTCCTTGTAGTTCTTTGTGTGGATTGAGTATTATGAATATGAATTTTCTTTGGTGTTATTCTAGTATGAACTCTAGGATAGATCGAAAGGAAACAATCGCTTTGTGTTATTTTAGTATGAACTCTTGAATAGATCAAACAGAAAGAATAGCTTTGAGGTGGTTTCATACCCTACAAACAATTCCTATCTTTTGTTCTCCGCTAATAGGAACTCGGGAGTGATTCTTTATTGTACTTTGAGGGATAATCATATGATCCAACTATGTTAGCACTGTTGAGAGATTGCACTAGTGAAAGTACGGACCCTAGGCCTTGTTTTTAAGCGTTGCAATACCGTTTTTGTGCCCGTTTACTATTTGCTACCTTGTTGTTTTTATTTATTCAGATTAAAAAAAATTCTACCATCAATATTACACTTTTATCATCATCTCTTCGCCGAACTGGTGCACCTATACAATTTGCCATTGTATTGGGTGTGTTGAGGACACAAAAGATTTCTTGTATTTGGTTGAAGGTCGCTTGAGAGAGACCACCTTCATCCTACACCTCCCACGGATTGATAAACCTTAGGTCATCCACTTGCGGGAAAATTGCTACTGTCCTACAAAACTCTGCGCTTGGAGGCCCAACACGTGTCTACAAGAATACAGTTGCGTAGTAGACATCAAGCTCTTTTCTGGCACCGTTGCCGGGGAGGTGAGTGCTTGAAGGTATATCTTTAGATCTTGCAACTGAATCTTTTAGTTTCTTGTTTATCACTAGTTTGGTTTATAAAATAAAACTACATAAAAATGGAATTTAGGTTGCATCATATTATTGATCATCTTTATAGTATCTTTTCTGAAAATGATGGTTCGGAAAATTGTGCTCAAAAGTTAGAAGAAGAAGTCAATAAAATGTTTGGCACAAAATATTTGAATGATGAGCATGATTGCAATGTTGTTAGTATAAATTCTTTGAATATCCAAAATACTAATGATTATTGCACAAGTCATGACAAAAATGTTTCTTATAAGCATGTCACTTTTTGCGGAGTGAATTGGGAGTGCCTTTGCACACCAAAAAGGGAAGATATATTTTGTAAGAAGCATAAATATTTATAAACGAGAAATTTGCAAGAGATGCTAGATGATTGTACTGAAAGATTTAATTTTTTTAGCCATCCTTGTGAACTTTGCAATGAACATGGTCATTTTAATCTCTAATGCAAATTCTTTCATGATCAAATCGTGTCCAAGAATTGTGATAACTTGATTACGCTTGAGCATCATAAAGAGCTTAGTCATCTTTTGGGGTATGAAGAAATGAAACATAGAACTAAGGGTATTCCGAAATTTAATCTCGAGAGATTTCTTGATTTTGATCTAGAAGAAATTTACATGTTTTGTGCGGTAAATTGCATTGAGAATCCTTATATTGCCAACTATCTAAAGTCAAGAGAAAAAACAGAATATGAAGAGAGTACTAATGAAAGGGAAAAATATTTCCCAAAACCCTGCTAGTGTTTATTATGATGAATCAGGTAACGAGGAGGAGCTTCCTATCCAACCAATCTCATCAATAAGAAGCTTGAAGAGATTAATCAAACCCACACATGATGTGGTGAATAAGATGAAAAGAAGAAAGAAGAGAGCTAAAAAGGTATGTTTCCCAAATAATGTTGCTCCTATTATTGTTGTGCCTCACAAAAATGAATCAAAAATAATTGTGGAAGATGATGCACTTGATGATGATTTTGCTATGCCTATTGCTCTTTTTGATGATTATGATCGAGAAGATAATGATACTTCTTATAACATTGGAAATATTTTTGGCACCAACTTGGGAAATTATGATGATAGCAATCGTTATACCGTTGGTGCTATTCATACTATCAATGACGAGAGTGATTATGCTTATGATATGTCAGCCCACAAGCTTGGGGATGCTATATTTGATTAGGATGATATGTTTGAGAATTTATTTGCTGCAATTAATGTTTTTCCCAAGATTGAGGAGGCTATGTTTAATGAAGATGATCTTTTTAGTCCCCCTACTTTGAATGATCAAACTTATTTTGATGATATAATGCCTCCTATTTATGATGATTACATTGATAAAAGTGGGTTTGGAAGTGTGTCAACTCTAGGTAGTAGTGATCCCACTATTTTGGAGGGTGTTGAATCTTATTACAATATTGATGAAAGTGGATTTGGAGAGGTCATGACTTTATTCAGTGATACATCCACTATTTTGGAAGAGGTTTCAATTGACTATGGCAATAAAGTTGCTTTCTATGATGATTATTATGATGACATGTATGCCATGGAGAGTAATGAATTTTTTATGCTTGTGGATCATGAAAAGAGTGCTTTATGTAATGGTTATATTGATGAATATATTCATGATGCTACTGAAAATTATTATGAGAGAGGAACTTATGATGCATGATGTTCTCTTTATGTTTCAATTCTTATCTTTTATGCGAGCATCATTGAAATCATCATGCCTTGCTAAAAAGGCATTAAAGAAAAGCGCTTGTTGGGAGACAATCCAACACTTTTACCTACTGTTTTTATGTGTTAACATGATTATGCTACTGTAGTAATCATATTTTATTGCTTTTTTCAAGAAAATGTCAAGTAAAGCCTTTAGGATCTTGTTGTGTGATAGTTACTTTGATCTTGCTGAAAAACAGAAACTTTTGCGCTCATGAAAATAATTATAATTTTTACCAAAGGGTAATTTTGAGTTGATTCTTTTTGCATAAGATTAATATACAAATTGCTCACGTTGTCCTAAATTTTCAGAATTTTTGGAATAACAGAAGTATGGTTTGAGTACAGATTACTACAGATGTTCTAGTTTTGACGATTCTATTTTCAATGCATAGTTTGCTTGTCTTCTAGTTTCTATGGCTTATATTGCTCAATATAAATTGTAGAAATGATATGCTACAGTAGCCATTGTGTGAGAACAATTATGAATCTTATCTTTGACAGTACCAAAAGTGGAATGGTTTGCTCTTTATCATACTAACCTATCTCACAAAGTTCCGTTAAGTTTTGTGTGATTGAAGTTTTCAAGTTTTAGGTGAGATGTCGATATGGGGAGAATAAGGAGTGACAAGACCCTAAGCTTGGGGATTCCCAAGGCACCCCCATGGTAATATCCAAGGAAGATCCAAGCAACTAAGCTTGGGATGCCCCAGAAGGCATCCCCTCTTTCGTCTCCAACAATATCGGTAACCTTACTTAGAGCTATGTTTACATTCGTCACATGATATGTGTTTTTCTTGGATCATCAATTTATTTTGTTATGATTTGCTCTCTATTATTTATAATAATTTTTTGCATCTTTTATTTCAATAAAAGTGGCACTGATAGCCTCTGCCATGCTTATTTTACAAGTATACATGTTGCTGTTTGAAAACAGAAAGTTTACCGCTATTGCAAAAAATTCCCTAGAAAAGTCAGTATGTGATAAAATGTTGAAACTTTTTGCATATTAAGCTCTGATAAATTATCTACAGTGTGGTAAATTTTCATAATGTTTGGAGTTGAATAAGTATTGATACTCTTGCATTCTTTACAGACTGTACTGTTTTGGCAGATTGCTGTTATGTTTGCATTATTTCCATATGCTTGCTTGTTTAATAAATCTATTTGAGGATAGGAGTATTAAATATGCAGAGGCATTTAGTATGCAATGTTGAATAATAATTTTAGTGTTTGCTACAGTAGATAATGATAAGATTTTTGCATTGGTTTATACTAACTTATCTCACGAGTTCTTGTTGAGTTTTGTGTGGATGAAGCTTTTGAGATTTAGGAAAACCGTGATATAAAAGGAATTAAGGAGACACAAAAGTTTGCTTGGGATGCCCAAGGCATCCCAAGATAATATTTCAAGAAGTCTCAAGCATCTAAGCTTGGGGATGCCCCGGTAGGCATCCCATCTTTCTTCATCAACAATTATTGGTTAGTATCGGTTGAGCCTAGGTTTTTGCTTCTCCACTGAGTTGTGCTACCCTTGAAATGTCATTTTATTTTGTTTTTGATTGCTGTTTTTAAAAAAGTACTTAGATCTGAAAGTTTTTAAATAAAATAGAGTCCACAAATAGTTGCCAGGAAGGCTAAGTAAGTGGCACTCACATCCCGTCAACAAAGCTCTTTTCTATGGAATTACTCTTGTGCTTCACTTATATCCTATGTGTAAATTGTTGAATAAATTGAATGTCATGAAGTTGAAATCATATCATGCCTAGTGGTAGCTTCACATTGGGTTTAGAAAGTGAAATCTTTTGAGGCTTGACAATCACAATATTGGTCATACAAGCAATTCACGAATAATTAGTATAAGGAAGAGAACTGTCGCATGCAAATACACTATCTTGGAAATCTTTTGTGATTGTGAGCCCCCATCAAAATAATATATGCCAAAATTGTTGACGTTGGACAAGGAAGACAACGTAATGATTTATGTTTGTTCATATTCACATAGAAGTTATATTGTCATAGATCCTTCAACATGTGGTGCTTGCCCCCTATCTTTGCTAGCCAAAAATTCCGCACTAAGTAGAGATACTACTTGTGCATCCAAGAACCCTTAAACCAAATCTTATTTTCAAGAGACCACCATACCTACCTAGGATTGAGAAAGGTCCTTCAAGTAAGTAGTCATCGGTGCAATAAGGCAATAAAAATTGCTTCTAGAAGTGTTAGATCATTTAGTGTGAGAGAAAATTGAGCGTTCTACGAACTTATGATGGCAAAGCAATAAAAGCGACGGACTGCATAATAAAGGTTGCTATCATAAGGGGCAATATAACATGACGTTATTTTTCACTAAGGGGTTGAGCATACAAACAAATAAGCACATGGCAACCTCTGCTTCCCTCTGCGAAGGGCCTATCTTTTACTTTTCAGTATTTACTTTTATGCAAAGAGTCAAATTTTTTCTCTCTATTCCTTTTTATTTTTCTCTTTTGGCAAGCATCATGTGGTGAGGAAAGATCTAGGCACATATGTCCAGTTGAATATGGGTAGCATGAGTTATTATTGTTGACATCACCCTTGAGGTGAATACGTTGGGAGGCAAAACAATATGCCCCTATCTTTCTATGTGTCCGGTTGAAACGTTTTGCTCATGTGTATGCGGTGAGTGTTAGCAATCATAGAAGACTATAAGATGGTTGAGTATGTGGATCTCTTACTTAAACTCTGTTGAAGAAATTGAATTGCAATTTCTTGGAAACAAGAACATAAGTTGTTGTGTTTCAAGAGAATTCATTGTTTGAACCTTAACATGTGAATTGGTTGCTACTATACCACGAGAAGTTTCATAAGAAGGAATTGTTGTTATTATGCTAGGAAAAGTGATTGAAATTATCATTGATCAAATTTATGCACTTTTCTAGCATTCACACTTCATAAATTATTTCTTTTATCATTTACCTACTTGAGGACGAGTACGAATTAAGTTTGGGAATGCTGATACGTCTCCAACGTATCTATAATTTATGAAGTATTCATGCTGTTATTTTATCATTCTTGGGTGTTTTACAATCATTTTATAGCAAGTTTATATCATTTTTTGGGACTAACCTATTGACCCAGTGCCCAGTGTTAGTTGTTGTTTTTTGCTTGTTTTTTACATCATAGGAAATCAATATCAAATGGAGTCCAAACACCACGAAACTTTTCGGAGATTTTTTTGCACCAGAAGGAACCCAATGGGCCAGAGCTGCACCTGGGGGGGTACCTCGAGGGGGCACAACCCACCAGGGCGCGCTAGGGCCCCTTGGCGCTACCAGGTGGGTTGTGCCCACCTCGGTGGCCTCACGTACCCCTTCTTTGCACTATAAATTCTAAAATATTCCGAAACCCTTTGGGGTTAACCTAGATCAGAAGTTCCGCCGCCGCAGGCTCTGTCGCCATCTAAAACCATCTAGACTGTTCAAGCAACTGCCGAGGGGAATCATCTCAGTGGCCATCTTCATCATCCCGGCGACCACCACGATGAGGAGGGAGTAGTCCACCCTCGCGGCTGAGGGTTTGTACCAGTAGCTATGTGATAAATCTCTCTCTCTCTCTCTCGTGTTCTTGAGATGTCACGATCTTGATGCATTGCGGGCTTTGTTAATATAGTCGAATCATATGGTGTTTTCCCCTCAAACGAAATCTCAAAGGGAAAACTCAATTCATCACAAGATAGAGAGGGGAAAACACCATATGATCCGACTATATTAACAAAGCCCGCAATACATCAAGATCTTGACATCTCAAGAACACGAGAGAGAGAGAGAGAGAGAGAGAGAGAGAGAGAGAGATTAAACACATAGCTACTGGTACAAACCTCAGCCCCGAGGGTGGACTACTCCCTCACATCGTGGTGGCTGCCGGATGATGAAGATGCCCACCTGAGATCCTCCTCAAGCAAACATGTGGAACGGGGTCTAGATTGGTTTTATGTGGTTGAGATCATGCATGGACTTTGATCTAGGTTAATACCGAGGGTTTTCAGAATATTTGTGAATTTATAGGGTAAAAAGGTGGTGCGGGAGGCCACCGAGGTGGGCACAACCAACCAGGGCGCGCCCTGGTGGGTTGTGCCCCCCTCGGGGCACCCCCAGGTGTTGCTCTGTCCCACTGGTGGTCTTCTGGTCCATAAAAATTCCACAAAAAGTTTCCATAATGTAAAAAACGAGCAAAAATAACAACTGCACTGGGCACAGGGTCAATAGGTTAGTCCCAAAAAATGATATAAAGTTGCTATAAAATGATTGTAAAACCTCCAAGTATCATAAAATAACAGCATGAATACTTCATAAATTATAGATACGTTGGAGACGTATCAATAGCTATAAAATCACACATAAATTTCAGAAAAGACTTAATCACTTTCAATGAATAATTTGACCATAAACCCACAATTCATTGGATCACAATAAACGCACCACAAAAGGATTACATCGATTTAGTCTCCGAAGAGTATATTGTACTGAAGATGAAAAAGAGAGACAGAGCCATCTAGCTACTGCTATGGACCCGTAGGTACTGTGGGAACTACTCAGACATCATCATGGAGGTAGAAAGGTTGATGAATATGGCCTCCGTGATCGATTCCCCCTCTGAAATAGTACCGGCAGAGGCCTCCAGATGGGACCGTGGAAGAACAGAGGTTTGGAGCGGCGATAAATTTGATTTGGGTCTCGCTCTGGTAGTTTTTAGATTTTAGGGAATTTATAGGCTTGGAATTAGGTCAAACTGAACTACGAGGGCCTCTCCTGGTCCAAAAATATCACGGTAAAATTTTATCATGTTTGGACTCCGTTTGTGGTTTTTCTGCGAAACAAAGAAATAGGCAAAAACAGAAATTGGCACTAGGCACTGAGTTAATAGGTAAGTTCCCGAAAATGATATAAATTTGCATATAAAGCATACAAGATTGATAATATAATAGCATGAAATAATAAAATATTATAGATACGTTGGAGACGTATCATGTATTCATAGGGATCGATATGGATGTCCACGGTTCCGCTATCATTCATTAAACAAATGGGTTTTGTTCATGTCTATGTTTTACTGAACCTACAGGGTCACAATTAAGGTAATCACCATCTATTGAGTGTTAGTAGGACGGGAGTAACAAGGAAATATTTGTGAAATAGTATCACTCATATCCGATATAGTTCCGAGAGGAACCGGAAGCGTTTCGGGGTCTCCGTAAGGGGTTCTTGAGTTTATCGAGCAATACCGGCTATTACCGATAAATAATATATAGGTGGAAAATGTTTCCAAATGTATTAGTTTGATAATAAAAAGCTATAATAATAGTTAGGAGGCTTTATATTTAATTTAATATCAACAAGCCTTAAAAGGCCAAGAGGTGGAAGACTACTAGGGCCACTTGGGCCCAAAATGGGTGGCACCCTCTTCTCCCCATGGAAAGGGGAGGGGAGGCCGAATTGAAGGGGGAATCCTCCTCCATTTTGCCGGCGTAAGGGAGAGAGTTCCTTCACCCCTTGTGGGGCCCCCTCCTCTCCCCTCCAACTTATATATACTTCAGGTCTTGGCACTTTTGAACACACAAAATTTGGAGCCTCCTTCTCTAGTTCTAGTTCTAGTCGGTCATAGTTGATCAAGTAGAGATAGACCTAAATCCTCTAATTCTCATAATTAGAAGCCCGGCATGGTTTGTCGGGGGTTGGGTGCGACATATGCCAAAGGATGGCTTATCATGGTGGGGGCGAGTAGAACGTTGCCGGTGCCTGGAAACGGGATGAGGCGAAGGCATGCATGCCGGGGGATCTTACCCAGCTTCAGGGCTCTCCGTGGAGATAATACCCCTAATGCTGCTCTGCGTGGTCTCCGCATGATCACTATGGCAAAGTGGGTACAAGGTTGCTCCTTGAGCTGTTCGAGGTGAGGAAGGAGAAGGGCACGGCTAGCTCTTCTTTTCCCTCTATGTGTGTCTAAAACTATTAGGGTCCAACCTCTTGCATGGGTGCCCCGGGGGGTTTATATAGGCCTACCCCCTAGGGGTACTAGTGGGCCCTGCCGAAGGTCCAGCATGGGGCCGACAAGCCTTGTCGGCCGCGGGAGGGTCTTGCCGGCTGCGGATTACTGTAGCCGCTCCTCTAATGACACGGGCTTGGTCATAGGTCATGGCAACAAATCTTTGCCACCGACGGGCGATCATCGCTGCCATTTCCGCCTTGTCTGGTTAATGGCGTGCGGAGCCCATGGGAGGGGCCGGCCGACTCCCAACGGGTCCGTCTTGTGGCGCTCCCGCCGTCTTTTGCACTCCCGCCGACAGGCGGGTCCCGCTGTCTTTCGGTCGCAGACAGCCGTCAGGCTCGAGGCGCCGCCCACGGGTTGATGTCGGGTCGGCGTGGCAACAAGGTTGCCACGGACGGAGATCTCCGCCAAGACGTGCATCGTGGCCATGCTCGCCTTAGTGAACGGGCAAGGACGGCAAGGCGGCCGTACTCGCCCCGTCCGTTGTTGCGTAGGCAGGAGGTGGTTGGAGTCGTGGGCCGACTCCCCATAGTCGGCTTCTCTGGAAGCCGCCAGTTGGGAGTCGGCTTATCTCGAAGTCGTCTCTTGGACTCGGCCGTGAGGGGCAGTCAACGGCTCTGCCGCCGACGCTCAGAAGGCGGCGCTTCATCTTGGGGTCTTGAGGGGCGCAGCCTGCCCCGATGTCTTGAAAGGTCCAGGGGCTCGGGTTTGCCTACCCGCAGCCCATTACTCCGACAGTAGTCCCCGAAGCTGGTGAGGCGCCGAGGGTAACACGTCGAGGAGCCTCATCAGTTTCATCCCACTGGTGGAAGGATCTGGGCCTTGCTCGCCGTCTTCCCCTAGGCCGACTAGCTGGAGTCGGACTCGCAGGAGACCGTCTTGCTCCTCAAAAGGGTTTTGAAAGTCGTAGCGAGAACCAGGCAGTGTGCCTGATAAGCTTCCCGGTGGCGGCCCGTTGCAGGCCCATCGCGCGACGCCACGCGGCAGGGTCAGTCTGCCCACCCACGCGCGTGACGTGACAGCCGCCAAAGGGACCCGCCACTATCGCGGCCGACGCGAACGGATCCGCTGCGGTCGTGCTGGCGGTTGGAGTTCCCACGTCGTTACTACGCGCAGTAACTTCGTGGGTTAAATCATGGGGGGCGTGGGGTACTGGGCGCCCGCCCCATCGGCTTCTCAGCCCGTGAGCCTATAAGTAGGCGGGGGCGCGGCACACGCACCCATCCCCCCGCTTCCTCTTGCTCCTTCCTCCTCTCGCTTCTTCTTCTTCTTGCCGCCGTTACACCGAACCATGCCACGCCACAGAGATGAGTTCTTCCTCCGCCGCTGCACCTCCCGCCGCGCGCTCCGGCGTGTGGGACGGCTCCGAGGTGGACGACGACCATATCGAGTTCCTCCGCCAGACGCGTCGCATCCCCGGCAAGAGCCTAGTGCGGACCCACGCCGCGCCGGTGGGTGAAATAACGCCGGCGCCGGAGGAGGGCGAGCGGGTCATATTCCACTCACACCTCATGCGCGGCCTAGGGCTGCCGGCGAGCGGCTTCTTCCGCGCCTTCCTGGAGTTCCACGGGCTCCAGCCGCACCACCTCACTCCGAATACGGTGGTGCTGCTGGCTGCCTTCGCCGCCCTGTGCGAGGGCTTCCTCGACGTTCTCCCCACCATCGAGTTGTGGGGGGAATTCTTCCAGTCCAAGCTCGGCACGCACGTCGCCGGCGTGCCGGCTCTGTGTGGCACCTTCATCGCGATGCGGAGGCCGGTGGGCGACAACCCTTTCCCCGCCATTCCACTGATCAAGTCGGTGAAGATGTGGCAGCGATCCTACTTCTACGTGAAGAACATTGCTCCAGAAGGCGACTGGGTCAATCCGCCGCCTTACGGTGCCGGGCGCAGCTTATGGGAGGCTCCCCACTGGTCCCACCGGCCAGACGCCGACTCGCCGGCGCCGCCGCCACGCGACTCGAAAGTGCTAACGCAGTCGGAGGGCTTGACCGGGGCCGACCTGCTGGCCGCCTTCGTGGCGCGCCGAGTCCTCCCGCTCCAAGGCCGACCTCATATGATTTGTCAAATGAGCGGCCACCGGGACCCCAGCCGGATGTGCTCAAGGACATGCCCCATGCGGAGGTGGCGACACGGTGAACTTCCCCGCGAATCGCAATCTTACGGCGGATTGGCAGTTCGCAAGGAGCCATACTCGCCGCCACCCCCACCGTGGTAAGTCATCTCTTCCTCTTCTCGCTTTCTTTTTCAGCTGATCCGACTCTGATTTTCTTTGGTTTTTTGAGTCGAACCCCTCATGCAGCCCTCACCGGCACCACGTGGCCGCCCGTGAGTTCGCCCCCGACCGGGCGGAGAGCGACGCCGACGACCCTGACTTGGGGCGGCAGCGATGGAGGCCGACGCCAAGGAGGATGAGGAGGAGGGCTGACGACTTCAGTGCCTCGGCTACCTTTCGCCGACCGGCCCGAGGATGACGGCGAGGGGAAGTCGCCCCGCCGCCAACCCGGTCGGCCATCCGGCGCGAAGTTCCTCCGCCGCTTGGTGGTCGAGGCGGCAAGAAGCGCCGGGCCGGGCCGAGCTTGCTGTGCAGCCGGTCAAGAAGTTCAAGGACGGCCGCCGCGACGAAGCGGGAAGAGGCGGTCGCGAAGGCTAACCGCTCGCAAGGAAGTGAAAAGCCGCCGCTGGTCTCCGCGTAAGTGCTTCGCTTTGTCTTGTTTTCTTTAGGTAAATCTTGTCCAAATCTTTTACGTGTCTTCTTTGTATCGGGCTCCCTTACCTTAGAGAGGGTCGCCGCCGCCTCCGTCATGGTGTTCGCAGAGACGCCCGCCAATACCGGCGGATTGACCCGCCGCCGACCGGAGGCGACGGAGCGAACGCGCAGGAGAAGCGCGACGAGGAAGAAGCCGCCTACCGGAGAAGGCGGAGGCCGAAGGCGGCGGCTTCCGCCGTAAGAAGCCGGAAGAGGCAAGCCGCCGTCGCGGCTAAGCGGGCGGGTCGAGGAGGCCGCGGCCCAATCGGCGTTGTTTCGCCACCACGCTAAGCAACGCCGCCGCCCGGAGTTCACAGGCGACGGAGGGAGCCAGCAGTGATTCCCGTCATGGAGAGGGAAGGCGGCGAGACCTCCATGTCGTGCACGCCGCGCCGCTTCGCCGCTTCCGCCGCCGTCCGAGCGCGGCGAGGTAAACAGAAGCGGACCACGGTGCCGCCGATCGAAGACGAGGCCGGCGGCTGCTCCTTCAAGTCGCCTCCAAAGGCGCCGCCGTCTTGAGAAGGCGACTTGGCGCCACGACCTTTGAGACCGGGCGCCGCCAGCTCGGCTATCCTGCACGCCGAGGCGATAAGCGCCGCGCCGCGGTGGGTGCGAGGAGGCGGCACAGTCCGCTGAACCAGTGCTTCGACGCCCGTGCTAAGCTGCGAGCCGAGGGCGACGCCATCCGTAATCGCACTAAGGCGCACCTAGCGCCGCGAACCGCCGCTCGGTATGTTTCTTCTTTGAGTTTTTCTTGTTCTTTCGTGGGCGCGCCAGCGCACCCACCGGGTGTAGTCCCGAGTTTTGGGCGGCTGCTGAAGTAAAGCGGCTCGAACTCTATCTCGCGAAGTTCCAAACATTTACCTTTGTCTGAACTGCTTATCACAGGAGTATCACAACCTCCGCGCCACTGCCTTCAACCGCAATGTTGAGGAGCTGGGCAAGCGGACCGCCGACTTGTCGAGGAGCCGAGGTGAGTCTTCTTTCTTCTTCGCGGGGCGCGCTGGCGCACCCGCGGGCTGTAGTCCCCGAGATTCGGGCCGACTGCTGAGCAGTCGGGCCGGATCTTCCCAGCGACCTTCTTAGTTAACGACTTAACGTCCTTTTCCTTTTTATTCTTCAGAGGCCAACGCCACTCTACGATGGCAGCTGGGCGCAGCCGACACCGCCTTGCATGCCAAGGGGGAGGAGTGCAGCAAGCTCGCCGCAGAGCGCGACCTGCTGGCTACGCAGCTGGCAGAGCAAAGGGAGCTGCTTAAGAAGGCACAGGACAAGGCGGAGAAGAGAGAGGCCGCTCTCCTGGCCGAGTTTGAAAGCGAGCGCTCCTCCTGGACCGACAAGGAGGCGCAGCTGACCTCCGGCTTCCATGAAATTGAGGACATCGTCGACGGTGAGTTTCTTTACTTTCTTTCTTTGAGCCGCTGATTATAGGTCGGCTGACTCGGTTTTTGACTTGCTTTTTCCGCCTTGGCAGATTTCTTCCCCAGCCGCACGCAGCGCCAATCGCTTATCGAGGCTGATCGCGAGGCGCGGAGGGAAAATGGTGCGGAGATTGCCGCCAATGCCCCCCGGACCCTTGACGAGCAGCTTCTGAGCATCGAGGCTCGTCTGCGGCCGGCCCATCGGATGCTACGCCGGCTTCAAGGCGTCGGCGCCCAAGCGATTGCTGCCCTATGGCCAGACATGCCGGTTCTGCAGACTCCAATGGATCGCCGACCGGCCGGAGGTCGCGGGCTGGCTGTCTTGAGGCTCGAAGGTTCCGCGCCCGGCCGAGCGCGCGTCGGGCCTTGGAATTCGTCAAGGCGTGGTATCCAGGGATGGATCTGGACCGGCTGGCTGCGTTCCGGTCAGAGGCCCAGGCGGAGCTGCTGGCTGCGGAAGACGCCCTTGTCGAGCGTGCGGCGGCGATCGCCGACTACACGGACACCAGCATCTTCGTCCCTGAGCGGGCTGAGGACGGCGGGGAGGCGCCGCCGGAGTGGTTCGGGATGAACCCGGACTATGATGAGGACTCGGCGGAGGTAATCGTCTCCAGCGCCGAGGAGGAAGGCGAGGCGGAGGACGGAGACGAGATGGAGGCGCCAGAAGACGGAGCGGGCGACCAGCCTCAGCTCGACCGCGCCTCCAGCAACAAGCCGCGCCCGTCTGGGCCGGCTGCCGCCGGAGATGATCAAGCCGAGACTGTCCAGCCGGCCGCCCCGGCGCCTAACACCTTCGTCTCCTCCGGCCCTCCAAACCCGTCTGCCACTTCCTAGGCGGCCATCTTGCCTTTATTTCATCTGCTTTGATAGTCTTTGAAAAACTTGTTAATTCGCACAATTCCACCCGCGGGGTGTATTTTGAACTTCTGCTCGAAGATTCGGCCAAGGGCCTATGCTGTGTAAATATTATCCTAATTCTATCTTTCCTTGCATATTGCTCCTATGGATTTTTCCTTTGCCGCCTTCCCTTAGTTGCCGCCTTGCCGGCCGGACAACCGCTCATGGATCGCTGCTTGGATCAAGTGCTTGGCTACTCTTGGGAAGGCAAGTACTTGGCCATTTTTTAGAGTCTTTTTAACAAGTTAGATAGAAAGCGGCAAACCGACTACTCAAGAGTCGGTTTTGCGAAGAGGGGCTGGAAGACGGCTTAGGCTATGTTTATGCTTTAGGTCCTTAGCCATTTTTCATGTGGGCGCCCATTCTTCCTTACTCCTGCCCACCAACAGTCGCTCTGCGAGCTGTGGCTTTTGACAGGAGACGGTTTAGGCACCACACATTACTTGTCCGACTGCAGGAAGCATTTCATAGCGCAAGGCGGCGAGTCCCCGGGCCGACTAGTCGAACCCGGTGCCAAGCGGCATAACAAAGAGTAACATACTCGAAGGCATAATTCTTATCATACAGATAATGAGAAAGGGCAGTCCTCGAGCTCGCCTCGGGGCCCAAGTCTTGGTATCAGAACACAAAAGGTAGCGTGGTACATATTGCATCAACTGTAAAATCTTCGGAGAAGATTCGATTCCATGGACGTTCCGTCTCTTTGCCGAGTCGCCCTCTTGCGTGCTCGGGGCTTCGCGCCGATCGTAGTAGGAGTCATTGCCAAAGACTTTGTCGATAATGAAGGGGCCTTCCTAAGGTGCCGGCAGCTTAGGCTTGGCGGCTGTTCATTTGGATCAGCCGGGGCACAAGGTCGCCCTCTTGGAAAGATCTCGACTTGACCTTCTTGTTGTAGTAGCGGGGCAGGCTCTGCTGGTAGATGCTGGATCGGCTGAGTGCCAACAGCCGACCCTCTTCCAGCAGATCGGCGCCGTCTTGACGTGCTTCTTCTGCTTCCTCCTCGGTGTACATGGTGACTCGCGGGGAGTCGAACTCTATGTCCGTTGGGATGACGGCTTCAGCACCGTAGACGAGTAAGAAGGTTGTGAAGCCGGTTGACTTGTTTGGAGTCATGCGCAAACTCCAGAGGACGGCTGGCAACTCCTCAAGCCAACAGCCGGCCGAACGCTCCAGTGGTTTGACGATCGAGGCTTGATGCCGCATGGATGAGGCCATTTGCTCGCTTCCACCGGCCGCTTGATCATGGATGGGCAACGGACGCTAAGTCCAGTCGGATGCCTTGCGTCGCGCAGAAACGGGCCAGGGCGCCTTTGGCAAAATTTGTGCCATTGTCGGTGATGATGCTGTGTGGTACCCCGTACCGAGTCGTGATGTCGGCGATGAAAGTCACTGCAGTTGGACCATTCAACTTCTTGATGGGTTTTACTTATCCACTTGGTGAACTTGTCCACCGCGACAAGTAAATGAGCCAGCCACCTCGTCTTTGCTTTGAATGGTCCTACCATGTCCGTGCCCCAAACAGCAAAGGGCCAGGCGATGGGGATAGTCTTGAGCTGAAGCCGGCTGAAACGGCTTGGAGCGGAACATTTGGCACCCCTTGCATTTTTGCACTAATTCCTTGGCCTCTTCTAGGCAGTTGGCGTAAGAAACCGTGTCGGAAGGCTTTGGCGACGAGTACTCTTGAGGCCGCATGGTGGCCGTTTTCGCTTTGATGAATGTCTTCGAGAATCGCTTGGCCTTGCTCCGCTCGACGCAACGCTGGTAGACACCAGCGACGCCGCTACCGACCAGCTCTCTGCTGACTATGGTGTAGGCTGCCGTCGGCGTTGTACTTGCCGAGCCAAGATTTCATCGGTTGGTAGCTCTCCGCCACTAGGAACTTCAGGATGGGCTGGGCCCATGAGGGTGCTGCTATTTCTTCAACCGCCAAGATCTTGTTACTTGGACGAGGGCGGCTGGGCTGGGAGGCGGTGGGCTGGAGTCTGCGGCCGCTTGCTGGGTTGATGAAGTCCCCGGGCCGACTGGTGCAGTCCCCGGGCTGAGCTCTAGAGTCTTCGCAATGGTCGCCGTAGTCCCCGGGCCGGCTTCGACTGCGGCATTCT
The DNA here is from genome assembly GCA_021605205.1 of Aegilops longissima. Classification (NCBI taxonomy): domain Eukaryota; kingdom Viridiplantae; phylum Streptophyta; class Magnoliopsida; order Poales; family Poaceae; genus Aegilops; species Aegilops longissima. The sequence goes on from CM038679.1 coordinate 133,666,611, forward strand.
TGGGGCCATCTGTAAGAATTCTCGTGCCGTCTGCTGAAGCTCTTGAGTCGGATCCGACTTCTTCAGGGGGAGCCGGCACAAAAATGGAATCTGATTCTGGTGAAGGCTTGACAGATGGCTTGAGGAGGCGCTCAAGGGCGACGCCGATGGTATTACTGGCGGGTGGAGCCGATTCGTGCTAGGGTGTCCGCTGGTCGTTGTCATTTCTTGGCACGTGAAGGAACTCGCACCTCAAAATATCCACCGAAGTTGCTGTACCAGAAACGGTAGCTCGCCATGTTTGCATCTTTGGCGCCCCAATCGCCAGATGACCGCTGGACCACCAAGTCGAGTCGCCATAACACGGGATCCGCGAACGCCAAGTTCTTTGGCAAGTCGAACCGTGAATGAGCGCCAGATTCGGGCGACGTTGTTGGAGGCGGCGAATGGATCTGCAGCGATACTTGAGCTTGTCGCCTTTGGGGAAGTGAGGATAACGCCGCTCCCAAGCCGGTGCGCATCTTGAGCCATCGAAATGCATCCGCCAATGGGTGGAGTCGGCGTGGCGGCGTGTATCGGGTCTCGCCCGGTCGACGAGAAGTTGGCGGTGCTTGCGACTTGATGGCGGTGCGGGGCTGGTAATAGATGGTGTAGGGGCCAGCTCTATGGCCCATTTGGCCACTCGCCGAAGCGCCTCGGCCCGGCGATCTAGTCTAGTGGGGTTGTGCAAACCACAGTGATCGGATGCTCTTGAAAGTAAGGCTTCAACTTCTTGGCGGCAAAGTGCACGCCGTAGCACATCTTCTGGTAGTGGGGGTAGTTCTTCTTGGAGGTTGACATTACTTCGCTCAGGTAATATACTGGTCTCTGGACAGGTAGCGCCTTGCCTTCCTCCTTGCGCTCTACTACAATGACTATGCTGACTACCCGGCTGGTGGCGGCAATGTATAGGAGCATGGGCTCTTTGGGAGTCGGGGCCGCCAGCACGGGGGGAGTAGTCAGCATTTTCTTCAACTGGAGAAAAGCTTCGTCCGCCTTGTGGTTCCATTCGAAGAAGGTGGTCTTCTTCATGAGCTGATACAAAGGGAGAGCTTTCTCGCCCAACCGACTGATGAATCGGCTGATGGACGCCAAGTAGCCGGTGAACTGCACATCTAGCGATCGGCGAGGTACTTCCATCCTCTCGATGGCCTTGATCTTCACGTGGTTGCACTCTATCCCGCGCTCGGAGACCAGAAACCAAGGAGCTGGCCAATGGTATTCAAGACGCACTTCGTGGTTGAGCTTGATCCGAATCGCGCAGTTCTCAAAGGTCTCCTTGAGGTCTTCCCAGTTGTTCCTCGCTTTTCGTCTTCACCACCACATCATCCACGAGACGCATGCGTTTCGCTGAGCTGCTTGAGGAGGCACTTCGCATGCAACGCTGAAAGGTGGCGCCGGCATTCCTTAAGCCGAACGTCATGGTCGCAGCGAAGGCTCCAAACAAAGCATGATGAAGGCGGTCTTGATCTGTCACCGGGTTCAGCTTGATCCGTGATATCCTGAATATGCATCTAAGAAGCTCAACAGCTCGATCCGCCGTGGAGTCTATCACCGATCAATTCTCGCAGAGCTTAACGGGTCCTTGGGGCAAGCTTTGTTGAGGCTTTGTAGTCAATACACATCCGCCATCGCTTGTTCTTCTTCAGCATCCGGGACTGGTTTGCTAACCATTCTGGAAAGAACACTTCCATAATGAAACCGGCTGCTAGGAGTTGGGCTATTTCTTCTCCAACAACTCTTCTCTTCTCTTCTGACAGGCGGCGCAAGGGCTGCCTGACGGGCTTCACATCAGATCGGACATGTAACTTGTGCTCGGCGAATTCCGTCGGTACACCGGCATGTCTTTAGGGACCATGCGAAAATGTCCCGATTCTCACGGAGGAAATCGACGAGCTCGCTTTTTCCTATTTGCTTTGTCAAGGTTTGCACCGATGACAGCGCATTCTCCGGTGCTCCGGTCCAGGGTATCTTCTTCGTTTTTTTGGCGGCTTGAACGAGCCATCGCCTCCGACTCCTTGGGGTTGGGCGATATTTTGGGCTGCTTGCCGCCATCGCCATAACCCGATCAAGAAGCCGCTTCTGGCTGCGATCACTGTGGACTCGGCTAGCCGATCGCTTTCACCGCACAAGCGGACGACTTTCAGAGTCACCGCTATGGTCAATCCCTTGAACTCGCATCTTCATCTTGAGGTAGGCGAGTGGGGATCGCCATGAACTTGGCCAAAGCAGGTCGGCCAAGGAGAGCATGGTACGGACTTCGAGGTCCACCACTTCAAACCAAACTGGCTCTCGCCGAAATGATCTTTGTCCACAAAGAGGACATCTATCGTGATCTTGCCGACCGTGAGTAGGAAAGGCTGTGTACAATGCCGTGGAACACAGTCCGGCTGCTCTGAAGTTGTCTTTGCTTGATTCCTAACTCTCCATCGTGTCCTTGTACAGATGTTGGTGCCGCCTGCCTCCGTCTATCAAGACTTTCGCGAGAAGCGAAGCGCCCGCCTATCCGTGGCAAGGTGGATCCCAAGACCAGGGCGAGGAGCCCGGATTCGCATCACCTGGGTGATCAGCTCTGCCCAACCGATAGGCTTCTCGACCGGTGCATGAACTCGAGTATCCGATGCTACTGCATTCACTTCTTCCGCCGCTGCCGCCGCGCTTGGCGTCGGCCACACCGGTGAACACCACAAGCTCCATGCTCTTCGGTACTCGTTTTGCATCAGGCCGACCGGCCCGACATGCGGCTGCTTGGGGCGGTGGTGGAGGCGGCGGCCCAAAGAAAGCGGGGAGGCAGGAGGTCGCCTCCTTGGCGATCCTGGTGAGCCGCTGACAACCCGGTGGTATGGTTTGACGGCTTCCGGCCGCTATGGAACTTGCAGGACCATCTAGAGTCTTTCAGAAGAGAAGGCGGCAACCAGTTGGACTTGCCGCCTTTCGCCGCGGCGGACGCTGCCCCCTCCGCTGCTGGTTCGATCAGGCAACCCGCCGGCTGGCCGGAAGCCGCTAGGGGCCTTGCGCTTGTGATCGTTCTGTTGCTGTCGCCGACTGGTGTCTCCAGCCGGAGTTCTGGGAGCCTGAGGGGCCACTTTGCCGGTCGCACTGACTTCAATCTCCGCCTTCATGGAGGAGTCGGCTGTGGCGTACTTGTCTGCTATGATCAGCAGCTCGTCGAGGGTCTCCGGCTCATCGCAAAGGAGCTTGTGCTTGAGGAGGGTGCCTTCTCTGCACCCGGCGGTGAAGTACTCGATAGCTTGCACCTCGTGCACGCCCTCGCAGGAGTTCTGAAGCTCGGCCCAGCGCGTGAGGTAGTCGCGAGTCGACTCGTTGGGGCCTTGCACGCACAAGGAAAGCTAGCGAGGCTTGGGAGGTCGCTTGTATGTGCTTGTGAAGTTGCGGACGAAGGCTTCGGTGAAGTCGACCCAGCTGTTGATGCTGCGGGGCTTCAGGCTGTTCAACCATGTCCGGGGCGTGCCCTGGAGCATGAGCGGAACATACTTTACGGCAACACGCTTGTTGCCGTTTGCTATGTTGACGGCCGTGGAGTAGTCGACCAACCAGTCTTCCGGCTTCACGGAGCCGGTGTATTTGGGCATATCTCGGGGGAGTGTGAACCCTCTGGGAAAGGGTTCGTCTTGGATGCGAGGTCCGAAACAGGGAGGACCCAACTCGTCTTCTTCTTCCAGCACCAGGGATCAGTGGAGTCGGTCGAGCCGGTGGCGGGCGTCGTTTTCTCCGACTCCCTCTCGGCGGCCAAGGCGGTCGCCGAGAGTCGGATGCTCGACGGGTGGCGGGGAGACTCGCCTTTCTTTGCGAGGAGGAGGAGGCAGATAGTCGTCCCGCCGCTCCACTGCTCTGGGGCGGCCGTCTTGGTCGCGCTCGATGGAGATGTGAGTCCGACTATGGTTGGCAGCCGGATCCTTGTTTATTCTTCCGCGGACACTGCCAGTCGGTGTCCGATACGTCGCGCCTTGGTCTCGGCGGGGAGGTAGGTCATTGTTCTGTCGTTGCGGCGCCTCGTGGCAGCGGCTCTCGTTCGCGCGGCAGCCGCCGGGAGCTGCCGGACTCGCCCGCTCATCAGCGGCGCTCTTCACCCTCGGTTGTCCAGCTCGTCGCCGCCGCTGGCGGCGCAGATGTTCTCTCGCGGCGTGGCGTACAGGCGATTGGCCTCAACAGGTTGGCGATAGCCCGCGCGCTGCTGCTGACCGCACCTAGGCGGTTAGGCTCGGCCGGGGCGGCGAGCCGCCTACGCCGCGATCCATCTCACGCTGGTAGGCTTCGACAAGCGCCTCATGCTTGCCGGCTTCCTTGCGCTTCGACGAAGCTGAAGGCGGCGTGCCTCCAAAGATCTCGGCTCGGCGTCTTCGGAAAAGGCGCGGTCGGTCTCACTGAGCAGCGCCGAGAGGGTCGCGAGCTCCTTCGCCGGAATGCTCGCCATGACCGATGACGGGCACCTGCGGACGGTGCTTCCGCCGCTCCCGCGTGAGGGAGCGGGTCGTCGAGACCACCATGTTGGTGGGGAACGCGTCGAGCAACGCGGTGTCGGAGTCGACCAAAGATCGGGTCGGTGGAGCCTCAGACTCAAGTCCGTGGCAGGCTCGGCGGCGACGTGGAGTTGCTCGAGGAGGCCCGCGAGGAGGCTCTCGGCCGCCTGCCCGTGTGTGTCGGATGCAGGCTCGTCGGAGGCGAACCTCGCCGACAAGTTCGGCGAGGCAGCTCGCCGCAGCAGCGATCTCAAGACTGCGTCAAGTAGCGTCGGGGCAGACCGTCGGCATGCCGGGCTGGATGCGCTCTCCAGGGAGGAAAAGGGTTCCCGTCTAGAGCAAGTCTCCGGACGACGGTGCACCTAGCCCCACGGTGGGCGCCAAATGTCGGGGGTTGGGTGCGACATATGCCAAAGGATGGCTTATCATGGTGGGGGCGAGTAGAACGTCGCCGGTGCCTGGAAACGGGATGAGGCGAAGGCATTCATGCCGGCGGATCTTACCCAGCTTCAGGGCTCTCCGTGGAGATAATACCCCTACTGATGCTCTGCGGGGTCTCCGCATGATCACTATGGCAAAGTGGGTACAAGGTTGCTCCTTGAGCTGTTCGAGGTGAGGAAGGAGAAGGGCACGGCTAGCTCTTCTTTTCCCTCTATGTGTGTCTAAAACTATTAGGGTCCAACCTCTTGCATGGGTGCCCCGGGGGGTTTATATAGGCCTACCCCTGTGGGTACAATGGTAATCCGGTGAGTGCGGGTCCCGGCGTCTGTCTCTCTCGTCGTCGTCTTCTCCACCGGATCATTGGGGCCCGCCGACTAGTGGGCCCACCGACGGTCAGCATGGGGCCGACAAGCCTTGTCGCCACGGCGGTCTTGCCGGCTGCGGATTACTGTAGCCGCGCCTCTAATGACGCTGGCTTGGTCATGGGGTCATGGCAACAGTGCCGCCGCCTGACGGGCGATCACTGTTGCCATTTCCGTCTTGTTTGGTTAATGGCGTGCGGAGCCCATGGGAGGGGCCAGCCGACTCTTGGGGGCCGACTCCCAACGGGTCCGTCTTGTGGCGCTCTTGCCGTCTTCTGCACTCCCGCCGACAGGCGGGTCCCGCTGTCTTTGGGTCGACAGACGGTCGTCGTGGGCTCGGCGCGCCCACGGAGCTGATGTCGGGGCGGCGTGGCAACATCTTGCCACGGACGGAGATCTCCTTCAAGACGGGCGCCTTTGTGGCCATGCTCGCCCTTAGTGAACGGGCAACGACGGGCAGCGTGGGCCTGCCGTTCGCCCCGTCCCAGAAGTTGCGAGGCGGAGGTGGTTGGAATCGCGGGCCGACTCCCCATAGCCGGCTTCTCTGGAAGCCGCCAGTTGGGAGTCAGCTTATCTCGAAGTCGTCTCTGGGACTCGGCCGTGAGGAGCAGTCAGCGGCTCTGCCGCCGACTCTCAGAAGGCGGCTCTTCGTCTTGGGGTCTTGAGGGGCGCAGCCTGCCCCGATGTCTTGAAAGGTCCGGGGGCTCGGGTTTGCCTACCCGTGGCCCATTACTCCGACATGGTTATAATCTACTCCCACTAATTCTCCGACGATGATTAGCTCTAGACGATGAAGCGCCACCGGATCGTGAAGACTGGATGCTTGCAACTCGTATAAAGGCCATGCTTTCGGTCTTCCGTTCGAGGGATTATTCATGGGCGGTTCGCAAGATTGTTCATCTATGGTTCGAGGGAATCCAAGTATGATCTACACTGACTCATCTTCTTCTGCTGCAACTCGGAGTCGGTAACCATCTGATCCAAACCGTTCATCGCATCTTCTTCGTGTTCCTAGATGATCCTAGGGTAATATTTTTGTTTTCTACTATGTTTCCCAACATCGTTTGGCCTCCCCCAAAGCTTCTAGGGTCTCTTTTGGTCCATAAAAAACACTGTAAAGTTTCATCGTATTTGGACTTCGTTTAGTATGGTTTTTCCGCAAAACAGAAATAGGCAAAAAAAATAGGAACTGACACTATGCACTAAGTTAATAGGTTAGTCCACAAAAATTATATAAAATGTCATATAGAGCATACAAGATTGATGGTACAATAGCATGAAACAATAAACAATTATATATACGTTGGAGACGTATCAAGGCGCGACGATGGGTGGCTGTTGCGGTATTGCTGGAAGGCGAGGTTGTGGGTATCGTTGCTCCAGCCATGGCGGCTAAGCGGACAGGGTGGCGACTCTCCCTATTGTAGACATGGGTTGTGGAGATAGGAAGGCGGTTGAGCATGATGGATATCGGGCGGCTTCTAGATCTATTGGCGTCTTCAATGACAGTCTCGTTGTGGCGCCCCGGTGGCCACGGCCGTGCGGTTTCATAATATGGGCGGTGTGGCGTAACGATAGTCGTGGTGTCGATGACGATGCTCGACATTGGTGCTTGGGACGATGGCCCTAGCTCTTCGACAGCGGCGACCTCCATGGTCGTGTGGACGACACGGAGGCTGGGTCTCGAGGTGGTAACAGACTCTCTAAGGCAGGTGGCGGTATGGGACGCCCCTTCCACCGATAGATCAGGTTTTATGCGGCTCGGTAGGTGACACATGCAACTTTTCTGGAGCCATCAAGACATACCTGTCGCTGGTAGGTGTAGTCGCCAATGGGTGCTACGCGTGATGTCTCATGTGGGGACATCAAGTCATGCCTGGTGCCGGCAGCTACAAAATATAGTGGCTCTAACGGAGGTGTCATGTTTTTGCCTGTTGCTGTTGGATTGAAGGTGGTGTGACAGGGATGGGAGGCGAGGTGGTATGTGAAGTATTTGTGTTCTGACATCTTCTCCCGAGGTATCCGGTTATTGAGGCGACGACAGCCAGACGAAGGACAATGGTAGATACGGCTCCAACGACGAGTTTGCGCACTCCGATGGAAACACAAGATCTCTCATCAGGCTATGTCTACGTGTGTCTATGTCCTATCCTTGCTGAAGGTGGTGGGTCGAAGCTTGGCTTTGGGGATGAGAATTCTGAGATCAACCTTGGGTTTGTCTTGTCATCATCGGCGCACGTGCGGTGATTCCTTCTTGACGGCGTAGCCTAGGAGTTGTGTATTTTTATTTTGAGTTTTTTCTTTTATCATAGCTTTAGTGGTCGTCTGATGGAATTACTGTCACAAGGCATGCAGCCTAGGGTTTTCTTTTTGTTTTTCTCCGGTTCATTGTTGTTCGGCTGTTGGATTTGAATAGTAAATAGTATATGGTTGTGTGCATCGCTCAATGCAGAGGTCGGGGGTTATCCTCCTTTTCTTAAAAATACTCAATGGAAAAAATCTATCCAATGAATCAAATGACATCTTTTTCACTGCGGGAATTGAGATGCATGTCATCTCACTTCTTACGATTTTCCTATCCGATGAACCAATATAGGCCTTGGTATGGTCATTTGATTGTGCACAAAGAAAACATAGGATCTTCAAATGAGTTTAGTGGATGAATTTTTTTTTATAAAAAATAGTATAGATGACTTATGTGAAACAAATTATATGAATTACAATCCTACGAATCCAACAAACTAGATAGAAAAAAATAGAACTGGATATGTGCCAGTCGTCTGAAATACCAATTTGGGACAGTTGACCATTCTCCGCCCTCGATCTCTAATCTAACGGCTGCCAAGTCATCTTCCACCTCCAACCGTTTACTTCCTCCTGACGCGTCTTCTTCCTCCCGACGCATCTTCTTCCAACCACCCACACGGACCACCGGCCGAACCGTCGGCCACCATCGCTTGTGGCCTAGAGGGATGGACGGGTGGCGCTCCCGTGCAACATTGCCGCCCCCGCCTTCCCCGAAACCTCCTCCCACCGCCGTGTTACCGCCGTCCCGGCCATTCCTCTAGCCCTGGCGCCGACGGTGATTTTCCCCGAGGAACTTGCACCGTCGCCGTGTTGCCGCCCCCACCACCTTGTCTTGCCGCCCCACCATCGCCATGCTGCCCCCCGCCACCACCCTAGGTTAGAGGATGTTGTAGCCTGCCAGCAAGCTTCTTCCTTCCTTCCGACGAGTTCCTTTCTCCCCTCCGGATGTTTGTCCATTCAATCCAAAATTGACTGACCCAAATTCAAAAGTCAGACGACTCACGTGTAGCTATTGTGGAAAAAAAAATCTCCTAAATTTCTTTAGGAATCCTTTGAATCAAAGAGGCCCCTAGAGTAGTAGTAGGATCCACAATTTTTACATGTAGACTTTTGGACCAACCGATCATTGCCTACGAGGCTAGGATGTTCACGTGCAGCTATTCTCTTTCCTTCCATCCATGGGTACAAAAATACGATCTGCTGTTCGTGCAGAAAGTCAAACGGAAAAGGAGGAAAAGAAAACTCAAAAGTATACCCGGTGATGAATCTGTTGAAGAAGCTTTTTCCCGGTGAGTTCAAGCTTTGACTCTTGGGGCTGACAGCTAAGGGGGTGAGTACATACTTAAGTACTACTAGTCTCCTACGCAAGAAACGAGGGGCGGGGTGGACCCGAGAGTGGGATACTGGACCCGAGACCGGGCTTTCTGCCACTCACTCGCTGTCTTCAACCTCCGTCGTGTGCATGCATGTCCATGCATGTGTAGCTGTGGCGCCCTCCCCTCGTTTCTGCCGATCGACTCCGGCCGGGGTGGAAAGCGTCCCGCCTTTTCTTGCCCCCTCTTCCCACCTCGTTTCAGCGCACGCATGCATGCGGTGCCCGGCCTCGGGGTTCGTTGGAATTCGTCGTTGCCCAGGCCCCGGCCACTCGCCGCTCCTTTCGTCCCTATTCGGCTGGTCATAGTGAGAATATAAGAGAATACGTAGACGCTGCATAGCAAAAGTGATGATGTGTCAAGTAGTTAATGAGGAGAGAGACAAATAGAAAGAATATAATATGTTACCATCACCTAGCGGTTCTCAATGCTAAATGAGTACATGAAGTAATAAATGAAGTGATGCGTGACACTACATATATATTATTACCACATTATAGAGGTAGTAACATAGCCTAGTAACATATACATGTTACTAGTCTAAGTTACTCCCCACTATGACCAGCCTTCGGCCACACTCCCCGGTGGCTAGCTAGCTGCCGCCGCTACCCAGTTCCCACTGCCACTGCCACTGCCGCAGCGCAGCAGCTAGGCAGGCTAGCCGCCAGCTAGCCATCAAGCAATTCTGCGTCGCTGTGACTGACACACACACTCCGCGTGACCGCATTGATCCTTGGATGTATGGATGGATGGATGGGCTCATCCGCAGCACTGTTGTTGGCAATGCGACCCTGCCAGTTTGCATGCTCATTTCCTTTGTAATCTTGTCAATAATTTCACAAAGCGATCTCCCACCTGGAATTCTAGTCCCGATTCTACAATCTGCAAAATGCTCCGCGAACTCCTCTTTTCGTCACACAGCGCCGCTCGTGGCAGCGTATGCAGGTGTACTGATTAAAGGAGGCCTACTACATTTACGTTGTGCAGCGTCGTAGTAATACCAGTACAGTCTGCACTCTGCGGATCAGCAAATGCACTCACGCGACTACGCGAGGGCATAAACGCTTCACCTAACGGCAGTAATGGACGCTACTGTTCTTCGGCTAGGCCTTTGTTTGTATCCGTACGGCGCTAGTACTACAGTGTGGTGCGCGGTCAGGCCTCTCAAATGCAAACATGGTTGATTGTGCGTGCACATGGTTACGTCTCAGCTAACATTGTCTTTCTTCTTTTCTACGGGAAGAGCCACAACCAAGTTTTCAGGAACTTAATACGACCCGCTAATGTTAAGGAGATGAGGGAAACCTCGTCTCTTTTCTTTTAGATATAACCATCGGAGCAGGAACTATCCAGGGTGATTCATGTCTGGGCACCAAGAAGCATGTGCTTCCAAATAATTCTTTTATTGTAAAAACTTTTTGATACAAATGTCCGTGCCTATGTATACATATATATTTCCATTCTTTTTTTTTTCTTTTCGGAAAGAGGATTACCCCGACCTTTACATCACAGGGTACAATTTTTTTTAGAAAAGGAGGAATACCCCCGGCCTCTGCATCTGGATGATGTATATGGCCAATTTATTAATTATTAACACAAGATCTTACAAAGTCGTACAACAGTAAGAGCAAAGCCACCATCTTCGCAACCTCCGCCGCTATTCCTATCTAAGCGATGAAGGGGGCGATGGTGCAGGCCTAAATACCAAACAGACCTTGCGGCCAAACCTAACGCCTAAGACCTAAGGTCCCAACCAGACGCCGGCTATGGGCACCACCATCCGGCGTGCTACTCAACCGAACGCTGCGGTATGAGGCCGCCATAGCCACCGCCACATATCCATCTTGAGTCAGATCTTGTTGCATCGGCCTTGCCGGTCTCGCCGCCGCCGACGCCACCACGACGCTTGATACGGCGTCGACCTCCTGCACGTGTCCGTCACCACACATCTGACGCCAAGCCTTCGCTGCTCCATGCCGCCAAGAGCCGCCGGCAAGAATATGTAGAAAGAAACACCGCTCCACCGAAAGGGAGGCAGCACACCCCCACCCCTCACTTGCAGACCCTTCCATCCGATCCCGATGTCCTTGGCATCACCTCCAAGAAGGTTACAATCTGCAAAATGCTCCGCGAACATGTCTATTCTTCATGATATGTTGCATACACTAAAGACACAAACGTACATGTAATAAAAAGTACAAGCATTTTAACCGACGTTAGGGCATCTTCAACGCCGACCCGCAAACCTCCCATATCTATCCGGACCACGGAAGCCATCCAACGCAGTCTTGTATTGGTTCGTGGCGCGGTTTGGATGTGTTTTCTCCCGCAAACCAACGCCAAACTTGGCTGGATTTGCGGTAGTCCGGACACAGCTTCTTCAGGCAAAATACCTTAAGGGTGAGCCTCTACTGGCTTTTTCTCATGCAGGAGGATCTCAGTCTTGGTGCTCTATCCAAAGCATCAAAGAGGACATTCGTCTAGGACTATACCATGTCAATGCCTTTCCCTTTGAATATAAATGTTTCCCTTCTTCGTAACTTCACTTCCCGATAGACATGCAAGATTAAATAATTCACAAACTTCATCCACATAGATTGGGTGCATATCAGAATATATTGTTCCATCTTCTGCATAAGGATTAGCTAGCAGTTTCGCTATCATACCCGAAGGAATCTCATAATAAATATTTTCAGTAGGTGCAGTAGGTTGAGGAGCAACTCTTTGTGCTTCCGGTCGAAGTGAAGATACCCAGAACAAACCCCTCAAATGATTGTTTTTCATAGTAACAAGTGATAGTAAATTTCAGCACGTAATATAAATGTTTCCTTAACAAATTTCACTCACCAAAGGCGCTTCACTCTCTGGCAACGACGCCAGAAAAGAGTCTTGATGACCCACAAGTATAAGAGATCAATCGTAGTCCTTTCAATAAGTGAGAGTGTCGAACCCAACGAGGAGTAGAAGGAAATGACAAGCGGTTTTCAACAAGGTATTTTTTGCAAGCACTGAATTATCAGTAACGAATAGTTTGATAGCGAGATAGTTTGTAACGAACAATAAGTAGTAGTAGTAACAAAAGTGTAGCAAGGTAGCCCAATCCTTTTTGTAGCAAATGACAGGCAGGAACAGTTTCTTATAATAAGCAAAGCGTTCTTGAGGACACACCGGAATTTCATCTAGTCTCTTTTATCATGTTTGTTTGATTTGCGTTCGTTACTTTGATGATTTGATATGTGGGTGGACCGGTGTTTGGGTGATGTTCTTACTTGAACAAGCCTCCCACTTACGATTACCCCCTCTCGCAAGCATCCGCAACTACGAAAGAAGAATTAAGATAAATTTAATCATAGCATGAAACATGTGGATCCAAATCAGCCGCTTGCAGAATAACACATAAACTAGGGTTTAAGCTTCTGTCACTCTAGCAACCCATCATCTAATTACTACTCCACAATAACTTCCCTTAGGCCCAAAGATGATGAAGTGTCATGTAGTCGACGTTCACATGACACCACTAAAGGAAGTAGCAACATACATATCATCAAAATATCAAACGAATACCATACTCACATGATTACTTACGACAAGACTTCTCTCATGTCCTAAAAAACAATAGTAACTACTCACAAATCATATTCATGTTCAAGATCATAGGGGAATTGAATATCATTAAGGATCTGAACATATAATCTTCCACTAAATAAACCAACTAGCATCAACTACAAGATGTAATCAACACTACTGGCAACCCACATGTACAAATCTGAGGTTTTGATACAAAGATTGAATACAAGAGATGAATTAGGGTTTGAGATGAGATGGTGCTGGTGAAGATGTTGATGATGATTGGTCCTCCCACGACGAGAGGGGTTGTTGGTGATGACGATGGCTTCAATTTCCCCCTCCCGGAGGGAAGTATCCCCGGCAGAATCGCTCCACTAGAGAGCAAAAGTGCTCCTGCCTAGGTTCCTCCTCGAGACGGCGGTGCTTCGTCCCAAAAGTCCTCCTTATTTCTTTAGGAAAAATAGGCTTATATACCAGGAGATAGGCTCCGGAGGCTGGTCAGGGGCCCCATGAGCCACCAGGGCGCGCACAGGGGGTGGGCGCGCCCTGGTGCCTCATGGGCACCTGGGTGGCCCCCTCTGGTATTTATTTCTTCTAGTATTTTTTATTTATTAAAGTAGGTCTCCGTGAAATTTCTCATACTATTTTGCATATTGTAGATGGGTGACACCTCCCCCAGGGATCAAGTGGCCCACTACCCCAAAAGGTGCCCGACCATCCTCGCTTTAGCCAGGATGCCAGCCCAGGCATCGGCGACGAGGTTGAAGAGAAGAGGGGAAATAGGGCCCCCTTGCTTCACTCCCCTATAAGACCTAAAGAATGGTCCCATCTTGCCATTGATATTAACCATCTTATTACCAGACCGGACCAACTACATGATCAATGAGCACCATCTCACATCAAAGCCCCGACGCTGGAGCACTAACCACAAGAAGGACCAATCCAGACGGTCGTAGGCCTTCTCGAATTCCAACTTGAGAAAGACGCCCTTACGGCCCCGCGACGCCACCTCGTGAACAATCTCGTGAAGGGCCAGGATCCCGTCATGGATACGCCGGCCCCTTAGGAACACCATTGACGGAGTGATTTCCCGTCAGATCCCTCGGTAGGGTTCATGACGAGACTGGAAGTACCGGAACGGAGTCTACACACACAGTTTACCTAGGTTCAGGCTTCTGAAGAGTAATACCCTACGTCCTGCTTTGTTTTGGTATTCATGGTGAGGGGATACCTCCTGCAAAAGGTTACAATGGTGTATGATATGTCTACCGAGAGTTTGTTCTAGATTGGATCCCTAATGAAGGCCCTAGACCTCCCTTTATATAGACATGAGAGGTCTAGGGTTTACATGGAGAAGATATCAGATTGATCTGGCCGCCGTTGTCCCCTCTCCTTCTTAGGGTTCCTTGATGCCCTTTGGGCCTGGTGGGCCCTAGTCAAAGTCGAGGCCGGGCTCCTTTACATTAGGCACCCCGGGTTTGGGACCCCGTCAATCGTTTGGAGGGGATGAGAAAGCCGCTCTGCCACAGGAGCTAAGTGCGTCGAGCAAACTTCAGCAAAAAATCTGTTCGAGTACATTAATCACCGTGATTGGCCTAAAGTGTCTAATGTCCGTCGCCCAAACTACTTTGGGGATCAAGGTAATGACACCAAAATTGATTCGCGACATGTCGAAGGTCCCAATGTAGATTCGTGGAACATCGGCACGATCACCGGCTTCAGGACATTCTAGGGCATATCGGAGCATATAGCCCCGGAGCTTATCGCCAAATCGTTGCTCCTAAAGTATATGGCGTTAACCATCCTTTATGTGTTATTTTACTACCGATGGAAAACTTAGCTACCAAGGGGATATTTGGTTTTAGAGGAATTTTAGGGAATTCCTATGGGATTTCCACCCACATATACCTTTTCCTATGTTTATCATTCATTTCATTGGAAGGAAAATATTACATTTTTATGGACTGTGTTCATATTAGTTTGATTCTTGTGAGAAGGCAAAAAAAAACTAGTATGTCCACGGAATGGAGTAGATTTCTAATTATTGTGTTTGCCTTTCATTTCATAGGAATGGTATACTAGGTTCCTAAGGATGGAGCACAAATGGTGAGTGCCGACGTATGGCGGGTATTTAAAAACATTGAAAATCATATCTAAAAGTTTCAAGAAAACTCATTTTTTGGGTGAAAACTTATAGGTATGTAGTGCAGGTGTGTGATTTTTTGTTCGAAAATATTGTGGTCTGTAGGCTACAAAGATTTTTTTGGCCCAAAAACAATTTTTTTGGCCCATTTGAAATACGTATTTGTCTTTTTGTTATGCCACTTTTGGGAAAAGTATGTTGGCATAAAAATCCAGACACACGTATGTAGTATGTTTGTGTGAATTTTTGTTTGAAAATTATGTGATTTGTAGGCTACATAGTAAAAAAATCCAGACACGTGTGAAAACTTTTTTATCAACTCTGAAAACTTATATGTATGCCCGGGTGCGTGAATTTTTGTTTGAAAATATTGTGATTTGTAGGCTATACACATTTGTTTAGCCCAATAACAATTTTTGTTGGCCCATTTGAAATACATATTTGTCCTTTTTGTATGCCACTTATGAAAAGTATATTGTTATAAAATTCCAGACATACGTATGCAATAGGATTGTGTGAGATTTTGTTTGAAAATATTGTGATTTGTAGGCTACAAAAAAAAATCCAGACACCTGTGAAAACTTATATGTATGTAGTATGGGCGTGTGAATTTTTTGTTTGAAAATATTGTGTTTTGTAGGCTACACAAAAAATGGCCCAACAACAATCTTTCTGGCCCATTTGGAATACATATTTTTCTTTTTTTATGCCACCCTTTATGTATTATTATACGGCCGATGGAAAACTTAGCTACCAAGGGCATATTCGATTTAGAGAAATTTTAGGGAATTCCTATGGGATTTCCACCCGCATATACTTTTTCTATGTTTATCATTCATTTCATTGGAAGGAAAATATTACATTTTTATGGATTGTGTTCATATTAGTTTGATTCTTGTGAAAAGGCAAAAACAAAAACCTAGTATGTCCACGGAATGGAGTAGATTTCTAATTATTGTATTTGCCTTTCGTTTCATAGGAATGGATATACTAGGTTCCTAAGGATGGAGCACAAATGGTGAGTGCCGACATATCGCGGGTATTTATAAAACTTGAAAATCATATCTAAAAGTTTCAAGAAAACTCATTTTTGGTGAAAACGGATAGGTATGCAGTACATGTGTGTGAATTTTTGTTCAAAAATATTGTGATCTATAGGCTACACAGATTTTTTGGCCCAACAACAATTTTTTTTGGCTTATTTGAAATGCATATTTGTCTTTTTATTATGCCAGTTGTGAAAAGTATATTGGTATCAAAAAATCCAGACACACGTATGCAGTATGTTTGTGTGAATTTTTGTTTGAAAATTCTATGATTTGTAGGCTACATAGAAAAAAAATCCAGACACGTGTGAAAACTTTTTTTAACAAGTATGAAAACTTATATGTATGCACTACGAGTGTGTGAATTTTTGTTTGAAAATATTGTGATTTGTAGGCTACACACATTTGTTTGGCCCAATAACAATTTTTGTTGGCCATCTGAAATACATATTTGTCTTTTTTCGTGTGCCACTCTTGAAAAGTATATTGTTATAAAATTCCAGACATACGTATGCAATAGGATTGTGTGAGTTTTAGTTTGAAAATATTGTGATTTGTAGGACTGTTACCACGGTTCACGTGCAATAGGATGTTAAATTTATGGTTCACGTGAAATATACAATATGTAGTCCTTCAATTCAGTTCCACTCCAACGTGAAGATATTGTACAAACGCATCTGCATCTGACCCTCACGGCCAAGGCTGATATGTCTTCTTTCGTCTCTCTCTCTCCCAGTCATCAATGATCCGCCGCCGGTACCTCCTCCCGTACTATCACTGCGACATCTCTGTTTCCTCTTTGATCTTGCGGAGACGACAATATAATCCTCGGTCCTGACTCCAATTGGTCTACATCCCGCTTCCTCCTCGATCCGACGAGGATGAGAGTCCAGTCCTCCGGCCATCCTCTGAATGTTTCGTGTTATACTAGAGGTCTGGAGCAATGTGGAGAAGCCGTCTTTGTTAGCATAACCTGCATCACGGACTACTTCTGACGGAAGTGAGACGGCGAAGCCACCTGACTTCCTTCGATTGATCTGCTGGCATACCTTATCTCCTGCGTGTAGCTGCTACAAACAACGCCAAAACACATGCAGCACATACACCGCGGCCATCCTGCCAGAAAATAAATGTGCTCATGGGTCCGCGCACACACACCCACAGGAATCCCTTGATGGCCACAGGTACGTAATAGACATTGTGTTTTCTGTATTGCTTCACGGGTAGATTACATAGCCTAGATATATAAGTATATAGTCTTAGGAGAAAATTTCTCCTTTCTACTTACAGTACACATGTTGATAGCTTTTTGTTAATCTATAAGACGATTTTTACTTCTTCATCTGCCAGTCAGCATAGATATGGCTGCTGTTTCAGTTGGCACAGCAATAGATGGGCCTAATTAAGTTGTATCGATAGGGCATGGGAAAATAAATAGGTGAACCATTACTGATAATATGGCGGATGGATAAAAGGATTATCGCCAGCCTCCTAGACTGTCTGTCGAATCATCAAACCGTTCCTTGAAGCCTCTGGTCGCATACAGTGATTACGTTAACGCTTCTGCTCACAAGAGGGGAGGGCGACTTGGAGGAAAGCTGGGAGGCGTGGCGTGGAGAATTTGCAGCACCGTTGGGAAACGAGTAGGGATGTGATGTTGACTGGGGAGCCAGGGCGATCTGCCGCAAAGACATCCGGGAGAGGTGATTGCATCATGTAGAGAGATCGAGATTAGAAGTCATGGCCAATTTTTAAATTGTACAACGAGGACATGTGAGGGATACAACTGTAGATCGATCTCTCTGTCATCGAAGGCGTTATACAAAGATTTCTGAATCCCCGGTCTGATAAACCTGTTTTTTCTGTTAGGTAAATGCAGGGCCCATAACATATACGGTTTGTGAGACATCGGGGAGAGAAGATTGCATCATGTAGAGCGATTGAGAATAGAAGTCATGGCCAAATTTTCAATTGAGAGGCGAGGACATGCTGTTGGCGCCGCCTCCTCGCCGCAGCGCCCTTCTTCTTCTTCCTCACAACTCTCACACATGGTGACGAGCTCTACACACGCACTCACACACACATGCACCAAGGAAGAAGACCAAAGTGGTTTTGCCAAGAGAAACTTCCTTGATGCCCACCATGGCTACATTGTGTATCTAGCCCTCACGGCCCCTTCTTTTCATTGCTCCAATACAACACTTATATAAAAAGGACCCAGCCACCTATGTCATGCACTCACGCACTAACCAGGCGTCATTCCCGGCCACTAACACCACGCACACATACCACTAACAGCATGCAGCGCTGCCCACTATTCCTCAACGGCCGCATATAACCCGGCCGGGTCCAGCTACCAACTCATGCATGCAAACTAACTCAGCCTATTCTCTTGACTAATACTTATCTTAACTACCATGCAGCTCTAGTACTAACGTGACATGCAACACACCCATCACGGCACACTTGGACGTGTACAACACATGTCAAGATTAATCCAAACATTCTTCCCCTTAATCTTGACTTGCCGTCGCCGGAGTTGCCGCCGCTCCTGTCATTGTCGTCGTTACGGCCGTGACCCAGCCCGCGGACCCGACCCGGCGCATCGACGCCGATCACACCGCCACGGATCCGACCTGGTGCACTGACGCCGGTCGCACCGTGCTCCGTCACGACCCCGGCGACATACGCCGAGCTCCTTCTCGCCGTCGACACGCTGGCGCCCCTCGCGCCGCACGCCCTCCGCAGCACCCGACGCGCCCGACGAGCCCGACCGCAATAGTGCGTCCCGCGACGTGCAGCAGCGCATCCGACGCTACCGACGAGCCCGACAAAGACTCGACGCCATCACAGACCGCCTCGCGCCCGCCATGGCAGCCGCCGGCGACAAACGCCGGAAGGATGTAGCGAACTCGAGCACGGACTCGAGCACCACGGCGACATACTCCTCCCAACGTCAACCGCATGCTGTCGCGCGCCGCGGTCCCGACGCGCCCGACGCGTCCAGTGCGCACCCATAACACACACCGGTCGCGCCCGGCTCGCCGCCGCGTCTTATTGCCCTGCACCGCCGCGGCCTCCATGCCGCCACGCCGCGCCACCGCAGCTTCTGCGCCACCACGCAGGTCCGCCGCAGCCGCCGCGGCTCCGTGCCACGCGCCTCCACGATTGTCACGCCGAGCCGCCGCGACATCTGCGCCACCACGCAGGTCCTCCGCGAGCTCCTCGTCTCCGCGATCACCGTGCTCTTCGCGCGCACGACATCACACCACACAGCCGTGGACTCGCCGCACATCACCGTCCCCACGCGCCGCAGCCGATGCCTCCATGTCAGCCGCGCATGCCCCGTCAGCCGCGGACGCCACCGCGCGCCACGGCCGCCCCTCGAACCTTGTGGCTCTGAATACCAATTGTTGGCGCCGCCTCCTCGTCGCAGCGCCCTTCTTCTTCTTCCTCACAACTCTCACACATGGTGATGAGCTCTACACACGCACGCACACACACATGCACCAAGGAAGAAGGCCAAAGTGGCTTTGCCAAGAGAAACTTCCTTGATGCCCACCGTGGCTACATTGTGTATCTAGCCCTCACGGCTCCTTCTTTTCATTGCTCCAATACGACACTTATATAAAAAGGACCCAACCACCTATGTCATGCACTCACGCACTAACCAGGCGCCATTCCCGGCCACTAACACCACGCACACGTACCACTAACAGCATGCAGCGCTGCCCACTATTCCTCAACGGCCGCATACAACCCGGCCGGGTCCAGCTACCAACTCATGCATGCAAACTAACTCAGCCTATTCTCTTGACTAATACTTATTTTAACTACCATGCATCTCTAGTACTAACGTGACATGCAACACACCCATCACGGCACACTTGGACGTGTACAACACATGTCAAAATTAATCCTAACACATGCGAGGGATAGAGCTGCAGTTTGATCTTGCCGTCGTCGAAGGTGTAGTCCTAAGATTCCTAAATCTATCTCCTGCGTGTAGCTGCAAAACGCATGCACCACGTACACAGCGGCCATTCGGCCAGAAAATAAATGCGCTGACGGGCACACACACACAAGAAATCCCTCGATGGCCGCAGGAGCATATTTAGTGCTTCATGCGTAGATTACATAGTCTAGGTACATAAGTACTCCTTCCGTTCCACAATATAAGATCGTTTAGCTTGCAAAACGATCTGATATTATGGGACGGAGGGACAATATAGTCTTTGGAGAAAATTTCTCCTTTGTACTTGATACGGTACACATGTGGATAGCTCTTTGTTTTAGCTTCTCCAAACTTTATAATGGTTGTTTGTGTCCTGAAGACTTTAATAAGAGTTGTTGTTGCTTATAACGACTAGATATAGCCTCTCATCAAATATATATTTCCTTTCCTAAAAATATTGAAATTGCCATTTGGACTGGAAATATTTAGCTTAGATGATACTAATTGCACCCTTAGTGTGATCATATATATTTTAAGTAATGGAATTTGCTCTCCAATCATCAGACCTGAAAAAAAAAATGTTTTGATGAAACACATAGCTTGGAGAAAAATGGAACAATAGTGGACTCACTAGCACGTACATGTTGCCACGCCGTAAATAGGACCGGATGCTTCTTACTATAATTTGTTCAGATGAGTTTATGGTGTAATCTCTTACATGCTTAGTTTCTCCATAATTTCAGAATTCCATGACGCAAAGAAAGGTATATTTGTTCATGAAGAAACCCTTCTAGCCTCTCATCTATAATATGCCGATGTGGTTACCTTTTTTTCTAGCAAATTATTTTCCCACACCAAAATCACATGTAGATATGTACGTTCTGCTTAGCCATTAATTACTAAACTAATAATTTTATATTATCCATATCATGTAATTATTGAGAATAAATTCGTTGGCAAAATCCCATTTGTTTCCTCCCAAGAATCATCTACAATGCCCACAAAAATAGAATTTATAGCAATCTGTCGATAGAAGCTGATTCACAAAAAAAAAACTCGATAGAAGCTATTGCTACGTTTTACCTCAGGAGTAGTTGTTTGCTGGTGAAGGTTTTATATATCCACTTTAGATTGTAATTTCTTGGATTTACAAAGCAAGGCGACATGTACTTTTAATCCAATGCTTTTTGTTTCTGTTTCTAATAAGAAAATACACGCATTTGGTTGCAAGTTGAAGAAAAATATATTTCTCAAACTTCTTTTAGATTTTTAGTTCACCTAGCTATATATGTTATTACAAAAAATCATTATATTAGTCACCACCCAGTCAATTTTACTTTCTTGCTATCATATAATCCAGTGTTGTTTTATAATACTTTCGAAAGTTGTGTGCATATCATGACATCATCATTCAATGTGATGCATCTGATATGTACAATAATTAGTTTAATTGATAATACTTCCGCTTGATCTATTGGGTTAGAGAAACCATACTAATAGTATGTGTAACTATTCAGTAGTTGTAGAAAATTTATGGCTTTTTTCTCCACTTGACTAATTTCATGATTAAAATTGCTTGAGAAGCAAGAGTGGATGTGCGTAAATTAATCAGGACAAAAAACATAGAAAGTCATTGTGTTTTTATATTCAGTGTGTACAACTTTCCAGCGATTGCACTTGGATAATATAGAATTAGCATGCACGAAGAAATCATGTATTTCCAAACTGATGATAATTGTAGTAACTCATGGGCTCACGTGTACTTAGATGTTTGAAAGATTGGCAAGATTGTGTACATCATGCCGCTCTCCCAGTATTTACTAAAGTAGTGTTTAGTTTTGTTTTGTGTCTTTTTGTCAACATCTGAATGTTATATGTTCCCATGTTTTTATTTTGGTTTGCCAAACATTACTAGCCTATGTTTTTATTTTCATGCATAAACATTTGGTTTTTTCAGGAGCTTTTGACACATGCCAAAGAAAATATACATAATGTATTTGTTGATAAAAACATCAGTATCGTGCTTTTGAATACATTTCAATATTATAAATCTAGGTGTATGGTGAGATGAAAAACTTTTCTGTTTTGATAATAAACTTTCAAGACCTTAATAACTATCTAAACTATAATTAGTATACATAACAAATATTTTCGAAAATTATTCTAAAAATTTATAATAAAAATAACTAGCCCGTGCAATCGCACTGGTTGACGACTAGTCGATCTAATTATTTAGAATTTCCATGATCCCAGATTGGAACTAATCCATTCCTTAAGGGCTTGCTCATGCTTCTGCTTAATCCTGTGAATTAGCGGAGATCGGTCTTTCTTGAGTAACTTCCAGGAATTTCTGTGAGGAACTTCCTTCCTGAAAACCTTGCCATTTCTTAAGATCCATAAGTTCCAACATCCCAGTTATGATATACATGGCTAGAACTTTGGGCAATCTCAAATGGGGAAGTAAGATATCATCATATAGTGATGTGTTTCTTTGCCTAGCAGGGATTATAGTTGCCAAACAATCCTGGGAAAAGAACAAGCCCAAAAGAGATGAAGTGAGATCTATTCATCACCCTCATTATAGAAAACACAATTATAGCAATCCAACTGCATGCTTTTCCTGTTGAGTAGGCTCCTTGTGCTAACTCTATCACGAAGCAACAACCAAAAGAAAATTCTATGTCTGATTCTGCCAGCATATTTCCACAGCCATTCGAAAACTTTGTGAGCTTCCACTCTATTCATCGAAGAATTGTACATGGAGATTGAGCAGTAGCTTTTACTATTGTTATTGCAGATCCACCTATCTTGAGCCTGTTGATTGGTGTGTTGAGTTGACAAGAGCTGAAGATCATTTAATTGAGAAAAAGCGTGAGTAGAGAGACGAGTGTGGAAAAAGGTAGACATGTCATCATTGTCCACCAGTTGATTCAGGCATTGGGAATCATTCCAAGCAAATAAATATAGTTTAGATAACTTATGTCTGAATGGCTTGTCAATCTAATTGACTCCACAGAGTTTAACTCTGAGACCATTACCGGCTTTGCAAGAAACATATTCTTTGAAAGTTGGTAGGAGTTTCAGATGAGCTTTCCACCAACTAGAACCACCATTTTCTCACCAAGAAGCTCATTAGAGTAATATTTATTCCAAACTAGATGCACCCATGGAAGATTTTCTCTATTGAAGAATTTAAAAAGGTTCTTCATCAAGAGAGCTTTGTTATGTACAACCACATTGAGGATGCCAATTCCCCCTTTATTCTTAGGTTTGCACACTTTGTTCCAAGAAATTAAAGTTGGGCATGAGTCCTGTGTCCATATTTCCTATGGAAGAAATGACTGGTGTATTTATTTATTTGATCAATGATGCATGTTGGAATAGCCAATGCACAAAAAATTTGGCAGAGCATAGTTTGTTGTATGTAGAATTATCTAGCTAGGACTTGCTCTGAGCCCCTAGCCAAACAAGAGATCAAATAATGCATTTCATGTTCAAACATTAGGCTATATTTTAGTTTTATGGGGACGCTAGAGATTAGACTATTTATCCATTCGAATACCCCACGACTAGAAGCATATTGATCGTTTGATCTATTATGGAAGTGTGCAAATAGTAGGTTACTTTTCTTTTTAAGTGCATGCTTCATGGTAACTTCCTTAGTTTATCACGACCGTCCTCTTAGACTACAATTTGTTTCCTAAAACCCCTTCCACGAATACTGTGATACTCCATTTTTTATGGAAATAATTTTGGTAATTATTTGTGATCTTTCCGTGACATGTTTCTTTACACGTGGCAAAGTTTTGTATCATGGAAGCATTCTGATTGATGCATGGAAGCATAATTTTATTATCACATGATCATGGATTCTTCCAACCAATGCTTCCAATAATAACTCTATGTTCAGATTTGACTCCCTATAATCACGTATATTTCCTTGTTTAAAATTGTCTTGTTCTAATCACCTATGCTTCGTTGCTTCCAATATTTGTTTTCATTATGTAAGAATCATACTTTGGTAAGTGTCCTATATGCTTCCTTTCTTTTTGGTTACAAGTTATCTCATTTTCTGGCTTCCTACATAACTTAGTGAATCTTCATAATTCATCATTTGATGCTTCGACATAAAAAGGTTAAATAAACAGAGTATTTTCTAGTACTTTCACATCCTTCTTCTACAATGGACCAATTTGTGTGCACATATTCATGTAATTTGCTTCTTACAGGTACTAGTATGGTCAGAACCCATGCATCATTGTGGAGGTAGTGCTGAATGGGAGAAGGTGAAGTCCGAAGGGAGAGAGGGTGAGCTGCTAGTGTGGTGGAGGAAGGCAATTACTGCCGCTTTCACTCATGCTGCTTGTTTGGACGTACATCGACAAAATCGCTCACAACACAAGCAAGCTGGCAATGCCCCTGACAACGACACAGAGATGGAGCCAAAGCATATGAACGAGTGACTGCATGCCTGCTTGGTTCTCGTGGTTGCGGTTGGCACCAGAACTATTGCTTGTGTCCAAGGGAAGTGAAAGCACATCTAGCAAAAGCAAAGGATAGTGTTCACTAGCATGCACGATGATGTATTATAACCTACTGTTGGCGAAATAGGTGGATGAGCAGCTTCAATTTGGTTGCAGCATGTAGGATGTATGTCTCTGCTAGTAACAAATGTCAATCAACGTGATTTATGAGTTAGGTTTAAAATGTATGACACTTGCACTCGTAGGATGGAAAGAATCCCAAAGAAACATGAACGGAGATGGAATAGTTTGTTGGTTCAGACGTAAGATGGAATAGTTTGTTGGTTCAGACGTCTCGTAGGAAGAGTTTCCCTTAATTTTTACTCCCTACATGTATACCTCACATGCTTGGGAAACTGTCTTCATGGGATCCTATGAGCATTAAGAGCATCCTTAACTGATTCCATATATCTTAGAGGAGCAAACAACCAGGTATATTTAACTCCTTATAATTTAAGGAGTTAAAAGGGTGACCATTCCTAGCTTGTTCTTTGTATTTAACTCCCTATAATTTGTCTTTCTCAATTCTTCTAGCCTTATCACATATTGCATTTCAAACCATTGCACAATATTTCGTCAATCATTCAAATCAAATTTAATTTACACAACAAATCAAACATGAACATGCATATAGTGGCACAGATTGAGCAATTAAAACTAAACCATGCATAGAGTTCATCCAAAAGGTGTCACATCGATCAAGTTTGATCCAAAATCCCACAACATAACATGTATTATGTCGTGTATCGAGCCCAATCAAAGGCTTGCAACATTAACTCAAGTACCATCTCCATCAAAGAAATAAGGACCACCTCCAAGGCCTCCACCATCTTGACCTTGAAATCCACAACTATCCCAGCGCCACGAGCACCATCACCTTCAAGTCCATCACCATCCCCATGGCCGCCACCACAAAAATCCACACGGCCGCCACCACCATTCTGAAGGGATACCTCCATTGATGATCTCTACAAGAGTGAGCTCCCAAAACCATTTTGTTATGGCATCCAGTGTGGTTGGGTTCATGAACATGGTAGCACGCTCTTCATTCTTCTCATGTTTCACCAATGGACTGGCATGATGGAAATATGCTCTAGAGGCAATAGTAAAGTTGTTATTATTATATTTCCTTATTCATGATAAAGGTTTATTATTCATGCTAGAATTGTATTGATCGGAAACTTAAATACATGTGTGGATACATAAACAAATACCGCGTCCCTAGTAAGCCTCTACTAGACTAGCTCGTTGATCAAAGATTGTTAAGGTTTCCTAACCATGGACATGTGTTGTCACTTAATAACGGGATCACATCATTAGGAGAATGATGTGATGGACAAGACCCATCCGTTAGCTTAGTATATGATTGTTAAGTTTATTGCTGCTGCTTTCTTAATGTCAAATACATGTTCCTTCGACCATGAGATCATGCAACTCCCGGATACCGGAGGAATGCCTTGTGTGCTATCAAATGTCACAATGTAACTGGGTGATCATAAAGATGCTCTATAGGTATCTCCGAAGGTGTTTATTGAGTTGGCATAAATCGAGATTGGGATTTGTCACTCCGAGTATCGAAGAGGTATCTCTGGGCCCTCTCGGTAATACAACATGACAAGAAGCTTGCAAGCAAAGTGGCTAAGGAGTTAGTTACGAGATGATCTATTGCGGAACGAGTAAAGAAACTTTCTGATGATGAGATTGAACTAGGTATGAAGATACCGACGATCGAATCTCGGGCAAGTAACATACCGACAGACAAAGGAAATTACGTATGTTGTCATAAAGGTTCGACCAATAAAGATCTTTGTAGAATATGTAGGAACCAATACGGGCATCCAGGTTCCGCTATTGATTATTGACCGGAGAGGTGTCTCGGTCATGTCTAAATCATTCTCGAACCCGTAGGGTCCGCACACTTAAGGTCGTTGACGATATAATATTATATGAGTTATGTGAGTTGATGACCGAATGTTGTTCGGAGTCCCGGATGAGATCACGGACATGACGAGGAGCTCCGAAATGGTCCGGAGGTAAATCTCTTCCGCGGGCAAAACATGATCAGCACCAAGACTCCACGGGTGTGATACGTCCGTTTTGCATCATGTTTTCTTACTGTTATTTATAATGTTTTTATCCATAAGAATGCTTTTTGGAGTAATTCTAATGCCTTTTCTCTCAAAATTTGCAAGGTACACACCAAGAGGGAGAATTTCGGCAGCTGGAAATCTGGACCTGGAAAAGCTACGTCAGGCCACCTATTCTGCACAACTCCAAATAAGCTGAAACTTCACGGAGATTTTTTATTGAATATTTCAGAAATACTGGAGCCAATAACCACCAGAGGGGGCCACCATGTGGGCACAACCCACCTGGGCACGCCAGGCCCCCCAGACGCGCCCTGGTGGGTTGTGGCCTCCTCGGCCCACCTCTGGTCCCATCTTCTGGTATATAAGTGATTTTGGCCTAGAAAAAATAAGGAGGAGACTTTCGGGACGGAGCGCCGCCATCTCGAGGCGGAACTTGGGCAGGAGCACTTTTGCCCTCTGGCAGAGCGATTCTGCCCGGGGAACTTCCCTCCCGGAGCGGGAAATCATCGTCATCATCATCACCAACAACTCTTCCATCTTGGGGACGGCAATATCCGGCAACATCTTCAACAACACCATCTCATATCAAACCCTAGTTCATCTCTTGCGTTCAATCTTGTTACCGGAACTATAGATTGGTGCTTGTGGGTGACTAGTAGTGTTGATTACATCTTGTATTTGATTACTATATGGTTTATTTGGTGGAAGATTATATGTTCAGATCCATTATGCTATTTAATACTCCTCTGATCATGAACATGTTTATCATTTGTGAGTAGTTACTTATGTTCTTGAGGTCACAGGAGAGAAATCATGTTGCAAGTAATCATGTGAACTTAATATGTGTTCGATATATTGATAGTATGTATGTTGTTATTCCCTAAGTGGTGTCATGTGAACGTCGACTACATGACACTTCACCATATTTGGGCCTAAGGGACTGCATTGTGGAGTAGCAATTAGATGGTGGGTTGCGAGAGTGACAGAAGCTTAAACCCTAGTTTATGCGCTATTTCGTAAGGGACCGATTGGATCCAAAAGTTTAATGCTATGGTTAGAATTTATTCTTAATACTTTTCTCGTAGTTGAGGATGCTTGCAGGAGGGTTAATCATAAGTAGGAGGTTTGTTCAAGTAAGAACAACACCTAAGCACCGGTCCACCCACATATCAAATTATCAAAGTAGCAAACACAAATCAAACCAACATGATGAAAGTGACTAGATGAAATTCCCGTGTACCCTCAAGAACGCTTTGCTTATCATAAGAGAACATTTTGTCCTGTCCTTTACCTCAAAAGGATTGGGATACCTTGCTGCACTTTTGTTAATTCTACTGTTACTTTCTTGTTACAAATTATCTTGCTATCAAACTACTCCGCTACTTACAATTTCAGCACTTGCAGACATTACCTTGCTGAAAACCACTTGTCATTTCCTTCTGCTCCTCGTTGGGTTCGACACTCTTACTTATCTAAAAGAGCTACAACTGATCCCCTATACTTGTGGGTCATCAAGGCTATTTTCTGGCGCCGTTGCCGGGGAGTGAAGCGCCTTTGGTAAGTGGAATTCGGTAAGGAAACATTTATATAGTGTGCTGAAATTTATTGTCACTTGTTATTACGGAAAACAATCCTTTGAGGGGTTTGTTCGGGATATCTTCAGCTCGTCCGGAACCACAATTAGCTACCCCTCAACCTACTGCACCTACTAAAAATATTGAATATGAAATTCCTTCGGGTATGATAGAACAACTACTAGCTAATCCTTATGCAGGAGATGGAGCTGAACATCCTGATATGCACTTGATATATGTGGAACAAATTTGTGGATTGTTTAAGCTTGCAGGTTTACTCAGGGATGAAGTGATGAAAAAGGTTTTCCCTTTATCATTGAAGGGAAAAGCATTGGCATGTTATAGGCTATGCGATGATACTGGATCATGGAATTGGAATTGTTTTAAATTGGAGTTCCACCAAAAAATTTATCCTATGCATCTAGTTCATCGTGATCGAAATTATATATATAATTTTTGGCCTCATGAAGGAGAAAGTATCGCTCTAGCTTGGGGGAGGCTTAAGTCAATTTTATATTCATGCCCCAATCATGAGCTCTCAGGAGAAACTATTATCCAGAATTTTATGCTCGGCTTTCTCGCAATGATCAAACCATGTTGGATACTTCTTGTGCTGGTTCTTTTATGAAGAAGACTATTGAATTCCGGTGGGATCTTTTAATTAAACGCAACTCTTAAGATTGGGAACTTGACGAAGGTAAAGAGTCAGGTATTAAACTTAAGTATGATTGTGTTAAATCTTTTATGGATGCCGATGCTTTTCAAAAGTTTAGCACTAAATATGGACTTGACTCTAAGATAGTAGCCTCCTTTCGTGAATCATTTGCTACTCATGTTGAACTCCTAAAGAGAAGTGGTTTAAATATAAACCACCTATTAAAGAAGAAATTAAAGAACCAGTACTAGTTAAAGAAGAAACTATACTTTACAATGTTGATCCAGTTGTCCCTTCTGCTTATATTGAGAGACCACATTTCCCTGTTAGGATAAAGGAACATGCTAAAGTTTCAACTGTGGTTAACAAAAGCTATATTAGAAAACCTAAACCTGATGAACAAATTAAAGTGGAACCTAGTATTGCTATGGTTAAAGATCTCTTGGAAGAAGATATGGATGGTCATGTTATTTACTTCTGTGAAGAAGCTACTAGAATTGCTAAACCTGATAAAAGAGATAAACATAGACCTGTTGTTGGCATGCCTATTATTTCCGTTAAAATAGGAGATCACTATTATCATGGTTTATGTGACATGGGTGCTAGTGTGAATGCTATTCCTTACACTTTATATGAAGAAATCATGAAAGACATAGCACCTGCTGAGATAGAAGAAATATGTGTTACTATTAAACTTGCTAATAGAGACACCATATCACCAATTGGGATTATTAGAGATGTTGAAGTCTTGTGTGGGAAAATTAAATACCCTACTGATTTTCTTGTTCTTGGTTCCCCACAAGATGACTTTTGTCCCATTATCTTTAGTAGACCTTTCTTGAACACAACTAATGCTAAGATGGATTGTAAGAAACAAACTGTTGGTGTTAGCTTTGGTGATGAGTCTCATGAGTTTAATTTTTCCAAGTTTAGTAGGAATCATCATGAAAAAGAATTGCCTAGTAAGGATGAATTGATTGGTCTTGCTTCTATTGTTGTTCCACCTACTGATCCTTTAGAACAATATTTGCTAGACCATGAAAATTATTTACATATGCATGAAAGAAATGAAATAGATAAAATTTTCTTTGAACAACGTCCTCTACTTAAACACAATTTGCCTATTGAAACTCTAGGAGGTCCTCCTCCACCTAAAGGTGATCCTGTGTTTGAATTAAAACAATTACCAAACACTTTGAAATATGCTTATCTTGATGACAAGAAGATATATCCTGTTATTATTAGTGCTAAACTTTTAGAACATGAAGAAGAAAGATTATTGAAAGTTCTAAGGAAGCACCGGGCTGCTATTGGATATGCTCTTGATGATTTAAAAGGCATTAGTCCCACTCTATGTCAGCACAAGATTAATATGGAACTTGATGCTAAACCCATTGCTGATCACCAACGTCGGTTAAATCCGAAGATGAAAGAAGTGGTAAGAACGGGAATATTAAAACTTCTGGAAGCAGGTATAATCTATCCTATAGCTGATAGTAGATGGGTAAGTCATGTTCATTATGTCCCTAAGAAAGGAGGTATAACTGTTGTTCATAATGATAAGAATGAACTTATTCCACAAAGAATTGTTACAGGTTATATAATGGTACTTGATTACATAAAATTAAAAGAAGCAACTAGAAAAGATCATTACCCTTTGCCTTTTATTGATTAAATGCTTGAAAGATTATCTAAGCACACACACTTTTGCTTCCTAGATGGATACTCTGGCTTTTCACATATACCTGTTTCTCAACCTGATCAAGAAAATACCACTTTTACTTGTCCCATTGGAACTTATGCTTATAGACGCATGCCTTTTGGTTTTTGTAATGCACCTGCTACCTTTCAAAATGTATGACTGCTATATTCTCTGACTTCTGTGAAAAGATTGTTGAGGTTTTCATGGATGACTTTTTTGTTTATGGGAAGTCTTTTGATGACTGTTTAAGCTATCTTGAGCGAGTTTTGCACAGATGTGAACAAACAAATCTTGTCTTGAATTGGGAGAAGTGCCACTTTATGGTTAATGAAGGCATTGTCTTGGGACATAAAATTTCTGAAAGAGGTATTGAAGTGGACCAAGCTAAGGTTGATGCCATTGAGAAAATGCCATGTCCTAAGGACATCAAAGGTATTCGTAGTTTGCTAGGTCATGCTGGTTTCTATAGGAGATTTATCAAAGACTTTTCTAAAATTTCTAGGCCTCTTACTAGTCTTCTGCAAAAGGATATTCATTTTGTTTTTTATGATGATTGTCTTGAAGCCTTTGAAACACTCAAGAAAGCCTTAATATCTGCACCTATTGTTCAACCACCTGATTGGAACTTGCCTTTTGAAATTATGTGTGATGCTAGTGATTATGCTATTTGTGCTCTTATAGGACAAAGAGTTGATAAGAAATTGAATGTTATTCATTATGCTAGTAAAACTCTAGACAGTGCTCAAAGAAATTATGCTACTACTGAAAAAGAATTCTTAGCAGTGGTGTTTGCTTGTGATAACTTTAGACCATATATTGTTGATTCCAAAGTAATTGTTCACACAGACCATGCTGCTATTACGTATCTTATGGAAAAGAAAGATGTTAAACCTAGACTTATCTTTGGGTTCTCTTATTACAAGAATTTGATTTACATATCATTGATAGAAAAGGAGT
The DNA here is from genome assembly GCA_021605205.1 of Aegilops longissima. Lineage (NCBI taxonomy): Eukaryota > Viridiplantae > Streptophyta > Magnoliopsida > Poales > Poaceae > Aegilops > Aegilops longissima. The sequence goes on from CM038679.1 coordinate 133,697,805, forward strand.
TGAGAACCCCATAGCTGATAACTTGTCTAGGCTTGAAAATGTGCTTGATGACCCACTACCTACTGATGATAGTTTTCCTGATGAGCAGTTAGCTGCAATAAATGTTGCTAATAGTATTCCTTGGTATGCTGACTATGCTAATTACAGTGCTGCTAAATATTTACCACCTAGCTTTACATACCAACAAAAGAAAAAATTATTCTATGATTTAAGACATTAGTTTTGGGATGACCCACATATTTATAAAGAAGGAGTAGATGGTATTATTAAACGTTGTGTACCTCAGCATGAACAGGGACAAATCCTACGGAAATGTCACTCTGAGGCTTACGGAGGGCATCATGCTGGAGATAGAACTGCTCACAAGGTGTTGCAATCTGGATTTTATTGCCCTACTCTCTTCAAGGATGCCCGTAAGTTTGTCTCTTCTTGTGATGAATGTCAAAGAATAGGTAATATCGATAAGCGTCAAGAAATGCCTATGAATTATTCACTTGATGTTGAACCATTTGATGTTTGGGGATTTGATTACATGGGACCTTTTCCTTCCTCTAATGGGTATACACATATTTTGGTTGCTGTTGATTATGTTACTAAATGGGTACAAGCCATTCCAACCAGTAGTGCTGATCACAACACCTCTATTAAAATACTTAAGGAAGTTATTTTCCCAAGGTTTGGAGTCTCTAGATATTTAATGACTGATGGTGGTTCACACTTTATTCATGGTGCTTTCCGTAAAATGCTTGCCATGTATGGTGTTAACCATAGAATTGCATCACCCTATCATCCTCAGTCTAGTGGTTAAGTTGAACTTAGCAATAGAGAAATAAAATTAATTTTGCAAAAGACTGTTAATAGGTCCAGGAAGAATTGGCCTAAGAAATTAAATGATGCACTTTGGGCTTATAGAACAACATATAAAAATCCTATGGGTATGTCTCCTTATAAAATGGTTTATGGAAAAGCTTGTCATTTGCCTCTTGAGTTAGAACATAAAGCATTGGGCAGTTAAAAAGCTCAACTATGATTTCAAACTTGCTGGTGAAAAGAGGTTATTTGATATAAGTTCTTTAGATGAATGGAGAACCCAAGCTTATGGAAATCAAAGTTATTCAAAGAAAAAGTTAAAGATGGAATGACAAAAGAATCCAAAAGCATGAGTTTAAAGTTGGAGAATATGTTCTTTTGTACATCTCTTGTTTTAATTTTTTTGCAGGAAATCTCCTCTCAAAATGGTAAGGCCCATACGTCATCGAGGAGGTTTACCGGTCTGGAGCCATCAAAATAAATAATTCTGAAGGCACTAACCCGAATGTTGTCAACGGGCAACGAATAAAGCATTAAATCTCAGGTACGCCTATTAATGCTGAAAGTAATATTATCCAAATTTTGACACCGGAAGAACACATAAAAGAGTCCTTCCGGAACACTCCAGAATCGTGAAAATAAAGAGGTATGTGATACGGTAAGTAAACAGACTCTGAAAAATTCGCAAAAATATTTTTTATCAGTTTTGGAATATTTTAGAATTTTTTAAATAAAGAAAATTCCAGGAAGCGTCCCCTGGTGGGCACAAGACACCAGGGCACGTGGGTTGTGCCCACCTAGGACACGTTCCGTACTCCTTTTTTCTCCCATATACTTGTCCTCCAAGATAAAAAATTTATATATACTTCCCGAACTTGTTGATCACCGTATCGCGGAGAAATCCTCTGTCATCTTTTCTTGTTGTTTCCTGCGCCGTTTTGAAAGTATGTCGTCCCAAGACTCCGACGGAGAGAGCTATGTCTCACATCTTATTGTTGACCCAAAGACCTATGAGGACCTATCTCCTTATGGTCGAACTTCGGATGATGAGGAGGATGCTCACTTGATGAGGATCGATGATTCAAGCTCGGAGGAGGAAGATGTTCCTCTACCTCAACCCGGGGATATGCATATATAGTTCAAGAAATCCAGCCTCCCTAAACAACCTAACCGATCTATTCTTTATCATTTTCGGCAGAAAAGCAATGGGGATTTTTGTGTCAAGATCTTGAAGTTGGAATTGGAGGTAGACGATCTAAAAGAAGAAATTGCTCTCCTCAACTACAATATGAAAAAGTTGATGGCAAAATTGTCATCACCACCACCATCTTCTTCACCACCAAAGGAGAACTGAGTATTGGGTATGGGCACTCCCCTTGGTTTCCGCCAAGCTTGGGGGAGGTGCCCCGGTATCGTATCATCCCACTATCTTTTGCTTTTACTTATCTTAGTTCAATCTTTTGCATTAGATGAATAAAAGTTTAGTTTGATCCTTTCTTCTTTGAGAGTTTGCTTAGTGATCTATCCTTGTAATCGTGTGCAAGTTATATAATAATGTTTAGTTTGAGTTTTTGCTTTCTTTACTTTATGTTGCAAATAAAAGAATAGAAATAAAGAAAGAAAAGAGAAAGGAAACAAATAAAAGAAAGGAAATAGATAAAGAAAAGATTATATACTAATCCTATGGTATGTGATGGCACCACATAAGGAAAAGTATAAGTATAAAATTTTATTAGAGATTGACAAACATAACATTAGTCAATGATGCAACTCATGAAAGAATTAATAAGGGAAGAGAAGATTCACATATAGATATACTATCCTAGAATTTTTTTGTGATTGTCAGCCCTCATCAAAATATTATATGCCAAAATTGTTGAAGTTGGACAAGGAAGACAACTTAATGGTTTATGTTTGTTTATATTCACATAGAAGTCATATTGTCATAGATCCTTTAACATGTGATGCTTGCCCCCTATCTTTGCTAGCCAAAAATTCCGCACTAAGTAGAGATACTACTTGTGCATCCAAAAACCCTTAAACCCAAATCTTATTTTCAAATGTCCACCATACCTACCTAGGGATTGAGCAAGATCCCTCAAGTAAGTTGTCATCGGTGCAAAAAGGCAATAAAAATTGCTTCTAAAAGTGTGAGATATCATTTAGTGTAAGAGAAAATTGAGCGTTGTATGAACTTGGATGACAAAGAATAAAAGTGACATGCTGCATAATAAAGGTTTTCATCTTAAGGGGCAATACAACGTGACATTCTCTTGCACTAAGGGATTGAGCGGACAAACAAAAAAGCGCATGACAACCTCTGCTTCCCTCTACGAAGGGCCTATCCTTTACTTTTATGCACTTACTTTTATGCAAAGAGTCAAAGTTTTCCTTCTATTCCTTTTTATTTTCTCCTTTGGCAAGCATCATGTGGTGAGGGAAGATCTAGGCACATATGTCCAGTTGAATATAGATAGCATGAGTTATTATTGTTGACATCACCCTTGAGGTGAGTATGTTGGGAGGCGAAACTATAAGCCCCTATCTTTCTATGTGTCCGGTTGAAATGTTTTGCTCATGGGTACGAGGTGAGTGTTAGCAATCATAGAAGACAATATGATGGCTGAGTATGTGGACTTGCCTAAAGGCTCCGACACGTGACCCTTCATGAAAAGATGATGAATTGTAGTTGTAAAGTTGACTGAGAACATAGTTTGTTAGTTTATAATATAGTTTTTGCTTTATACTTCGATTGTGTGATGAACTATTACTTATTCATGAGAAGTATATGATAAAAGTTATATGATAAAAGTCCATTGTTTAATTTTGTTGCTGTTATAATAATCAACATGATGCTTCTATGTCCGTATTTTGTTTTTATCTACACCTCTCTCTCTCAAACCATGTGGACATGTTTTTCGATTTTGGTTTTCGCTTGAGGACAAGGGAGGTTTGAGCTTGGGGCAGTTGATACGTCCATTTTGCATCATGTTTTCTTACTGATATTTATAATGTTTTTATCCATAATAATGCTTTTTGGAGTAATTCTAATGCCTTTCCTCTCATAATTTGCAAGGTACACACCAAGAGGGATAATTCCGACAGCTGGAAATCTGGACCTGGAAAAGCTACATTAGGCCACCTATTCTACACAACTCCAAATAAGCTGAAACTTCATGGAGATTTTCTATGGAATATTTAAGAAATACTTGAGCCAATAACCACCAGAGGGGGCCACCTGGTGGGTGCACCCTGGTGGGTTGTGGCCTCCGAGTTCCACCTCCGATGCCCATCTTCTGGCATATAAGTGATTTTGACCTAGAAAAAATAAGGAGGAGACTTTCAGGATGGAGCGCCGCCGTCTCGAGGCGGAACTTGGGCAGGAGCTCTTTTGCCCTCCGGCGGTCCCGATTCTGCCGGGGGAACTTCCCTCCCGGAGGGGGAAATCATCGTCATCATCATCACCAACAACTCTCCCATCTTGGGGAGGGCAATCTCCATCCACATCTTCAACAACACCATCTCATCTCAAACCCTAGTTCATCTCTTGTGTTCAATCTTGTTACGGGAACTATAGATTGGTGCTTGTGGGTGACTAGTAATGTTGATTACATCTTGTAGTTGATTACTATATGGTTTATTTGGTGGAAGATTATATGTTCAGATCCACTATGCTATTTAATACTCCTCTGATCATGAACATGTTTATCATTTGTGAGTAGTTACTTATGTTCTTGAGGTCACGGGAGAAATCATGTTGCAAGTAATCATGTGAACTTGATATGTGTTCGATATTTTGATAGTATGTATGTTGTTATTCCCTTAGTGGTGTCATGTGAACGTTGACTACATGACACTTCACCATATTTGGGCCTAAGGGAATGCATTATGGAGTAGCAATTAGATGGTGGGTTGCAAGAGTGACAGAAGCTTAAACCCTAGTTTATGCGCTATTTCATAAGGGACCGATTGGATCCAAAAGTTTAATTCTATGGTTAGAATTTATTATTAATACTTTTGTCGTAGTTGCGGATGCTTGCAGGAGGGTTAATCATAAGTAGGAGGTTTGTTCAGGTAAGAACAACACCTAAGCACCGGTCCACCCACATATCAAATTATCAAAGTAGAAAACACAAATCAAACCAACATGATGAAAGTGACTAGATGAAATTCTCGTGTACCCTCAAGAACGCTTTGCTTATCATAACAGACCGTTTTGGCCTCTCCTTTGCCTCAAAAGGATTGGGCTACCTTGGTGCACTTTTGTTACTACTACCGTTACTTGCTCGTTACAAATTATATTGCTATCAAACTACTCCGCTACTTACAATTTCAGCACTTGCAGACATTACCTTGTTGAAAACCACTTGTCATTTCCTTCTGCTCCTCGTTGGGTTCGACACTCTTACTTATCGAAAAGAGCTACAATTGATCCCTGATACTTGTGGGTCATCAGGGTGTTAGATTCATTACTATGTAATCTAGATTATTGACTCTAGTGCAAGTGGGAGCTGATGGAAAATATGCCCTAGAGGCAATAATAAAGTTGTTATTATTATATTTCCTTGTCCATGATAAAGTTTTATTATTCATGCTAGAATAGTATTGATTGAAACTTAAATACATGTGTGGATATATAAACAAATACCGTGTCCCTAGTAAGCCTCTACTAGACTAGCTCGTTTGTTTTTGACTATGTACTGCAAGGCAACAGCCTCACAGTCCTTTATTAAAACAATATGGGTTCAGTACAAAATTACAAAGGGGAACAAAAGGAAAAAAAGACTACTTACAGGGAGTGATTAGTGTAAAGAAGCTATCCAATCATTTAGTCTATCTCTATATTTACACTTGATTCTATGAGCTAAGAGAGAAATATCATGGATAAAATTCCTCCTCCAAGCTCTGAAAGTGGGCAACTCATTTCTGAAGATCCTTCCATTCCTTTGGGTCCAAATATTCCAGGTAGCCGTAAAGACTACCTCGGTGAAAAACGGTTGACCAAATTCCTATTGGCCGCACAAGCCATTTCAAAAGTAGTCAGTTAGGTTGAACATTCCATGAAATGCCCAAATAATTCCGACACGTTGGCTAAAGTTGCAAGCAAAAAGAGATGAGCTCTATCTTCATGCAAACACGAGAAGCAAATGGCACAAGTATCATCTGGATAATCCAATGTCGTCTCTGCATCATTTCCCTAGTGTTCAGACGATCCATCAAAAGAAGCCAGCCAAATACCTTAAGCTTGAGAGTGCAAGCACATTTCTAGATCCACCAAAAAGAGGGTCAGCCACGACTTGGAAAAACAAGACAAATAGTAGATCTGGATTGATAGTCCCCGTTTTTGAAGGCCATTTCAGACATCACTAACTCCCTCATGCAAGTTTATCGAGGCATTATAGCCTGAAGTTGATTGAATTCCTCAAAAGCTTCAACCGATAAAGGCGGTGAAAATTGTCGGTCGGGACGAGCAGCTCCATCACATTATTAATGGTAAGCGTGTCATCAATGACAAAAGAATGAAGCCTCGGGAAACGTTGTTGCATGATAACCACCTCGTTATTAAGTTGCCACCGATCCAGCCAGAAAACCACCGAGTCCCCGGAGCGCACATGAGGGACGGCCAACTTACAAAATTTGTCATAGAGTTTCATCACGTCACGCCACCAAAAGGAACCACAACTTTGCGTTACTTGGGGCGGAGCCTCAGCATAATATGTGTCCCAGATAAGTGAAACCCAGGGCACATCCAACTTGTTATAAAATTTGAAGAGGTGCTTGATCAACAAGGCCTCATTTTGTTTGCCAAGGTCTAGAACCCCAAGTCCTCCCTGGTTCTTGGGCCGACATACTAACTCCCAAGCTGCCAATGATTGTCTTGGTGTGTCAGAGTTGCCTCTCCACAGACATTGTCGCATGATACGTTCTATCTGCTTCAAAATTCCTTGAGGTAACGAAAGGGTGCACAAGAAGTATATTGGCATGGAACATAAAACCGATTTCAAGAGCTGCAGCCGGCTACCCTGATTCAACAGACAGGATGAGGCAGATAATCTTCTCTCTATGCGGTCCACTAAGGGGAGCAAGTCATAGATTGTGGGCCGAGTAGTACCCATTGGCAATCCCAGGTAAGTAAATGGCATGGAGCCAACATCACATCCAAGCAAAGCCGCCACACGTTGACCCTCCTCATCAGACATATTCATTGGAATCAATGATGATTTACTAAAATTAACCCTCAAACCCGTTGACTTAGCAAAGGTCTCAAGCATCTCCTTGAAAGCGATGAGCTGGTCGTCCACCGCAGGAAGGACAATTAATGTGTCATCAGCGTATTGAACAATCGGATAATCCCGTGAAGAGGTTGGTATGGGCAGTGTGAGAATGTTCCTTGCACACATATCATTAACCACAGATCGCAATAAATCCACCGCAATCACAAATAACAAAGGGATAATGGGTCTCCTTGTCGCACACCGAGCAGCAGACAAAGTGATTACCAGGCACACCATTTAAGAGGACCGAAGAGGAACCAGAGGACAAGATGCTATCGATCCAACCTGTCCAACGATCATCAAAACCCTTGCATTTCAGAATCCTGAGAATCAGATCATGCTCGATGGTATCAAACGCCTTCGTGAAATCCAATTTGAGAAGGATTATAGGTCTTTTGGATGCCTTACATCGATGTATATATTCAAAACACCATGCAAGGCAATCTTGAATGGATCTACATCGAAGAAACCCATATTGATTACGATGAATACATTTTAGAATCACACTGCAAAGCGGTTTGCCAAAAGTTTATTAAAAACTTGAGACAAGTGTTTGTCAACGATATGGGTCTAAAATCACCAATATATTCCGGGCTCAACTTTTTTGGAATGAGTGTAATGAGAGATGTATTCAGAAACTCCAGGTTGCACTTTCCCTCATAAAACTCCCTGACCAGCTTCATAAAATCTGGCTTCAATATATTCCAACATTTCTTGAGGAAAAGACCCGTAAACCCATCGGGGCCCGGAGCCCGGTCAGAAGGCATGTTCTTAATCACCGTATCCACCTCGGAATCCGTGAAAGGAAAGGATAAGTTCTCTAGCCCATCAATACGAGTAATTAATGTGTCAAGGTCAAAACCCATTTGTATACCTTTTGCTTGGCCCATTCTTCGATTGAAATCAGACCAAAACATCCTAGCTAACTGTTGATGATCAGTAACTACGTCCCCATCCTCAGATTTGATCGAAGAAATAGTGTTTATCCTATATCTTTCAGTTGCCATTGCGTGGAAGAATTTTGAATTCTCCTCACCAACTTTGATATTTCTGATCGTGCAACGTTGCTTCCAATAAATGAACTGCCAGTGCAGGATATCTTCGAGGTGTAATTTGACAATCTTCCGAAAGTTGAACTCCGGCCAACTCAAGGACCTAAATTCCTCAATATTATCCAAAAAAAAAACAATAACTTTGTTGCAATCAGCAATGAGCGCCTTGACTGTGGATAGGTTAAGATGCCATTTCTTAAGAGCATAACGAAGAGATTTAAATTTAGAAGAAATGATTAAGGCAGTTGAAGATTTATCCACAGGGCTATTCCAAACCTCAGATACACAATCCATAAAGCCAGGCAAATCAACCCAATAGTTTTCAAAGCGAAAAACCTTTGCCTTGGGTATACAGTGGCAATTGAAACCACACGGGGCGTGATCGAGGCGATGCATGCAAGCGGAATAACCATTGTGTTGGGGTGATCATGTGTCCAAGCCACAGATGTAAAAAACCAATCAATTTGTTCGAGCAGGGGTGTGGTTTGCATATTAGACCATGTGTCTTGGCGACCCTTGATTGGCAGTTCAACAAGACCCAAATGACCAATTATTTCATTAAACAAAAAGATATCATTCACATCACCACCTGGCTGATTTCGATTCTCAATCGAACACATAAAGTTAAAGTCACCTAAAAGCAGCCAATTGTCCTCGAGTTGAATATCCAGATTATATAACCATTGCACAAAATCGTCACACGCCGGTCCTTGACACGGACCATAAATTGAGACAAGAAACCAAGACTCAGATGTATGTTTAGATTGAAACTTCACAATAATGCCATATGGTTTAGCCTCAATTAAGCTGCCTATGAAGAGAGATGAATTCCATATGACCACCATACCAGCGGATGCACCGACCGATGGTACATAAACAAAGTTATCAAAACGCCGTGGACAGAATTTTCTAATGAAGCGATGATCAATATGCATGCATTTGGTTTCTTGGAGGCAAATAACAGAGCATCCACTTTCATTGATCTTTTGCCTAACGCAGTGGACGCGCAGCGAATTCAGACCCTAACATTCCAGCAGTACTTTCCAATCCCTAAACGAGGTTTGATTCATTACATACCAAAAGAGGACATAGTAAAAGTAAGCCACACAATGGCCTACAACCCACTAGACAGATGTAGACTGCAAAGTTCCAAACATATAAGAACAGAAAACAGGTGATTATGGTACGCCATGGACCTAAACCCTGGATGATTAAACTAATCATCGAAACTTGCACTGTTGTTGGAGCGGGAAGGATCAGCTGCAAGCTTATCCGTCGTGATTTTCTCCGGTGCAATGCGAAGACGAGCACCAATTCTCTGAAGATCAACTATGGCCGTTAGAGGAGGCACTGCAGAATCATCGTCAGGCTTGGAAGTTGCAGTTTTGCGCTTCTTCCCCGTGTGCGGCTTCCTAGGAGGTGTACCAATAACTACCTGACGGTAGCCATCACGCATCGCCGAGGCGAAACCTGCGCGACCTCCGATTCCACAATGACTTTAGAGGCTTTGGGCTTTCTTCCACGCTTGAGTAACTTTAGGAACAGCCAGTAAACTCAAATGTTTCAAACAGCAGGCTCATCAATATCGTCAAAACAAAGAGCTCGAGCTATGGGCCTTTTAACGGTGTCATTTCCTTAAACTGAGTCACGAAGCAGTGCGGCAGGAGCTGCAATTTGAGCTGGAGTGGTAAAAAGAGTCGACCGGGACTGATTGTTCAAAAGAGCACCGAGATGAGACCGAAAGACAACCTTTGGGATATCGAGAGATCCCAATAAGCGGCAATACCTTCTCAAGCGGCGCTTCCATTGCATTACTGAGGCGGGACAGGCCCAAAACAGTTGGCACTTGTCCGATCATTAAAGGAGGCTGCTGCGGTCCCATTGGGTCTTTGGAGAACGCAACTTCAGCAGCACCGATGCCGTTGTTAAGCTGAATCCTCAGACAACTGAAGCACAATTGATTCTTGAGACTGAACTTCCTCAACATTATCCTGCTGCCCCACTTCCTGAACTTGTGGAGGGTCATTCTGTGGAGGTTCATTGGGTGCAGGCACATCATTCCAACCCAGCTCCGGGAACTCAGGTAAAACCCAATTATGATTGTTGAACGCATGTTGCGGGGAGAGGGTGTGGATTGCCATTGAAGGGCATTGGATCCTCATCGGCAGGTAGGATATCAGCAAAGTCTGCAGATAGAATATAAACTGGAGAAGTCAAAGAAATCGAACCCCTCCAAAGTCGACCAAATTCTCGTATGTCATCGATCCGGGGACCATAGATGGTGCAGGAAAAGACACATAGACCAAAGATCGGACCATCATTGGATCATCCCGATGCCAATGGTGGAAGCGCCAAAAATCTTGATAACATCGCAAGATATTGAGGCGTCTATAATCCAAAGGAACTCCTAGCAGCATAACCCATCCCCTTCGAAAACCTTGAACAGCTCTGTAGTTAATACCCTCGTCATGCGGAATAAACCTGACAAATCTATCGTTGCCCAAATTGAAAGGAGGATGATCAACTAAAGCTTGGCGGGCCAGAGCACTGCGTAGTCGAAACAAACCCACCCCTTGGACCACGGTGGGCATCCAACACAGCTCTGCGAGTATTGGCGACAAAATCATCGACCATATTCACGTAGATGGCGACTTCTTCAGTAGGGAGCGGCTCGACAATGGCGACGGCATACTCCTCATCTTTGTCGATCCGAGCCACCGCCGGCGCAAAGAAAGTGCGAGGCAAGCGTAGCTCCCTCCATCGATGATATTGAATCCATGCGGGAGGAAATCCATCGGGTCGAGGGAAAGTTGGCCATTCTGGGAGCTGGGAGGGTGATCCAAAGCCGAGGCGAGGTGATTGAGGTGATGGTGAGGAGGCGGCGAGGCGTTGTGGCGGTGGCTCAAGCGGCAATGGTGGGATGGGCCAGGCGGCAGGCTTGATAGGATGGGCATAGACCCCTCCGGGCTAGCTATGGGAGAAAGCGAGTCGCGCTCCAAAAACCTGTGACCGGTTAGATATGGGGATCTGGACCATGGGACCCACTGTAAGAGGGAGATAGGCTAGAATCGGAACAACCCTTTGCCTGTGCCCCAACCGAAAGCATCTCGGCACCTAACCCTCTTTGGTGCACGCGCTGGATAAATGCTTCATTGACAAACAATTTTGACATTTCCAAACTTTGAAAACCATGTCATCCAGTAGATCATTAAATCCATCATAATCAACAGGTGGTTCCAATGTCCCAGGATTAATAAACTCCTCATTTCCAATAATAGGTGGAGGTGCAAATTGAGATTCAGAGGCAGCTTGGGCCGAAACAGACCGGACCGGAGAAACCTCCTGGGGCTGGGAATTAAACTGGGGTGAAGAAGTCTCCTGGGCCGCCACCGGACTGGCCCGTTCCATCCCATGCACATGCGATTCACGTCCAAGTAGATGGATTAATCCAGAAATACCGCCAAGGAAGTAGCGTGGGCGTTGGTATTCGAAAATAATGGGTGGTTACGCCACCGTCCATTGGAGTTCGATCGCGCAAGGAGGAACGATATCTCTCTCGCGAGGCAGCACCGTGTACCCAAACATCTCGAAACCGCATCTACAAGACTGGCGAAGCAGGAAAAGAGTATCCTTGCAAACATCATCTTGTTGGAAAGTGGCAAATGAAATCTTCTTGAGGCCTAGAGCTCGTCGTAAGGCAGATTTGGAAGGAGGCTTATGCATAGCTAGTAAACCCATAGCAAAGACGCTTTTAGAAGGGCTAATGATAATCCATTCAGCATCACACTCTTTCTTCCAAATAACAAACTCACGTTTCCAATTCGGACCGCCATTACCCCACGGATGAAAGTAGCATTTGAATTGCGGACACGCGAAAGATCGCAAATGAAGAATAAAAATGCCAACACGTTTGCATGATACCATAAATGAGAATACCTTGTCCGCAATGAGTTGCAGATAGATCAATTGCAGATCCTCCGGTTGCACATTCAAAGCCGCAGCCACGAATCCTCATCAAGGCGAAATCGTGTTCTGCTGAAAGACACAACCATAATAAAATGGCTCGTGTCATCCGAGGGATGAATGGTTTTCCCACAAGATCTGAAAACCTCCTCCGCAAAAGCCACACCTTTGGAGAAATCCAGATCCAAAGTTGATCCACCATGAGGACCCATGTGAGATGGGTATAGGGTGGTAGATCAGAGAACGCCGAAGAAGATGGATGGAGAGAGGACCAGATTTACTGGTTGAGGAGAAAGGTCGCCGGAGAGCCTAGGGTGCCGGTGGGAGGAGAGGTGGGACTCTCCATCCTCGTTGATCAAACATGGTTAAGGTTTCCTAATCATGGACATGTGCTGTCACTTGATAACAGGATCACATCATTAGGAGAATGATGTGATGGACAAAATGTATCCATTAGCTTAGCATATGATCGTTCAGTTTATTGCTACTGCTTTCTTAATGTCAAATACATGTTCCTTCGATCATGAGATCATGCAACTCCCGGATACCGGAGGAATGCCTTGTGTGCTATCAAACGTCACAACGTAACTGGGTGATCATAAAGATGCTCTACAGGTATCTCCGAAGGTGTCTGTTGAGTTGGCTTGAATCAAGATTGGGATTTGTCACTCCAAGTATCAGAGAGGTATCTCTGGGCCCTCTCGGTAATACAACATCACAACAAGCTTGCATGCAAAGTGACTAAGGATTTAGTTACGAGATGATGTATTCAGAAACAAGTAAAGAGACTTGCCGGTAACGAGATTGAACTAGGTATGAAGATACCAAAAATCGAATCTCGGGCAAGTAACATACTAACAAACAAAGGGAATTACGTATGTTGTCATAAAGGTTTGACCGGTAAAGATCTTCGTAGAATATGTAGGAACTAATATGGGCATCCAGGTTCCGCTATTGGTTATTGACTGCAGGGGTGGAGCCAGAAAATTTAGTCATTGGGTTCACTTGTTGACTCATGGGAAATTTGATAGGAATCAGAGCATCCAAAAATAACCTAAGGAATAGAAACATGATAGTACTTACCACATATTTTCTTAGGTTAAAACTTGAAGAGTGTAAGACATACCGGTTGGGTGAAATTATAAAACCACTTGTTTAGATACTATAAATGAAGTAGTACACAAATAACTTCATAACTCGGGTGTAGCTCCTCATCTTTATGAAAACAGTAAAAATAGACTAGTTTGAAAAGTTTAAAATAAGTACCATCAAGCCAACAACAAATTTTGACAGATCACCCATTTTTATTCCGCAACTTTTCTTTGACACCATTAAATGATCATTGAGGATCTTCAAATTTGTCTCCGTGGATAATCCAACTTAGCTGGTGGCATGTAAGGCCTGTAGTTAAATATTTGTATGTAATGTCAACTTGCTCCTGGGGATTACTTGTGTATTATGAAATTCTTGGCCAATCCTTCGGATCATAAGGCAACTGATCTAAATTAATTTCCCCAAGGCATGAGAAGACTACTTGCAATGTCATTTGATGAATTTTTCCTAACGGGCCACCTTAATATGCCTGCATGAAATGCCTTGATTTGGCGATCGATTTCTGTTTGAAAAATATTGTTCCATGGTCTAGATCAATCAAAGTCAGTGATTTACTTTAGCAAACTAGGGCTAAAATATTTTCATACCAGACTATTACGCTATACAGAAAATACACAAGAGGGAAAAATGTGACGATGTGATCTCACTAGTCAGTACCTTTAATTTGGAATAGAATTGACGACGGCTTGCTGCTGGGGTCCGAAGATTGAGGGATGGACGAAGAGAAGAGACTAGAGGAGAGAGGTCAAAGGTGAGTTGGGGAATTGAACGAGTAAAAGGCGGGGCGGCTAGTGCGTAGGAATCGTGAGGATTACAGTTCATGATTGGGAGACCTAGGTATAGTTCTGGGAACCAAGGCAATTTACTTATGGGATTTGGGCCTTTTTACCCTATCCACTGATGTAGTTCACGATTGATGGGGTCAGTCTAATTTTTTTACTGGGTTCAGGCCTAAAAGGTACATGCCGATACATACGTAACAACCAGATTTCGTTGGGTTCAACTGCACCCAACGGTACAACGGTGGCTCCGCCTCTGATTGACCAGAGAGGTGTCTCGGTCATGTATACATCATTCTTGAACCCCTAGGGTCCGCACACTTAACGTTTGTTGATGATATAGTATTATATGAGTTATGTGAGTTCATAACCGAATGTTGTTCAGAGTCTCTGATGATATCACAGACATGACGAGGAGCTCCGGAATGGTCCGAAGGTAAAGATTGATATATAGGACAATACTATTTGGTCACCGGAAATGTTTTAGAAGTACCAGGTATTTTATCGGAGTGCCACCGGTAAGCGGTGGGCCTTATGGGCCAAAGGGGGGAAGCACACTGGCCCAAAAGGGGGCTGGCGCGCCCCCTCCACCCCTGCCCATGCGCCAAGGAGGGGGGAAAGGAACGGGGAGGCGCCTTAAGGCAGCCAGCCCCCCTTTCCTTTCCCCCATGTTCAAATAAGGAAGGGAGCCCGGCCAAGGCAGGACCCCTAGGGCAGCCGCCGGCCACTTGGGACACCCTAGGGGCTGCCTCGTCTCCCCCTCCACCTATATATATATATATATATATATATATATATATATATATATATATATATATGAGAGGAGGACAGGGGCAACACACACGACGTACCCCAAGCCGTGTGCGGCTCCCCTCTCCCTCTTGTTCATCCTCGGTCATATTTTCATAGTGCTCGGCGGAGCCCTGCGGAGATAGTTACATCACCATCATCACCACGCCGTGGTGCTGCCGGAACTCATCTACTACTTCGCCCGTCTTGCTGGATCAAGAAGGCGAGGACGTCATCGAGCTGAACGTGTGCCGAACGCGGAGGTGTCGTACGTTAGGTACTTGATCGGTTGGATCGTGAAGGTGTTCGACTACATCAACCACGTTGATGAACGCTTCCGCTTAATGGTCTATGAGGGTATGTAGACACACTCTCCCCTCTCATAGCTATGCATCTCCATGGATAGATCTTGAGTGTACATACAATTTTTTTGTTTTCCATGCAACGTTCCCCAACAGTGGTATCAGAGCCAGGTCTATGCGTAGATGATATGCACGAGTAGAACACAAAGGAGTTGTGGGCGGTGATGGTCATATTGCTTACCACCAACGTCTTATTTAGATTCGGCGGCATTGTGGGATGAAGCGACACGGACCAACCTTACATGTCCACGCACATGAGACCGGTTCCACCGACTGACATGCAACTTGTTTTGCATAAAGGTGGCTGGTGGGTGTCTGTTTCTCCTACTTTAGTTGAAATGATCGGTCCTTGAAGAAGGTTAAAACAGCAAACTTGATAATCACCGTTGTCGTTTTTTGCATAGTTAAGAACGGTTCTTACTAGAAGCCCATAGCAGCCACGTAAATCTTGCAACAACAAAGTAGAGGACCTTTAACTTACTTTTGTAGGGCATGTTGTGATGCGACATGGTCAAGACGTGATGTGATATACGTTGTTGTATGAGATGATCGTGTTTTGTAATATCGACAACCGATAGTAGCCTTAGGGTTGTGAGGGAGTCCTGGACTAGGGGGTGTCCGGATAGCCGAACTATCATCACGGCCGGACTCCAAGACTATGAAGATACAAGATTGAAGACTTCCGTGTCCGGATGGGACTTTCCTTGGCGTGGAAGGCAAGCTTGGCGATACGGATATGTAGATCTCCTACCATTGTAACCGACTCTGTGTAACCCTAACCTATCCGGTGTCTATATAAACCGGAGGGTTTTAGTCCGTAGGACGAACAACAATCATACCATAGGCTAGCTTCTAGGGTTTAGCCTCCTTGATCTCGTGGTAGATCTACTCTTATACTACCCATATCATCAATATTAATCAAGCGGGGTAGGGTATTACCTCCATCGAGAGGGCCCGAACTGGGTAAAAACATCGTGTCCCTTGTCTCCTGTTACCATCCGCCTAGACGCACAGTTCGGGACCCCCTACCGAGATCCGCGGTTTGACACCGACATTGGTGCTTTGATTGAGAGTTCCTCGTGTCGTCACCTATAGGCCCGATGGCTCCTTGATCATCAACAACGACGCGGTCCGGTGAGACTTTTCTCCCGGACAGATCTTCGTATTCGGCGGCTTTGCACCGAGGCTAATTCACTTGGCCATCCGGAGCAGATCGAAAGCCGCCCACAGCCATCAGTCAGATTTGGAAGCTTGAATTATACGGCCGACATCCGCGGAGACTTGATCTTCGACGGATTCGAGCCACAGCCAAGCACGCCGCATTGTCTCGATGGGCATGATCTAACTCTGCCGCCAAACAATGTCCTGGAGGCCGCACTAGTGTCCGCTCCGAACATTGATTCGGAGCCGATCTCGCCGATCGAGGATGGTTGGTTGGACACCACCTCGGGGGCTGAAAATTTGCTCTTTGACCAGGACTGGGTAACAAAGGCGAAGATGATCAGGTGTTCGGCCCCCTTCCCGAAGGCTCAGCAGATCGATCTTGGCGAATGCCGAGCGGCGCCTTATCAGCGCCCTCGGGGAAAGATAAAGGGGGTGAGGAGTCTGGACTAAGGGGTGTCCGGATAGCGAACTATCATCACGGCGGACTCCAAGACTATGAAGATACAAGATTGAAGACTTCGTCCGTGTCCGGATGGGACTTTCCTTGGCGTGGAAGGCAAGCTTGGCGATCGGATATGTAGATCTCCTACCATTGTAACCGACTCTGTGTAACCCTAACCTATCCGGTGTCTATATAAACCGGAGGGTTTTAGTCCGTGGGGCGAACAACAATCATACCATAGGCTAGCTTCTAGGGTTTAGCCTCCTTGATCTCGTGGTAGATCTACTCTTGTACTACCCATATCATCAATATTAATCAAGCGGAGTAGGGTATTACCTCCATCGAGAGGGCCCAAACCTGGGTAAAAACATTGTGTCCCTTGTCTCCTGTTACCATCCGCCTAGACGCTGATTCGGGACCCCCTACCGAGATCCGCCGGTTTGACACCGACATTGGTGCTTTCATTGAGAGTTCCTCGTGTCGTCACCGATAGGTCCGATGGCTCCTTCGATCATCAACAACGATGCGGTCCGGTGAGACTTTTCTCCCGGACAGATCTTCGTATCCGCGGCTTTGCACCACGGGCCAATTAAGCAGCTATCTGGAGCAGATCGAAGCTTCGCCCCGCCATCAGGCCAGATTTGGAAGATTTGAACTATCGGCCGATGTCGCGGAGTCTCGATCTTCAGCGGATTCGAGCCGCAGCCAAGCGTGCCGCACTGTCTCGACGGGCATGATCTAGCTCTGCAGCCGAACAGTGCCCTCGAGGCCGCACAAACATCCGCTCCGACCCTTAATCCGGGCGGATTCCCGATCGAGGGCGAGTGGTTGGACACCGCCTCGGGGTTATGATCTCTATGGCGATTGAGCCGAACTCCATCCCTGTCCTTTGCGAAGACCTTGACTCCAGGGTGCCGGACTCCTCTCCGGACTCCGAACCCTCCGCGCCCCTGCCAATCGAATCCGATCGGGCGCCGGTCATGGAGTTCACCGCCGCGGACATCTTTCAACACTCGCCCTTTGGCGACATCCTGAATTCACTAAAGTCTCTCTCTTTATCCGGAGAGCCATGGCCGGACTACGGTCAGGAAGGTTGGGATGCGGACGACGAAGAAATTCAACGCCCACCCACCACCCACTTCGTAGCCAGCGCCGAAAAGCTTACACGGCGTGCTCGATTTCGACTCAAGACATCGGCGGTATGGACGGCGATGTAGGAGACAACCATGAACCAGCGCCTATAGGATCTTTGGACAATCACTTCATCCCATGATGTATACATGGTGGATACACCTAAAGGAAATGAAGGCGAGGAACAACGGGGCGCCACGAAGGATAAATCCTCAAAAGCAGTCAAAGCGGCAGCGTAAGCGCCGAACCAAGTCCGCCTCAACAGAGACCCAGCCATAGAGCAGAGGCGAACCGGTGGGCGATGAACATGCTATCGAGCAATCGTCCGAACAAGACAACTTGGATAAACAACCCGTCCCCGGTGAAGACAACAGTCCGGACGATCTCACGCCAGACAAATTATTGGAGCAAAATAACCTCCAGAAAAGGCTAAATGCCATCGCTGTAGCTGAAAAAGCAGAACCGGAAGGTCAAAACAGCGGAAGATGCACTCAGGATCAGATGGAGCAAAGTATTCAACACCGCAGACAAATACGGTGACAGTCGCCGAATAAAGAGCTACCCAAAAAGAAAGCTACTACACGAATTTTACGAGGAGGCCTTAGAGCCCCCACAATCAAAAAGTAAGAAGGCCACCCGGTCGGATGGAAGACTCCACGGCAAAAAGAGAGCGGCAAAGGGCGCCGCACACAAGCCGGTACGCGATCCGCATAAGGATTCACATCAAAAGGATATCCCAGTTAGGTCCGTCTATGGGCCGAGAAAGCAAGCTCTTCAAAGCAATGCAACACGCCAAATATTCGAACATCACGGCACACCCAAATACAAGGGCGCCGCACATCCCCTATGTTTCACCGATGAGGTGTTGGACATGAATTTCCAGCGGGATTCAAACCCGTAAACATAGAGGCATACGACGGAGCAACAGACCCTGGAGTCTGGATTGAGGATTACATCCTCCACATACACATGGCTAGAGGAGATGATCTCCACGCCATAAAATACTTACCCCTCAAACTCAAAGGGCCAGCTCGGCATTGGCTTAAAAGCCTCCCCGAAAATGCCATTGGAAGCTGGGAAGAGTTCGAGGATGCGTTTCGGGCAAATTTTCAGGGGACCAATGTCCGCCCTCCGGATCTGAGACGATCTAAGTCACATAACTCAACAGCCGGAGAGTCAGCCGGAAAGTGGAACAGGTTCCTCACTAAAAGAACCAAATAGTCGATTGTTCGGACGCCAAGCCTTAGCAGCCTTCAAACACAACGTCGAGACGAATGGCTCGCTTGACACCTCGCCAAGAAAACCAAGAACAATGGCCGCATTAACAAGCCTCATGACCCGCTTGTGCGCTGGAGAGGATAGCTGGCTAGCAAGATGCAGCACCAATGACCCAAGTACATCGAAATCAGGGATGGAAATGGAAACCACGGCGCAACAAGGACCAGCGCGGATTAAAGAGCGGTCCAAAGAGCGCAGCGAACAACGCCGGATTCAAAAGCTCACGGCGGAACAATAAAAAGCTACCCCTAAGGACAATAGCGATGAGCTATCCAACAAACAAAATCTTGGACAAGATATGTCAAATCCACAGTACTCGGGAGGCTCGCAAACCATACCCACGAAATTGTTGGGTCTTCAAACAGTCCGCAGACTCAACGCCCGAACACAAGGGCTCAACACACCAAGTGAAGATGATGACGAGCACCACAAGCCGAGCCCCGAAAAACAAAAGAATTTCCCACAAGAGGTTAAAACAGTAAACTCACTTCACGTGATCAAAGGGAAAAACAGAGCGGCACCCACTAAAATGCGCGCCGCACACTGGTTGTCAAAACCAATCACCTTCGACCAACAGGACTATTCCGCAAGTATCCGGAACGCAGGATGGACTGCCTTGATATTGGATCCTATAATCGACGGATTCCAATTTACACAAGTCCTCATGGATGGCGGCAGTGACATAAACCTGATATATCAGGACACAATCCATGATGGGGATAGACCCAACCAAAATTTGCCGTAGCAACACCTCCTTTAAAGGAGTAATGCCAGGCCCATATGCCCATTGTACGGGCTCCATACTGCTAGAAGTTGTGTTCGGCTCATCCGACAACTTCCGTCGCGAAAGGTTAATCTTCCATGTCGCCCGTTTAAAAGTAGCCATCAAGCACTATTGGGACTTGAAGCTTTCCCGCTTTACATAATACCGCATTATGCATCTCTAACACTTAAACTGCCGGTCCACGCGGCATCATCTCATTAAAAGGGAGTATTAAGTGTTACTTGAGCACGGAGGAACGTGAGACTGCCTTGACAGCCCCACACCTATCCGGCTCTGCTAGTCAAAGAACCTGAATTGGTCATTCAAACCCCGGACATGGCTAGACGAGTCCGGCGCCTACTAGCGGCATACCCCCATACAAGGGGCTACATGCATGTATCACAAGATACAATAAAGCTCAATCTCATTCACTTCTTCGAATCGTATAATTGTTTATTTAATATACGGTACATCTTTCATACGATCTTTTTCTTTTTAAACTAAGTTCCTCTCTTTTACAGATGAACAACGTGCTACACCCGTCCCGGATACGGCACAATGGAGACACAGTATGCAGGCGTGCAGAGGGACCCGTTGCAAGGATTCTTTTGATTAAGACCCTGCGTAAACCTTTTTAATGTCTCTTGTTGATATACATCCCTGATTTCTTACTATAACCGAGGAGGAGGCTGGCGTTTTGGCATTGGCCGCACAGAATTCTTGCGTGCACTGCACACACTGGGGCTTAGGGCATTATTCTCGCCCGTTTTACAAAGACCGAATACCTTAGGGAGTATTCGGCGTCTCGAGATTAGGCCTTATATGCATCAGCTCGAATCATGTCTTTGGTCAAATGTTGGGTTTGCCCGGCTCCTCGTGTGTTGCTGCCTTACGTTCCGTTTTATCGCTAACGCGGCACCGGAGAACTCTGCGATTGTGCCTGGTTCGCCCAAGCGAGCACCTCGATGAAAGCCGAAACTGATGTCATGATATAGCGAGAGACTGGTCAACCACTCGATGACTCATCGGATTGTTTAGAATTCCTCCGCATTAATGAGCGACGGTTTTGGTCGAGCACATACGCACTCGAATTCGGGAGAGTGCGGTGCCCCTGTGGCTATATAGTAGCCCCACCCTCGAACTCCTATGGCTGTGAAAGTGATAAAGCATTATAGTCTGGTTGCCTAGTTTGCTACGCTACCACCTCCTTAACAGGACCAAGGCGTTGGATTAAGTGTGAAAAGCGCCTTCTTTGCAAACACCCCGCACTATGTGCGTGGGGGCTGAAACCAAGGACTACCATCTTTCGGGTTATATATACATATACATAAGCGGCCGCCTGAGGAGTAGTTTACTACTTGAGCGCACAAGTATAAAAAGCTCTTATATCATATTGAAACATTGTTTTCACAAATCATACATGTCATTTAAAACATAATATCCTTCGAGCACTGCGTCTCTATTAAACGAGCGCCCTGCAGGACTTCCTCAAAGTAGTGCTCGGCAGGCACTCGACTTCTGTCCGAATCTTGGGATGCAATGCCGGTGGCCTTCATATCTGCCCAGTATGTCTTGACACGGGCCAGAGCCATCCGCGCTCCCTCAATACACGTCGACCGCTTTATTGCGTCGATACGCGGTACCGCACCAAGGAACTGCTGCACTAAACCAAAATAACTCTTCGGCTGGGGTCCACCCGGCCACAAATGAGTCATGACATGCTTCATGGCAAGTCCGGATAGTCGATTCAGCTCGGCCCATTCGGCCAATCGATCGGTCAACGGAAGAAGACGCTCCGGACTATGGAATTGCGACCAATATAGCTCTTCCCTTCTGTGCCCCTTCTGGCCTCGGAAGTGCTCAATCGCGTCTGCGGCGCTTCGCCGCTAAGTCGAGATAAGCATCCTCCGAACTCCACAACTTGTCCAATTGAGCATACTTTGGATCCGTATATTTCCTCCATGGCGAAAGCGGTTTTCCGGCCGCAATTGCCCGGCTGACTCAGCTCCTCCTTGGCAGCTCTCAAAGTCGAGCGGGCATCCTTGGATTTAGCGGCGGCCTTTTTCAGCCCTCTTTCTCCGCAGCGTTCTTTTTCAAGAACCTCGCAGCGATCGGTAGTATTCTTCAACTTTCGGCCATATCGGCCATTTCCTCTTCTTTGGCGGTGAGCAGCCCGTTCGGCTTTTAGCTCTTGGCCGCCCTTAAAGCGCCGCATTACTATTCTGGCTTGCTCTTTCGCTCGGGGAGTTCCGCCGCAGCTCCTCCACAACAGCGGCACCATCTGTATTAAGCATACAAATAGTAAGACATGGGCGTCAAGCTCCCTTACCGGTGTCCGCGAGAAGTCGCATACCTTGTGACTCGTCAAACCGTTTATTGACCAGCGCGATGTCCGCATCCGCCTCATCAAGTTGCCGCTTTAGTTCGGCATATTCATCGATCCGGCTGGCCACGGACGCCCGCCACCTGTTTAGGAGCGGCGATATGTTATAATCGAGATTTTGATCCTCAGCACGCTGTCAATTTTGACAGCATACCGAGTCTCAGGGGATACTATCTATACAGGGCGCATTCTATATGCATAACTATCAGAAGGTACATCATTTTTGCGTACCTCGAACCCCGTCAGTAAGCTTCTGACGGCTTCATGCAATCCGCTCTCCGCGGATGCAATTCTTTCAATCACCGTACCCTTTAACACACGGTGATCCTCTGAGATAGCCGCTCACCCGAGCAGATCCTTCAGCTCCTCCGACCGCACACCACTTGGCGCTGGACCTTCCGGCCCCGCCGGACTTGGGGGAACCCTCTGCGACGACACCTCAGGGTCGTCCGCCTCGCATGAGGGTGCGACAGGTGGAGGCGTTTCACTCTCCATCATCTCCGGAAGAAGATCCCCTGAAGACGAGCTCTGCTGAGAAGGCTGAGGTCCGAACTACAAGGTACAATTTCGGTTATCTTCATAAATAAATACAGGGATGTTCCTTCTTTACAAGACCCCTTCTTTTTTACTTACGGCTCGCTGGAGGGCTGATCCCCTTGGGGAAATAGTGCGGCTGGGTTACTTCCCAGCGCCGGACTCTCTGACGAAGATTCCTTTTCCCTCTTTGAGGCCTTGACCTCCGGATCTTCCGAAGCGGTCCTCTTCTCTCCTCGAAAGATGGGACTTTTAATCCCTCCTTCCTTGATAGCCTCCTTCGTAAAGGCAGTTGCTTCCCCGCTCCCCCCTTCGCCTTCTTCAAAAGGCGCGGCCTTTAACATCTTGGTCAGCATGGGATCCGGCGTGGTCTCCGGGAGGGGAGCCGGACACCTTATTAACTTTGCCTTGGCTATCCACTCCTGTTCAAGAAATGGCTCCTTTAAAGGGCATATATATATGATAAATGAATGAACAGCTTGTCCGGTTACATGACTACTTACTTGAGTATTTGGGCGATTGCAGCTTAGTCCTGCGTCCTCAGTCAGGTCCGGACACTTCTCTTGTGATTCGAAGAACAGTTTATACATCTCCACGGGCGTCGTGCCCATAAAATTTTGGAGAGCTCGTGGTCCCTCGGATTAAATTCCCATAGGCGGAGGCGGCGTTTGGAGGCGAAGGCGCGGATCAGCATAACCCGCGCCACGGCAACAAGATTGATCTCTCTTTCTTGGAGGTCTCGAACACGGCCCCGCAGCAAAGGCGTCCTTGGGCGGCCTCGGTCGAGCCCCTTGTTGACCCATGACGCCAGCCGCTGTGGTGGACCTGAGCGGAAGGCGGGGAGCGCCACCCATTTGGTGCCCGGGAGCGGTGATATAAAACCACTCCCGTTGACACAAACCAAGCTCCTCTTGAAAAGAGCCCTCAGACCCACGGAGCATCAGCACATTTGCTTATGACCGCCCTCCGCACTCTGCTTGTTGCCCCCCGATCATCTTTGGCTCCACCTTAAAGGTCTTGAGCCACAGTCCAAAGTGGGGGGTAATATGGAGGAAGGCCTCACATACTACAATGAATGACGAGATATGGAGGATGGACTCCGGATTCAAGTCATGGAAATCCAGCCCATAATAAAACATGAGACCCCGCACAAAGGGATCCGTCGGGAAGCCTAAACCCCGAAGGAAGTGAGACACGAACACCACGTTCTCGCCGGGCTCGGGAGTGGGAATGACCTGCCCTAGAGTAGGCAGCCTATGCGATATCTCGCCGGTTAGATACCTGGCGTCTCGCAGCTTTAGCACATCTTCTTCTGTGACGGAGGAAGACATCCATCGGCCGTCTTGGCGGAGCCGGACATCGTCGAAGGTCGGGCGCATAAATCTGAAGCTTTTGGTGTTATAACTCAAGCGAGGCGAACTCGATGGAGGGTGTAAAAAGAAGAGGGCCTTGGTCTCATTATAAAGAGGTTGAATACCAAGAGCCCTCCCGTGGTCGATTAGGACTCGCCTTTGATAGAGGCATGCATGCCGACGGGCAGTTGGGTTACCCGTCCATATTGATGGGAATCCCGGAATAAGGGGCACGATCTATGCTTTGATAAGGCGTGCCAAGGAAACCGCCTCGCTAAGCCTTGCTGAGGTGGAACAGCAAAAACAATTCATATATAGACCTGGCCACGGTGTGATGTCACGCCATGAATACGTCGATGAGATCTGTGCAAAAGTTATTCTCTCTTGGTGGTATGTGGAACTTGTTTTGCGAGCGGACACTATCTGGTGTTCAAAACCTTCTATGAAGTATTCGGAGGAGAAACCCGCCTTGCAATGCGAAGACAATATATGCGCCGGACTCGTCGTCATTGAAGCCTGGTTCAGAGGCTCCGAGGAGTCTGGACTAGGGGTGTCCGGATAGCGAACTATCATCACGGCCGGACTCCAAGACTATGAAGATACAAGATTGAAGGCTTCGTCCCGTGTCCGGATGGGACTTTCCTTGGCGTGGAAGGCAAGCTTGGCGATACAGATATGTAGATCTCCTACCATTGTAACCGACTCTGTGTAACCCTAAGCTATCCGGTGTCTATATAAACCAGAGGGTTTTAGTCCGTAGGACGAACAACAATCATACCATAGGCTAGCTTCTAGGGTTTAGCCTCCTTGATCTCGTGGTAGATCTACTCTTGTACTACCCATATCATCAATATTAATCAAGCACGAGTAGGGTATTACCTCCATCGAGAGGGCCCGAACCTGGGTAAAAACATCGTGTCCCTTGTCTCCTGTTACCATCCGCCTAGACGCACAGTTCGGGACCCCCTACCCGAGATCCGCCGGTTTTGACACCGACAGGTTGTCTCTTAATTATTGCATCAAATGCAAGCGCCATGTAATTGCGTTACTTTATCGCTATGCATTAGCAATAGTTGTAGAAGCAATAGTTGGCGAGATGACCCCGACGCAACGATGGAGATAAAGGTGTCGAGCCGGTGACGATGGAGATCATAACGATGCTTTGGATATGGAGATCAAAATCACACGATGATGATGGCTATATCATGTCACATATTTTGATTGCATGTGAGTTTATCCTTTATGCATCTTATTTTGCTTAGAACGGCGGTAGCATTATAAGATGATCCCTTCACTAAATTTCAAGAAAAAAAGTTTTCTCCCTATGTATGCACCGTTGCCAAAGTTTGTCGTTTCGAAGCACCTCGTTATGATCGGGTGTGATAGACTCTACGTTCACATACAACGGGTGTAAGACAGTTTTGCACATGCAGAATACTTGGGCTAAACTTGACGAGCCTAGCATGTACAGACCGAAAGGTCGAACATGAGTCATATAGTAGATATGATCAATATGGAGATGTTCACCATTGATGACTACCCCATCTCACATGATGAACGGACATGGGTTAGTTGGTTTGGATCAAGTATCACTTAGATAACTTGAGGGATGTTAATTTAAGTAGGAGTTCATTAGCAATTTGATTAATTGAACTTAATTTATCATGTACTTAGTCTTGATAGTATTTGCATATCTATGTTGCAGATCAATGGCCCGTGTTACCCGTTCCCTTGTATTTTTAATGCGTTCCTAGAGAAAACTAAGTTGAAAGATGATGGTAGAAATAATGCGGACTGGGTCCGTGATCTGAGGATTATCCTTATTGCTGCACAGAAGAATTATGTCCTTGATGCACCGCTAGGTGACAGACCTACTACAGGAGCTGATACAGACATTTTGAACGTTTGACAAGCTCGATGTGATGACTACTTGATAGTTTAGTGCGCCATGTTTTACGGTTTAGAAACGGGGCTCCAAAGACATTTTGAACGCCATGGAACATATGAGATGTTCCAAGAGCTGAAATTGGTATTTCAGGCTTATGCCCGTGTTGAGAGGTATGAGACCGCTGACAAGTACTTTGCCCACAAGATGGAGAATAGCTCAGCTAGTGAGCATGTGCTCAGATGTCTGGGTACTGCAATCGCTTGAATCAAGTGGGAGTTAACCTTCCAGATAAAATAGTGATGGACAGAGTTCTCCATTCACTATCACCAAGCTACTGGAGCTTCATGAGGAACTATAATATGCAAGGAATGACTAAAACAATTTTTGAGCTCTTCGCGATGCTGAAATCAGCGGAGGTAGTAATCAAGAAAGAGCATCAAGTGTTGATGCTTAATAAGACCGCTAGTATTAAGAAAAAGGGCAAGGGAAAGAAAGGGAACTTCAAGAAGAACGGCAAGCAAGTTGCCGCTCCCATGAAGAAGCCCAAAGCTGGACCCAAGCCTGATACTTAGTGCTTCTACTGCAAAGGAAATGGTCACTAGAAGCGGAACTGCCCCAAATACTTGCAGAGAAGAGGGATGGCAGAGTAAACAAAGGTATATTTGATATACATGTTATTGATGTGTAATTTACTAGTGCTCGTAGTAGCCCATGGGTATTTGATATCGGTTCAGTTGCTAAGATTAGAAACCCGAAACAGGAGTTGCAAAATAAGGGGAGACTAGTTAAGGGCGAGGTGATGATGTGTGTTAGAAATGTTTCCAAGATTGATACGATCACCATTGCACACTCCCTCTACCTTCAGGATTAGTGATGAGCCTAAATAAATGTAATTTGGTGTGTGCGTTGAGCATGAACATGATTAGATCATGTTTATTGTAAATACGGTTATTCATTTAAGTCAGAGAATAATTGTCGTTCTGTTTACATGAATAAAACCTTGTATGGTCATACACCCAATGTAAATGGTTTATTGAATCTCGATCGTAGTGATACACATGTTCATAATATTGATGCCAAAAGATACAAAGTTGATAATTATAGTGCAACATACTTGTGGCACTGGCGTTTAGGTCATATTGGTGTAAAGCACATGAAGAAACTCCATGCAGATAGACTTTTGGAATCACTTGATTATGCATCATTTGATACTTGCGAACCATGCCTCATGGGCAAGATGACAAAAAACTATGTTTTCCAAAACAATGAAGCGAGCTAATGACTTATTGGAAATAATACATACCGATGTATGCGGTCCGATGAGTGTTGCGGCACTCGACGGGTATCGTTATTTTCTAACCTTTACAGATGATTTGAGTTGGTATGGGTATATCTACTTAATGAAAAACAAATCTAAAACATTTAAAAACTTCAAAGACTTTCAGAGTGAAGTAGAGAATCGTCGTAACAAGAAAATAAAGTTTCTACGATCTGATTGCGGAGGCGAATATTTGAGTTACGAGATTGGCCTTCATTTAAAACAATATGGAATTGTTTCACAACTCACGCCACCTAGAACACCACAACATAATGGTGTGCTCGAAAGTTGTAACCACACTTTATTATATATGGTGCTTTCTATGATGTCTCTTACCGATTTGCCTTTATCATTTTGGGGTTATGCATTAGAGACAGCCACATTCACATTATATAGGGCACCATCTAAATCTGTTGAGATGACTGTCGGTGTCAAAATCGGCGGATCTCGGGTAGGGGGTCCCGAACTGTGCGTCTAAGGCGGATGGTAACAGGACGCGGGGGACACGATGTTTATCCAGGTTCGGGCCCTCTCGATGGAGGTAATACCCTACTTCCTGCTTGATTGATCTTGATGATATGAGTATTACAAGAGTTGATCTACCACGAGATCGTAGAGTCTAAACCCTAGAAGCTAGCCTATGGTATGATTGTTGTTGTCCTACGGACTAAACCCTCCGGTTTATATAGACACCCGAGGGGGCTAGGGTTACAGAGAGTTGGTTACAAGGGAGGAGATCTACATATCCGTATTGCCAAGCTTGCCTTCCATGCCAAGGAGAGTCCCATCCGGACACGGGACGAAGTCTTCAATCTTGTATCTTCATAGTCCAACAGTCCGGCCAAAGGATTTAGTCCGGCTGTCCGGAGACCCCCTAATCCAGTACTCCCTCAGTAGCCCCTGAACCAGGCTTCAATGACGATGAGTCCGACGCGCAGATTTGTCTTCGGCATTGCAAGGCGGGTTCTTCCTCCGAATACTCCATAGAAGATTTTGAACACAAGGATAGTGTTCGGCTCTGCAAAACAAGTTCCACATACCACCGTAGAGAGAATAATATTTCCACAAATCTAATATGCTGACACGTTTAGTAGCATGACATCATACCCTAGCCCGGTCATTATTCGAACCGTTTTTCTCAACCAGCACTGCACATATTGCGAGGCGGTTTTCTTGGCACGTCTTGTCGAAGCAGAGATCGTGTCCCCTTATCACGGGATTCTCATCAATACGGGCGTGGGTAACCCAACCGCGCCATCGATTACCGCGCTTGGGGAATAAGTGATTTTACCAGGTAAGTGGGGAGGCGCATCGCCTCTTCCGCCCTTATAAAGGGACGAGGATTTACCCCTTTTTACCCACGCCTTCTTCCCCCTTGCTTATCCATTCTTGCGCACTTGAGCTCCAACATCCAAGTTCGCGTCCTTCTCCTCAAACCACTCCAAGCATGTCCGGAGCGGGAGGCAAGTGGATGGTCTCCTCCGTTATGGAGGACAACATCACAAAGCTACGGGAGGCCGGATATCTGTCTGAGGACATCGCACACCGGCTGCCAGATGCGGGGCAGATCATCCCTACGCCCGAACACTATGAGAGGGTGGTTTTCCTTACCCACTTCGTCCACGGACTGGGATTTCCGCTCCACCCATTTGTCCGCGGGGTCATGTTCTACTACGGGCTGGATTTTCACGACCTGGCCCCTACTTCATCCTCATCATTTCGGCGTTTATCATCGTGTGCGAGGCCTTCCTCCGCATCAGGCCCCACTTCGGCCTGTGGCTGAAGACCTTCAATGTTAAACCAAAGGTGGTGGTCGGCCAGCAAGCGGAGTGCGGAGGCGCCATGGTGGGCAAAATGCCTAATGTCACCTGGCTCGAAGGCTCCTATGTGGAGACCATAAAGGGGTGGCAATCGGGGTGGTTCTACATCACCGAGCCGCGCGACACCAACATGGCGGGCGGCCCCTGAATTCCGATCCGGAATCCCCACGTGGCTCACCTCATGGAGAGAGAAGGGCCTATCCTGGGGTTCATCGGTGGAGCTGACCGGACTCCAGAAATGCATCAAGAACATGATGAGCAAGAAGATCAAGCTTGTCAACGTGGTCCAGGTCATGCTCTTCTGCCGGATCCTCCCATGCCAACGAAGGGCATTCAATTTATGGGAGTTTGATCCGGCCAAGCACCAGATGCTGCGAGAGCTCTTCGACACAACGCACAAGGACGTCTGGAGGGTGCTGTTCAAGGGTGCCGAGGTACCTCCTCCCCTTACCGAGGACCGCGGACTCAGCGCAAAGCGTCATGCCAATCCGGTAAGTTTTTATATCCCATAGGATATTTATTTGCCCCAGTTTAACCATGTGCGGGATCTAAACTTCCATGCCATTAACAGGACCGGGTAGAGACAGCGGAGCAGATCGATTGCCCAGCCCCCCTGCCTGAAGATCCTGCAGATGCTCTCCTAACGGAGATGCTGGTTCCGGTGCCTTACGATGTGCCGGTGAAGAAGTCCACGGGGACCCTAAAGGGTCTCCGGCGCAAGGTTATATCGGACTCATCGTCCGATAACTCCGAAGCGCACTCCTCCCACGAAAACGAGGAGGAGGAAGAGGAAAGTTCTCCCCCCCCCCCAGCCGGGGGAGACAAGAAAAGGAAGGCCGCCCCAACCGGGGAGGCCGAAGGGTCCAAGAAGGGAAGGACCCTCCTTCCGGACTGCTCCACGGCGGCCGCCTACAGCGACGACGAGTGGTTACCCAGGGACAAGCCCCTGGCGAAGTCGTAAGTATCCGGATACCATAGTAATTCATTGTATGTTTTATTGCACTGCTTCCCTTCACGCCGAACATGATTATGCAGTCCGTCCCGAGCCCATATCGATGTATCTTCGTCGGATGGTTCTTTGGACCCGTCGGATATGAATAGCGATTCACTTCCTACCGCCTCCTCCCCTCGCCCTTCGGACAACGTCGAGGTGTTGTCTCGAAAGGCTCCGAGACGAGGGGAGGTAGTCCTGGAGGCGCCTCGAGGCGACCTTCCAGATCCTGGGCGCAAAGGGAGCAAGACTCCCATGGGCTCCAAGTTCGGCCCCCAGCCGAACACTGCACCGGACCCTCCGGTAGTTCCGGACTCGGGCAGGCGACCCCTCGTTAAGAGGGGCAAGCCGCCCGTGCAGGTGGCCTCTGTCCATCCAGAGGCATCGGACAACTTGTTGGAAGCGCTTCGCGGCGCTTCCATCGATGAAGAGCACCGCACTATCATGAGTGCGGTGATCGAGAAGGTTCAGTCCGCCAAAAATGAACTAACTGAAGCTTGTGCCAGCCTCCTAACAGGCTTTCAGGTAAGTAATCAAAATATAGGAAAATATTACCGCATAGACAGTAGCCCCTGATGCTCTGTTTGGCGTTCGCGAATGAAGGCCGAATAGAGGATCAAATAATGACTCAGGAGTCTAATCAGAATATGTCTATATGCAGGCTTCACTGCTGGCCGCCGCCGCACGTACTGCGGAGGTCGCTGCACTGAAGCAGGACCTTGAGCGGTCCGAGGAAGAGCTCGGCCTTGCCAAGAGGCAGCTCGAGGAGAGCAAAGGTAAGCAATACCTTGTCTATATATTAAAAAGAAATTTGGTTGTAAAATAATAGGATCAACATGAATTTGCCAGGGGCCACGACCGAAGTGGCGACCTTGAAGAAGGCATTGTCCGAGGCCGAAGACAAAGCGTCCAAGGAGCACACTAGGCGAGAAAAGCAAGAAGCCCGGGTAGGCGAGGTGCGGCAAGAGCTCGAGGCTCTCACCAAAAAACACGAGTCCTTGGAGCGTGAGTCACAGACGCGAGAGTCCGAACTTGCGAAGGCGCTCGAAAGCGCACAAAACGCCAAGGCTGAAGCCCACAAGGCCCTCCAGGAGATTGATGCGGTGAAGAAGATAACCGCGGGTAAGGCATTCATTATGCAAAGCAAGCACGTGAAGGAAACTTTCCATTTACTTACCCGAGTTCGGAGCTCTCCAGGAGCGTTCGCAGATCTTCGTCGCAGTGTGCTGGATGCCGTGGAGTTTTACTGAGCTAAGGAGGGGAGCTCGATGGAAAAGTTGTTCTGGTCTCAGTATACAGGGACCGAACACCCAATGCCCTTGAGCGACCTGCTGAAGCAACTGGTCGAGCTTCACAAGGCGGCCGAACAGGCCAGGAAGGGCTTATAGTCCGGATGTGGCCCGGCAATCCCATGCCTAACAGCTACTTCGGTCTGGTGAGGCGGCTTGTGGATGCCTGCCCACGACTCGAAGTCATAAAGCGGTCCGTCTGCATCGAGGGTGCACGCAAGGCTTTTGCCCGGGCGAAGGTGCACTGGGCGAAGCTGGACGCCATGAAGCTGGTGAAGGAGGGGCCGCCGGAGGGCAAGGAGCATCACCGCCCCGAAATATATTATGACAGTGTCCTGAAGGGTTCCCGCCTTGTGGCGGAGGAATGTGCTAGAGATGTAATTTTTGAATGAACATGCTCATGTGATCCTATAATGTGAAACGAGTTCATTTGCGCTATGCAACGCTTTTTGAATTTAAAATATTACCTTCTATGCGGCCGTTTATAAAATCTGAGAGTTGGTCAGTCGTCAGCTTCTGCCCCCATGTAACTAGTACTGGAGTGTTCGGGATAAACATGAGCACTCTTTATCCCAAATTTGGGTCCTTCGAGGGAGGTGTCACTACTGGAATCAGCTACTTTGCCATCTGCTAGATCTTTGCCGTCCGCTAGCGGACGACAAAGAAGCTCTTTGCCATCAGCCACCGAAAAGGCGACGGCAAAGAAATGGCAGACGACAAAGAAGCTCTTTGCCATGCACCATTTCTTTGCCGTCCGCCAGCTGACGGCAAAGAATCTTTGCCGTCCGCCAGCTGACGGCAAAGAGGGAGGTGGCCCCCACCCACCCGCCTGTTTAAAAAAAACTTAACGCCCCACCTCTTTTCCGTCCGCTAGCGGAGGCAAAGAGCAAAAAAGCGGACGGCAAAGGGGGGCGGACGGCAATGATTTAACTCATCTAACGGCGGTCGCGCCCCACCCCGCCCCTCTCTCTGTGTTTCTCTCCCTCTTCACACGCGCCGCCCCTTCACTCTCCGTCGCCCGTCGCCCCCCACCTCCGCCCACCCCACCGCTCTCCGCCCCCGCCCCACCCCACCCGCCCCCCCCCCCCTGCCCACCGTCGCCCGCCGCCCCTGCCGTCTCGGCGCCCTGTCCCCCCCCCGCCCGCCCCTGCCTCCCAACCACCCGGCGCCCACTGCCTCCCGCCTTGCCGCTTCGCCGCCTGCCTTCTCGCGCCGCCCCCGACCACCCCTCACTGCCGCCGCCTCGCCTGCCCCCGCCTGACCCCAGCCCGTCATAATGCCGCCCGTGCCGCCGCCAACCGCCCGCCCCCCTCCTCCACTGCCCTGCCCTGTGAGCTCTACCTCCTCTTTTTTCTGTTTTTTAGTTTCAGGTTTATGTTTAGTTTAGGTTTAGTTTTAGTTTTAGTTTTAGTTTTAGGTTTAGTTTTAGTTTAATTTTAGGTTTAGATTTAGTTTTTTCCTTTTTTTCTGTTTTTTTAGTTTTAGGTTTATGTTTAGTTTAGATTTAGTTTTAGTTCTAGTTTTAGTTTTAGATTTAGGTTTAGTTTTAGGTTTAGGTTTAGGTTTAGGAAAGAAGAAGAAGAAAAAAAGAGGAGAGGAGGAGAAGAAGAAGAGGAAAAAGGAAAGGAAGAAGAAGAAGAGGAGGAGGGGAAGAAAAAAGAAGAAGATGAAGAAGAAGAAGAAAAAAGAGGAGAGGAGGAGAAGAAGAAGAGGAAAAAGGAAAGGAGGAAGAAAAAGAAGAAGAAGAAGGAAAAAAGGAAGAAAAGGAAGAAAAGGAAGAAGAGGAAGAAGAAGAAAAGGAAAAAAAGAGGAGGTAGAGCCATGGGAGATGGACTTATCTGGTGGCGGGAGGTCCCATGGCTCTATAGCCATGGGAGATGGACTTATCCGTTGTCCTAGCACTCTCTCGGAGATCAAGGCGCGCCAGTCAAGCTCCGCTCCTGAGATAAGGCCTCGTGAACGGCTAGTCCAACTCGCCTTCAAGGTTAGTTATAAGTACTCAGCTATCTTTCTACATTACATTGTGGGCGCTTCCATCAATGATTACAAATGGTCATGTGAGTGGTGTTGCAGGCTGCTATACAGAGTGAGAGAGATATAACGGGGAAACTTCTGGCGGAGGCGGCGGAGAGGCAGCGGGAGTTGGAGGAGAGGACGACAAAGATGTTGGAGGAGGAGAGGGCACAGAATGACATGCAGACAAGGGCCATGTATGAGCTCCTTGTGGTAAGTTTCTTCTGCAGATTACTTGCTAGTCTTAACAATTGAGTCTCATTACTAGCTAGTATGACTCATTAGAAAACCAAATGTGCGATCTGTGTGCGAGAAGTCCGGTCGAGACCGCTCCGCCGATGCTAGTGATTGCTCACAGGAGCACAAGTGAGTTTAATTAGAATGGACATTACTTGCTAGTCTTAACATTTGAGTGTCATAATGCTAACGAGACATTGGAAATGATCTTTGGTGTAGCTTAACTCCAGAAACGCATCGTACGATCCTTCTCCAGCTACCGGCGCGAGCCAGCCCGCTTGTACACCTCCCTGATCACGGTAAGTTTCTCTAGTGTTTTTCTTAACAAATGCATGAAGACCTAGACTTAGCTTTATTTCCTCCAATATGCTTACCATAATGACCTAGAGTTAGCTTCTTTTCCTCCAAAATGACTTAATATGCTTACGGACCTCATAAACCATCCATTCTACCTAAGTTAGCTCTAAAACGATATGTACTTAGGTTACTTATGTCAAAAATTGCATAATTAGCTTAGTTAGCTCATAAACGATCCACTTTACCTAAAGTTAGCTTTAAAATGACTCATTTTACCTTAGTTAGCTTACAAGTGATCCAATTTATCCAAGTTAGCTCTAAAATGACCCGTTTTACGTAGATTAGCTCCTAAATGATCCATTTTACCTACGTTAGCTTTAAAATGACCCATTTCAGCTAGGTTAGCTCCAAAATGACCCATTTCACCTAGGTTAGCTCCAAAATGACCCATTTCACCTAGACTTGCTCCTAAACGATCCATTTCACCTAAGTTAGCTAAAAATGATCCATTTCACCTAAATTAGCTCATAAATGATCCATTTCACCTAAGTTAGCTAAAAAACGATCCATTTCACCTTAGTTAGCTCAAAAACGTGGCATTTCACCTTAGTTAGGTCATAAACGACCCATTTCAACTAAGTTAGCTCATAAAAGCTCATAAATGATCCATTTCACCTAAGTTAGCTAAAAAACGATCCATTTCACCTTACTTAGCTCAAAAACGATGCCCTTCACCTTAGTTAGCTCATAAACGACCCATTTCAACTAAGTTAGCTCATAAATGATCCATTTCAACTAAGTTAGCTCATAAACAACCCATTTCAACTTTGTTAGCTCAAATATGATCCATTTCACCTAAGTTAGCTCATAAATGACATATACTTCTTGTTCTAGTCTTCTTCTTGTTCTAGTCACCTATTTCTAACTTTCTTATTTACCATTTTGCAGATTTCATTCACTTCATGGAAGCTAGCTTGCTATGATGGAGTGCTTGCTTTTCCTTTGATGAAACTTTGCATTGTATCTAGCTTGCTATCATGGAACTTGCTTATGTATGAACAATGTGTATGGATGGAACTTGCTTATGTATGAACAATGTGTATGGACGAAACTGATGTGATATGTGATATGAAACTTATGTGCTAGATATGTGATATGAAACTTATGTGCTGGAATGTGATATATATTTGCTGTGAAAATTGTTGGAGTAAAAAAACAGAAAAAAGAGACAATATGCAGGATCTTTGCAAATGCCACCGACGGCAAAGAGATCTTTGCCATCAGCAGCGGCCGGCAAAGAGGCCACGTGGCAGGCAACTGTACTTCCTGGGAGGCTGACCAATTTGGTCAGTTTGCCCACAGTGGCTGACGACACAGGGTTTGCCGTCCACAACGGACGGCAAAGGCCTGCCGTTAACCACCTAACGGAATAACAACGCATTTATTGCCGTCCGCCTTCTTTGCCATCCGCTGCTGATGGCAAAGGCCCCTTTGTCGTCAGCTGCCCGAAGCGGACGGCAACGCAACTCTTAGCCGTCCCCTACTTTGCCGTCCCCTTTTGCCGTCCGTGGCTGACGGCAAAGGTCTTTGCCGTCCGCCATCCATGCCTTTGCTGTCCGCCGTGGCAGATGGCAAAGTAGCTGATTCCTGTAGTGTGTTCAGCATAATGAACCAGGCAATCGTACTATAAGGCTTTATCACTCTCACTTAGCTATAGAAGTCTACAATTTTAAATTTTGGCGAAGCCCCTAGTATTCGGAAGGCCGAATTTGGGGCGCTATATACGCCTAAGTCGGGCAAGGCCGACTCCTCGCCCGAAGCGGAAAAAGTTCTTATTTTCTTATCTCACATATTTTTGGTTGAGTAATATCTTGCCACCATTTTCTTTTATTTTTGGCTGGTGTGAGTACGAACCAAACACAGGGCAAAAGTCAGCCCTAGGGTTCCATGCCCTCGAAATCACAACACGCGTCATCGCTGGTCCAACCCAACACGCAAAATGCCTGGGCCGTCGCACGACCTTCTCTGAATCTGTTCCTCTCGCTTCAATTCCTGCCAAGCTGCGCCGCTGCTCCAACTAACATTTGTTTCCTCTCCCTTCAATTCCTGCCAAGCTGCGCCGCTGCTCCAACAAACATTTGTTCGTTTAGCCCTCTCACACCGGGATGGTTAAGCGCAAGGGCAGGAGGCGGCCGACCATGATGTCCCGTAGCCGCGAGGGTGTGGCCGAGAGTGAGCCGCTACTGGGGAACAGCGGGTTGCACGGCGCGGATGATGTCTGCTTCGCCTGCAAGGATGGTGGCAATCTAGTCATCTGCGACAACAGGTTCGCCCTCACCGCGGTCTTTCCTCGTTCTTATCTGCTTCATATTATGCTTGATTTGTTGCCCCTTCCAGCATCTGCACCAAGGCTTACCATAGAACATGCTTGACGGAAGATGAGGACAGTTCGCATGATGATTTTATATGTCGTGAGTATTTACTATTCTTCCACTAGCATCGGTACTTTTTCTTGCGGAGAAGGAGGAGGTCTTGTGGCTTGGTTGATGCGCAGTACCTGCAGTTCTTTATAAGAAAAATTTGATTCCAGGAATCTGATCAGTTTCTTTGATTACTGACTGAGTTACTGCTAAATGTGGCAGGTTGGCACACTTGCTTTATCTGCAAGCAGCCGTCATCCTATCAATGATTCTGCTGTCCAGATGTATCTGTCTGTGTCTCTTGCCTGACCAAAGCACAATTTGCAAGATTGACGGAAACAAAGGGATTCTGCATCAACTATGTAAGGATAGTGGTCACAATTGAGAGGAATAATGATGTCTCTGAAGGGGTAACCGAATTTTAATTCATCAAGTATATAATTGTTTTATTTTGTTTTAGCAATTGCACTGATTTATTTTCAAGTATGGTAAATAATTTGGAGTCAAGGTAACATCTGACTCATTTTCTGATAGTATTTAATAGTTATTCTTTGGCTATGGCATTTGGCCCCGCGAGTTTCTTTCCTTTTTACTCAGTTCTTACTTTTGAGTATAGATATTCTCTATTTTCTAGGAGAAGGTGGATTTTGAAACACAAAGTTATGAATATTTTTTCAAGCGTTACTGGAAGGCACTTAATAGAAAAGAGTGCCAGAAATTGGATGAACTTGAAAAGGCTTACAATTATTTGAATAATAGCCCAAAATTCACTGAAGTGTCATATTTGAAGAATTCTGAGGATGACAGTAATTTATTAATGAAAGAGAAAATTTGGACCATGAACTCCAAGTCCAGTACTTTCAAAAGGGGTTCTCACGGAAACAGGGAATCATTTGCTGCTCTTGTTCCTGCTAACATCAATTTGATCTATTTGAGGAGATCTTTAGCTAAGAAGTTTCTAAATCAGCCAGAGACATTTGAAAGTAAAGTTGTTGGCCGTTTTGTTCGAATGAAATTAAAGTATCAACTCGATCAAGGAGAATGGCGCATGCTTGGAAGAGTGACTGGTAATGTTCTACTTTTAGCATTCCCTTGTTTTAGTTCTTTTCAGACCTATACCATCTTCTACTAAGTAAATAAGTAAGTAACAAGAGCAAACTCCATACACACATCAAGTTATTATTTGCTGACGATAACAGGCATTGGGAAATCCTCCGAAGAATATAAGATAGACAAGACAGGGGACACATCTACAGATATGCTTTTGTATATTTTTGACAGGTGTCCAGTCAAAATTTCAATGTTGTTAAATGAAAAGATCACGGAGGTAATTTATAATGCTTTTTAAATTTGAGAAGTACACATTTTTCTGTCCAAATATCAGTCCAGTAATTGAAAGAGGCTCAAGATTGTCACCGTTAATATTTACCCAAATGCATTAATGATGTATAAGTTCTTTACAATACCATATTACCTACTTTTCTTGTATGCATATTAATAAGACATTTTGTTGACAATAATAGAAAGAATGTGAAGATCTTCAGCAGTTGGTCCAGAAAAAAAACTTCAAA
Organism: Aegilops longissima; assembly: GCA_021605205.1. Taxonomy (NCBI): domain Eukaryota; kingdom Viridiplantae; phylum Streptophyta; class Magnoliopsida; order Poales; family Poaceae; genus Aegilops; species Aegilops longissima. Next base: position 133,735,839 of record CM038679.1, read on the forward strand.
AGGCTCACCGTTGTAAGTTTTTGTTACCTCAACATGCATACTTTCGTGTTAACTACTGAAACAGGACATGTAAATGTATTTGCATGCCCGCACAAGTTTGATGACGAGAAACACGTATTTTGCAAGTTTGTGCACCAAACTAACCGCCACGCGCAAGTTCTAACACTTGAAGTGTATTTACCTCTATCCTATACAACATTGTGGCTCTCTGAATGTGGTGCCTTTTACAGGCGGAGCTTGAAGGTAAAGAGAAAAGTGTACACTGCGACATGGTCAATCATGTAAGTTCGTTAGGAAGTTTGACCAATTTTGTTTTCCTGTTAATTTGTTTGAAATGTTAACCAAGTCATCCTTTCCTTCACAGAGGATCGATACAGAAATTAACAGACTGGGCCACCTGGCTGATAAGGCCAATTTTGCAGGAAGGCGTAAAGAATATCCTTGCCAGATTTAAGATATTTCGATTATTAAGGATTTTGGCACCTACCTCATTAGTCCCTTTCTTGGTTTCGTACTTATGCCTCATACTACTTCATTGCAATGCACCTACCATAGGACTGAACAGCGACCAGCTCTCGCCTTATCATGACAGTTAGTTTTCGGCTTTCTCTACTGAGGTGCTCGTCCGGAAGAACCGGGACACAATCGCAGTAGCTCTCCCAGCGCTACCTTAGCCGATATAGCGGAACATAAGGTACCAAAACATGGGAGCCGGGCAAACCCAACTATTGACCCAAGACATGATTCGGAGCTGATGCATATAATGCTATAAGTTCGGGGTGCCGCACTGTCAAAAGTGCTCGGACTTCTCACGCCGTATTATGGGGCATACGAAAGCCCCTGGTGTACTGACCGTACCAGAATGTACGGGTACAAGTTGTCGTAAATAAACATATTATTGAAAGGGATGGATAATGCAATAATAGACTAATGCTATGTAGTGTTATTTAGATAATACGTCTAAGCATACTGATACAAGTAGAGCAATAAGCAAAAAATAGGACTATTTGACATGTCCCATCCAAGGGCAAGCTGCGTATGGGTATTAAAAAATGGGTATGTCGATTGTTATTAGAGACCACCTGGGGTTCCCTTGTACGTCTTAGCTTCTTGCCTCCTTGGTTGTTCCTTCCCGTAATGTGTCCGGCTATCATAATGCCGGAAAGGGCTTCCAGAGAGTAAGGTCCTGAAAGAGAAGGAATAAGAAAGGTATGCAGCCCCTAGGGCCGTTGAGCCGCATTGGGAGACGCTCCCTGATCGTGCCCCCGCTTATGCCCATGGTATTTTCAGTGCGTAATTATGTATGCGCGGCACAGATTTCGTCGCTTGACTGGGACTAGGACGGGGGCCGAATTGCTATGCAAGCTCTGAACATGCCAGGCTATCCTGTTGCAGGTTACTCCGGACTCGCTTGACAGTGTCCGGGGGATGTATCGCCGAATTGGCGGTTTGCCTTAAAAGGCCGTTTTGTGCTTCTACTGCAAGGGCCGCAGTGTGCTCCTCCGTTCGGAGCGAGCGTTCTGTGTTTCCATTGACTGTTATGACCCCCCCTAGGTCCTGGCATCTTGAGCTTGAGGTATGCGTAATGCGGTACCGCGTTGAATTCTGCGAATGCGGTTCGCCCGAGCAAAGGCGTGATAGCCATCGCAAACAAGACGATATCAAGATTAACTCCTCGCTTCGAAGTTGTCCGGAGATCCGAAGACCACTTCCAGCAGTGATTGAACCCGCATAATGGGCCTCTACACTGGATGACGCTTTAAAGGTGGTTTTGGTGGGTTTGATCCTCGAGGATTTATACCCATTTTGCGCGACCGTATCCCGATAGAGCAGGTTCAGGCTGCTGCCGCCGTCCATGAGGACTCGAGTGAGGTGAAATCCGTCGACGATTGGGTCTAAGACCACGCGCGGATCCGCCATGACGGATGCTAGTGGGTGGTCCCTCGCGATCGAAGGTGATCGGACAAGAGGACCATGGATTGAACTTTGGGGCGAGGGCTCCATCGCATAGACGCCCCTTAGTGCACGCCTGCTCCCTCTTGGGAATGTGGGTTGCGATATCATGTTAACCGTCTTCACTTGTGGGGGGAACCTCTTCTGTCCTCCCGTGTTCGGCGGCCGGGGCTCCTCCTCGTCGTCACTATGCAACCCCTTGTCCTTGTTTTCGGCATTCAACTTGTCGGCCTGCTTGAACACCCAACATTCTCTGTTGGTGTGATAGGCTAGCTTATCGAGGGTGCCGTGGATTTGACACTAGCGATCGAGTATGCGATCCAAACTGGATGGGCCCGGAGTACTTCTTTTGAATGGCTTTTTTCGCTGACCGGATCTAGAGCCTCTGAATCCGGCATTGACTGTCATATCTTCAGTGTTATCGATGTTGTTGCGGCGCTTGTGTCTGTTACGACGTGGTCTGCCGTTGGCATCTTTAGTATCTGAGGTGCCCGGATTCCTTGATGTGTTGTTGCTGCGAGCCAGCCAGCTATCTTCGCCCCCGCAAAAGCGGGCCATGTGTGTCGTGAGGGCTGCCATAGACTTCGGCTTCTCCTGGCTGAGGTGTCGGGCAAGCCACTCGTCACGGATGTTATGCTTGAATGTCGCTAAGGCCTCTGCATCCGGACAGTCGACAATTTGGGTTTTCTTAGTTAGGAACCGTGTCCAGAATTGCCTGGCCGATTCCCCTGGCTGCTGAGTTATATGGCTCAAGTCATCAGCATCCGGTGGTCGCACATAAGTGCCTCGGAAGTTGTCAAGGAATGCATCTTCCAAATCCTCCCAGCTGCCAACGGAGTCTGCTGGCAGGCTATTCAGCCAGTACCGAGCTGGTCCTTTGAGTTTTAGTGGGAGGTACTTGATGGCATGTAGATCATCACAGCGAGCCATGTGGATGTGGAGGAGGAAATCCTCAATCCATACTACGGGATCTATTGTACCATCGTACGATTCGATGTTTAAGGGATTAAAACCCTCCGGGAATTTGTGATCCATAACTTCATCAGTGAAGCATAGGGGGTGTGCGGCGCCTCTGTGCCGGGCTATATCACGACGTAGTTCATATGAGTCTTGTCTGCTGTATTCGGCCCGGCCGGATTTTCCTTTAGTGTACCCGGCGTGACGGTCATCGTCCCGCGTTGGTGCGCTCCCCCATGACCCGTAGATCGATCTTGCATGTTTTTCCCTGCTTTCCAATACGTCTCGTAGGTCCCGCGTGTTACCCCGGGCCTTGGTATCTTTGTTTGCGTGGCGGCGGGGTGCAGGCTGAACTTCAGGCTGAAACGCCTCTCTGTCTCGGCCACGAGGTGGCCGGTCAGCCGCATCGTACGCTGATGATGTTGGTTTCAATGCTTCGTCCTCGAGTCGGGGTAGCAACCTGCGCTTTGGGTAACTCTTGGAGGAGCGTTCGAGTTCGTATTCCTCGGCCGCCAGGACTTCGGTCCATCTGTCTGCTAGCAAATCTTGATCAGCTTGAAGTTGTTGTTTCTTTTTCTTCAGGCTATTTGTTGTGTCTATAAGCTGGTGCTTGAAGCGCTCCTGTTCGACGGGATCCTCAGGCACAATAAATTCTTCGTTGCCGAGGCTCACCTCGTCTTCGGAGAGAGGCATGTAATTGTCCTCCTCCGTTTCTCCATCTGCTGCCTGTTCTAGAGGGATAGCTTGTTCACCCTCCCGATCTAAATCGTGCTGGAGGGGATTATTGTCTTCGACACTATCCGGAGTGTTATTGTCTCTTGTGCCGGTATCACTGCTTTTGCTATGGCGGGACTTAGAGCGGCGCCGCTGATGTTGATGCTTGGGCTGCTTCTTGGAGGGGTCATCCTCCACTGTCTCATCGCCATTGCCTTCTTTGGGGGTGTCCACCATGTATATATCATATTGTGAGGTGGCGGTCCAGCGCCCTGTGGGCGGTGGTTCCTGTTCGTCTCCTGCATCGTCATCCATACCGTCGATGTCTTCGGAGTCGAAGTCGAGCATGTCGGTTAAATCGTCGACAGTGGCTACTAAGTGGGTGGTGGGTGGGGAGCGAATTTCTTCGTCGTCCGCATCCCATTCTAGCCGGACATAGTTCGGCCAAGGTTCTCCTAACAAGGAGAGAGACCTTAATGAATTTAGCACGTCGCTGAAAGGCGAGTGCTGAAAGATATCCTCGGAGGTAAACACCATGATCGGCGCCCAATCGGATTCTATAGGCACGGACGCAGGCGGCTTGGAGTCCGTGGCTGGAGATGAATCAAGTGGTTTGGCAACACGGTTCTCGTAAGGGGTGAAGTCAGTATCCGGCTCTATCGCCACTGAGAGTGCGGCCTCCATGGTGGGGTCTATCCCCATGTCCTCGGATGGCGCGATTTGCTCCGGATTGAAGGCCGGAGTAGTTGCAGATGCGATCTCCCGAACACTGTCCGACGGAAGAGCTAAATCATGCTCGTCGTGATTGTGCGGCGCACCTGACAAGGGCTCGAATCCGTCGAAGATCTAGTCCCCGCGGATGTCGGGGTTGTAGTTCAAGTTTCCGAACCTGACCTGATGGCCAGGGGCGTAGCTCTCGATTTGCTCCAGATGGCCAAGCGAAGTTGTTCAGCGGCGGCCGCTGAATATGAAGATCTGTCCGGGAGGAAAACCTCACCTGGACCGCATCGTTCTGAGATGATCGAAGGAGCCATCAAGCCTTACGGTGGCGACGATGGAACTCTCAATGAAAGCACCAATGTCGGTGTCAAAACCGCGGATCTCGGTAGGGGTCCCGAACTGGCGCCTAAGGCGGATGGTAACAGGAGGCGGGGACACGATGTTTATCCAGGTTGGGCCCTCTCGATGGAGGTAATACCCTACTTCCCGATTGATTGATTTTGATTATATGAGTATTACAAGAGTTGATCTACCACGAGATCGAGAGGCTAAACCCTAGAAGCTAGCCTATGGTATGATTGTTGTTGTCCCATTTGACTAAACCCTCCGGTTTATAGAGACACCGGAGGGGCTAGGGTTACGTAGTCGATTACAAGGGAGGAGATCTACATATCCGTATTGCCAATCTTGCCTTCCACGCCAAGGAGAGTCCCATCCAGACACGGGACGAAGTCTTCAATCTTGTATCTTCATAGTCCAACAGTCCAGCAAAAGGATATAGTCCGGCTGTCCGGAGACCCCCTAATCCAGGACTCCCTCAATGACACCATATGAACTATGGTTTGGCAAGAAACCTAAGCTGTCATTTCTTAAAGTTTGGCGATGCGACACTTATGTCAAAAGGATTCAGCCTGATAAGCTCGAACCCAAATCGGAGAAGTGCGTCTTCATACAATACCCTAAGGAAACTATTGGGTACACCTTCTACCACAGATCCGAAGGCAAGATCTTTGTTGCCAAGAATGGGTCCTTTCTAGAGAAGGAGTTTCTCTCGAAAGAAGTGGGTGGGAGGAAAGTAGAACTTGATGAGGTAATTTTACCTTCTCTCTAATTGGAAAGTAGCACATAAGAGAAAATCGTTCCCATGATGCCTACACCAACTAGAGAGGAAGCTAATGATGATGATCATGAAACTTCAGATCAAGTTACTACAGAACTTCGTAGGTCGACCAGAACACGTTCCACACCAGAGTGGTATGATAACCAAGTTTTGGAAGTCATGTTACTAGACCATGGCGAACCTACGAACTATGAAGAAGCTATGATGAGCCCAAATTCCGATAAATGGCTTGAGGTCATGAAATCTGAGATAGGATTCATGTATGAGAACAAAGTATGGACTTTTGTGGACTTGCCTGATGATCGGCAAGCCATTGAGAATAAATGGATCTTCAAGAAGAAGATGGACGTTGATGGTAATGTCACTATCTACAAAGATCGACTTGTCGCAAAAGGTTTTCGACAAGTTCAAGGTATTGACTACGATGAGACTTTCTCACTCGTAGTGATGCTTAAGTTTGACCGAATCATGTTAGCAATTACTTCATTTTATGATTATGAAATCTGGCAAATGGATGTCAAAACTGCATTCCTTAATGGATTTCTTAAAGGAGAGTTGTATATGATGCAACCAGAAGGTTTTGTTGATCCTAAAGGTGCTGACAAAGTATGAAAGCTCCAGCGATCCATCTATGGACTAGTGCAAGCATCTCGGAGATGGAATATACGCTTTGATGAGGTGATCAAAGCATATGGTTTTATACAGACTTACGGTGAAGCCTGTATTTACAAGAAAGTGAGTGGGAGAGCTCTGTAGCATTTCTGATATTATATATGGATGACATATTGTTGATTGGAAATGATATAGAATTTGTGGATAGCATAAAAGGATACTTGAAAAAAATTCAATGAAAGACCTTGGTGAAGTTGCTTATAAATTGGGCATCAAGATCTATAGGGATAGATCGAGACGCTTAAAAGGACTTTCACAAAGCACATACCTTGACAAAGTTCTGAAGAAGTTCAAAATGGACCAGTCAAAGAAAGGGTTCTTGTCTGTGTTGCTAGGTGTGAAATTGAGTCAGACTCAAAGCCCGACCACGGCAGAAGATAGAGATAAAATGAAAGTCATTCCCTATGCCTCAACCATAGGTTCTATCATGTACGCTATGTTGTGTACTAGACCTGATGCGTGCCTTGCAATAAGTTTGGCAGGGAGGTACCAAAGTAATCCAGGAGTGGATCATTGGATAGCGGTCAAGAACATCCTAAAGTACCTGAAAAGGACCAAGGATATCTTTCTCGTTTATGGAGGTGACAAAGAGCTCGCAGTAAATGGTTATGTCGATGCTAGCTTCGACACTGATCCGGACGACTCTAAGTCACAAACCGGATACGTACTTATATTGAATGGTGGGGCTGACAGTTGGTGCAGTTCCAAGCAGAGTGTCATGGCGGGATCTACGTGTGAAGAGGAGTACATAGCTACTTCGGAAGCAGCGCATGAAGGAGTCTGGATGAAGGAGTTCATATCCGATCTAGGCGTAATACCAGTGCATCGGGTCCAATGAAAATCTTTTGCGACAACACTGGAGCGGTTGCCTTAGCGAAGGAATCCAGGTTTCACAAGAGAACTAAACACATCAAGAGACGCTTCAACTCCATTCGTGAAATGGTCAAGGATGGAGACATATAAATTTGCAAAATAGATACGGATCTGAATATAGCAGACCCGTTGACTAAACCTCTTCCGTGGGCAAAACATGATCAACACCAAGACTCCATGGGTGTTAGATTCATTACTATGTAATCTAGATTATTGACTCTAGTGCAAGTGGGAGGCTAATGGAAATATTCCCTAGAGGCAATAACAAAGTTGTTATTATTATACTTCCTTGTTCATGATAAAGGTTTATTATTCATGCTAGAATAGTATTGATTGAAACTTAAATACATGTGTGGATACATGAACAAATACCGTGTCCCTAGTAACCCTCTACTAGACTAGCTCGCTGATCAAAGATGGTTAAGGGTTCCTAACCATGGACATGTGTTGTCACTTGATAATGATATCACATCATTAGGAGAATGATGTGATGGACAAAACCAATCCATTAGCTTAGCATATGATCGTTCAATTTATTGCTATTGCTTTCTTAATGTTAAATACATGTTCCTTCGATCATGAGATCATGCAACCCCCGGATAATGGAGGAATGCCTTGTGTGCTATCAAACGTCACAACATAACTGGGTGATCATAAAGATGTTCTACAGGTATCTCCGAAGGTGTCTGTTGAGTTGGCATGAATCGAGATTGGGATTTGTCACTCCGAGTATCGAAGAGGTATCTCTGGGCCCTCTCGGTAATACAACATCACAAGAAGCTTGCAAGCAAAGTGACTAAGGAGTTAGTTACGAGATGATGTATTGCCGAACGAGTAAATAAACTTTCCGATGATGAGATTGAACTAGATATCAAGGTACCGACGATCGAATTCCGGGCAAGTAACATACCGACAGACAAAGGGAATTACGAATGTTGTCATAAAGGTTCAACCGATAAAGATATTTGTAGAATATGTAGGAACCAATATGGGCATCTAGGTAAAGATCATTGACAATATATTATTATATGAGTTATGTGAGTTGATGACCGAATTTTGTTCGAAGTCTCGGATGAGATCACGGACATGACGAGGAGCTCCTGAATGGTCCGGAGGTAAACCTCTTCCGCGGGCAAAACATGATCAGCACCAAGACTCCATGGGTGTTATATTCATTACTATGTAATCTAGATTATTGACTCTAGTGCAAGTGGGAGACTGATGGAAATATGCCCTAGAGACAATAGTAAAGTTGTTATTATTATATTTCCTTATTCATGATAAAGGTTTATTATTCATGCTAGAATAGTATTGATTGAAACTTAAATACATGTGTCGATACATAAACAAATACCGTGTCCCTAGTAAGCCTCTACTAGACTAGCTCGTTGACCAAATATGGTTAAGGTTTCCTAACCATGGAAATGTGTTGTCACTTAATAACAGGATCACATCATTAGGAGAATGATGTGATGGACAAAACCCATCCATTAGCTTATCATATGATTGTTCAGTTTATTGCTACTGCTTTCTTAATGTCAAATACATGTTCCTTCGACTATGAGATCATGCAACTCCCGGATACCGAAGGAATGCTTTGTGTGCTATCAAATGTCACAACGTAGGTGGATGATCATAAAGATGCTCTACAGGTATCTCCGAAGGTGTCTGTTGAGTTGACATGAATCAAGATTGGGATTTGTCACTCCGAGTATCGGAGAGATATCTCTGGGCCCTCTCGGTAATACAGCGTCACAACAAGCTTGCAAGCAAAGTGACTAAGGAGTTAGTTACGAGATGATGTCTTGTGGCTCCATTCCGTCTGGAATCGGGGGCATCAGTGGTGGAGGCGGCGGCGGGAAGTGGTAGCCACTCGGGCGGGAACATATGGGTCAATTTTTTTACTTTGAGAGACACCAATCGGGTATATTTGAGAGAGTTTAGCTACCTTTAGTTCCCGACTCTTAAAATTTATCCTCCTCGATCTAATTGTTAAAAGATCGGTTAGGTGTGGTTAGAGGAGTGTCTTGGGAAACCACAACCACCTATGGGACCAGGAGGTCCCTTGCTGGTTCGGCGGGGGGGGCGAAGCGTTGAACAAAGAGCAGACAAGCATGGGGCAGTGCGGCAGGGATCACACAAGCGATTTACCTAGGTTCGGGCCACCATGAGACGTAAAAACCTACTCCTGCTTTGGTGGATTGATGATGGAAAAGGTGGTGGTGACCGTAGTACACTTGCCCGGCAGAGGTTGCCTTGGGGTGGCAGCGACTACGCGCATATGGGGGTGTGAGTTATCCAACCTTCTAACTGTTTCTACGGTTTCCATGGGCTTCCTTTTATAGATCAACGGGTAACCACAGTGGCAAAGTAGTGACTATGCACTAATACGATAGCAAACAGTGCTATCATACCTAACTCTACGGGCTGACAGGGCGCATTAAATGCATCGCTTAGTGTCACATCACTGGTTGCCCGGCAAGGCTTGCCGGGCTATCTTGCCAGCATCGCGCCTGCACTCTTGACACATCGCAGGATGGGTGGAATTTGTGGGTTTCTCCTGTAGGAAATGGCTGCCATGTGGCGAATGGCTGCCACTTAATCATCTTGCGGCTTGACACTGCACTGATCGACGGCGTGGGTCGTGGTGGAGTGGTTGGTGTGGTGGTTCTGCCTCTATGAGCTCCGGCAGGCCCTTCCAGTGCGTCTTGGTCACCTGCTTCCAGTAGTGGCCTCGCCCCTTGCCGGGCTCGCTTGCCCGAAAAGGGAGGCTTTTCTCTTGGCGATACTCTGCTTCTCTGGCTCGATCTTGGCCCCTCTGATCTGTATGCTGGTGCTTCAAATCTCTTGGTTCCTTGTATATCTTGGCTTGGCCTTGGCTTGTCCGTGCATGAGTTAGGGAAAACACTTGCCCCTATTTTTTCCCCGACATAAGCCCCCGGGCCTGAGCCACACGTGTCATGGGGCACGTTGGGTTAGGCCCCAAAAGTGCAAGGACGCGTGGCAGGAGACGGCTGTGCACACCGGTTTGCCATGGTGACAAGTCAATCCAACGTCCACTTCGCGCAATTACTGTGCATCGTGGGGTCGTGGCACTGTTGCAGTTGTCGGCGTTCTGAGAACGAGGGTCCCCAGACTTGCCTGCCTGCGGCCCACGGCGTCGCTGAGCTAGCGGGCCGGCGCGGCCCATCTTCATCGACAAGGCATTCAAGACCCTCGCGAGGCGGACGACACAAGACCTCCTCAGGAGCGGCCTCGCCAGGAAGGCTCACGAGGGGCGGAGAGATTAAGGCAAGGCAAACCTCGTGAGGTCCTCGTGACGTGAGCCATGATGATCGAGACCAGGCGGACGCTAGGCAGGTGCCAGCATGCACAGCGTCTTTGTTTCCTCTTTGGTGCCAAGGGGGCAAGCGCAGGCGCGGAGTACCGAGGCATCAAGCAAAGGTTTCCATATCGGTGCAACGAGACCAAGAGCAACGGGACGGCAAGACGGAGGTCACCATGGAGCCCAAGACGGCGTCACCACCAGAGCCTTTTGCACGCGAAGACCGCTTTTGTCAGGATAAGATGTACTAGCTGACCCCTTTCGAATTGGCCGTTGTTGGCTCCCTTCCCGCTCAATATTTGGGAAGAGGACTAGGGCCTCTATAAATAGGACTAGCCACCACAGTAGGAGAACGGACTAGAGCACGAGGGGAGAACTCATTCAGAGGCATCTCACTCACACAAGTTCGCCAAGCACAAGAACACCTCAACCTCAGGAGGCTGTTCTTCCCCTTGTATTGTTCATCATCAACCCAAGAGGCAATCCACCACCACCACATTGGAGTAGGGTATTACACCAGAACGGTGGCCTAAACCAGTATAAATCTTGTGTCTTTGTGTTGCGAGTTCGTCGAGTTCATCCGCGAGATCTTAGAGAGCTAGGGCATGGATCGGTAGGGAGGAGATCTTCTCGCGCACCCCAGTGTTCGAACCTTGAGGGTTTTGCCGGAACCCGTGATCTGACATTTGGCGCGCCAGGTAGGGGTGCGCCGAAACTTCCTTCCGTCATTCCGCGCCTGCTGTTCGCTCGCCTGCGTGGCGGACGCCGCCGCGCTTCGGTTGAAGCGCTGGGCTGTTTTCGCCGCCCGCGTCGCTCAGACGGCTCCCGTCGGCAGGCCACCTCTTCATTCCCCGTCGCCTGCCGCCACCATCCCGGCGGGAAATGAGCAGCAAGCATCCTCGCTGCACCCCTCGGTGCGGCGGGACGGCCGCACCGCCACTCCATCACTGACCCCGGCCGGTCTTCTTCCCATGCACGTCGCCCTCCCATGGACGCACGGGCCGTGCTGCTCATGGCGCACGAGCTCCTATGCTACCGACCGGTCGACGACCTCTACGAGGACTGGCTCGACCGCATCGCCGATCTTGTCCGCGCCGCAGGGGGCTCCCCTCCACCGTCCCTCTCTCCACCTCGTCCTCCGCCAGCTACGGGTGACGTAGCTCACGGAGCGCCTCCACCACCTCTGCCCCAAGACGGCGCCCTGGCTCCAAGGCGCGCGGCTCCACGATGCGACCCGCCGCGTCTCGCGCCCGCGCGTGAAGAAAGAAGCTGTCAAGAAGTCCCTCGACCGCAAGAAAACGCTCTGCCGCTCCTTGCACAACCGCGTCAGGACGGCTGCTACGGCAAGACCGCACGCCACCTGTAGCGGCAGGACGCAGACCCCATCAAGACCAAGCTCCACCACCAAGGTGGCCCCTGGTGACCACAGCCGGCTGCCACGCTTTCACCCCCGAGTTGCGTAGCATCGCCTGGCCGGGCAAGTTCAAGCCGGATCTGCCTCCTCGCTACGACGGCACCTCCGACCCCGCGGAGTTCTTGCAGCTCTACAAGCTGAACATCGAAGCGGCCAACGGCAACGAGAAAGTCATGGCGAACTGGTTTCCCATGGCTCTCAAGGATGGCGCCCGCTCCTGGCTCCTGAACCTGCCACCGGGATCAATCTTCTCCTGGGATGCAATCACTTCATCACCAACTTCCAGGGCACTCGTGACCGCCCGCCGGCTGCGGGTGACCTGCAATGCGTCAAGCAGCAATCGGAAGAGACCCTCCAGAAGTACATCCACCTCAAGATCCCGAAGGTGATGGACGAGGCCATCATCTCTGCGTTCTCTGATGGCGTCCGCGACGTCAAGATGAAGGAAGAGCTCGCTATCCACAAGGAGTTGTGCACGTCCCTGGAGTTGTTCAACCTGGTGACCAAGTGCGCGAAAGCTGAGGAGGGCGCCTCTCCCTCCTTGAGCTCCCAGCCGCAGACCCGGAGGAGAAGAAAGCCAAGGCCAAGGACGTGAAGCGCAAGGGAGCAGCCGTGCTCGCAGCGGAACCGGACACCAAGCATGGCAGAGACCAACCAGAGTCATCCAAGAGCAGCTGACCGTTCTGTGCATTCCACAACCTGAATACCCACAACACCAGCGACTGTCAAGAGCTCAGACCCATTCACGAAGGACGCTTCGGTCGATGCTCCGAGCACGGCGACCGGGGCTACGTCCGAGGAGAGGACGTGGCGGCGGACGCTGGGACGACTGTGGCCCACGCCAGGAGTGGCGTGACCAGCCTCGTGAGGACCGCTGGCAGGATTAGCCTCGCGAGGGCGCCTGGAGGGATCAGCCTCATGAGGATCGTCCTCAAGGCAACGCCAGACTCCCTCCGCTGCCTCCACCGCCGAGAAGGAATGACGAACACCATCAAGACGTAGGGGGCCGGGGCTTTAGAACCGTGCTATCGTCAGATCTTGGGCGGAGCCAGGCCCCACCTCACAAAGATATCTTCAAGCAGTTTGCTCGTGAAGTGAATGTAGTCCTCCCCAAGCTCGAAGCCACACGCTCGCTCAGATGGTCCCAGTGCCCCATCATGTTCAACTCGGCAGATCAGCTCAAGTGTGCAGCTACCGCTAGCGCCCTCCCAATGCTTTGCTTCCCAGACATCAGCAACGTGCAAGTTCCTAAGACTCTCATCGACGGCGGCGCAGGGCTCAACGTCCTGTCCGTCGACACGTTCGACAACCTCCAAGTTCCATATGACCAGCTTCAGCCTACCAAGCCTTTCTCAGAGGACCGACGGTTCCACCACACCGATAGGGCAGGTCCGCCCCGCCACCTTCGAGAACCCAAGAACTACCGCAGACGAGCTCATCGACTTCGACGTCACAGACATCCGTCTCGCCAGACAAGGTCATCCTCTGCATCCAGCCCCGCCAAGTTCATGGCTGTGACCCATCACGGCTACAACGTCCTCAAGATGCCAGGAAGTGGTGGAATCGTCACGGTCCCATGTGAAGAAAGAGATGCGGTGTGCTCCCTCGAGCGTGCCTTCCAAGCTGCAGCAATCGACGACCCCGTTAGCAAGGGCGAGGGCCCTCCTGAGGTCATTCCCAAGAAGAAGAAGCAGTTGCACCATGCAGGACCGCAGGAGGGTGGCGTTGCAGCCGGAGCCTCGTCAGGATCAGCGCCCGCTCCAAGGGCGCCTTCCTCCATCGCACAGGAAGGCGCGCTCGGGCGCCCTTCTCGGCAGGGCTCGGGGCTTTTTCCGAAGGCCCTGCACCTTGCCTACATCACGAGGGAGGCGCTTGGGCACCACTTGAGGCGTGTTTCACAAGCACGCTTCCCTCAGAGGGCACAGGCAAGGATCGCCCACCGTCGAGTTCACCACCAAGACCACCTGTGAATTGCAAGACGCAGGGCTATGCGCTGCGATCGCGCCACGAGGCGCAGCTTCCCATCCAAAGCGAGGATGTTGGGCTGCGCGTCAAGCATCGATGTTCCAGGCTCAACAGGCCGCTTCTCAGAGCTTTTTTGGCTTTGCTGGGACGCCTGCGAGGGCCCACCTGCGACAGCTTACGCCTCAGATGCCCTTCGCCTGCCGAGCGTGTCGTCCGCCTACCAGCAAGAATCTTGCAGCGCGATCCTAGCGGCTCAGAGGCCAAGCACCACGCCGTCCTGACGGAGATGGAGACGGTCCTCAGGGAACCACCTGAGCCCCCAGAGCCTCCCCGAGGCTCAGATCCCTGGCTCATGAGGAGCAACCCTTCGCCTGCGCACCTTCAGCTGCCCCAACTCTCCTTCACAACATAACCAGTGACATTTTCCAAGTTCATTTAGCTGGGAGCGCTCGGCTGCATCATTCCCAGCCGCATGGGTCCGCCCCTCGTGGCGTGTATCCCTTTATGTTTTTAGCTTACCTTGTTAGAGCGCCTCGGGCTGCATCACCCCAAGCTGCTCGGCTCGACCCAAAGGGCATGTATCTCCCATGCACTTACTTAAGCCTGCTACTCTCATGTTTAATCTACGGCGATTACTACTCGCTGATTGTCGCCTCCCACGGGCTCCTCACGCCGCACGGCGCCGTACACGGGTCCGCCAACGCCACGCCGAAAAGCCGAGGGCCGAAGCTCGCTCGCGCACGCTCGCACATCGCCACCTCAACGGGGCCCTCAAAGGCCTTCACCCTCTCGGAGCAACCTGCTGCAGGCTGGCAACCATAATGGCAGATCGTTCTTCCTTGTGCTGGCTCGCAGGAATCTCAAGAGGATAACACCAGGCGACACCGCCGAGCTCCCACCTCTTCCAAGTAATCCGCTTGCACATTAAAAGAGGGCTCCTAAGCATCACGACTCAGAGTTTTATCGGCTCTCCAACCTCACCGCCTTGACCACGCACGGTCTCCGCATACCAGCAAGCGGTTAAGCTCGCCGAGGCCGGACCCGAGGACGAGCACAAAGGAGAGCATAGGAAGGGGAAGGCTCAGATGGGCTCGACCTAGCTACGCCACGGATGTCCGTGCACAGGTCCGGGCGATCACGTAAGAATCGAATTTTGACCGCCAAGATAAGTCACGAGCTCAGATCAACTGGTCGTTGGAACCTAGGGGACACGCCGCAGAGCCCTCTATGCGGCAACGCCGCCCCTTTCTTATCTTACCACTGCTGCTTCAGCTTAAAGGGGACCCTCGAGCATCGCTATCAGAGCTCTTATCGACCTCGGCCGCCACCTCCTAGCCTTGACCAATACATGTGACCTAGCATACCAGCGACGGCTGAAGCTTGCCTGGGGACCGGGACCTGTCAGCATAGAGCAACAAGCTGTCAGGAGATTGGAAAGGGAAGACCGAGCCTAAACAGGACTTGCGCTCACAAGGCTTCCTTAATTAGGATAATATCGACAAAATATACTGCAAACCCTTTACACACCCCCACGGGGTACTTCTTGATTCCTCACAGGGAACAAAAGACGATAACCGAGGAGAATCCTATCTACGCACCCCCGGGCCGATGCCATCATCAACAGTGGGCCGTGGGAGGCCGGCGCCAACCCCATCCAGATCAGCGACGGCGGCGGCCGGACATTGCGGCTCTGCCCGGCGCGGAGAGCTTGGGGCACGAGGTGCCGCCGCCTCCGGAGTCTCAGAGGTCCCGAGAGCCGCCGACTCTAAGAGTCGCTGTTGCCGAGCAGCCGCGAAGCGGGCGCGCCTGCTCCCGGCGCCCTCGGGCAACACTCCAAGCGGCGCCTTCCGCGTCAAGACCTTGAAGAACAGCGCGGAGGCGCTGCTGTACTCGGCGGATCACGAGGGCGCCCCGCACGGGTAAACCCGAGGATCTCGCCCACCGGATCATGAAGATCTTGCTGGTGGAGACCGCTTCAACCTTCGCCCCGCCGCCGGAGGCCGCAATGGGCGCGTCGCAACCGAGCTCGAGAGGCCCCCTCGGCGGCATCACGTCAGTAAAGAAGCGCCGGAAGCGGATCCAGGAGCTTGGGGGCATCACCGCCCACAGCACAAGCTCGCATGAGGAGTCCGCGGCATGGACTCCAGGAGCGACGGCGCTCGTCACCGCAGCGCGTCGACCTTGGCCGTGGTGCGCGCGCCGACGCTCATTGCTCCTTCCTCCCGAGCCCCCGGCTTGGGAGTACGAGGGCAGTGGATACCCAGGAGGTGGCCGCTCACACCAAGGCCTCGTCGCCACCTACATCTCCGCGGCGTCGCGGCGGTGGACCGTCCTCTTCTTTGGCGGGAGCAGCGCTGGCACGTCGAGGGGAACCTCTCCCTTCTCCTCAGCTGAGAACCTTCGGATCGGCGCCATAGAAGTTGCTACTAGCAGCGAACTGGAGGAGGAAGAAGCAGGCGGAATGGGAAGAAATGAGCGACTGGGGCTCTGCCCCCTTCCTCATTTATAGCAGGAGAAGGCCAACCAGCGCCCCCCACGATCACAGGTAATGATGGTTTTCCTTGCATGTCACAGGGACTTGTTAAGTCGGCCAGTTGCGGAGGCAGCACGGGGAAGCGGAGACGCCCACGTTCAATCAACCGCCACACGTCAACCGAGGCCGCAGGCTTTTGGGGCCTGCATTGCTCCGCGCTTGATCTTTGTCTTCGCCTTGAAGCCAAGCCCGAGCACCCTTGGGCCCGGGGGCTACTGTCGGCGTTCTGGGAACGGGGTTCCCCAGACTTGCCTGCCTGCGGCCCACGGCGTGGCTGAGCTAGCGGGTCGGCGCAGGCCATCTTCATCGACAAGGCATTCAAGACCCTCGCGAGGGGCCAGGCCTCGCGAGGCGGACGACACAAGACCTCCTCAGGAGCGGCTGAGGGAGTCCTGGATTAGGGGGTCTCCGGACAGCTGAACTATATCCTTTGGCCGGACTGTTGGACTATGAAGATACAAGATTGAAGACTTCGTCCCATGTCCGGATGGGACTCTTCTTGGCGTGGAAGGCAAGCTTGGCAATACGGATATGTAGATCTCCTTCTTTGTAACCGACTCTGTGAAACCCTAGCCCCCTCCGGTGTCTATATAAACCGGAGGGTTTAGTCCGTAGGACAACAACAATCATACCATAGGCTAGCTTCTAGGGTTTAGCCTCTACGATCTCGTGGTAGATCAACTCTTGTAATACTCATATCATCAAGATCAATCAAGCAGGAAGTAGGGTATTACCTCCACCGAGAGGGCCCGAACCTGGGTAAACATCGTGTCCCCCGCCTCTTGTTACCATCCGCCTTAGACGCACAGTTCCGGACCCCCTACCCGAGATCCGACGGTTTTGACACCGACATTGGTGCTTTCATTGAGAGTTCCACTGTGCCGTCACCGTAGGGCTTGATGGCTCCTTCGATCATCTATAACGATGCGATCCAGGGCGAGGTTTTCCTCCCCGGGCAGATCTTCGTATTCGGCAGCTTCTCACAGCGGGCCAACTCACTTGGCCATCTGGAGCAGATCGAGAGCTACGCCCCTGGCCATCAGGTCAAGTTCGAAAATTTGAATTACACTACCGACATCCGCGGAGACTTGATCTTCGACGGATTCGAACCCATGTCGGGTGCGCCGCACAATCATGACGAGCATGACGTAACTCTGCCGTCGAATTGTGTTCGGGAGATCACACCTGCAACTACTTCGGCCCTCAATCTGGAGCAAATCACGCCATCCGAGGACGGGTGGATAGACTCCGCCATGGAGGCCGCACTCTCAGCGGCGATATAGCCGAATACTGATTTCACCCCTTACGAGGGCCGTGTCGCCGAACCATTGGATTCATCCCCGGCCACGGACTCCGAACCGCCTACGCCCGTGCCTATCGAATCCGATTGGGCACCGTTCATGTTTTCCTCCGCGGATATCTTTCAGCACTCACCTTTCGGCGACCTGCTTAAATCATTAAAGTTACTCTCCTTGTCAGGAGAACCTTGGCCGAACTATGTCCGGCTAGAATGGGATGCGGACGACGAAGAAATTCACTGCCCACCCACCACCCACTTAGTAGCCTCTGTCGATGATTTAACCGACATGCTCGATTTCGACTCCGAAGACATCGACGGCATGGACGACGATGCAGGAGAGAAACAGGAACCAGTGCCCACAGGGCGCTGGACATCCACTTCACCACATGACATATACATGGTGGATACACCCAAAGAAAACAATGACGAAGAACGGCAGGATGCAGAGAAGAATAGCTCCCTTGAGAAGCAAGCAAAGCGTCGGCGTAGGCGCCGCTCAAAATCCTGCCTCGGAAAAAACAACGATAACAGCGCAAGAGAAAATAACACTCCAGTTGACTCCAGAGGAAACGGCGACCACATTGACCCAGCGGCAGAGTGGGATGAACCAGCAAACGGCGAACATAGTACGGATCCGTTGTCCGAACACAGCGGCGCCGAGGATAAAGCCCATCAACCTCCCTCTGAAGAGGAAAATAGTCCGGACGAAGATGCACACATCATCCCGGAAAGGCACTTGGAACAAGAGAACCTCCGCAGAATGCTTGTTGCCACAACGAGGAGTCTGAAGAAGCAGAAGCAAAGGCTTAAGGCCGCACAAAATACGCTCAACAGCAGATGGAACAAAGTGCTTGGCAACGAAGAAAAGTATGGCGGAAGTTACCGCACAAAGAGCTATCCAAAGCGCAAGCTACTGCCTGAATTCGAAGATGAGTCCTTAGCGCCCACACAGCCGAAAAATATAACGGCCAACCGATTGGATCAACCACCTTGTGGCCGCGATAGAGCAGCCAACAAGGCCGCACATAAATCAGCACATGCTTCACATGATGACTTGCATTAGAAGACTAGCGTGACCAGATCCATCTATGGATCTAGGAAGCGCGCTCCGGCACAAAATCAAAACCGAATACTACAACCGTCCGAACGCCATGATACATCCAAATACAGGGGTGCCGCACACCCCCTATGTTTCACCGATGAGGTGCTGGACTACGAATTTCCGGAAGGATTCAAACCAGTGAACATAGAGGCGTACGACGGGACCACAGACCATGGGGTCTGGATTGAGGACTTTGTCCTCCATATCCATATGGCTCGCGGAAATGATCTCCACGCCATCAAGTACTTGCCCCTCAAGCTTTAAGGACCAGCTCGGCACTGGCTGAAAAGCCTCCCCGAAAACTCAATTGGAAGTTGGGAGGAGCTCGAGGATGCTTTTCGGGCTAATTTTCAAGGGACCTATGTCCGACCTCCGGATGCAGACGATTTAAGTCACATAATTCAACAGCCCAGAGAGTCAGACTGAAAGCTTTGGAACAGGTTTCTCACTAAGAAGAACCAAATCGTCGACTGCCCAAACGCCGAAGCCTTAGCAGCTTTCAAGCACAGCGTCCGAGACGAATGGCTCACCAGACACCTCGGCCAAGAAAAACCGAGAACAATGGCATCCCTGACAAGCCTCATGATCCTCTTTTGTGTGGGCGAAGATAGCTGGTTAGCCCGCAGTAGCACCAGCGACCCTAGCACATCCGAAGTCAGGGACGGCAAAGGAAAACCACGATGCAGTAAAAGAAAGCTTCGAAATAAAGAAGACAGCCCAGATAATACAGCGGTAAACGCCGGATTCATGGGCTCCCGACCAGGTCAGCCGAAAAAGCCTTTCAAAGGCAGCAGAGATGGACCGTCCAGCCTAAACAAGATCCTAGACAAACTATGTCAGATTCATGGCACCCCCGATAAACCTGCAAATCACACCCACAGAGAATGCTAGGTCTTCAAGCAGGCCGGTAAGCTAAACGCCGAACACAAGGGGAGGGAGACCCCAAGTGAAGACGAGGACGAGCCTCGCCAGGAAAGCACTGGGGGACAGAAAAAATTCCCACCAGAGGTTAAAACCGTAAACATGATCCACATGACTAAGAGGAGAAGCGAACATGCACTCCGAGACACACGCGCCATAGAGCCTGTCACCCCTAAATTCAACCCCTGGTTGGCCTGCCCGATCACCTTTGATCGCAGGGATCACCCCCAAGCATCCGACATGAAGGATTGGCTGCCTTGGTGTTAGACCCAATGATAAACGGATACCATCTCACACGAGTCCTTTTGGACGGCGGCAGTAGTCTTAATCTGATATATCAGGACACAGTCCGCAAAATGGGGATAGACCCGACAAAAATCAGCCACAATAATACTACCTTCAAGGGAGTACTACCAGGCCCATAGGCCCACTCCATGGGCTCTCTAATACTAGAGGTTGTATTCGGTTCACCCGACAACTACCGAAGTGAGAAGTTAAACTTCGACATTGCTCCATTCCTAAGCGGCTATCAAGCACTACTCGGAAGAACAACTTTCGCTCATTTTAATGCGGTACCACATTACGCTTCTCTTAAGCTTACGATGCTGGGTCCACGTGGCACCATCACAGTCAGTGGAAATATCGAGCGTTCTCTACGCGCGGAAGAATGTGCGGCGGCTTTAACAGCCAAACACTACAAGGCCTCACCAGCCAGAATAGATGACCGGTCTCAAGACCGCGGACACGGTTAGACGAGTCTGGCGCATCACTATATATGCCTGAGATTGGTTTGATGGTTATACCCTCATAGACGGTACCAGGGGCTTCCCGCGCTTAATCAGGGCTAGTCCAGCTCAATCTGACTTATCCTGAATTTTAATGGTTTATTGAGAATAACCAATTTTTTTGCATGACAACTTTCACCTAATTCTTCTCTTTCACAAATGACAATCGCGCTACACCCATCCAGGATACGGCGCGACAGAGACACAGGCGCAGACATGCAGCAGGGACCCGCTCAAAGGTTTGTTTTCAGATTAAGAGCCTGCGTAAACCTTTTTTGCTGTCTCTTGTTGTTCACATCCTCCGGATACTCAATACAACCGAGAAGGATGCTGACGTTATTGGCATTTGGCCACGTCAGATTATTGCACGTACCTGGACATTAGGGGTTTTATTATTAAGGGCATTGCTCAGCCCGGCATATGTTATAAAGACCGAATACCTTAGGGAGTGTTTGGCGTCGCGAGTTTGGCCTTATATGCATCAGCTCCGAATCATGTCTTTGGTCAAATGTTGGGTTTGCCCGGCTCCCGTGTTTTGCTGCCTTACGTTCCGCTCCATCGGCTAAGGCGGCACCGGGAGAACTACTGCGATTGTGCCCTGGTTCATCCGGATGAGCACCTCAGTAGAGAAAGCCGAAAACTGACTGTCATGATAAAGCGCGAGACTGGTCAACCACTCGATGACTTAGCGGAATCTTCGGGATTCCTCCGCATTAACGAAGGCGCCGCTCGGTTTATGCGTCTGACGCCCAGATTCGGACGAAGCGGAGGTACCGAGGGCTATATAGTAGTCCCCGTCAAACTCCTATGGCTAAGTGAAAGTGTTAAAGCAATATAGTCCGGTTGCCTAGTTCGCTGCGCTACCACCTCCTTAATGGACCAAGACGTTGGATCAAGTGTGAATACGCGTTTTCTGCAAACACCCCCGCATTATATGCGTGGGGGATGAAGCCGACGACTGCAAACTTTCAGGTTATATAAATATATACATAAACGGCCGCACAGGAGGCATCATAATACTTTCAGGCAAAAGTATAAACACAACCTTCATAATTCAATAAAACATTGTTTTTACAGTGGGAATACATGTCACTAGAACATAATATTCTTCGAGCACCGAGCCTCTATTGAACGAGCGCCTTCAAGGACTTCTTCAAAATAGTGCTCGGCAGATACTCGGTCCACAGCTGAACTCTGGGTTGCAACAGTGGTGGCCTCCATCTCTGCCCAGTATGTCTTGACACGGGCAAGTGCCATCCGTGCACCCTCTATGCACGCCGACCTCTTCATAGCGTCGATGTGCGGCACAGCACCAAGGAACTGTTGCACTAAATTAAAATAATTGTTCGGCCTTGGCCCTTCCGGCCACAGATGATCCACAACAGACCTCATGGCAAGACCGGGCAACCTATGGAGCTCGGCCCACTCGGCCATCCATTCATTCACCAGAAGCGGACGCACTGGAACATTGAATTGTGACCAGAACAGCTTTTCCACTTCATGATCTTTTTGATCTTTGAAGTATCCAGCCGCATCAGTAGCAGTTGCTGCCAAATCCACATACGCATCTGCAGAACTCCATAGTTGATCAAGAGGAGAATACTTAGGATCTCCGAACTTCATCCGCAGCATAAAGGGCTTCCCAGCCGCGATATCATCGGCTTGACGCAGCTCCTCCTTTATCGCTCTGATTGTAGAGCGGGCGTCCTTGGCCGCCACTGTGGCCTTTTCCAGGTCCATCATCTTCGCTCGATTCTTATTCTCAAGAAGCTCGTAACGGTCGGCGGCATTTTTCAATTCCACAGCCATCTTGGCTATCTCATCCTTGCTTCGGCAATGCGCAGCCTATTCGGCTCTTAGCTCTTCGACCGCCTTTCGAGCGGCCGCATCACTTTTCCTGGCTTGTTCCTTGGCTCGGGCAAGTTCCGCCCGAAGGGTCTCCACGGCGGCGGCCCCATCTGCAGTTACGACATATTAAAGATGTTAGCATCATGCTCCTCTTAATATGTGTTGATCACCGGAGAAATCAAATACCCTGTGCCTCATCGAGCCGTTTGTTTACAAGCACGATGTCGGCGTCTGCCGCATCAAGTTGCTGCTTTAGCTCGGCAAATTCACCAGTCCGGCTAGCCACCGGACCTTCCGCCACCTACATATGAAGGCGGCCTGATTATTACCTAGGACTATGATCCTCTAATTGCTTCCGCTCTCGACAGCAACCAGAGTCTTAGGGGCTACTATCTGCATAGGGCACACCTAACATGTGCGGTACTGCCAAAAAAATATACTATTTCACGTACCTCAAAGCCTTTCAGCAGACTCAAAAAAGCTTCATACAGCCCGCTTTCAGCGGACCCTCTCAACCACCATACCCATTAGCGTACGATGCGCTTCAGAGATAGCCGCTTGCTCCAAGATATCCTTCAGTGCGTTCGATCGCACACCGGACGGTTCCGGACTCTTTCTGTTGCTCTCTTCGGGAGCCGAATACTGACGACTTCGGGCGGCCAAAGGATTACCCTCTGGCATCGGCGGATCGGGAGAAGTCCTCCGTGACAACACCTCAGGGTCGCCCGCCTCATGAGGCGGGGAGGCATGGGGAGGTGTTTAGCTCTCCATCGCTCTCTCGAAGAAGATCCCCGAGACGAACTCACGAGAAGGGCTACGATCCGAACTACAAGATATATGCTTCAGTTATTATTCTCAGAAGTAAAGCAGGACATTTGTATTATTAAGTGCTTTTTACTTATAGCTTGGTGGAGGGCTGACCCCCTTGCAGGCACTGTGCGGCAAGGGTACCTTCCGAGGCAGGACCCTCTGGCAAAGATTTATTCCCCCGTTTGGAAACCTTTGTTTCCGGGTCTTCAGAGGTGGTCCTCTTCCTTCCTTGGGGAGAGGGAATTTCAGGTCCTTCCCCCCGGTTATCCTCCTTCGCGGAGGCGCTAATTCCCCCGGTTTGGATGAATAATGAGTGAGGCCCGCTTTCAGCCTCTTTATTCCCCTTGTCGGTATCAAAACCGGCGGATCTCGGGTAGGGGGTCCCGAACTGTGCGTCTAGGCGGATGGTAAGAGGAGACAAGGGACACGATGTTTTTACCCAGGTTCGGGCCCTCTCGATGGAGGTAATACCCTACTCCTGCTTGATTAATATTAATGATATGGGTAGTACAAGAGATCTACCACGAGATCAAGGAGGCTAAACCCTAGAAGCTAGCCTATGGTATGATTGTTGTTCGTCCACGGACTAAAACCCTCCGGTTTATATAGACACCGGATAGGTTAGGGTTACAGTAGTCGGTTACAACGGTAGGAGATCTACATATCCGTGTCGCCAAGCTTGCCTTCCACGCCAAGGAAAGTCCCATCCGGACACGGGACGAAGTCTTCAATCTTGTATCTTCATAGTCTTGGAGTCCGGCCGTGATGATAGTTCGGCTATCCGGACACCCCTAGTCCAGACTCCTCAAAGAGCCCTGAACCAGGCTTCAATGATGATGAGTCTGGCGCGCATATTGTCTTCGGCATTGCAAGGCGGGTTCCTCCTCCGAATACTTTATAGAAGGTTTTTGAACACAAGGATAGTGTCCGGCTCTGCAAAACAAGTTCCACATACCACCGTAGAGAGAATAACTTGTGCACAGATCTGCTGACGTACTCCGCGGCGTGACATCACACCACGGCTAGGCCTTTATATGAATCGTTTTTTTATTGTTCCACCTCAGCGCGTTTAGCGAGGCGGTTTCCCTGGCACGTCTTATCAAAGCATAGATCATGCCCCCTTATTCCGGGATTCCCATCAATACGGACGTGGGTAACCCAACCGTGCCCGTTGGCACGCCTCCTCTATCAAAGCCGAGTCCTAATCGACCACGGGGAGGGCTCTTGGTATTCAACCTCTTTATAATGAGACCAAGCCCCTCTTCTTCTTTACACCTCCATCGAAGTTCGCCTCGTGCTCGAAGTTCTAACACCCAAAGCTTCAGATTTAGGCGCTTGGACCCTCGATGATGTCCGCTCCGACCAAGACGGCCGATGGATGTCTTCCTCCGTCACGTAAGAAGATGTGTTAAAGCTGCGAGACGCCGGTATCTAACCGGCGAGATTTCGATAGGTTGCCCGCTCTGTGGCAGGTCATTCCCACTCCTGAGCCCGGTGAGAACGTGGTGTTCGTGTCTCACTTCCTTCGGGTTTAGGCTTCCGACGGATCCCTTTGTGCGGGGCTCATGTTTTATTATGGGCTAGATTTCCATGACTTGAATCCGGAGTCCATCCTCCATATCTCGTCATTCATTGTCGTATGTGAGGCCTTCCTCCATATCACCCCTCACTTTTGATTGTGGCTCAAGACCTTCAAGGTGGAGCCAAAGGTGATCGAGGGGCAGCAAGCAGAGTGCGGAGGGGCGGTCATAAGCAAATGTGCTGATGCTCCGTGGCCCGAGGGCTCTTTTCAAGAGGAACTTGGTTTGTGGCAACGGGAGTGGTTTTATATCACAGCTCCTAGGGGCACCAAATGGGTGGCGCTTCCCGCCTTCCGCTCAGGTCCACCACAGCGGTTGGCGTCATGGGTCAACAAGGGGCTCGACTGGGGCCGCCCAAGGACGTTCCTTTGTTGCAGGCCGATTCGAGACCTCCAAGAAAGAGAGATCACTCTGGTTGCGAGTGGCGCAGTTATGTTGATTCGGGCGCCTTCACCTGCCTGCAAACGCCCCCTCCGCCTGTGGGAATTTAACTGAGGGACCACAAGCTCTCCAAAATTTTATGGGCACGACGCCTATGGAGATGTATAAACTGTTCTTGGATCACAAGAGAAGTGTCCGGACCTGACCGAGGACGCAGGACTAAGCTGCAATCGCCAGATACTCAAGTAAGTAGTCTCAGAATCGACAGGCTGTTCATTCATTTATCATATACATGCCCTTTAAAGGAGCCGTTTCTTGAACAGGAGTGGATAGCCAAGGCAAAGTTAATAAGGTGTCCGACTCCCCTCACAGAGAACACGCCGGATCCCATGCTGGCCAAGATGTTGAAGGCCGCGCCTATTAAAGAAGGCGAGGGAAGCGGGGAAGCAACTGCCTCCACGAAGGAGGCCTTTAAGGAGGGAGGGATCAAAAGTCCCACCCTCCAAGGAGAGAAGAGGACCGCTTCGGAAGATCTGGAGGTCAAGGCCTCAAAGAGGGGAAAGAAATCTTCGTCAGAGAGTCCGGCTCTGGGAAGTACCCCAGCCGCACTGTTTCCCCAAGGGGATCAGCCCTCCAGCGAGCCGTAAGTAAAAAAGAAGGGGCTTTGTAAGTAAGGAACATCCCTGTATTTATTTCTGAGATAACCGAAATCGTACCTTGTAGTTCGGATCTCAGCCCTTCTTAGCAGAGCTCGTCTTCGGGAGATCTTCTTCCGGAGATATTGGAGAGCGAAACGCCTCCACCTGTCGCACCCTCATGCGAGGCGGACGACCCTGAGGTGTCGTCGCGGAGGGTTCCCCCAAGTCCGGCGGGGCCGGAAGGTCCGGCGCCAAGTGGTGTACGGTCGGAGGAGCTGAAGGATATGCTCGGGCGAGCGGCTATCTCAGAGGATCACCGTGTGTTAATGGTACGGTGATTGAAAGAATTGCATCCGCGGAGAGCGGATTGCATGAAGCCGTCAGAAGCTTACTGACGGGGTTCGAGGTACGCAAAAATGATGTACCTTCTAACAGTTATGCATATAGAATGCGCCCTGTATAGATAGGAGCCCCTGAGACTCGGTATGTTGTCAAAATTGACAGCGTGCCGAGGATCAAAATCTCAGTTATAACATATCGCCGCTCCTAAATAGGTGGCAGGGTGTCCGGTGGCCAGCCGGACTGATGAATATGCCGAACTAAAGCGGCAACTTGACGAGGCGGATGCGACATCGCTGGTCAATAAACGGTTTGACGAGTCACAAGGTGTGCGACTTCACGTGGACACCGGTAAGGGAGCTTGATGCCCATGCCTTACTACGTGTATGCTTAATGCAGATGGTGCCGCTCTTTGTGGAGGAGCTGGCGGAACTCGCCGAGCGAAAGAGCAAGCGAAATATTAATGCGGACGCTTTAAGGGCGGCAAGAGCTAGAAGCCGAACAGGCTGCTCCACTGCCGGTTAAAGAGGAAATGGCCGATATGGCCGTAAAGTTGAAGAATACAACCGATCGCTGCGAGGTTCTTGAAAAAGAATGTCAAGCGGAGCAAGAGGGCCTGAAAAAGGCCGCCGCCGAATCCAAGGATGCCCGTTCGGCTGTGAGAGCTGCCAAGGAGGAGCTGAGTCAGGCCGGGGCTATTGCGGCTGGAAAACCGTTTCTGCTGCGGAGGAAATATACGGATCCAAAGTATGCTCACCTGGACAAGTTGTGGAGTTTGGAGGATGCTTATCTGGACTTAGCGGCGAGCGACGCGATTGAGCACTTCCGAGGCCAGAAGGGGCACAGAAGGGAAGAGCTATATTGGTCGCAATTCCATAGTCCGGAGCGTCTTCTTCCGTTGACCGATCGATTGGCCGAATGGGCCGAGCTGAATCGACTATCCGGACTTGCCATGAAGCATGTCCTGACTCATTTGTGGCCGGGTGGACCCCAGCCGAAGAGTTATTTTGGTTTAGTGTAGCAGTTCCTTGGTGCGGTACGCAGACGACGCAATGAAGCGGTCGGCGGTATTGAGGGAGCGGATGGCTCGCCCGTGTCAAGACATACCGGGCAGAGATGAAGGCCACCGACGTTGCATCCCAAGATTGGACGAAGCGAGTACCGCCGAGCACTACTTTGAGGAAGTCTGCAGGCGCTCGCTTAATAGAGACGCAGATGCTCAAGGATATTATGTTTAAATGACATGTATGATTTGTGAAAACAATGTTTCAATAGAATATAAGAGCTTTTTATACGTGTGCGTTCAAGTAGTAAACTACTCTCAATGCGGCCGCTTATGTATATGTATATATAACTCGAAAGATGGCAGTCCTTGGTTTCAGCCCCACACACATAGTGCGGGGTGTTTGCAAAGAAGGCGCTTTTCACACTTAATCCAACGCCTTGGTCCTGTTAAGGAGGTGGTAGCGTAGCAAACTAGGCAACCGGACTATAATGCTTTATAAGTTTCACTTAGCCATAGGAGTTCGAGGGTGGGGCTACTATATAGCCCTCGGGCACCGCACTCTCCCGAATTCGAGTGCGATGTGCTGACCGAAAACCGGTCCTTCGTTAATGCGGAGGAATTCTAAACATTCCGTGAGTCATCGAGTGGTTGACCAGTCTCTCGCTATATCATGACAGTCAGTTTTGGCTTTCATCGAGGTGCTCGCCCGCCGGATCGGGCACAATCGCAGAGTTCTCCGGTGCCGCGTTAGCCGACGAGCGGAACGTAAGGCAGCAAAACACAGGAGCCGGGCAAACCCAACATTTGACCAAAGACATGATTCGAGCTGATGCATATAAGGCCTAACTCGAGGCGCGAACACTCCCTAAGGTATTCGGTGTTTATAAAACAGGCAGAATAATGCCACGAGCCCTCGTGTCCGTGCACGCATAAAAATCCTGGTGCGGCTAATGCCAAAACGCCAGCCTCCTCCTCGGTTATAGTAAGAAACCGGGATGTATATCAACAAGAGACAGTAAAAAGGTTTACGCAGGGTCTTAATCAAAAGAATCCTTGCAACGGGTCCCTCACGCGACGCTCTGCGCTTTGTGTCTCCGCAGCCGTATCTCGGACGGGTGTAGCACGTTGTTCATCTGTAAAAGAGAGGAACTTAGTTTAAAAGAAAAACGATCATGCAAAAGATGTACTTTATATTAAATAAACAGAGTACGATTCGAAGAAGTGAATAAAATTGAGCTTTATTGTCTCTTGTTGTACATGCATGCAGCCCCTTGTATGGGGGTATGCCGCTAGTAGGCGCCGGACTCGTCCAGCAGTGTCCGGGGTTTGAATGACCTATTCAGGTTCTTTGACTAGCGGAGCCGGATAGGTGTGGGGCTGTCAAGGCAGTCTCACGTTCTTCCGTGCTCTAGTAACACTTAATACTCCCTTTTAATGAGATGATGCCGCGTGGACCGGGCATTTTTAGTGTTAGAGATGCATAATGCGGTATTGCGTTAAAGCGGGCGAAAGCTTCGCGTCCCAATAGTGCTTGATGGCTACTTTTAAATGGGGCGACATGGAAGACTAACTTTTCGCGACGGAAGTTGTCGGATGAACCGTACAATGGGCATATGGGCCTGGCATTACCCCTTTAAAGGAGGTGTTGCTATGGCGAATTTTGGTTGGGTCTATCCCCATCTTGCGGATTGTGTCCTGATATATCAGGTTTATGTCACTGCTGCCATCCATGAGGACTTGTGTAAATTAGAATCCCTCGATTATAGGATCCAATATCAAGGCAGTCCATCCTGCATTCCGGATACTTTCGGAGTAGTCCTGATGGTCGAAGGTGATTGGTTTTGACAACCAGTGTTGGTACTCCGCTAGGGTAGTATGTGCTGTGCGCGCGCCTTAATGGGCGCCGCCTGCTTTTTTTCCTTTATCACGTGAAGTGAGTTTACTGTTTTAACTTCGTGTGGGAAATTCTTTTGTTTTCGGGGCTCTGCTGGTGGTGCTCGTCATCATCTTCACTTGGTGTGTCGAGCCCTTGTGTTCGGGCGTTGAGTCTGCGGACTGTTTGAAGATCCAACAATTTCGTGGGTATGGTTTGCGTGCCTCCCGGAGTATGTGGATTTGAAATATCTTGTCCAAGATTTTGTTTAAGTTGGATAGCTCATCACTATTGTCCTTAAGGGGCAGTTTTTTATTGTTCTACCGTGAGCTTTTGAATCCGGCGTTGACTGCCGCGCTCTTTGGACCGTTCCCTTTAATCCGGCGCTGGTCCTTGTTGCACCGTGGTTTCCCGTTTCCATCCCTGACTTCGGGTGCACTTGGGTCGCTGGTGCGGCATCTTGCTAGCCAACTATCCTCTCCCGCGCAAAAGTGGGTCATGAGGCTTGTTAATGCGGCCATTGTTCTTGGCTTTTCTTGGCCGAGGTGTCTGGCGAGCCATTCGTCTCGGACGTTGTGTTTGAAGGCTGCTAAGGCTTCGGCATACGGACAGTCGACTATTTGGTTCTTTTTAGTAAGGAACCTGTTCCCGAATTTCCGGGCTGACTCTCCGGGCTGTTGAGTTATGTGACTTAGATAAATCGATCCGGAGGGCGGACATAGGTCCCCGAAAATTTGCCCAAACACATCCTCGAGCTCTTCCCAGCTTCCAATGGTATTTTTGGGGAGGCTTTTAAGCCAATGCCGAGCTGGCCCTTTGAGTTTGAGGGGTAGTATTTTATGGCGTGGAGATCATCTCCCTAGCCATGTGTATGTGGAGGATGTAATCCTCAATCCGACTCTGTGTTCTCGTTGTTCCGTCATATGCCTCTATGTTTACGGGTTTGAATCTCGCTGAAATTCATGATCCAAAGACCTCATCGGTGAAACATAGGGGATGTGCGCGCCCTGTATTTGGGTGTGCCATGATGTTCGGATATTTGGCGTGTTGCATTGCTTTGAAGGGCTTGCTTTTCGCCCATAAACGGACCTAATCGGGCCATCCTTTTGATGTGAATCCTTATGCGGATCGCGACGGCTTGTGTGCGCGCCATTTGCCACTCTCTTTTTGCCGTGGGGTCGCCCATCCAACCGGTAGCCTTCTTACTTTTTGATTGTGGGGTCTATGGCCTCCTCATCAAATTCGCAGTAGTTTTCTCTTTGGGTAGCTCTTTGTTCGGGCGATCGCCGCCAGATTTGTCATGTGTTGAATACTCGCCGATCTGATTCTCGAGTGCATCTTCCGCTGTTTTGAGCTTCCGCTTCGCTTTTTCAGGCTACGCGCAGGGCGACGAGCCTTTGTGGAGGTTATTCTGCTCCAACAATTTGTCCGGCGTGAGATCGTCCTGACTGTTGTCTTCGCCGGGACGGGTTGTTTATCCAAGTTGTCTTGTTCGGACGATTGCTCGATAGCATGTTCGCCGTCCACCGGTTCGCCCTGCTCTATGGCTGGGTCTTTGTTGAGCGGGACTTGGTTGGCGTTTACGCTGCCGCTTTGACTGCCGAGGATTTATCCTTCGTGGCGTCCGTTGTTCCTCGTCTTCATTTCCTTTAGGTGTATCCACCATGTATACATCGTGGGATGAGGTGGTTGTCCAGCATCCTATAGGCGTTGGTTCATGGTTGTCTCCTACATCGCCGCCCATACCGTCGATGTCTTCGAGTCGAAATCAAGCACGCCGTAAGCTTTCGGCGACTGGCTACGAAGTGGGTGGTGGGTGGGCGTTGAATTTCTTCGACGTCCGCATCCCAACCTTCCTGACCGTAGTCCGGCCATGGCTCTCCGGATAAAGAGGGAGACTTTAGTGAATTCAGGATGTCGCCAAAGGGCGAGTGTTGAAAGATGTCCGCGGCAGTGAACTCCATGACCGGCGCCCGATCGGATTCGATTGGCTGGGGCGCGGAGGGTTCGGAGTCCAGAGAGGAGTCCGGCACCTGGGAGTCGTGGTCTTCGCAAAGGACAGGGATTGTGTTCGGCTTAATCGCTGTAGAGATTTCAGCCCCCGAGGTGGTGTCCAACCAACCATCCTCGATCGGCGAGATCGGCTCAATCAATGTTCGAGCGGACACTAGTGCGCCTCCGTGACCTTGCTTGGCGGCAGAGTTAGATCATGCCCATCGAGACAATGCGGCGCGCTTGGCTGTGGCTCGAATCCGTCGAAGATCAAGTCTCCGCGGATGTCGGCTGTATAATTCAAGCTTCCAAATCTGTCCTGATGGCCAGGGGCGTGGCTTTCGATCTGCTCCAGATGGCCAAGTGAATTGGCCCTCAATGCAAAGCCGCCGAATACGAAGATCTATCCGGGAGAAAAGTCTCACCCTGGACCGCGTCGTTGTTGATGATCGAAGGAGCCATCGGGCCTATAGGTGACGACACAGAGGAACTCTCAATCAAAGCACACATGTCGGTGTCAAACCGCGGATCTCGGTAGGGGTCCCAACTATGCGTCTAGGCGGAAGGTAACAGGAGACAAGGGACACGATGTTTTACCCAGGTTGGGCCCTCTCGATGGAGGTAATACCTACCCTGCTTGATTAATATTGATGATATGGGTAGTACAAGAGTAGATCTACCACGAGATCAAGGAGGCTAAACCCTAGAAGCTAGCCTATGGTATGATTGTTGTTCGCCCCACGGACTAAAACCCTCCGGTTTATATAGACACCGGATAGGTTAGGGTTACACAGAGTCGGTTACAATGGTAGGAGATCTACATATCCAGACGCCAAGCTTGCCTTCCACGCCAAGGAAAGTCCCATTCGACACGGGACGAAGTCTTCAATCTTGTATCTTCATAGTCTTGGAGTCCGCCGTGATGATAGTTCGCTATCCGGACACCCCTAGTCCAGACTCCTCACCCCTTTATCTTTCCCCGAGGGCGCTGATAAGGCGCCGCTCGAGCATTTCCGCCAAGATCGATCTGCTGAGCCTTCGGGAAGGGGGCCGAACACCTGATCATCTTCGCCTTTGTTACCCAGTCCGGGTCAAAGAGCGAATTTTCAGAATGATGTTGTGATAAATAAAAAGACAACATATTCGACCACGGGATTACTTACTTGGGTATCTGGACGATTGCAGCTCAGACCCGCATCCTCGGTGGTGTCCGGACACCTTATTTGTGGTCCGAAGAACAATTTGTACTTGTCTTCGAGCGTCATGCCGAGGAAGTGCTGAATAGTTCGCGATCCTTCTGGGTTGAATTCCCACATTCGGAGGGGTCGGCGTTTGCAAGGAGGGACTCGACGAACTAGCATGACTTGCATTACCATGAACAGGCTGACATCTCTCTCGAGGAGATCTCGGATGCGACTCTGCAATATAGGCACATTATTTACTGGCCCCCAGTCCAGCCCCTTGTGGATCCATGATGACAGTTGTGGCGGGGGGGCCGAGCGAAGGGCAGGGGCGGCCACCCACTTGGTACCCCGGGGAGCTGTGATATAAAACCACTCTCATGGCCATAAGCCGGACACCTCCGGGAAGGAACCCTCTGGCCACGGAATATCAGCGCTTTTGCTTATTACGGCACATCCGCACTCTGCATGTTGCCCCTCAATCATCTTCGGCTTCACATTGAAAGTCTTGAGCCATAGGCCGAAGTGTGGGGTAATGCGGAGGAAGGCCTCACACACAACGATGAACGACGAGATGTGAAGGACGGAATCCAGGGCCAGGTCATGGAAATCCAGCCCATAATAGAACATAAGCCCCCTGACAAAGGAATCCAGAGCGAGGCCTAGCCCTCGGAGGAAGTGAGAGACGAATACGACGCTCTCGCTGGGTTCAGGAGTAGGAATGACCTGCCCTCAAGCGGGCAGCCTGTGCTTGATTTCGCCGGTCAAATACCTGGCCTCTCTTAGCTTCTTGATGTCCTCCTCTGTGACAGAGGAAGGCATCCACCAACCTTGAAGTTGGATCCGGACATGGTTGAAGGTCCGAAGCGCTTGACCTGAGCTTTGGGTGTTGAAACTCGAGGCAGGGGAAGGATTCGATTGAATACGAGAAGAAAAAAGTACAGGCCTTGGCCTCTTTATAAAGAGGGTGAATATCAAGCGTCCTCCTCGTGTCCGTTTGGGACTTGCCTAAAATCGAGGAGTCATGCCAACGGGCACGATTGGGTTACCCATGTCCGTATTGATGAGAATCCCGTAATAAGGGGGACACGATCTCTACTTTGACAAGACGTGCCAATAAAATCGCCTCGCGAAACGTGCGATGGCAGGCTGATTGAGAAAAATGGTTCGAGTAATGATCAGGCCGTGGTGTGATGTCACGTCATCAGCAGATTAGATTTGTGGAAATATTATTCTCTCTACGGTGGTATGTGGAACTTGTTTTGTAGAGCCGGATACTATCCTTGTGTTCAAAATCTTCTATGGAGTATTTAGAGGAAGAACCCGCCTTGCAATGCCGAAGACAAATCTGCGTGCCGGACTCATCGTCATTGAAGCCTGGTTCGCGGGCTACTGAGGGAGTCCTGGATTAGGGGGTCTCCGGACAGCCGGACTATATCCTTTGGCCGGACTGTTGGACTATGAAGATACAAGATTGAAGACTTCGTCTCGTGTCCGGATGGGACTCTCCTTGGCGTGGAAGGCAAGCTTGGCAATACGGATATGTAGATGTCCTTCTTTGTAACCAACTCTGTGTAACCCTAGCCCCCTCCGGTGTCTATATAAACCGGAGGGTTTAGTCCGTAGGCAAACAACAATCATACCATAGGCTAGCTTCTAGGGTTTAGCCTCTACGATCTCGTGGTAGATCAACTCTTGTAATACTCATATCATCAAGATCAATCAAGCAGGAAGTAGGGTATTACCTCCATCGAGAGGGCCCGAACCTGGGTAAACATCGCGTCCCCCGCCTCCTGTTACCATCCGCCTTAGACGCACAGTTTGGGACCCCCTACCCAAGATCCGCCGGTTTTGACACCGTCAGCGGCCTCGCCAGGCAGGCTCACGAGGGGCGGAGAGATCAAGGCAAGGCAAACCTCGCTAGTTCCTCGTGACGTGAGCCATGACGATCGAGACCAGGCAGGCGCCAGCGCGCGCAGCGTCCTTGTTTCCTCTTTGGTGCCAAGGGGGCAAGCGCAGGCGCGGAGTACCGAGGCATCAAGCCAAGGTTTCCATATCGGTGCAACGAGACCAAGACCAGCGGGACGACAAGATGGAGGTCACCATGGAGCCCAAGACGGCATCACCACCAGAGCCTTTTGCAGGCGAAGACCGCTTTTGTCAGGATAAGCTGTACTAGTTGTCCCCTTTCGAATTGGCCGTTGTTGGCTCCCTTCCCGCTCAATATTTGGGAAGAGGACCAGGCCTCTATAAATAGGACTAGCCACCACAGTAGGAGAACGGACTAGAGCACGAGGGGAGAACTCATTCAGAGGCATCTCACTCACACAAGTTCGCCAAGCACAAGAAAACCTCAACCTCAGGAGGCTGTTCTTCCCCTTGTACTGTTCATCATCAGCCCAAGAGGCAATCCACCACCACCACACTGGAGTAGGGTATTACACCACAACGGTGGTGTCACGCCCAATATGTGACCCTATCCAAAAGGAACTCGAAGGTCCCACCAAGGATAGACCCGCGTATTGGAACGCTTTTGCAAGGTGGATATCATTACATCAACATTACATAATATATGGGGATACATACATCAGGCACAATTGCCACAAGAATACATCAACATCATATACAAGAGATCAACATCCGACTACGGATGAAACATAAACAGAAACTCAAACGACATCCACCTCGCTAGCCAAGCTGCCGACCGAACCTATCCCCGATTGAAGAAGAAGCGTAAGAAGAACTCCAACACAAGCAAACATCGCTCTCGGCCATGATCATCGCAAACCTGTACCTGCAACTGGTGGTGTAGTAATCTGTGAGCCACGAGGACTCAAAGAATCCCATTACCATGGGTATCAAGACTAGCAAAGCTTAAAGGGAAAGGAAGGGGTAAAGTGGTGAGGTTGCAACAGCGCTAAGCATATATGGTGGCTAACATACGCAAATGAGAGCGAGAAGAGAAACAAAGGAACGGTCGCCAACTAGTAATGATCAAGAAGTGATCCCGACTCCTACTTAAGTCGACATAACCCAAGAAACCGTGTTCTCCTCTCGATCAACCCCAAAAGAGACACTCACGTTACGCATACACGGTTGGTGTATTTTAGAAGGGTTTGCTTCAAGTTTACTACAACCGGATATTAACAAATTCCCATCTGCCACATAACCATGGCACGGCTTTCGAAAGTTTATACCCTGCAGGGTGTCCCAACTTAGCCCATGATAAGCTCTCGCGATCAACGAAGGATATTCCTTCTCCCGGAAGACCCGATCAGCCTCGAATCCTGCTACAAGACATTTCGACAAAGAATAAAACAAGACCAGCAAAGCCGCCGGATGTGCCGACAAATCCGATAGGAGTCGCACATACCTCGGTCTCGTGGCACACCGGATAAGTCAGCCACGAGTAAAACCAGCCCTCGAGTTGCCCCTGGTGGCCCCGCAGTCTGCTTCGGTTCGGACCAACACTGAAGGAGCACCGCCCGGGGCTAAATAAAGATGACCCTCGGCTCCTAAACCCAAGGGAAAAGGGCATAGGTGAGGCAAATGGTAAAACCAATGTTGGGCCTTCTTTGGAGGAGTCTTATTCAAAGCGAACTGTCAAGGGGTCCCATAAATCACCCGACCGCGTTAGGGACGCAAAATCCGGGAACATAACACCGATATGACGGAAACTAGGCGGCAAGAGTGGAACAAAACACAGGCATAAGGCCGAGCCTTCCACCCTTTACCAAGTATATAGATGCATTAATTAAACAATAGATATATTGTAATATCCCAACAAGTAAACATGTTCCAACAAGGAACAACATCTCCATGTTCCAACAAGGAACAAACTTCATCTTCACCTGCAGCTAGCAACGCTATAAGAGGGGCTGAGCAAAGCGGTAACATAGCCAAACAACGGTTTGCTAGGAAGGGTGCAAAAGGTTAGAGGTTCATGGCAATTTGGGATGGCTTGAAGAGCAAATGATAGGTAGCACAGCAAGCGATAGAACGAAGCAACTAGCATATCAATGATAGTAATGAGATCCAGGGTAGCGGTCATCTTGCCTGAAATCCCGCAAGGAAGAAGAACGAGTCCATGAAGAAGACGAATGGATGAAGCCGAACCAAGCGTAGACGAACGAATCCTCACGATCGCAACGAAACGGGAACTAACAAGAAAAAGCACACAACATAGGTAAACACACCAAACATGAACAAGGCATGATGCACAAACAAGCATGATGCATGACAACGCTACATGAAGCTACTCATGGCAAAAGATGATGCAAACAAGAACAATACATCAAGGCAAGTTTAAATGAGGCCGGGAACAACATAGAACAATTCCGGTAAGTCCTCATATGCAAATTTCGAAATTGGTCCAGATCTGAATAAACCTTAAGTTCAAGTTGTTAAACAGCAAGTTAAGATGCACCACGATGATCTACACGAAATTCTAGTCAAGTTACATATAAAGTTCATTTAATTCGGAGCTACGGTATAGAAGATATGAGCAAAACAAGATAAGCATGGCATTGATGCAAAATGCATACAAACATCAAGCAAACACCTCAAAACAAGGATGCAACATGATAATATGAGACTACATGCAAAATCAAGCAAGTTTCATACAGAGCACACTCAAAACGGAGCAACGGTTCAACACATACACCCTATACAAGTCATAACAACAATCTGTCCAAAACAGCAAGTAGGCATATTGCAAGCATCAAAACAACATGCTACAGCACCCCAACATAAAAACAAAAGGCATGGGCATGATTTACAGGTAAAGCCTTACCAAACATGAACACTGAGCTATCCCCAGAAATCGCTAGAACATGCTCAAAATGACATGGCAAGATTGCAAATAATAACAGTTTCAGACTTTGCAGAAATAACATCAGGTTGGAATGTTTAGAGCTATCAAACGACATGCTACAGGAACTTATCATGGCAAACAAAGGCATGGCATGAATCTACTAATTGCATAGAACAAAAGTCCTTTACTGACCATGATCCAAAAAGGATCAAAAAATATGATGGCACCCATGTAAACATGGCAAGTTATATTACAGATTCATACATGGCAGGAACAACAATAAGTAGGCATGTGGGTGAGCTTGAACCACTCACCACAGAGCAATACATGGCATGGCAAGGCAACCAACAGTAAGAAGACATGGCATAGAAGCTATACATGGCAAGAACAACATCATAGCATACTTGGATCAACTACAACAACCTTGGCAAAATTGAATAACATGTAAACAATCTGCCAGGAAACATTTTATAGCAAAAGTAGAGCTCGATTGACTCAATCTATGGCACTCCATAATTGCAAAAAAGGGCATGGATGGACAGAGCAAGACATGTAGAACAAAACATCCTTACTGAAGTATCTCAAAATATGCATGGATCTCTCGGTAGCATCAAGTTAACATGGTATGAAAATATCAGCAAAACAGGGCTGAAATCAGCAACATCAGGAAGCCTACTTTGCATGCTTGTGCTAGTCACCACATAGATCACAAAAATACATGGCATACACCCCTGGAAAGATGGCATGGCATATTACAAAACACATGTAGGGCTCAAGTTCATAGGATGCACACATCAATCGTGGCAAAAATGAAAAAAGTGCATGTTCTGATGAGAAACAGAAACTAACATCACATAGCACTCTTCCAACAGCATTTCGGGCATCAAGACAAGCTCAAATGAAAATGATGCAATGATATGAAATGATCTATTCTTCGAGGCGAACATTTTGACATATTATACGCACAAAACGGAGCTACGGATGCTGAGATATGATGCGATGAAAATGCATGAAAATAAACACAAACTCGGGGACTTGGAGGATTTGGAGGGGGGAGAGAAATAAGTCAACCGAATGGCACGGGAACCGAGGCGGCGGCGGATCTCGCCGGATCCGCGGCGCCGGTGGCCGGAGAGGGCCGGGCGACCGGGAGGAGGAGGCTGCTCGGGCGGAGGTCGCCGGCCGGGAGCGGCGAGGGCGCCACGGCGTCGGGCGCGGGGAGCCGGGCGGAGCTCGGCCGGCTGGCGAGGAGGAGCCATGGGGCGGGCACGCCGGGGGGAGGAGGCGGTGGGGACCAGCGGCCAGCGGCTGGCGGCCGGAGGGAGCCCATGGGCGGGCGCGACGGGCGAGGTGCCCGGGCGGGGCGGCGAGATGGGCCCATGGGCTCGATCCGGCCGCGGCCGGGCGGCGGGAGGAGAGAGAGGCGCGGGACGAGGCTGAGGTGGCGGCGCGCCACTGGCCGGGAGCGGCGGGGGGCGACGTGGCAGCGGGATGGACGCGTCCGCCGCCGGGCGGACATGTCCGGGCGCGAGGAGGATTTAGGGTTTCATCTGCGATTTGATCCATGAATTTCGGAGGGGAGATGTATTTATAGGTAGAGGGAGCTAGGAGAGTCCAAATGAGGTGCGGTTTACCACACGATCGTGATCGAACGATCGAGAGCATGGAGAGGAGTTAGGTGGGTTTTGGGCCACTTAGAAAGGGTGTTGGGCTGCACACAAAGAGGCTTTGCGGTTACCTGCTAACTGCTGAGTACCAAACGACCTCCAAATGATCGAAACTTGACAGCGGTCACGGTGCTATACCAAGGCCGCTTGACAAACCTCGGCCATTCCGAGAAAGTTTAACACCGCATACCTAAAAGAGGTAAAAGGGGGCGCCGGGAGACATAGGAGTGCCGGATTGCAAAACGGACAACGGGGAAAATGCTCGGATGCATGAGACGAACATGTATGCAAAATGAAATGCACATGATGACATGATAT
This sequence comes from Aegilops longissima, assembly GCA_021605205.1. Lineage (NCBI taxonomy): Eukaryota > Viridiplantae > Streptophyta > Magnoliopsida > Poales > Poaceae > Aegilops > Aegilops longissima. Next base: position 133,774,639 of record CM038679.1, read on the forward strand.
GAAATGCAGATGATGACATGGCAAAGTGCAACACACAAGAACATGACATGGCAACGATGGCAAATAACTGGAAGACACCTGGCGCATCGAATCCGGGGCGTTACAACACTCCTCCACTAACAAGAGATCTCGTCCCGAGATCTTAGGACCGAGACGGAAAGAAAAAGGGATGAGGTGAAACAAGAACTGAAGAGAAGAAGCAAAGAATCGAGAGCACTCTAGAAGAAGAGAGGAACGACGAGAATGCCGAGAATCGAAAGCTCACGGAATCAGATAGACTGTGAAAGCACTCGTTCTAACCGGAGTGGTTAGAATGAGAAAAGAAACAAATAAGACTGAAAGGATTTAGGCAGCACTCCGGCCAAAACATGGAGGAATAGAACTTGAACTTGAGAGGATGGAATGATACTTGATGAAGACATGACACAAAACCTCCGGAAAGAATTAAAAGGGTGGAATGGAAGGGTTGAACGAAGTTGTTGAGAGAATCAACAACGAAAAGAATAAGCTTGTTGTGGACTTATGGATAACCTCCCAAAATTATGAGGTGATCTCCGACCACAAACGGAAATAATTGGATAGCTGAGAAGAACAAAGAAATGCAAAACTCCACTTCAAAGGAATATGGAGAATTAATTGCACTTCGAGACGCGAGAAGAAAAGATATTGGAACTCCACCAACAAAATCTTGATGAACACTCGAAGAATGAATTAAATCATGAAGAACCACCGTGAAGAACTCCGGTAACAAAAGGATGGTGAGATAGAATGAAGGATGAAAGAATAAGATGAGCCTTGTGATGATTTAGATGGAGGATCCGACGAAATGGCCGAGGAAATTTTAACTCTGGAAAAGAAAAGATGGAAACACTTGGAACTAGAATTTATTCCTCAAGAACAAACTCCGAAGGAAAGGATTACTCACTTGGATGAAATAAGAATAAGATTTATTGTATGCTTATCCTTCATCAAATTTAATTGCTGACAAGCAATAGATTTAGCATACTACTTATTCTTCTTGAAAAGGATTGAGAAGTGACATATCGCAAACTTGAGAAGGACTTCATGAACCACCGGTAGGATGAAAGAACGAATGGATTAATATGATAAACAAAGAAAAAGAATCTTGAACGAACCATCGTAAGAATTCGAATGACTGATGAAAAAGAAATAATCACCGGGAAGAATTAGAGAAGCACGGAGATACTTGAGGGAATTAAAATGTAAGAGAACAAAGAGATCGCGAACTGATAGAAGAAAACTTGAACGAAGCACCGGCATAATATTGAGATGAACGAAGCTGAAAACTTGGAACAAAGAGATATTCAAAAAAGATGACCTCCGGATGATCGAGACGGAAAACAACTCCTGAAATACTCCGGATGGATGGAAAGAATATCTGACAAATGGAATACTTCGAGATGATAGCATGAAACTAGAACCACGAATCTTCGGGAGAACGGGCAAGATTTAGAGGAAAAACTCTTCTTCGGTCTTCAAATGTTAAGAATGACGATGAGAAACAACACCAAAATCTCTGAGATACTCCGGGAGGATGAAAAGCAAAGAGGTTGAGCCAACAATGAAATGGTTTGAAATTGATCTTGAAAAGGCATCTGACTGATGAAATTCATTCTTACGTCAAACTCCGAAAAGAATTGAGAATAACTCCGGGGAAATTAGAAGAGTCAGGTAAGATCCTGGGAAAGACCTGTGGGTTAGGGCCCACTGAAAAGAAACACCGTTGTAAAGGATTGATAAACAGATAGATGATGCACCGGAACAATTAAAATATTTGACTGAGGTGACAACCTCGAATTAATCCAAACACAGACGAGTCTCCTGAGATATCTTCATCACTCCGGAAGGATAAACTGGCAAGAGGAGAACGAGCAGGAAAAACACTTCGAGGAAAAGAATAAGATCAACCCGAAAAAAACTTGAATTGAGTGCACCGGAAAAGGAAGATATGAAGAATGACGAACGAGACGAGAATTCACCGGTTGAAATGATTGAGGGAAGACTGAAGAGGCTCCACATGAATGAAATTTATGGTCGGAAGAAACTCGAGCTCCGGGAATAATAGGGTGGGAGGGCGGAAAACACAAGCAACTTGGAAGGGGAAACCGACGAATATCTTGAAGAGAAAACACCAATTGAAATCATTGAGGAAAGAAAGCAAAGACTTCGCACGAGTAGGATGGATACTCGATCACGGACTCCGGTTCCGAGAGGAAGAAGGAGGGCGGTGGGAAAAACAAGGACAACTTGGACAAGGAAAACAACGACGCCGGAGGAAGAACCGAGGATTGAACTCAAAGATGAAGAGGCTCGAGTCAACTTGACGAGAAAATGCACCGGATAAAAGAGTGAGGAACAACTACCGGATAAAAGAGCCGAGGAACAACTACGGAAAACCAACTGCGTGAACCTAAAGAAAAATTTGAAGGGAAGAGGAGTAATTCAAAACACCCACGCCAAGATTCCTTACCAGAGCGATTTAAGGGCTGAGGAGTAAAAGAATTCCTACTCTCGATATAACTAGACTCAAAACAGTTTTCTTCTAGACTCAACAACGCCAAACTACACGATCAATCAAGGGGCTCCTAGGGTCGGTCGAGGCTCGATACTAACTTATCACGCCTAATATGCGACCCTATCCAAAAGGAACTCAAGGTCCCACCAAGGATAGACCCGATATTGAACGCTTTTGCAAGGTGGATATCATTACATTAACATTACATAATATATGGGGATACATACATCGGCACAATTGCCACAAGAATACATCAACATCATATACAAGAGATCAACATCCGACTACGGATGAAACATAAATAGAAACTCAAACGACATCCACCCTGCTAGCCCAAGCTGCCGACCGAACCTATCCCCGATCAAGAAGAAGCGTAAGAAGAACTCCAACACAAGCAAACATCGCTCTCGCGCCATGATCATCGCAAACCTGTACCGCAACTGGTGGTGTAGTAATCTTTGAGCCACGAGGACTCAGCAATCCCATTACCATGGGTATCAAGACTAGCAAAGCTTAAAGGGAAAGGAAGGGGTAAAGTGGTGAGGTTGCAACAGCGGCTAAGCATATATGGTGGCTAACATACGCAAATGAGAGCGAGAAGAGAAACAAAGGAACGGTCGCCAACTAGTAATGATCAAGAAGTGATCCTGAACTCCTACTTACGCCGACATAACCCAAGAAACCGTGTTCTCCTCTCGATCAACCCGAAAAGAGACACTCACGGTTACGCTTTACGGTTGGTGTATTTTAGAAGGGTTTGCTTCAAGTTTACTACAACCGGATATTAACAAATTCCATCTGCCACATAACCGCTGGCACGGCTTTGAAAGTTTATACCTCGCAGGGTGTCCCAACTTAGCCCATGATAAGCTCTCGCGATCAACGAAGGATATTCCTTCTCCCGGAAGACCCGGTCATCTCGAATCCGGCCACAAGACATTTCGACAGACAATAAAACAAGACCAGCAAAGCCGCCCGGATGTGCCGACAAATCTGATAGGAGTCGCACGCACCTCGGTCTCGTGGCACACCGGATAAGTCAGCCTCACGAGTAAAACCAGCCCTCGAGTTGCCCGTGGTGGCCCCCAGATCTGCTCGGTTCGGACCAACACTCGAAGGAGCACCGCCCGGGGGCTAAAATAAAGATGACCCTCGGCTCCGAAACCCAAGGGAAAAGGGCATAGGTGAGGCAAATGGTAAAACCAATGTTGGGCCTTCTTTGGAGGAGTCTTATTCAAAGCGAACTGTCAAGGGGTCCCATAAATCACCCGACCGCGTTAGGGACGCAAAATCCGGGAACATAACACCGATATGACGGAAACTAGGCGGCAAGAGTGGAACAAAACACTGCATAAGGCCGAGCCTTCCACCCTTTACCAAGTATATAGATGCATTAATTAAACAATAGATATATTGTAATATCCCAACAAGTAAACATGTTCCAACAAGGAACAACATCTCCATGTTCCAACAAGGAACAAACTTCATCTTCACCGCAGCTAGCAACGCTATAAGAGGGCTGAGCAAAGCGGTAACATAGCCAAACAACGGTTTGCTAGGAAGGGTGCAAAAGGTTAGAGGTTCATGGCAATTTGGGATGGCTTGAAGAGCAAATGATAGGTAGCGCAGCAAGCGATAGAACGAAGCAACTAGCATAGCAATGATAGTAATGAGATCCAGGGTAGCGGTCATCTTGCATGAAATCCCGCAAGGAAGAAGAACGAGTCCATGAAGAAGACGAGCGGATGAAGCGAACCAAGCGTGAGCGAGCGAATCCTCACGATCGCAACGAAACGGGAACTAACAAGATAATATGAAACTACATGCAAAATCAAGCAAGTTTCATATAGAGCACACTCAAAACGGAGCAACGGTTCAACACATACACCCTATACAAGTCATAACAACAATCTGTCCAAAATAGCAAGTAGGCATATTGCAAGCATCAAAACAACATGCTACAGCACCCCAACATAAAAACAAAAGGCATGGGCATGATGTACAGGTAAAGCCTTATAAAACATGAACACTGAGCTATCCCCAGAAATCGCTAGAACATGCTCAAAATGACATGGCAAGATTGCAAATAATAACAGTTTCAGACTTTGCAGAAATAACATCAGGTTGCAATGTTTAGAGCTATCAAACGACATGCTACAGGAACTTATCATGGCAAACAAAGGCATGGCATGAATCTACTAATTGCATAGAACAAAAGTCCTTTACTGACCATGATCCAAAAAGGATCAAAAAATATGATGGCACCCATGTAAACATGGCAAGTTACATTACAGATTCATACATGGCAGGAACAACAATAAGTAGGCATGTGGGTGAGCTTGAACCACTCACCTCAGAGCAATACATGGCATGGCAAGGCAACCAACAGTAAGAAGACATGGCATAGAAGCTATACATGGCAAGAACAACATCATAGCATACTTGGATCAACTACAACAACCTTGGCAAAATTGAATAACATGTAAACAATCTGCCAGGAAACATTTTATAGCAAAAGTAGAGCTCGATTGACTCAATCTATGGCACTCCATAATTGCAAACAAGGGCATGGATGGACAGAGCAAGACATGTAGAACAAAACATCCTTACTGAAGTATCTCAAAATATGCATGGATCTCTCGGTAGCATCAAGTTAACATGGCATGAAAATATCAAGAAACAGGGCTGAAATCAGCAACATCAGAAGCCTACTTTGCATGCTTGTGCTAGTCACCACATAGATCACAAAAATACATGGCATACACCCCTAGAAAGATGGCATGGCATATTACAAAACACATGTAGGGCTCAAGTTCATAGGATGCACACATCAATCATGGCAAAAATGAAAAAAGTGCATGTTCTGAGGAGAAACAGAAACTAACATCACATAGCACTCTTCCAACAGCATTTCGGGCATCAAGATGAGCTCAAATGAAAATGATGCAATGAGATGAAATGATGTACTCTTCGAGACGAACATTTTGACATATTTTGCGCACAAAACGGAGCTACGGATGCTGAGATATGATGCGATGAAAATGCATGAAAATAAACACAAACTCGGGGACTTAGAGGATTTGGAGGGGGGAGAGAAAGAAGTCAACCGAATGGCACGGGAACCGAGGCGGCGGCGGATCTCGCCGGATCCGCGGCGCCGGTGGCCGGAGAGGGCCGGGGCGACCGGGGAGGAGGCCGGCCGCTCGGGCGGAGGTCGCCGGCGGGAGCGGGCGAGGGCGCCGCGGCTGCCGGGCGCGGGAGCCGGGGGGAGCTTCGCCGACGGCGAGGAGGCATGGCGGGCGGGCACGCCGCAGCGAGGCGGCGGTGGGGACCGGCGGCCAGCGGTTGGCGGCCGGAGGTAGCCATGGGGCGGCGGCGGACGGGCGAGGTGCCGGGCGGCGGGGCGAGATGGGCCCCTGGGCTCAAGCGGGCTGGCCGGGCGGAGGAGAGAGAGGGGCGGGACGAGGCTGAGGTGGCGGCGCGCCATGGCCGAGAGGCGGCGGGGCGACGTGGCAGCGGATGGACGCGTCCGGCCGTCGGCGGACATGTCCGGCGGCGCGGAGGGAGGATTTAGGGTTTCATCTGCGATTTGATCCGCGAATTTCGAAGGGGGAGATGTATTTATCGGTAGAGGGAGCTAGGAGAGTCCAAATGAGATGCGGTTTTCGCCAACACGATCGTGATCGAACGACCGAGAGCATGGAGAGGAGTTAGGTGGGTTTTGGGCCACTTAGAAAGGGGTGTTGGGTTGCACACAAAAGAGGCTTTTGCGGTTACCTGCTAACTGCTGAGTAAGCGACCTCCAAATGATCCGAAACTTGACAAAGCGGTTCACGGTGCTATACCAAGGCCGCTTGACAAACCTCGGGCCATTCCGAGAAAGTTTAACACCCGCATACCTAAAAGAGGTAAAAGGGGGCGCCGGGAGACATAGGAGTGCCGGATTGCAAAACGGACAACGGGGAAAATGCTCGGATGCATGAGACGAACATGTATGCAAAATGAAATGCACATGATGACATGATATGAAATGTAGATGATGACATGGCAAAGTGCAACACGCAAGCACATGACATGGCAACGACGGCGAATAACTGGAAGACACCTGGCGCATCGAATCCGGGGCGTTACAACACTCCTCCACTAACAAGAGATCTCGTCCCGAGATCTTAGGACCGAGACGGAAAGAAAAAGGGATGAGGTGAAACAAGAACTGAAGAGAAGAAGCAAAGAATCGAGAGCACTCTAGAAGAAGAGAGGAACAACGAGAATGCCGAGAATCGAAAGCTCACGGAATCAGATAGACTATGAAAGCACTCGTTCTAACCGGAGTGGTTAGAATGAGAAAAGAAACAAATAAGACTGAAAGGATTTAGGCAGCACTCCGGCTAAAACATGGAGGAATAGAACTTGAACTTGAGAGGATGGAATGATACTTGATGAAGACATGACACAAAACCTCCGGAAAGAATTAAAAGGGTGGAATGGAAGGGTTGAACGAAGTTGTTGAGAGAATCAACAACGAAAAGAATAAGCTTGTTGTGGACTTATGGATAACCTCCCAAAATTATGAGGTGATCTCCGACCACAAACGGAAATAATTGGATAGCTGAGAAGAACAAAGAAATGCAAAACTCCACTTCAAAGGAATATGGAGAATTAATTGCACTTCGAGACGCGAGAAGAAAAGATATTGGAACTCCACCAACAAAATCTTGATGAACACTCAAGAATGAATTAAATCATGAAGAACCACCGTGAAGAACTCCGGTAACAAAAGGATGGTGAGATAGAATGAAGGATGAAAGAATAAGATGAGCCTTGCGATGATTTAGATGGAGGATCCGACGAAATGGCCGAGGAAATTTTAACTCTGGAAAAGAAAAGATGAAAACACTTGGAACTAGAATTTATTCCTCAAGAACAAACTCCGAAGGAAAGGATTACTCACTTGGATGAAATAAGAATAAGATTTATTGTATGCTTATCCTTCATCAAATTTAATTGCTGACAAGCAATAGATTTAGCATACTACTTATTCTTCTTGAAAAGGATTGAGAAGTGACATATCGCAAACTTGAGAAGGACTTCATGAACCACCGGTAGGATGAAAGAACGAATGGATTAATATGATAAACAAAGAAAAAGAATCTTGAACGAACCATCGTAAGAATTCGAATGACTGATGAAAAAGAAATAATCACCGGGAAGAATTAGAGAAGCATGGAGATACTTGAGGGAATTAAAATGTAAGAGAACAAAGAGATCGCAAACTGATAGAAGAAAACTTGAACGAAGCACCGGCATAATATTGAGATGAACGAAGCTGAAAACTTGGAACGAAGAGATATTCAAAAAAGATGACCTCCGGATGATCGAGACGGAAAACAACTCCTGAAATACTCCGGATGGATGGAAAGAATATCTGACAAATGGAATACTTCGAGATGATAGCATGAAACTAGAACCACGAATCTTCGGGAGAACGGGCAAGATTTAGAGGAAAAACTCTTCTTCGGTCTTCAAATGTTAAGAATGACGATGAGAAACAACACCAAAATCTCTGAGATACTCCGGGAGGATGAAAAGCAAAGAGGTTGAGCCAACAATGAAATGGTTTGAAATTGATCTTGAAAAGGCATCTGACTGATGAAATTCATTCTTACGTCAAACTCCGAAAAGAATTGAGAATAACTCCGGGGAAATTAGAAGAGTCAGGTAAGATCCTGGGAAAGACCTGTGGGTTAGGGCCCACTAAAAAGAAACACCGTTGGAAAGGATTGATAAACAGATAGATGATGCACCGAAACAATTAAAATATTTGACTGAGGTGACAACCTCGAATTAATCCAAACACAGACGAGTCTCCTGAGATGTCTTCATCACTCCGGAAGGATAAACTGGCAAGAGGAGAACGAGCAGGAAAAACACTTCGAGGAAAAGAATAAGATCAACCCGAAAAAAACTTGAATTGAGTGCACCGGAAAAGGAAGAGATGAAGAATGACGAACGAGACGAGAATTCACCGGTTGAAACGATTGAGGGAATACTGAGGAGGCTCCACACGAATGAAATTTATGGTCGGAAGAAACTCGAGCTCCAGGAATAATAGGGTGGGAGGGCGGGAAAACACAAGCAACTTGGAAGGGGAAACCGACGAATATCTTGAAGAGAAAACACCAATTGAAATCATTGAGGAAAGAAAGCATAGACTTCGCACGAGTAGGATGGATACTCGATTACGGACTCCGGTTCCGAGAGGAAGAAGGGAGGGCGGGTGGGAAAAACAAGGACAACTTCGGACAAGGAAAAACAACGACGTCGGAGGAAGAACTAAGGATTGAACTCAAAGATGAAGAGGCTCGAGTCAACTTGACGAGAAAATGCACCGGATAAAAGAGCTGAGGAACAACTACCGGATAAAAGAGCTGAGGAACAACTACCGGAAAACCAACTGCGTGAACCTAAAGAAAAATTTAAAGGGGAAGAGGAGTAATTCAAAACACCTACGTCAAGATTCCTTACCAGAGCGACGAAGGGGCTGAGGAGTAAAAAGAATTCCTACTCTCCGATATAACTAGACTCCGAAAACAGTTTTCTTCTAGACTCAACAACGGCCAAACTACATGATCAATCAAGGGGCCCTAGGGTCGGTCGAGGCTCGATACCAACTTGAATCACGCCTAATATGCGACCCTATCCAAAAGGAACTCAAGGTCCCACCAAGGATAGACCCGCATATTGGAACGCTTTTGCAAGGTGGATATCATTACATTAACATTACATAATATATGGGGATACATACATCAGGCACAATTGCCACAAGAATACATGAACATCATATACAAGAGATCAACATCCGACTACGGATGAAACATAAATGAAACTCAAACGACATCCACCACCGCTAGCCCGGGCTGCCGACCGAACCTATCCTCGATCGAAGAAGAAGCGTAAGAAGAACTCCAACACAAGCAAACATCGCTCTCGCGCCATGATCATCGCAAACCTGTACCGCAACTGGTGGTGTAGTAATCAGTGAGCCACGAGGACTCAAAGAATCCCATTACCATGGGTATCAATACTAGCAAAGCTTAAAGGGAAAGGAAGGGGTAAAGTGGTGAGGTTGCAACAGCGGCTAAGCATATATGGTGGCTAACATACGCAAATGAGAGCGAGAAGAGAAACAAAGGAACGGTCGCCAACTAGTAATGATCAAGAAGTGATCCTGAACTCCTACTTACGTCAGACATAACCCAAGAAACCGTGTTCTCCTCTCGATCAACCCCGAAAAGAGACACTCACGGTTACGCACACGGTTGGTGTATTTTAGAAGGGTTTGCTTCAAGTTTACTACAACCGGATATTAACAAATTCCCATCGCCACATAACCGCTGGCACGGCTTTCAAAGTTTATACCTGCATGGGTGTCCCAACTTAGCCCATGATAAGCTCTCGCGATCAACAAAAGATATTCCTTCTCCCGGAAGACCCGATCGATCTCGAATCCGGCTACAAGACATTTCGACAAAGAATAAAACAAGACCAGCAAAGCCGCCGGATGTGTCGACAAATCCGATAGGAGTCGACGTACCTCGGTCTCGGGGCACACCGGATAAGTCAGCCCACGAGTAAAACCAGCCCTCGAGTTGCCCGTGGTGGCCCCATGATCTGCTCGGTTCGGACCAACACTCGAAGGAGCACCGCCCGGGGGCTAAAATAAAGATGACCCTCGGCTCCGAAACCCAAGGGAAAAGGGCATAGGTGAGGCAAATGGTAAAACCAATGTTGGGCCTTCTTTGGAGGAGTCTTATTCAAAGCGAACTGTCAAGGGGTCCCATAAATCACCCGACCGCGTTAGGGACGCAAAATCCGGGAACATAACACCGATATGACGGAAACTAGGGCGGCAAGAGTGGAACAAAACACCAGGCATAAGGCCGAGCCTTCCACCCTTTACCAAGTATATAGATGCATTAATTAAACAATAGATATATTGTAATATCCCAACAAGTAAACATGTTCCAACAAGGAACAACATCTCCATGTTCCAACAAGGAACAAACTTCATCTTCACCTGCAGCTAGCAACGCTATAAGAGGGGCTGAGCAAAGCGGTAACATAGCCAAACAACGGTTTGCTAGGAAGGGTGCAAAAGGTTAGAGGTTCATGGCAATTTGGGATGGCTTGAAGAGCAAATGATACGTAGCGCAGCAAGCGATAGAACGAAGCAACTAGCATAGCAATGATAGTGATGAGATCCAGGGTAGCGGTCATCTTGCATGAAATCCCGCAAGGAAGAAGAACGAGTCCATGAAGAAGACGAACGGATGAAGCCGAACCAAGCGTAGACGAACGAATCCTCACGATCGCAACGAAACGGGAACTAACAAGATAATATGAAACTACATGCAAAACCAAGCAAGTTTCATATAGAGCACACTCAAAACGGAGCAACGGTTCAACACATACACCCTATACAAGTCATAACAACAATCTGTCCAAAACAGCAAGTAGGCATATTGCAAGCATCAAAACAACATGCTACAGCACCCCAACATAAAAACAAAAGGCATGGGCATGATGTACAGGTAAAGCCTTACAAAACATGAACACTGAGCTATCCCCAGAAATCGCTAGAACATGCTCAAAATGACATGGCAAGATTGCAAATAATAACAGCTTTCAGACTTTGCGTAAATAACATCAAAGTTGCAACGTTTAGAGCTATCAAACGACATGCTACAGGAACTTATCATGGCAAACAAAGGCATGGCATGAATCTACTAATTGCATAGAACAAAAGTCCTTATCGACCATGATCCAAAAAGGATCAAAAATATGATGGCACCCATGTAAACATGGCAAGTTATATTACGATTCATACATGGCAGGAACAACAATAAGTAGGCATGTGGGTGAGCTTGAACCACTCACCACAGAGCAATACATGGCATGGCAAGGCAACCAACAGTAAGAAGACATGGCATAGAAGCTATACATGGCAAGAACAACATCATAGCATACTTGGATCAACTACAACAACCTTGGCAAAATTGAATAACATGTAAACAATCTGCCAGGAAACATTTTATAGCAAAAGTAGAGCTCGATTGACTCAATCTATGGCACTCCATAATTGCAAACAAGGTCATGGATGGACAGAGCAAGACATGTAGAACAAAACATCCTTACTGAAGTATCTCAAAATATGCATGGATCTCTCGGTAGCATCAAGTTAACATGGCATGAAAATATCAGCAAAACAGGGCTGAAATCAGCAACATCAGGAAGCCTACTTTGCATGCTTGTGCTAGTCACCACATAGATCACAAAAATACATGGCATACACCCCTAGAAAGATGGCATGGCATATTACAAAACACATGTAGGGCTCAAGTTCATAGGATGCACACATCAATCATGGCAAAAATGAAAAAAGTGCATGTTCTGAGGAGAAACAGAAACTAACATCACATAGCACTCTTCCAACAGCATTTCGGGCATCAAGATGAGCTCAAATGAAAATGACGCAATGAGATGAAATGATGTACTCTTCGGGACCAACATTTTGACATATTTTGCGCACAAAACGGAGCTACGGATGCTGAGATATGATGCGATGAAAATGCATGAAAATAAACACAAACTCGGGACTTAGAGGATTTGGAGGGAGAGAAAGAAGTCAACCGAATGGCACGGAACCGAGGCGGCGGCGGATCTCGCGGATCCGGGCGCCGGTGGCCGGAGAGGGCCGGGCGACGGGAGGAGGCCGGCCGGCTCGGGCGGAGGTTGCCGGGCCGGGAGCGGGCGAGGCGCGCCCGCTGTCGGGGTATGGGAGCCGGCGGAGTTTCGGCCGTGGAGGAGGCATGGCGGCGGGGCACGCCCGGCGAGGGAGGCGGTGGGGACAGCGCCAGGGCGGCTGGGCCGGAGGGAGCCAGGGCGGCGGGCGCGACGGGCGAGTGCCCGGCGGCGGTGGGCGAGATGGGCCCCATGGCTCGATCCCGGCTGGGCCGGGCAAGCGGGAGGAGAGAGAGGCGCGGGACGAGGCTGAGGTGGCGGCGCGCCATGGCCGGGAGCGGCGGCGGGGCGACGTGGCAGCGGGATGGACGCGTCCGGCCGTCGGCGGACATGTCCGGCGGCGCGGAGGGAGGATTTAGGGTTTCATCTGCGATTTGATCCGCGAATTTCGGAGGGGGAGATGTATTTATAGGTAGAGGGAGCTAGGAGAGTCCAAATGAGGTGCGGTTTTCGCCCACACGATCGTGATCGAACGACCGAGAGCATGGAGAGGAGTTAGGTGGGTTTTGGGCCACTTAGAAAGGGGTGTTGGGCTGCACACAAAAGAGGCTTTTGCGGTTACCCGGTTAACCGTTGGAGTACCAAACGACCTCCAAATGATCCGAAACTTGACAGGCGGTCTACCGGTGCTATACCAAGGCCGCTTGACAAACCTCGGGCCATTCCGAGAAAGTTTAACACCCGCACACGAAAAGAGGTAAAAGGGGGCGCCGGGAGACATAGGAGTGCCGGATTGCAAAACGGACAACGTGGAAAATGCTCGGATGCATGAGACGAACATGTATGCAAAATGAAATGCACATGATGACATGATATGAAATGCAGATGATGACATGGCAAAGTGCAACACGCAAGCACATGACATGGCAACGACGGCGAATAACTGGAAGACACCTGGCGCATCGAATCCGGGGCGTTACAGGTGGCCTGAACGAGTATAAATCTTGTGTCTTTGTGTTGCGAGTTCATCGAGTTCGTCCGCGAGATCTTAGAGAGCTAAGGCGTGGATCGGTAGGGAGGAGATCTTCGCGCTCACCCTAGTGTTCGAACCTTGAGGGTTTTGCCGGAACCCGTGATCCGACAGCAGTTAAAGTAAAACGGTAACTTTCCGAAGGTCACGCCCCTGCCCTACCTTCCCCCCTTAAGAGCAGGGAAAAACAGAGCGGCACGATTCTCGTGTCTCTCGCCCCGCTCCCCCATCTTCTTCCTTCGCAAGCCAAGCGACAGTTCCTCCCTTTGCTTCTTCTTCCGCTGCCGCCTGCCCCATCGAATCCCCTCCCCTCTCCGCATTGCCGGAGGAATGGGTAAGAAACCCGCGGAGAACAGAAAGCCGACGGCCGCGGCGAAGGAGGCCGCCGCTGATACGTCTCCAACCTATCTATAATTTATGAAGTATTCATGCCATTATTTTATCATTCTTGCATGTTTTACAATCATTTTATAGCAACTTTATATCTTTTTTGGGACTAACCTATTTTACCAGTGCCCAGTGCCAATTGCTGTTTTTGGCTTGCTTTTTACATCGCAGGAAATCAATATCAAACGGAGTCCAAACAGCGTGAAACTTTTTGTGGATTTTTTATGGACCAGAAAACCACCATGTAACACCCCGGATGTAAAACTTCCCATTTTGGCAATATATCCATCTTATTCTTCATCAATACCAAGTGTTTCTCCTCTTTGTGGGTTTCATTTTGGGTTGTTGGTTGTTTTTGCATTACCTTGTCATGTTTTCTCTATGCCATCTCATGTTGCATTTTGGTCATATCAAGTATAGCTTTGCGCTTGCCATGTTGCATTTTTGTCATTCATGTTGTTGCCATGAGCATCATGTGCCTGACCCTTGTACCCCTTTCAAACCTTTGCACCATCACTTCTCCTTCCTTCCCTTTTCTTCCATTCTTTGCGAGTGCCATTTTGCCTCCACCATAAATGTTCATCTTTTCCCCAATATTCTAACCCTATGTACCTAAACCTCTCTGCCAAAGATCTCCTTATTTGAAGTTGTTTTGGTCAGGTTCAAAAATGACACAAGTTTGAATATAATAATTCAAACTTGTCTTATTTTTCTACCTCTAAAAATGCCCAATGCAATTTATTATAATAGTGGATAATTCCAGGAGTTGGAGAGTATTTTCTGTATGCTCTAACTCCTCTCCTTTTTTCCTGAGCTTTTCTGTTTCTATTTCTGTTTATAAGAATGGAAATGAAGCAGCAGCAGCTAGCAGCCCAGCCGAGGCCTTTTCCACCCAAAGAGCCCACCTAGGCCCCAGAGCCAAGCGCATTCAAAGAGCCCATCCAGCCCACGCGCAGACAGAGGCGTCGTCAACCTCTGTCAGACGGCGCAAGATCCAAGATGTCCACGTCGACAACCTCGTTGGTTTGACGGCCGGAGAAGCTCCATAGACCCCTATAAAGTTGTCCCCGGTGCCCTAGGGTCTCCCCTCAACCGATCCCCTTCCTCTCCTTCCCTCGCCGCCGCCAAGTAAGTCTCTACGCGCCCACGCCGTCGCCCTGCCCACCATGCTCTGGCTGAGCTCGAGCTTCGGCTCGGGATAGACGCTCGCCGCGCCTCCCACCACCTCGGACGCCGCGGAGAAGACCGTCAAGTTCCCTTTCTCATCCTACCTCATCGCGCGTACCTCTACAGCCTCTGGAACGACTTCTCCGACCGGTCTTCTTCCTCTTCTTCCAGGACAGCAGCCTCGCCGGGTTCAGAGCTCGTCTGCGTCGCCGCAGGCTCGACTCCGTCGCCGTATACTTGTCCTTGGGTAAGGAGGTATACCCAACTTCCTCCCTGCTCCTTCCTGTCGTCGATAGATCACCGTAGGCACTGCTTCGATTCAATCTTTCCCGTGCCCTCGGTGCTCTGTCGATCTCTGTAGTTTTAGTTGCGCATGTTTTGCTGCTGCACGTGCACACGCCGTTTGCATTCCACGAGCTCGTGCTCGAGCGTTTTCTCGCGCACCCCTACAACCGCACTCCCTTGCACTACCCGCAGGCCCGCTGCTGCTCTGCATCGCAAGCCGTCGCCTTCTCGCTCGTCAACGCAGCGCCGGTGATTTCGTGTTGCCAACACCAAAGGCTCGGCCTTCCGCCCTGGTTCAAAAGGAGCCAGCGCTCTGGGTACACACACCTCCCTCTAGCGCACTGGTTAGCCTGCCTCTTTCCTACCTAGGAGACTTGGGTTCGAGTCCGGGTTCCACGCTTTTTTAGTGGTGGCTTTTATTTTCACTTTGTGACTATGACGCCTTGGTCCCACTATCATCCACACACCCACCACGTGGACCACGGCCCTACCAGTCAGTCTAACGGCTCGGTACAGCTTGGGTGCACCTAGTTTTCCCCGCATGACTTCTGTTTTATTCCAATTCGGAACATGCCAGATTTGGCATATGCTGAGGTTTCCATTTAGGGCAGGTTTTAACTTATTGCACTCGTGATGATTTTTCTACAGCAACCCCAACATATTATATATGTTTTTGGGGTAGAAAAATCCCACCAATCCAGTGTTGGCATTAGTTTCTGCATTTGAGCAAGTTCATGAACATATCATTTTACATCATGTTGCTGTTTTGTCTTTCATGTGTATATTTATGCAATTATGCTATGAGGTAGTTTTGCACATGAACATGTTCTTCATCATGCCTACTTGCTTCTGGAATTAAGCTCCTGCCATGATATATTTTATTTTGAGTTAAACAAGCTTGTTAACATGCCGACATGAATCTGTTTTTGCCATGTCCTGAAACTTCACTAAGTCTGGAACTGTTAATAAAAACTTGCTATATTCACATGGGTGCCATCACATTTTCTGATCTCTTTTGGCTCATGGTCAGTAAGGGACTTTTGTTCTATGCTTTGAGTAGGTTCATGCCATGCCTTGTTTTGCTATTATAAGTTCCTGTAGCATGTTGTTTGCTTGCCCTGAACATTGCTTCTCGATGCTGATTCGCCATGTTCAGATTTTCTCTAAGTCTGTGAAGCTGATATATTTTGCACTTTTGCCATGCTTGTTTGGACCTGTTATGGTGTGATTTAGCCGTAGCTCAGTGTTCATCTTTTGTCAAGCATCTTGAGTAGATCACTGCCATATGATTTTCTGGTACGTTTGGGTGCAGTAGCTTAATTTCTTGTTGCTTGCTAAGTGGTATCATGCTGTTAATGGCAGATTTGTGCCATTCTTGTTTCGCTTGTCATTTGCAAACCGTGCATCCGACTCCGGTGATCTTTATATTGATTTCAACCGAAATCATCTCACCTTTCCAGCGGCATACTTGGTTTGCCAAGTTGATGCCTTGTTCATCAGTTTCCTTCCGGAGCACGCATATGCATTGCATCTCACATCTCGCATATCATGCCATGTTTTGCATCATGTTGCTTGTGCATTGCACCGTGATTTATTGTGGTTCCTTTGTTTGTGTTCTTGCTTTGGGTAGAGCCGGGAGACGAGTACGTGAACGAGGAACCTGTTGAGAACGCTTACGAGGATCAAGCTTTCGACAACTCTGAGAACCTTGCAGGCAAGATGACCATACCCTCGAAATCACTTCTATCTTTGCTTGCTAGATGCTCGCTCTTTTACTATGCCTATGCTATGATGCCTATCACTTGCTTATCATGCCTCCCATATTGCCATGTCAAACCACTAACCATCCTTTCCTAGCAAACCGTTGTTTGGCTATGTTACCGCTTTACTCGGCCCTCTTATAGCGTTGCTAGTTGCAGGAGAAGATGAAGTTTGTTCCTTGTTGAACATGGAGATGTTGTTCCTTGTTGGAACATGTTTACTTGTTGGGATATCACAATATCTATTGTTTAATTGATGCATCTATATACTTGGTAAAGGGTGGAAGACTCGGCCTTATGCCCGGTGTTTTGTTCCACTCTTGCCGCCCTAGTTTCAAATCATACGGTGTTATGTTCCTTGATTTCGCGTTCCTTACGGTTGGGTGATTTATGGGACCCCTTGACAGTTCACTTTGAATAAGACTCCTCCAAAGAAGGCCCAACTTTGGTTTTACCATTTGCCACCTAAGCCTTTTTACCCCGGTTTTCATGAGCCCGAGGGTCATCTTTATTTACCCCCCGGCCGGTGCTCCTTCGAGTGTTGGTCCAAACGAGCAGATCATGGGGCCACCTTGGGGAGACTTGAGGCTTGGTTTTACTCGTAGGATGTCTCATCCGGATGTGCCTCGAGAACGAGATATGTGCAGCTCCTATCGGGATTTGTCGCACAATCGGGCGGCTTTCTTTGGTCTTGTTTTATTCTTTGTCGAAATGTCTTGTAGTCCGGGATTCCGAGACTGATCGGGTCTTCCGGTAGAAGGAATATCCTTCGTTGACCGTGAGAGCTTATAATGGGCTAAGTGGGGACACCCTGCAGGTATTATCTTTCAAAGCCGTGCCGCGGTTATGAGGCGATGGGAATTTGTTAATGTCCGATTGTAGAAAACCGAAGTTGACCTTAATTAAAATACATCAACGCGTGTGTAACTGTGATGGTCTCTTCTCGTGAGTCCGGAAGTGAACACGTGTTGGAGTTATGTTTGACGTAAGTAGTTCAGATCACTTCTTGATCGCTACTAGCTTCACGACCGTGCATTGCTTCTCTTCTCGCTCTCTTTTGCGAATGTAGCCACCATATATGCTAGTCGCTGCTGCAGGTCCACCTCACAACCCCATCCTTCCTTTAAGCTTAAATAGTTTTGATCTCGCGTGTGAGATTGCTGAGTCCCGTGACTCATGATTCTACCAAAACAGTTGCAGGTGCCGACGATGCGGTCAGGTGACGAATCGAGCTCAAGTGGGAGTTCGACGAGGAACGTGGCGTTATTATGTGTCTTTTCCCGATGATCAGAGTGGAGCCAGTTGGGACGATCGGGATCTGTGTAGCATTTGGGGTAGTCTTCTTTTATTTTGGTTCCGTAGTCGGACCTTGAGTGTAATCTGGATGATGGATGTTTATTTACGTATTGTGTGAAGTGGCGATTGTAAGCCAACTATGTATCTCTTTCCCTTATGTATTACATGGGTTGTGTGAATATTACCTCACTTGCGACATTGCTTTCAGTGCGGTTATGCCTCTAAGTCGTGCTTCGACACGTGGGAGATATGGCCGCATCGAGGGCGTTTCACACCAATGGTCCAGAGCAGCACCTGGGGGTGGCCCGAGGGGGGAACAACCCACCAGGGCATGCCTGGGGGGCCAGGCGCTCCCAGGTGGGTTGTGCCCACCTCGGTGGCCTCCTGTACCCCCTCTTTACCCTATAAATTCCCAAAAATTCCAAAAACCCTCAGGGGTTAACCTAGATCAGAAGTTCCGCTGCCGCAAGGCTCTGTAGCCACCGAAAACAAACCTAGACCCCGTTCCGGCACCCTGCCGGAGGGGAGAATCATCTCCGGTGGCCATCTTCATCATCCCGTCGGCCACCACGATGAGGAGGGAGTAGTCCACCCTCACGGCTGAGGATTTGTACCAGTAGCTATGTGTTTAATCTCTCGCTCTATCTCTCTCTCTCTCTCTCTCTCTCTCTCTCTCTCTCTCTCTCTCTCTCTCTCTCTCTCTCTCGTGTTCTTGAGATGTCACGATCTTGATGTATCGCGGGCTTTGTTAATATAGTCGGATCATATGGTGTTTTCCCCTCTCTATCTTGTTGTGATGAATTGAGTTTTTCCCTTTGATATTTCGTGGTTATCAGATTGAATACTTTTATGGATTTGAGAACACTTGATATATGTATTGCAATTGAATACTCGTGGTGACAATGGGGTACCGTATTGATTCACTTGATATATGTATCGGCACTCAACTCGCGGATTCCCGAGGTGACATTGGGGTAATCTATGCATAGGGTTTGATGCATGTTCTTGTTTTTGTTTCTGCGGTAGAAATCTTGGGGAAATCTTTGAAGTTCTTTGTGTTGGATTGAGTATTATGAATATGAATTTGCTTTGGTGTTATTTTAGTACGACCTCTAGGATAGATCAAACGGAAAGAATAGCTTTGTGTTATTTCAGTACGAACTCTTGAATAGATCAAACGGAAAGAATAGCTTTGAGGTGGTTTCGTACCCTGCAAACAATTTATTCTTATGTTCTTCGCTAGATAGGAACTTTGGAGTGATTCTTCATCGCACTTTGAGGGGTGGTAATATGATCCAATTCCTTCTCAACTCCTCATCCACAAAAACAAACAAGTCATTCATCATCGTTCCCTTGCGTCTGCCATGGCCAGCGTGAGTTCTGGGTCGAGAGATTGCCACCAGGGAGAGGCGAGCATGGAAGCGGAAGCACAAGAGCTGTCCCGCCTCGCCGCGAAAGTAGCCGACATGTCCCGTGGAAGTCATTCATCATCATCCCGATGAACATGATACGTCTCCAACGTATCTACTTTTCCTAACGCTTTTCCTCTTGTTTTGGATTCTAATTTGCATGATTTGAATGAAACTAACCTCAGATTGACGTTGTTTTCAGCAGAACTACCATGGTGTTGTTTTTGTGCAGAAATAGAAGTTCTCGGAATGGAACGAAACTTTGCGAGGAATTTTTATACAGTAAATAAGAATTTATGGAGCCAAGATCCACCGGAGAGCGGCACCTGAGTGGGCACAACCCACCAGGGCGCGCCCCCCCTCTCCTGGCACGCCCAGGTGGGTTGTCCCCACCTAGTGGCCCCGTAGACCCTGAAACAGACGCTACAAAATCCTATTTTTCCAGAAAAAATCAGGGAGAAAGAATTATCACGATCCACGAGACGGAGCCGCCACCACCTCCTGTTCTTCATTGGGAGGCTAGATCTGGAGCCCGTTTGGGGCTCCAGAGAGGGGGGTGTTCGTTCTTCGTCATCACCAACCCTTCTCCATCGCCAATTCCATGATGCTCCCCACCGGGAGTGAGTAATTCCTTCGTAGGCTCGCTGGTCGGTGAGGAGTTGGATGAGATTCATCATGTAATCGAGTTAGTTTTGTTTGGGCTTGATCCCTAGTATCCACTATGTTCTGAGATTGATGTTGCTATGACTTTGCCATGCTTAATGCTTGTCACTTTGGGCCCGGGTGCCATGATTTCAGATCTAAATCGTTTATGTTATCATCATTATATCCATGTTCTAGATCCGATCTTGCAAGTTACAGTCACCTACTACGTGTTATAATTCGGCAAGCCCGAAGTGACAACAGTCGGGACCACTCCCGGTGATGACCGTAGTTTGAGGAGTTCATGTATTCACCGTGTGTTAGTGCTTTGTTCCGGTTATCTATTAAAAGGAGGCCTTAATATCCCTTAGTTTCCAATGTGGGCCCCACTGCCACGGGAGGGTAGGACAAAAGATGTCATGCAAGTTATTTCCATAAGCGCGCATGACTATTTACGGAATACATGCCTACATTATATTGACGAATTGGAGCTAGTGCCGCATCGCCCTAGGTTATAACTGTCTCATGATGAGTATCATCCAACAAGTCACCGATCCAATGACTATGAATTTATCTTATATTGTTCTTGCTAAGTTAGTACCGCTATCATCACTGTTACACTTGCTACAAAATTACTGCTATCACTGTTACCGTTACCGTTACTGCTGCTACTATTATCAAAACCATCATACTACTTTGCTACTGATCACTTTGCTGCAGATAATTAATCTCCAGGTGTGGTTGAATTGACAACTCAGCTGATAATACCTTCAAATATTCTTTGGCTCCCCTTGTGTCGAATCTATAAATTTGGGTTGAATACTCTACCCTCAAAAATTGTAGCGATCCCCTATACTTGTGGGTTATAAATTGGTGCTGGATCCAGGACAAGGAAGCCCCCGAGTTCTGCGAAGCACGGAAGGAGTGCGTCGAGCGCGGCAAGGATTGGAGCACCAGGGGCCTTACCGGGGACAGGTTACGCCCGACAATCAATAGGATCACCCATTTGGCGGCTGCCGGGCTAACCATCGAGCATGTGGGGGCGGATTTTCTCCTCCGCCGCATCTCTCCACTGCAGGAAAGGGATAGGCCTGCGTGGCAGTATGGTGACGCGGCAAACAGGATGAGGTTACTCCCGGGGCTGGCCAATAACTTGTCAGTTTATGGCCATGGCTGGTTGTGTGACCAATCGTTTGGTCGCTTCGAGTTGTTCAAGCTCCCGGCAACCGTCATCCCCCTGAACAACAATTCCGCCCAGGACCAGATACTGATGTGGATGTCAGACAGCAATGCTGAAGGGGTATCGAGCACTTGGCAGCTCCCCACTCTGGATGAAAAGATCCAGTGGTCGAGCACCCTGTGGAGAAGGCCACCAGGACTAAAGATGGGATGTCTAAACGCACCTCCGCTGCATAGAGATGGAGAAGGCCGCAAAGGCCAGGAAGGCTGGGGACGGGAGCTCCTCTTAGGGCGGCAGCAAGGTGCAAGCCCCGGAGGGTGCTGCCGGGGAAGAGCTTGTCAGGGACAACTTTGTTGGGCTAGATGCCCTAGCCACGGCAACAACGAAGCTTCAGGAGGGAGAGGAGGAGGAGGAGGAGAGGGAGGAGGACGTGGCAGTAGCCCCGGAAGATGAGTGGCTCACGGCTAGAGCGCAAGCCCCCGCACCAGACCCAGACCAGCGCACCCGTAGGCACGCCGCAGCCCAGGGGGCGGCACCTCCAACCCAGCGCCAACCACCAAGTCTACCAAGGCCGAGGTGACGTGTCGTCAATCCCCTTGCCTTGCTCAGGCCAAAGCTCCTTCCGCCAAACGGCTGGTGACCATGGAGATGGAGTCTAGCCTCCGATCCTGCTCGAGCTCCTCGCATAGCTCGTCTTCCCCGAAGCTCCTGATGTCATGGCAGGCGTCAAAGCTGCCGGGGAGTTCCACCCTTTCGTCCCTGAAGAGAGGACGGGAGTCTCCTCCTCCCACGGAGTTCAACCTGAACTCCATGCTCATAGAAGAAGAGTAAGGAAGATTTCCATTTGTGGTAGATATCTCTTAGGCCAGCTTGAATGCTTTTGCTGACTAACCTCTTGTTCATGTTGTTGCCGGCAGGGAAGTGGAGGAGGAAACAGAGACCCTCATCCACCATTCCCGGAAGAGGTTCCGTCGCCTCGGGTCACTGGAGGGCGTGGAGGGCTTGGTTTCGGCGGGGAAGGATGCATAAGACCCCATGCCGAGCCCCCAGTCCAGCCCCTCGCCCGGGAGCGGGGACTTGGCCCCGCCGGCCGGAGGTGATGGAGACAGCCTCCCCGTACCCCCAAGCGGAGGGGGAGGCGAGACGACGCAGGACAAGCTCCTCCCTGAAGGGCGGGCTTCCTCTGTCGCTCGAACTGAAGGAACCATCGTGGAACCTTCCGTGGCTGAGACTATGCAGAAGGCCGCCGAGTCTACCCTGGCAGAGGATGAAGCTTGTGACCCGGCAACAGCTGTTGCCGGGGAAACAGAGACCCCTGCCCAGCAAATCTCCACAGGTACCTTGCTTAATTCTTCTTTTCATTTATGCTCTGGTTGCTTTCACTCGTTTCTTCCTTCGATTGAGATTTCCATTTCTTTGTTATTCACTAGCCCTTTATGTGCAACCCCTCAAACCGAGGAACCAGATCTGCTGGAGGTGATGGCTGACATAGGGAGGGCTGCCACGGATGAAGGCACGGAGCTCGCAGCTGCTGAGGGGCAGGACCTCGTTCCCGGGGATGTGGAGGGCTCCTTGGCGGTGACGGAGCATTCTTCGGAGGACGCCCATCACTGAAATTCCACCGTCCTCCTCGAGTGCGCTGGCAATGGTGCTATTGCTACCCGGAACTGGAGCCCTCGACCTGTCCCTGCCCATGGATGCAGAGCTTGATGAATAGCTCCAACGCCTCCTGGCTCTGCTCTACCAGGGGGCCGAAGAGGCCGATGACTCAGATGTCGTCGCCATGGACTTATCTTTCATGGAATCCATGGCAATGGGCGTGAAGGAGATGCAGGCCTGGCACAACCAAAAGTGGCAAGCGCTCAAGGAGCAACGTGAGTCTGCCAGCAAGGTTGACCAGAGGCTGAAGGACAAGTGCCTGGAATTGCGTGAGTGGAATGATAAGAAATTCAAGGTGCTCATGAGGCACCAAGAGACCCTCCTGATGATGAGGGAGGATGTCATGGCTCAGGAGACGCGCTTGGCGGACCGCAAAGCATCTCTGGACGCCAGAGAGCGAGAGATTTCCCTCTGGTAGGAGAAACTCGAAGCTACCCTCCGTGCAAAGGATGAAAGTTTGGAGGCTCTGTGTAACGCCCCGGATTCGATGCGCCAGGTGTCTGCCAGTTTTTCGCCGTCGTTGCCATGTCATGTGCTTGCGTGTTGCACTTTGCCACATCATCATCTGCATTTTATATCATGTTGTCATGTGCATCGCATTTGCATACATGTTCGTCTCATGCATCCGAGCATTTTCCCCGTTGTCCGTTTTGCAATCCGGCACTCCTATGCTCCCCGGCGCCCTCTTTTACCTCTTTTCGTGTGCGGGTGTTAAACATTCTCGGAATGGACCGAGGTTTGTCAAGCGGCCTTGGTATAGCACCGGTAGACCGCCTGTCAAGTTTCGTGCCATTTGGAGGTCCTTTGGTACTCCAACGGTTAACCGGGTAACCGCAAAGGCCTCTTTTGTGTTGCAGCCCAACACCCCTTCCAAAGTGGCCCAAAACCCAGCAAACTCCCCTCCATGCTCTTGGTCGTTCGATCACGATCGCGTGGCCGAAAACCGCACCTCATTTGGAGCTTCCTAGCTCCTCCCACCTATATAAACTCCCCCTCCCCCGAAAATCCGGGTCTTCTTCCACCCTAACCCTAGCCATTTTTCCTCGCCGCCGCCGGACGTGTCCGTCCGGGCGGACAATCAACTGCCGTCCGCGCCCTACCGCTGCTGCCACGTGTCCGGCCACCTCCCCGCGCCTGCTCGCGCTGGAGCCCATCGCGAGCCCACGCCGTCGCCGTCGTTGCCCGCGCCTCGCGCCCGACCCGCAGCTCCGCCTCCCCTCGCCGAACCTCGCGACCCTTCGCCGTCGTCCGGACCCGCCCGCCGTCCGGCGGCGCCGCCGCCGCCTCGTCGCCCTCCTCGTCGGCGCCGAAACTCGCCCGTGGCGGAGCAGCCCGTGCCCCGCCGTCCCGGCGGATCCGGATGGGACCGCCGGATCCGCCTCCGCCGAGCCCCTCGGCCCCTCCTCGACCTCGGTCGCCCTTCCCCGCTGCTCCGGCCGCCTTCCCCGTCGTCTTCTCCGGCGAACATCGTTCTCCGTGCAATGGTTGACTTTCCTCTCCCCCGAAATCCCCTAAGTCCTTTTCTGGCATTAATTTTGTGGCATGTTCGACGCATCATATCTTTGCATCTATAGCTCCGTTTCGTGCGTATAATATGTCAAATTGTTCGTCTCGACGAGTACATCATTTCATCTCATTGCATCATTTACATTTGAGCTCATGTTGATGCCCGAAATGCTGTTAGAAGAGGGCTATGTGATGTTAGTTTCATATTCTTATCAGAACATGCACTTTTGTCATTTTTTCCATGATTGATGTGTGCACCCTATGAACTTGAGTCCTACATGTGTTTTGTAATATGCCATGCCATCTTTACAGGGGTGTATGCCATGTATTTTTGTGATCTCTGTGGTGACTAGCACAAGCATGCAAACTAGGCTTCATGATGTTGCTGATTTCAGCCCTGTTTTTTGATATTTTTATGCCATGTAAACTTG
This sequence comes from Aegilops longissima, assembly GCA_021605205.1. NCBI lineage: Eukaryota > Viridiplantae > Streptophyta > Magnoliopsida > Poales > Poaceae > Aegilops > Aegilops longissima. The sequence continues at coordinate 133,799,668 of CM038679.1, forward strand.
ATGCTACCGAGAGATCCATGCTTATTTTGAGATACTTCAGTAAGGATGTTTTGAACATATGGTTATTCTCTATCCATACATGCCCTTGTTTGCAATTATGGAGTGCCATAGCTTGAGTCAATCGAGCTCTACTTTTGCTATAAAATGTTTCCTGGCAGGTTGTTTACATGTTATTCAATTTTGCCAAGGTTGTTGTAGCTGATCCGTGTATGCTATGATGTTGTTCTTGCCATGTATAGCTTCTATGCCATGTATTCTTACTGTGAGTTGCCTTGCCATGCCATGTATTTCTCTGTGGTGAGTGGTTCAAGCTCACCAACATGCCTACTTATTGTTGTTCCTGCCATGTATGAATCTGTAATATGACTTGCTATGTTTACATGGGTGCCATCATATTTTCTGTGCCCTTTTGGCTTATGGTCAGTAAGGGACTTTTGTTATATGCTTTGTGTAGATTCATGCCATGCTCTAGTTTGACTTGATATCTTGCTGTAACATGTTGTTTGATAGCTCTAAACATTGCAACCTGATGTTATTTCCTGATAAGTCTGAACCTGTTATTATTTGCAATCTTGCCATGTCATTTTGAGCATGTTCTAGTGATTTCTGGAGATATCTCAGTGTTCATGTTTTGTCATGTTTTACCTGTACATCATGCCCATGCCTTTTGTTATCACGTTCAGATGCTGTAGCATGTTGTTTTGGTGCTTGCAATATGCCTAGTTGCTGTTTTTGACAGATTGTTGTCATGTCTTGTATAGTGTGTATGTGTTGAACCGTTGCTCCGTTTTGAGTGTGCTTTATATGAAACTTGCTTGATTTTGCATGTAGCTTCATATTATCATGTTGCATCCATGTTTTGAGGTGTTTGCTTGATGTTTGTATGCATTTTGCATCAATGCCATGTTTAACTTGTTTTGCTCATATCTTCTAGGCCGTAGCTCCGAATCTAATGAACTTTATATGTAACTTGACTAGAATTTCGTGTAGATCATCGTGGTGCATCTTAACTTGCTGTTTAACAACTTGAACATAAATTTATTCAGATCTGGACCAATTTTCGAAATTTGCATATGAGGACTTACCGGAATTGTTATATGTTGTTTCCGGCCTCATTTAAACTTGCCTTGATGTGTTGCTCTTGTTTGCATCATCTCTTGCCATGAGTAGCCTCATCTAGCTTTGTCATGCATCATGCTTGTTGTGCATCATGTCTTGTTCATGTGTGGTGTGTTTACCTATGTTGTGTACTTCTTCTCGATAGTTCCCGTTTCGTTGCGATTGTGAGGATTCGTTCGTCTACGCTTGGTTCGTCTTTGTGGCTTCATCTTCATCATGGACTCGTTCTTCTTCCTTGCGGGATTTCAGGCAAGATGACCGTCACCTTGGATCTCACTACTATCATTGCTATGCTAGTTGCTTCGTTCTATCGCTATGTTGCGCTACCTATCACTGTTTATCAAGCCATCCCAAATTGCCATGTCGACCTCTAACCTTTTGCACCCTTCCTAGCAAACCGTTGTTTGGCTATGTTACCGCTTTGCTCAGCCCTCTTATAGCGTTGTTAGTTGCAGGTGAAGATGAAGTTTGTTCCTTGTTGGAACATGGAGATGTTGTTCTTTGTTGGAACATGTTTACTTGTTGGGATATCACAATATATCTTATATTATTAATGCATCTATATACTTGGTAAAGGGTGGAAGGCTCGGCCTTATGCAGTGTTTTGTTCCACTCTTGCCGCCCTAGTTTCCGTCATATCGGTATTATGTTCCCGGATTTTGCGTCCCTAACGCGGTCGGGTGATTTATGTGACCCCTTTGATTCGCTTTGAATAAGACTCCTCCACCAAGGCCTAACATTGGTTTTACCATTTGCCTCACCTAGCCCTTTTTCCCTTGGGTTTCGGAGCCCAAGGGTCATCTTTATTTAGCCCCGGGCCAATGCTTGTCTAAGTGTTGGCCCGAACCAGTAGATCGGGGCCCCTCGGGAAACTTCGGGTCTGGTTTTACTCGTAGGATGTCTCATCCGGTGTTGCCACGAGAGCGAGATATGTGCAGCTCCTATCGGGATTGTCGGTTGATCGGCGGCTTTGCTGGTCTTGTTTTATTCTTTGTCGAAATGTCTTGTAGCCGGATTCGAGACTGATCGGGTCTTCCGGGAGAAGGAATATCCTTCGTTGATCGCGAGAGCTTATCATGGGCTAAGTTGGGACACCCTGCAGGTATAAACTTTCGAGAGTCGTGCCCGCAGTTATGTGGCGATGGGAATTTGTTAATATCCGGTTGTAGTAAACTTGAAGCAAACTCTTCTAAAATACACCAACCGTGTATGCGAACTAAGTGAGTGTCTCTTTTCGGGTTGATCGAGAGGAGAACACGGTTTCGGGTTATGTCGGCGTAAGTAGGAGTTCAGGATCACTTCTTGATCATTACTAGTTGACGACCGTTCCTTTGTTTCTCTTCTCGCTCTCTTTTGCGTATATTAGCCACCATATATGCTTAGCCGCTGTTGTAACCTCACCACTTTACCCCTTCCTTTCCCATTAAGCTTTGCTAGTCTTGATACCCATGGTAATGGGATTCTTTGAGTCCTCGTGGCTCACTGATTACTACACCACCGATTGTGTACAGGTTCGCGATGATCATAACGTGAGAGCGATGTTGCTTGTTTTGGGAGTTCTTCTTACGCTTCTTGATCGTGGGATAGGTTCGTGTCGGCAGCACTGGGCTAGCGTGGTGGATATTGTTTGAGTTTACATTTATGTTTCATCCGTAGTCAGATGTTGATCTTGTATATGATGTTGTTGTATTCTTGTGGCATTTGTGCCTTATGTATGTATCCCTATGTATAATGTAATGTTGATGTAATGATATCCACCTTGCAAAAGCGTCTCAATATGCGGGTCTATCCTTGGTGGGACCGTCGAGTTCCTTTTGGATAGGGTCGCATATTGGGCGTGACACTCTGGTGCGACAACACACCAAGGAATTGGAGGACAAGCATGGAGCTGCTCTGGACACCCTCGTCACTGACCATGCTGCCAGGTGAAGAAGCTTGTTGAAGATCTAGATGTCGCATCCGCCGCCAAGACTGATCTTGACCGACAAGTGGCTAAGCTGAATGAGGAGCTCGCTGAGAGCGCCAAAGAGGTGGAGGCACTCAAAGAGGGAGCTCGGCAGGCCGAGACCCACTTGACTAATTTGCAGTCGCAGCTTTCCTCCAAGACCCAGAGCCTTGAGACCGCCAATGGCAACATCATGGACATGAAAGCAAGGATCGGCTTGCTGGAGCAGTCGGCGGAGTCCCTCAAATCCCGGCTGCAGTTGCTGTCCGAGGATTTGGAAACCACCAAGCGTCTCTGGCAAGATGCAGAGGACATGTTGAAGACTCGGGTCGACATGAGCAACCTCTGCATCAAGATCCTGATTGACATCGCAGCACGCCTTGGCGCCCAAGCTGCGGTGATGGGCATGGATGGCCCAGTCTTCTCGACCAGCAAGAAGGAGGTCCCGAGCGTCAAGCTAGGGCTCTTTTTCAACGAGCTGATCGACAAATTGAAGGCGCATGAAGAGGGGGGAGCCGAGCGTTTCGCGACCGAGTCCCGGAACCTTGCCCGCAATGCCCTCTTCATGGTCCTGAGCAATATCGCCTGCTGCCACCCAGAGCTTGATCTTGACGACGGATTCAAGAAGCTGCCGGCGGGTGCCGATGTTGCATCCGCTGAGAAGAAAGCCGCTCCCCGCGCCGATATGGTTCTTCGTGTTTAGGTTGTTCCTTCTGGCCACCGGACCAAGTATCGGGCCACTGTCGTTTCCACTGGGCCCTGTAATGGAACATGATATATATTTTGTGTTTAGTTATTCTATCTCTAGTGTTTGTGCGAAGCTGATACTTCTAGTTAGATTTCTAAACTCGTGTTTATCCCTTTGAACCATGTATGCTTGTGTTCGTATGATCAACTCATGTGTATGCTCTGGATGCCTGTCAATATCATATTGTCGCGATTGTCATAAGGGTCCAGCCCTTAACAGTCATCTTGGCATGGATGTGTGTCGGCAGGTTTTTCCTAGGTAGCTCTCGATGCAGCCTCTCGACCTGCGAGCATGGATCTGGACAGGATGATGGTGCGATAAAAGAAACCATCCAAGGTTCCATCGCATGAGGGCTTTCACGATACAAACACTCACTAGCATTTAAGGGATAAACAACTGCATGGTCTTGAAAGGCATCAATAAGACGTGATAACGCAAACTTAGCTTTTGTTTCGAGCCCCCTTTTTCCTTTGCCGGGCCGCACTTCCGGGCGCGCCCGCGGCACTTGGAGGAACAGAAGCCAATCAGGGCGCGCCCACGGCACTTGGAGGAACAGAAGCCAATTAGGTGATTTCATCGTTCCTGGCAGGGGCCGATATGCATTACTTGCGGCTGGCAGGCATCGGGGCGTAGCGCCGAGCCCCCTGGTCTCTTCCCTTTTTCTCATCTCCCTCCGAGTCAGTGTCGCGGCTGCCATTGCGTGGGTCGTGCCAACGCAGGCAGCCTTGTCGAAGTATGCTTGCCGAGGTGTCAATTGACGGACTCATACCAGCGCTCTGCTCAGGATTACCCAACACGAGGGAAATACTATACCGAGCGTCCCGCGGCAATCGTCGACATCAATGACGTCGAGGCTGGAGCAGTTCGACTACTGACGAGGGGGAGGGACGGGAAGGAGGGAGCTCGCGCCCGCACGTCTTGTGCCCCTTCTTCGGATGGCGCCCGAACGGTGGGTATGCCGTACGGGTCGTCGTGACTGGCGTATCGCCACCAGCAACGATCTTTGCCGTAAGCGCGGCTACTGCGAGGCGTGGAGACCAACGACGATGGTGCGGGGCTGGCCCCGCTTTGCTTCTGTGTCTTCGTGGGCGCCATGACCGATGACGCCGTCAAAGATGACAATGGTGACGAAGCTGACGCGCTCCGCACGCCTTCATATTCGCGCAAGCGTGCCCCCTACCTGGCGCCCAAAGATGTCGCGGAAAACCACGACCACCTATGGGACTAGGAGGTCCCTTGCTAGTTCGGGCGGCGGCGTTGCACAAAAGCGACGGCGTGGGACAGCGACATGGGGATCACCTGGCGATTTACCCGAGTTGGGCTGCCGTGAGGCGTAAAACACTACTCATGCTTTGGTGGATTGATGATGGAAAAGGTGGTGGCGAGCTTAGTACACTTGCTCGGCAGAGGTTGCCTTGGGGTGGCGGCGACTACGCGCGTATGGGGGTGTGAGTTATCCAACCTTCTAACCCTTTCTAAGGTTGCCATGGGCCTCCTTTTATAGATCAAGGGGTAACCTGAGTGGCAAAGTAGTCATTATGCACTGATATGATAGCAAACAGTGATATCATACCTAACTTTGCGGGCTGACAGGACGCATTAAATGCACCGCTTAGTGGCACATCACTGGTTGCCCGGCAAGCCTATCTTGCCAGCCTCGCGCCTATTCTCTTGACACGTCGCGGGACGGGTGTCATCTGTGGGTTTCTCCTGTAGGAAATGGTTGCCATGTGGCGAATGGCTGCCACTTAATCATCTTGCGGCTTGACACTGCACTGATCGACGATGTGGGTCGTGGTGGAGTGGTTGGTGAGGTGGTTCTGCCTCTGCGAGCCCCGGCAGGCGCTGCCGGGGCGTCTTGGTCGCCTGCTTCCAGTAGTGGCCTCGCCCCTTACCGGGCTCGCCTACCCGGCAAGGGAGGCTTTTCTTTTGGTGATACTCTACTTCTCTGGCTCGATCTTGGCCCCTCTGATTTGTATATTGTGCTTCAAATCTCTTGGTTCCTTGTATATCTTGGCTTGGCCTTGGCTTGTCCGTGCACGAGTCAGGAAAAAACGCGCCCATGTTTGTTTTCCCCGACAAGGAGTGGAATGAGGAGTTATAGATTTTTAAGAAATCGGTTAGAGATGCTCTAAGATTGCTGATTTATGTTGGTGTAGCGCCATGTGTTGGTCCATTTTGCTTTGGAGTAATGATGTGGTTTTTTGTCAAGAGGACCCATTTGCCTTGAATGTTATTCTCTATCGATTGGCTGCAGTCATAGTGAATGCTGCAACGAATGGACTAACGGGGGGCAATGATGAAGAGCAACAACAAATGGAACAAGTTAATGAGAGATTTACGTCTCCACATGGGTGGCAGTCTAGCAATAGGTTTGTTTTTTTGGAGAGTACTAGCAATTGGTTTGTCATACCACCTGATTTTTCAGTGTGTTTTAGCTACTATACTGATTTTTTCCTTCCGAAGCTATACTGTATTGCTTTTATCTTTTGAGATATAAGTCCAAAAAGGTTATTTGTCCATTATTAAAAAACAAAGCAGGGTGTGCTATCGAGGCATAGGTCAACCATGATGGTGACCGTTAGCCATCACTCCACGTTGGAACTTGCATATCTTCAACGAGCAGAAAACGCTCCATGGTGGTTGAAGATGGAACGCCGCGGAGTAAGTCCTTGGTTACAAGAGCAATATTTCTTGATTCCCTCCAGTCACATTTTTCTCCAAGCTGCTGATGGCCAGAACGAAATGCTGATTAATCACCTAGTGGGCACATGGTGACCATGTTCATGCATTGACTTTGGAGGGACCGATGTAGTAGCCTTTTGGGTGAGTGCTTGATTGCAAAGCCTAGCAGGATCCATTGGAACTTACATACGTAAACTACTGGCCGTGTCAAGACTCTCCGGCAGAAGCTATCATGACGATCAGTTCGGAGCAAACATAATTAAAAACGTGCTTATGGTAACATAATATATTATCGTAACATAACGCAGCATAAAATTATTCGTAGTAAAAAGTAACGTAAACAAGTAACATACTTGACACTAGTCTAACTTACTCTACACTATGACTAGCCTTACCAGACTACACTGCCTTGGTAGTTGATTTCTGCCTAAACAGATGGTACAACGAGAGCAGCGCTAGAAGTGGTTTTAGCTTAGGCAACGCAGACGCAATAATGTGTGTGTTTCGAGGCAACATCAGAGTAGCGCTCACGCATGCATGCCGCTAGCAACCAAGCTGGCCATGCCATGGCAGGCAAAGCTAGCTACAGAACAACGGGACAAGGGGGCAAGGGGCGGCACGCATACACGGCCAGTGCGGCACTGTAGTGAGATTCCGGCCGAGCAGAGAAAATTCTGAATGTTGAAACACGGGTGGTGCGTGCATGCTTGTACAGTTCGTACCATGAATTGATTGTAGCCACATTCCATTAGGTTCTGTGGCATCCGGGGACCAGACCAGACTCGATCGATCCCGTGCGCCGACGCCTGTGCGTGTGTAGGGCAACGCCGGGCATGGGCTGAGCCAGCCATCTCCGGCGTGGCCAAGGGCGAAAGCTACGTTCACGTGGTGGACGACGACGTGGTCCAGCCGCCATGCATGCATATATATTGGTCCCCGGGTCCACAAACTGTACCCAGCGATCATGGGTGTGCGATCAGAAGAGCAGATCGGTGGAAGCAGAAAACATCAACCACTCAAACATTTTTTTTAACGTTGGCAAGAGAACTGTCAAATTCATTGATCAGAAGAAGCGTTATAAGAGCCCTCCAAAAAAAAAGCACAGCAAAAAGGCTAGTGCAAAAAAAAAAAGATCGACACCACCATTAACCCAAGCTCCACCAACAACCGTGCACACCATCGAAATTCATTGCTGGGTCTCCAAGATGACGCCTCCAAGGAGAAAGTGATGTCGAAGACAACACCGTCACCCGATCTGGCATAGCCAAATCTTAGGTTTTCACCGGGAGACCACATGCCATGAGGTACGAAGAACAAAACGAGCTCCACGGCGGTACCTCTAGGGAGGAAGACGACATCCGAAGACGCCGTTACCGTCGGCACTGACTAGGTCAATGCAGGATTTTCATCCGAAGTCGAGTCTTCCACCAACAATCCTGGATCTGAGGCCTACCAGCTCCACGGGGCAGAAAGAGACCATGCACACAATACCAAGAACGGACATGCCACCGCCGCACGCAGGAACTCGGCGAATGCGAATCAACCTGGCTGGACCGCCCCGCCGCACGCAGGCATTGGGCGAGCCAAAACCAGATCCAATCATCCTTGCCTCCGTGCGCAGAACTGGGCGAGGATCCGCACCACAGCACACAGGAAGAGCAAGTCAGAACCGAGCTGGGTGGCCTGCACCACCGTGCGCCAAAACTGGACGGACACCAAGCCAAAAGACCGCTTCGCACGCCGCCAGCAAGAAAACGAGGAGTACCGAGTGGATCTGGATGCACTGAAACCTCTCGCACCATAGGCGTTGTCTGGCGCCCTTTGCTCAAATAAATTTGGGCGAGACACACTTGAGAGAAGAGCCCACCAGCATCCGCCAACCCCACCAGCCACCACCACTGCTACCCTGGGCAACAAGATCCGTACACGAGCGCGCCGGATCGAGAATGGCCTCCGCGAGGCCGCGCCTCCAGGGACACGTGAACGCGCCAGATCCGCGCGAGCTGCATCGGCGTCCCCGCATCGCGCTGCGCTAAAAAGCGCCCGCTCTCGCGACGACGCCAGTGCGCCCGCTTCGCCGCGCTATCGCGCCGTCGCGCCGCGCTCGCACATGCCATGCCGTCGCGCCCCAGCCGCGCCGCACAAGGCTGCTCGCCTCCGCGCCGCACCAAGCAGCGTCTGACGCTGCATGGCCGTCGCCCCACGCCTTTGTTCACCAAGTATCCCCGCGCTGCCCTGACCTCGCGAGAGGAAAAAAATGGAAGGCCCTGCCGCCGCCTACGCCGCGCGGGCTTTGCCCGACGGCGCTTGCTGGCGGCGGCGAGGGGAGGGGAGACCTGGGAAGGGGGAGTTGGTGTGGCACCTAGGGTTTTGTCCGTGTCGCTCGCGGGGGAGACAACACGAGCGAGCCGAGTTTCTCCTCTACTTTTCTTATCTTGTGTGTAACCACTCAAACATTCAAAATACACTGCCCATGTTTTCTTGGACACAGACGTTCAAAGTAATACTGTCCATGTTTTCCTAGACCGACTCAAGCCGATTCCCTAAAAAATAAAAAATAAAGAAGAGCCCGACCTAGTAAAATTAGTGGAGTAAACTATCACTTCTTTATAGATGATTGCGCCTAGCTGATTCCTTAAATTTACTGAAGTAAAAAAATGCAAAGGTTTTGTGTTAGCCACATGAACTTCAAACACTTCACAATATATATCATAAAAACATTCAAATTAAAGCATGCATAACATAAGCGTTAACAAGCGTATAGTTCCATCATCGCGATTTTCAAACTGAAACATGCACAATTCATTAAAAAGGCATCACTTCAAACACAAAGTTTGATCCAAAATTACCACAAATGTAACAAGTATATGTTGTGGACCGCCAACCAATGGCATGCACGAACCCGGACAAAGTCTTCACAATGCATACAATTTTTGCAATTTTGTTCCTTTCTGGTCTATTGCTGGCCTCTTCATCCACCTCGTCATCCTCCTCAACGGATATGCTCAACTTTGATCTTTCTGGAGCAATCTCCACAATTCTCTTGATCCACTTCTCGTTCTTGCAAAACTCTTTGTAGTAATGATGCAACGCGAAGGACTTGTGGCCGAACTTCTTGATCCTATGCTTGAAAAGTTCTTGGATGTACGAGCCATACTCTGTGACTTGCACTCGCTCGGTGGTGCATGATTCACTTGATTGATGCAACCGAACCATCGGTTGCATTGGTCGTGAATATGCCCCAACAATGCCCAAGAGAAACCTGCGTACAGATGATTGCACCTCCATGGAGTTGTTGTAGTACTCTGCAATTCTCTCCCAAAACATAGCCTTGGTTTGATCGGTTCCAATCGTTGCATCCATGGAGATGTTCATTGCTACTTCTTGAGCTTGCGTTGATTTTTCCTTTGAAGATGAAAGGATGATGCAACAAAGTAGAGATAAGTATTTCTCTCTGTTAAGAACCAAGATATCAATCCAGTAGGAGGAACACACAAGTCCCCAATAGATGCACCTGCACAAACTAACAAATACTTGCACACAACGCGAAAAAGGGGTTGTCAATCCCTTCAAGGTCACTAGCAAGGGCGAGATCTGATAGAGATAGGTATAAAACATAAGTAAAAGTGTAAAATAAAGTAAAGATAAATAAATTGTAGCAAGGTATTTTTGGGTTTTGGTTTTATAGATCTGAAGATAATATGACAGAAGATAGACCCGGGGGCCATAGATTTCATTAGAGGTTTCTCTCTTGAAAGAAACATATGATGGGTAAATAAATTACTGTTGAGCAATTGATAGAAAAGCGCATAGTTATAACGATGTCTAAGGCAATGATCATGAATATAGGCATCACATCCGTGACAAGAAGACCGACTCCTGCCTGCATCTACTACTATTACTCCACACATCAACCTCTATTCAGCATGCATCTAGTGTATTAAGTTAGCAAGAACGGAGTAACACCTTAAGCAAGATGACATAATGTAGAGGGATAGATCAGTACAAGAAAACTGTTATTCCATGACGGATTTGTGGTGACGTTCCAAGAAACCGTCATGATCTATGACGGATATCTCTTATTCGTCATGAAATCCGTCACAGGTTAGTGCGATGAGAACAAGCCCAACAACAATGACACCCTTACGATGGACCGTCATAGATACGTCACGTATCTACCAACTGCATACCCAACAGGCCATCATGGATGGCTCGTGCTGACGTGTCATGCGTGTTTGACGGCACATACATGTCAGGCTTTGTTTTTTTCTTTTTGCAAGTTGTTGAATCGTTATGGACAGCCTTCCGATGCATTTTTTAAAGGAAAATCATACACACGGACGACAGCAATTTGCTCTCCCGGGCCGGCCGTATGTATAAGTCCATCGATGTGTACGCCTATATATATCCAGGTATCTGTACATTTTTCATGTACTAATGTACCTCGCACATAAAAAGGTACACGTACGTGTACACGATGATGATATCCGTACGTACAAATCAACTAAGAGCATGATGCTGCTGCTGCTGCGATGTATCATTTGTTGTAATAAACATATAAAAAAGAAAAGAAAACAAGTAATGTGGTGCACACGGATCGTACCAGGGACCTCACGCTCATATGATTGGGTCGCTGCCGCTTGGCAAAGTCCATGTTTCTGCTATAGGGTTTTCTAAGTGCTTAATATAACAAGCGGAGTTTTTTAGTTTCAAAAAAATTGAACGGCAATTCAAACCACGTAGCACTAACCTCTACGTCGGTTGCCAGGTAGGCTACAGTGAGCAGACCAAACATACTTGAACATAATTGTTTTGGTAATTTTCGTGCGTAGGCAATAATATGTCTTTTTACGAAAAGACAACAATAGTTTTGAGAGCGGTGAAAGGCCGGACGAGCTCGCCTGCTCCTGCTAAGTGGACGAATGGAACAACGCAATAATGAAGGTGGCATTTACTGGTCAGATGAATTTGCACAGCGGAAAAGGCAGACATACATGTGTGGGCCTGTATTAGGAGACAACGGTGTGGGCGGGTGTGTTAACAAAGGAGACCTCCTCCTTGGCGCCTTCAGCGCCCGTTATCGAACCCACCGCCCGCATAGCTTGCATGGGCCTAGCCAGGGCAACGCTCGCAAGCTAGTTGTCTTTCAATCGCTCGATCACTTGTTTCTTTTTTTCACTAAAAAATATGTTATAGTATGTGCCATTTTTCTTAGAATAAAAAGACAAACCCGTTTGCTACATATGTACTCTTTTTGGTGGCAAAAAAAAATTATCGATTTTGAAAAAGGTTGATGTAATCTGAAAAAAAGTTCATCAAATTTGAAAAAAAACATTGAATTTGCAAAGGAGTTAATCGAATTTCAAACAAAACATCGAATTTGAAAAAAAACATCAAATTTGAAAAATAAGTTCATTGAATTTTAAAAAAGTTCATAAAAATTTAAAAAAAGGTTAATTGAATTTGAAAAATAGTTCATCAAATTTTAAAAGGTTCATCAAATTCGAGAAAAAGTACATTGATTTTGCAGAAGAAAATCCATTAAGAAAGAAAGTTTCGCGAATTTGAAAAAAGAAAGACAAAAGAAGAAGAAGAAGAAGAAGAAGAAGAAGAAGAACAAGAACAAGAACAAGAAGAAGAACAAGAAAAGAAAAGAAAAAAAACATGCATGTATTCACACCAAGTGAATTGGTTAGCTGGTTGTCGCGTCGCACTCTGAGTTCACTCGCCGCGGTTCGAAACCCATCTCGCGTGAAGTTTTTGCAGTTTAGGAAACAAAAACAAGAAGTCAAAACTGGGCCGGCCTAACGTGACGAGGCGCTAAAGGCGTCGAATAGCATTTGTCTAAACAGGAAAAGCTATTTGGTGGGCGTTGCTATTTTGTGAGCAGACAAACGCTACCTACATACTTCCACGAAAAATAGAAAAAGTTACAACACACTTAGTAAAAAATACTTGTGGACCGGACCCTCTATCATTATTATTTTCTTTTCTTTTCCCGTTTTCTTCACATTTATTTTTTATTTTTGTAGTATTTTTGGTAAAAAAAACACGCGCTACAAATATATTAAACGTTCACATACACCAAAGAAATATTCGTGCATATTAAAAAAGGGTTCATGTGTCTTTGGAACAAAAATTATATGTACGTTAAAAAATGCTTGTCGTCTTAAAAAAATCGCATATTTATAAAATTGGCATCATGTATTTAAAAACTTGATTGTCATGCACTCAAAATTGTTCATAGTGTAATTCAAACATGGTGTATCTAAAAAAATTCAATGTATCTATTACAAAATGTTCAACGTATTTAAAAATGTCCACCGTGCAATTATAGTGTGTTTGACATATTTTGAAAAAACTATGTGTTCAAACAGTTTTACTAGGTATTTTACAAATTTTATCGTGTATCTTAAGAATTATTCAACACATTTATAAAACATTCACCATGTATTTAGAAAATTATTTGACAACTCTTTGAAAAATGTTCAATGTGTGTTTAAAAAATATTTGCCATGTATTTAGGGATACTCAATGTGCATTTGACAACTGTTCAACATGTATAGGAGTATATTTGAAAAATGTCAACATGTATTTTAAAAATAGAATTGATAAAAATGTCAACATGTATCACTCATGGCGACGGTGGGGGAACGGGGACTCAGCGTCAACATCTCCTACGGCAGGACAAGGATGGCGACACGGACGGGGAGCAAGGGTACAGGAGACAATGGCTCAGACGCAGGAAATGGAGGACGGATGCGGAAGGAGGGTGGTCAATTCGATGAACTTGGTTTTTTTTCAGAGCCCATTTGCATTGATTTTTTTTCTACACAGAAGATACATCATTACATGATTCATGTAAAAATGTGGCATTTTTCGGAGCCCGTTCGCTATATTTGAGCCATTAAATGCATTTCTAGAAATTTAACTGATATAATTCAAATTTGTAATGCAATTGGTTGAAAAAGGTTGGCAAAATTGGGTTGAAATATCATATTGGTGTCATTGAGTCTTTGTTCAAGCGTTATACAAGAAAAGGAAAGGAATTCCAAACAAGATTGTGCCAAAACGCGATCGTGAACATGGAGTTTTTTTGGTTTTTTAATTCAAAAAAATGACAATGAACTCTGAAAAGCATGAAAATTGGCATGGTGCCATCATATGAGCCCTGTAGGGCATGGTAGAAATTTGAGAAAGTTTTGCAAAAATTATGACGTACATTGCTTAGAAATCGAACTATCTCCGAGGAAGACACATGGTTTCAAGAGAGAACTGGTCTAGTTTGAAGGTGAAGCGACCGATGCTACATCCATTTGCATCAAACAAATTCTACACTAAAGATACATCCCTACATGATTCATGTAAAAACGCGGCATGTTTTGGAGCCCGTTTGTTATATTTAAGCCATTAAATGCATTTCTAGACATTTAACTAATATAATTTAAATTTGAAATGCAAGTGGTTGAAAAGGTTGGCAAAATTGGGTTGAAACATCGTATTTGTGTCCTTGAGTCTTTGTTGAAGTGTTATACAAGAAAAGGAAAGGAATGCCAAACAGGATTGTGCCAAAATGCGACCCCAAACATGGAGTTTTTTGTTTTTTCAATTCCAAAGAATGAATACGAACTCTGAAAAGCATGAAAATTGGCATGTTGTGATCATATGATTCCTGTAGGGCATGGTAAAAATTTGAGAAAGTTTCGCCAAAGTTATGATGTACATTGATTACAAATCGAACCATCCCCGAGAAGAAACAAGGAAACACACGGTTTCGAGAAAGAATGGGTCTAGTTTGAGGGCGAAGCAACCGATGCTGCATCCGTTGGCATTGAAAGTTTTTGTACACTCAAGATACACCATTACACGATCCATGTCAAAATTTGGCATCTTTCAAAAATTTGTATGCTATATTTAAGCTATCAAGTGCATTTCTAGATATTTAACGCATATAATTCTAATTCGAACGACAAGTGGTTTAAAAGGTAGGAAAAATTGGATTAAAAAATTATATTTGTGTTCTTGAGTCTATGTTTAGGCCTTATACAAGAAAACATATACAAGATAACGAAAGGATTCCAAACATGAGGGTGCCAAGACTTGACCCTGATCATGGAGTTTACGGTTTTTTAATTTAAAGAAAACGCAAACGAACACTGCAAAGCATGAAATTTCACGTTGGAAAATATGTTCATATATTCGCCTCCAAATAAAGTAGGAAAAAATAGATGCCATTTCATTTATCCATGTCCAAGAAAAAGTAATTTTAAAAAATAAAACTAAGAAAATAAGCAAAGAATCAAATAAAAAATGCAACTTGTGGATTTTGAAACGAGGACCTCTCTACATTACTAGTGCGAACAAACCACTTGTACTAAGCTGCGATCTAGTACAAGTAAACACGCCGGACTCTGTTATACTAGCCGGAGATTTTCTTTAGGGTCTTTTTGATTCAAAGGATTTTCATAGGATCTTTGAAGGATTAGAATCCTTAGGAATTTTTCCTACGTTGATCGTTTGATTCTTAGGATTGAATCCTATAAGATTTTTTCCTAAGGATTCATTTGCACTACATTCTACAAGAATTCTACATCCACTCCAACTTCTTGAAAGAAATACTTTGTTTTTCCCGTGACATAATCAAACAAACTCAAATCTTATAGGGATCCAATGGACATGCCATTCCAATCCTATGTTTTCCCTATTCCTGTGTTTTTGCAATCTTATGAATCAAAGAGGCCCTTAGCCTGCTACGTTCTGATTGGTCGAACCAGGCCTCTCACGGATCACTCCTCTCCACCGTTCATTCTTACTCGATCCAACGGTTCCTACTCTTTTTACTATCTATTTGTGCTTTCGTTGATACCTTATCCTCTCACACGAACACGAGCACCACACCAAGAGCAGCCGCACTCGAGTACCTTCTAGGCTCTCCACCACCGGCCGCAGCCAGCTGCGAGACGGGCCATCGCCCGCGCCTCCCACCGCAGCACGGCGGTGAGCCCCGCCTCGCGTTGCCTCTCTTTCGGTTGCTCACCTCTCTCATCTCTCCCTACCTCTCCTTGCAGCAATGGAGGCCGAGCGCCCATGGCGTCACCCGAGGTCACCTTCCAGCCGTCGTTAACTCGTCGGGATCCGGCCTGATCCGGACGGATCCAGATGCCGGCGGCCCATTCCCGACCTCCCTGTCTCGCCTGGTTCGTCGGCCACTCCGATGTCGTCATCTTGGTCTCGGGATCCAGCGCTACCGATGGCTGGCCTCCTCCTCGCCTGGATGTGACGCACCCACACCGGCGCCTCCAACACGAGCAGCAGCAGCGAACGCCTTGACAAGGGTGTCTCCAGCGTCATCTTTATTTTAATTTTATTTTAAAGAAGTTTGCCAGAGAAAAGCCATGGCGATGAAGTCTGATTGATGTCCCGCGAGCGCTCGGTGGCGCTTGATGTGGTGGATGCAGAATCGGAATTGCCTCACGTACGATGAAAGCTCGTCCGATTTGGTACGATAGTGAAATCCACCGTGAACCCACCTTGAGCCAGCCTTGATCAACGGTGGCCCTGCTACTTCATACAGAAATCATACAAATATTGTCGTACGTGTAGCAACGCTCATGCAGAATAGTATAGCTCCCGGTAGAGTAGTAGGCCAGATCTGGAAAAATATAATCTGTAATTCCATTTTTTGCTGTGTATTTCTTCCTTTTTTGATAAAAAATTTATTTATATGTTATATTTATGCAAATTCTTTTTTTCTATAAGGCAATGAGCATATTTATTCTTTTATATTGACTTAATTTTCCATGGATCAAAAGAAACGAAGTCATGGGCTATGTCTCAATTGCAATTAGTGGGCCTTTGACTGATCTGAAATTTAATGGGCTAAAATTCTTATGAGGCTCATCAAAACATGGGCCGATTGTCTTGACGAGATGAAATATGGTGGGCCAAAATCTTAATTGGGCCGACTACTACATGGGCCGCCATGTCAGATCCACGTTGGTAGCCATGTCAGATGATGACGTGGAGTACATGATTAACCTTGTTATCTGACAGTAAACTATGACGGTCAAGAACCGTCAAGGATCCATGACGGTATAGTCGATCCGTCATGAAGTGCATGGTGGTCAAATTATGACGAGATATACATGACGAATTTCAGGTCTGTCACAGACGACCTACCTTGACGGTTTTGTGCATATATGTGACATTTTGTATCCGTCATGGATTAACACATTTCTTGTAGTGGATCCAAACAATATGGTAAAAACCCATCTTTTTATCCTTAATGGCAACAATCCAAATACGTGCCTCGCTACCCCTACTGTCACTGGTTGAGGACACCGCAAGATTGAACCCATTATAAAGCACCTCTCCCATTGCAAGAAAGATCAATTTAGTTGGCCAAACCAAATCAATAGATCGGAGAGAAATACAAAGCTATCTTAATCATGCATAAAAGAGTTCAGAAAAGACTCAAATAATATTCATAGATAATCTGATCATAAATCCACAATTCATCGGATCTCAACAAACACACCGCAAAAGAAGATTACATCGAATAGATCTCCAAGAACATCGAGGAGAACATTGTATTGAATATCAAAGAGAGAGAAGACGCCATCTAGTTACTAACTATGGACCCGTAGGTCTGTGGTAAACTACTCACACATCATCGGAAGGGCAGCAAGGTTGGTGTAGAGGCTCTCCGTGATCAAATCCCCCTCCGTCTGAGTGCCGGAAAAGGCCCCAAGATGGGATCTCACGAGAACAGAAGCTTGCGGCGGCGGAAAAGTACTTTTGGTGTGCCCCCTGGTGTACGGAGAATATTTGGGTATTTATAGAGCTGGAATTAGGGTTAAGGGAGTCGCGAGGGGCCCACAAGCCTGCCCCCGACAGGGCGCGCCTCTAGGGTTTGTGGCCCTCTCGTGGCTCTTCTGGCCTCCTCCCGAAGCTTCGTGATTGTCTTCTGGTCCAAGAAAAATCCTCAAATAGTTTCGTTCCGTTTGGTATTGATTTTCTGTAGAAGACAAAAATAAGGAAAAAAAAACAACTATTGACACTGGGCACTAGGTTAAGAGGTTAGTCCCAAAAAATGATAGTATAAAATAACATATTAATGCATATAAAACATCCAAGATGGATAATATAATAGCATGGAACAATAAAAAGTTATAGATATGTTGGAGACGTATCATTCATCCACCATAGCATAGAGCAATATCTTCAACTTGATTGCAATTGTGAGTTCGTGACCTTGACGACCTCGTGTTTGCTTCAGTCAGCTCCACAACTTCGTCTCCATCGGCACCTCCTCTTCTTCAGCTGCCCCCGAATGATCCCAAATTGAATCGTTATTGAGATCATCTAACCCCATCGTAGTCGAGGACTCCAAAGACTCCGAGAATTCAGCCATGTTTGTCTCCACACTATGACAACAAACGAACAAACTCCATCATCACCGGCCACCAATAATCACTGTCTAATTCATTGGCCAAAATGTGAAAGCTGCTTTTTTTACCTTGTTGGCATTTTGTCGAGCACTTGCCGGCTACGGCCCTTCTTGCCAGCTGCGATGGTCGGAGACATGATGGCTCGTGTCCGCGTCACTTTTCCTCGAAGAGGAAGGGATGATGTAGCACAGCTACAGTAGGTATTTCCCTCAGTGATGAAACCAAGATTATCGAACCAGTAGGAGAATCAAGCAACACTATGTAAACGGTACCTGCACACAAAGAATAAATGCTTACAACCCGACGTGTAAGAGGGGTTGTCAATCCCTCCCGGGTAAAATATTGGTAAATATATAATTTGGTAGATGCAAATAGAATAACGGTAAATAAAATTCAGTGAGATATTTTTGGGTTTTTGATAATATAGATCTGAAAATAAAAGATGCAAATAAATAAAAAGGCAAATAACAATATAGATCTAACGATATATGATGAGAAAATAGACCCGGGGGCCGTAAATTTCACTAGTGGCTTCTCTCGTGAAAATATCATACGGTGGGTAAACAAATTACTGTTGGGCAATTGATAAAACTTCAAATAATTATGACGATATCCAGACAATGATCATTATATAGGCATCACATCCAAGATTAGTAGACCGCACTACTAGGAAAATGGCTATAGCTAATATGAACATTAATGGTGCACCATGTATGTGGTGCGCCACTGCTATATAGCAGTGGCGCACTAGATACAGGTGCGCCATTAGTGTCCTCATTACTAATGGCGCACCAGACACATGGTGCGCCATTACTAGCAGTTTTTTTCCAAAACTATTAATGGCTCACCAGGGCACAGTGCGCCATTACTAGTTTTAACTAGTAATGGCGCACCACACGCTCCGTGCGCCACTACTAACATTTTTTTTTACTTTTTTAATCAAAACTAGTAATGGCGCACCGGGGTACAGTGCGCCATTACTAGTTCAAACTAGTAATGGCGCATCCCAGACACGGTGCGCCACTACTAACAATTTTTTTGCAAAACTAGTAATGGCGCACCACATAACAGGTGCGCCATTAGTAACCAGGGTTACTAATGGCGCATTTTTATGTGGTGCGCCATTGGTAACCTAAGACCAGCTAGATATTTTGGACAGCCACCTACCACACTCACTTTCCCCACTTCATTCTCTCCACCTCCTCCTCCAAGCTTGTCTCGGATGCCTCCTCCTCCTCACCTCATTTGCACCATAGATTCACCCAAATTAAGTGGTTAAATTACCTTTTTTTGATAGGTAAGTAAGGGGAAAGTTTTCTTTATGTTGTAGATCTACTTTTTTCTCCCTCCAACAACGTGCACATGCACTTTTTATGGCCTAGCTAGATCTACGTATGTTTGTGGTGTTGCATATGTTTGTGGTGTTGCATATATGTTTGTGTTTGCAGGTACCGGTATTTGAAATGCGATAGTTGCCAATATTTTACCGGAATGTTGATTCATTTCCGTTTCGGCGAGAATTTGGCACTATGCATTCTTTATGGTCCTATTTTTAGGCAAAGTCATGCCAAATTTTTTCTTGGTTCTAAACTATCATTTTGCTCTACCCCGCAGGCGACCATGGTCCGCACGATGATCGAAGGCATCGTGAATAGGTTTTTTAGCTCCGAGAAGGCCGAGATGCTTCAAAAGAATGAGATGGAGATAAGATATCCGTGTCGAAGGTGCAGGCTGAAGAGCCTTATTGCGGACCCGGATTTCGGACAGGTGCGGGACCACCTGCTCTTGCATGGTTTCATGGATGGCTATCGGTGGCAAGGTGATGAAGATGACTATGAAGTCGTCCATGGGGGCGGGCAAGAAATGAGGAAGGGCAGCAAGACAACCACCGCGGCGAGGGCGGGCGAGAAGACGAAGAATCTCCAGGACATGATCACGACGGTGATGCTGTACATAGTCATCATGTAGAAGATGCTGGACATGATGATGAGGAAGATCAAGACGAAGGGCATGATCATGAAGATGAAGATGCCGGAGCAGACGATGATGGACCATCGATGGGCTGGGTGCAGGACCCTCATATTCAAGAGCTGCTTCTCAAGCAGACGGATAACGCAAGAGCTGCCTCCCGAGAGTAAGCCAAGCTGGATCAACTGGAGATAGACGCGGTTACTCCATTGTATGAAGGATGTAGGTCCGAGGATACCGGCCTAAAAGTAACGCTCATGGATCTGGAGATGAAGGTAAAACACAAAATGACCGACGCATGCTTCGACGAGAACATATCATTCTGGCACGAACGTCTTCCCAAGGGGAACAAGTGCCCGACCAGTTTCGAGGAGGCGAAGAAAATCGTGTGTCCTCTGGATTTACCGCACATGAAATACCATGTGTGCATGAACAATTGCATCATTTATCTGGACGAGCACGCGGAGTCTACCATATGTCCGGTGTGCGGCGTCACTCGATACAAGAAGAGGAATAAAGCTCCTCGAAAAGTGGTGTGGTACTTTCCGATCACTCCTCGTCTGTAGCGGTATTTCGTGGACCCTAAGCTAGCAAAGCTCCTGCGTTGGCACGCGGATAGGGAGGAGAAGAAGCGAGAAGATGACGGAAATGATCCGGAGATAAATTAAAAAGACAAGATGCTGAGTCACCCTAAGGATGCGAGCCAGTGGCAAGCGTTGAACTTCGAACACCCAGAATTTGGGGACGATCCAAAGAACATCATGCTGGGCGCGAGCACCAATGGAGTCAATCTGTTTGGCAGCCAGAGAAGCACACGTAGCACCTGGACTGTGTTTGTGTGGATGTACAACCTTCCCCCCTGGTTGTGCATGAAGAGGAAGTACATTCACATGAGTATGCTAATTGAAGGGCCGAAACAACCAGGGAACGACATCAATCAGATCTGGGGCTCTTTGAAGAGGAGCTAGACACGCAGATGGAAAACGCCACCAATACGTGGGACGCCGCAGAGAAAGAATATTTCCCTATGAGAGTCGACCGCTCACGACGGTGCACGACTATCTCGGTTACGGATATCTCGCGGGGCAGGTGGTCCACAAATTTTCTGGATGCGTCAGGTGCATGGATGACACAACGTATCGCCAGCTAGATAGAGATCCCGGGTCTTTGAAAACCGTGTTCATGGGACATCGAAGATGGCTTTGCGACGTTGATTCATGGAGAAAACGCAAGGATCTGTTTGATGGTGAAACCGAACCCCGAAGACGCCCGCATACGAGGAGCGGCGAGGAAATAGACGAGCTGTTGAAAAATTGGAAAGAGTGCCCAGAGCTGGGAAATAAGCGAAAGGCGCCAGAGCAGCCTTGAAGGTATGGAAAAAAGGTCATTTTCGGGACTTGTCGATCGAAGATCCTTTGTGTGCCTCACAGCCTTGATGTCATGCATATCACGAAGAACGTGTGCGAGAGTCTGCTTGGTACCCTGCTCAACATGCCAGAGAGGACCAAAGATGGGCCAAAAGCAAGGGCAGACTTGAAATTAATGGGCATTAGGGAGGAGCTTCACGCTAATGATGATGATGATGAGGCGAAGCAGGACACGGAAAGTCGTCGCAAAGGCAAAAAGGCCAAGAAGACCGGAAATGACTACCCTCCCGCATGCTTCACTCTAAGTCAGGAGGAGATCGAGCACTTTTTCACCTGCCTCGTAGGAGTAAAACTTCCTTACGGTTAAGCGGGAAAGATAAGCAGATACCTAGACTCAGCGAAGCAGAAGTTCAGCGGGATGAAGTCTCACGACTGTCACGTGCTGATGACGCAGATACTTCCAGTTGCAATCCGTGGGACCATGGACGCGCCCGTCCATGAAACGCTATTTGGCCTATGCAATTTTTTCGACGTCATGTCTCGGAAGTCGGTTGGCATGAGGCAACTCAGAAGGCTACAGGAAGAGATCGTGGTGATACTATGCGAGCTTGAGATGTACTTCCCGCCCACATTCTTCAATGTTATGGTGCATCTGCTGGTCCATATCATGGAGGATATCATCCAACTCGGGCCGACGTTCCTGCACAACATGATGCCGTTCGAAAGGATGAATGGTGTCATCAAAGGATACGTTCGCAACATGTCACATCTAGAGGGAAGCATAGCCAGGGGCTTTTCAATCAAGAGTGCATCTCCCATCGCACGATTTATCTAGGCATCGAGAACCCGTTGGTCCGCGTCAACAGCACCTCGGCAGGCTCGCTGGATGGGGTCACCGCGATGGTCGCCGCGAAATGCATGTCGACTTCGAGGGTCGACTCGCCGACTTTGAAAGAGCAAACCTAGTCGCGCTACAACACGTAGACGTGGTCGATCCTTGGGTGTAGAGCACAAAACCTTTATTGAGAAGACGTAGAATGACCAAGGCCAACAGAGGACAGACGGAGATATAATCAAAGAGCACAACTCATGTTTCACGCGTTGGTTCAAGGAGAAGCTTCTGTCGTACCCTTTACATGAGGATTCTTCCGCGGAAGAAAAACTCATATTCGCCTTGTCACAGGGCACCGAGCACAACCTGATGACCTATGAGGCGTACGATATCAACAGCTACACATTCTACACCGAGGACAAGGACATGAAGAGCGATGGTTATCAGAACTCCCGGGTAACGATGGAATCCTACACCGGTAACAACAAGGACAGATACTACAGAAGGATTGAGGAGATCTGGGAGTTGAGCTACGCTGGAGAGAAGGTCCCAATGTTCCGTGTCGGATGGGCCAAGAGCGTCCTAAAAGAAGACCGGTATTTCACCACCATGGTTATACCCGAAGCCAAATCCAAGACCGCGGGCGCAAACGTCACCGCGAAAAATGAGCCATGGGTACTGGCTTACCAAGTGGACCAATGCTTCTTCATTACCGACCCTTCAAAGCCCAGTCGTGTTGTCGTGAGGAGAGGCAAAAGGAAGATCATCGGAATGGATGGAGTCGCCAATGAGCAAGACTTCGACAAGTACAGCGACCCAAAGATGGAACATGACGACGACGATGAAGTGCCATACACCACAAGAAGAAGCAGAACCACCCTACCCAAAGGACGTCCGTTCAAGAGAAGAACTCCATTTGCGAAAAAGAAGGGCAAGAAGATTGTGAAAAGATAGCTAGCTAAGATCGATTGTATTTAAATCGTAGTCTTCATTTCTCGATTGTAATTCGACATATTGAAATGATATTTCTTCTGTTCTAGTCCTCATGAATATTTATTTATGTTTATTATGGTATTGAATTTCTAACTCACAAAAAGTATTGAATTTGTTAATATTTTTTGAACTCATGAATATTTTTAAATTTCATGGGCACGCTTTTGAATTCATGAATATTTTTCAAATTTGATGATATTTTTCATATTCATAAATGTTTTACCAATTCACAAATGAATGCAATTAAAATAAAAAACAAATTTGATGATATTTTCAAATAACAAATTTGATGATATTTTTCATATTTGTAAATATTTTCAAATAACAAATCTGATGATATTTTTAAAAAATTATTATTGTTTTTATAAAAAATATTACTGTTTCATATTCATATTCATTTTCTAAAAAATTTGTAGATGCAACAAAAAATTTAATAATAATAATAAAGTTACTAATGGCGCACCAGAGGTGGGTGCGCCATTGCTATCACTCTTTTTATAAAAAATATTACTGTTTCATATTCATATTCATTTAAAAAAAATAGATGCAACAAATAATAGTAATAATAATAAAGTTACTAATGGCGCACCAGAGGTGGGTGCGCCATTGCTATCATTGTTTTTATAAAAAAATATTACTGTTTCATATTCATATTCATTTTCTAAAAAATCATTAGATGCAACAAAAAATAAAAAAAGTTACTAATGGCGCACTTGAGGTGGGTGCGCCATTGCTATCACTGTTTTTATGGCGCACCCCTAGATGGTGCGCCATTACTATCCTTCCCCCCTCTAGCTATGTACGTGCGTTCTGTCCATCGCTCACCAGATCCCCCTTCCCTCCCTCGCCAGATCCCCGCGCCCGCTCCACCGCCGCCGCCGACCCCCCGCACCCGCTCCGACGACCCCCGCGCCCGCTCCGACGAGGTGCACTGCCCACTGCTTCTTCCTCCTGGACCACCAGCTGAAGCCGGGAAGCTCTCCTCACTCCAAGCACGCCCCGATCTCTGCCCGTAGCCGCCATGGCCCCGTGTCCCCGCGCGCATTGCTTGTTGGCGCAATTTTCAGCAAGAATCTTGAATAACCACTGGATTGCGTATGATACTTGTTGCCTGCTATATATCAAACAGTGTCACTAGGTGCAGATTTGGGCCTATTTATTTTATATTTATAAGAAACAGGGTCACTAGGTGCACCCTATAGCTAGCAGCTCTTGATTGAGGAGATTATGTAGCCACCAACATCTGTGACTAAAGTTAGTCCACAGTTCACCTGGTCCTTAGTTGCCCATGAAAATGAATTTTTTTGCTTGTTTTAACAAGGTGATTGGTGAATGTGGATGATTTTTTTATCCTGTGAACTCATTGTACTGCTACAAGAATTTGGTATCATCATGGTGTAATTGACTGCTTGAGAAAACTGGGTAATTTGGCAGTAGAAACAACTGTTTTTTACAGTCATTTTTAGATGATGATTGTTAGATGTCATTGATGTAGCTGGTGTGGTGTGAGAGAACTGGGTGTGGTGGTGGGTCCCTTGGTGTCAGTGAAGGTATTGGATGGTGCATTATCCATGCATGTCCAAGGCAGCGAATGGGAGCGAGCCACGTGTGAGCCTTGGCGTGGAGCCCGCCGCTACGTCGTCCACAGCCATGGAAAAAGACTACTGAATCTTGAATGTTAGCATCAAGGATGATGATACGTCAGGGCATCTAAACTGCAGTTCTTGATGCGATGTGCGTAGCTCAAACTAGAGTTGGTGCCTGTGCCACTCCAAACTGAGCAATTGGCCACTATGATCCTGCTGCTTTGGATGCTCCTAGTTTTGATATGCTTGTTTTTTCCTCTAGCCACTGGCCTATTTTATGCTGCACGACACTCCTAGTTCATGGGGTGGATGGTCCATGGCTCATAGCTCAGAAGATGGATATATGGCTATTTAATTTGCAGAAAAAATAACAGAATTAGTACATCATGTGTTAGTTGTCTATTGGATATCTGTAGAGCCACTGGATGCATATGAACTACACTACTTCCTGATGTCTGACCAGTGTAAAATAACCAGGAAGTGCATTGTAATCAGAGGGCATAGAATGCTCTGGTTTTTAGGCAAATGCTAGTAACTTGTGCTTTCATATCCTAGTTATCAGATATTGCGCTTGTTTTAGAATTGGGTGCTCCATTGTTTCTGAATGACTGAAGTCACTGAACCTTTTTCACTTGTGTTATCACTATCACTTGGCTATTGTGGTACATGATCTCATCTACCATAACTATCTAAGGATATGAAGAGTAGTATGACACTGTTTCAATTATAAGCATCCTTTCCAATTTATCATGGATGACTATTTTTCATGTAGCTGTGCTGACTGAACCTCCACTTGCAACTTGTCAACTTGTGATGTTGCTGTTGTACCCCGAGAGGCCCTTGAGTTTGCCGGAATGTCGATTAACTTCCGTTCCGGCAAATTTGGGTACTCCATATGTCCTATTTTCTGTTGGGGAACGTAGTAATTTTAAAAAAATTCCTACGCACACGCAAGATCATGGTGATGTATAGCAACGAGAGGGGAGAGTGTTGTCCACGTACCCTCCTAGACCGAAAGCGGAAGCGTTATAACAATGCGGTTAATGTAGTCGTACGTCTTCACGGCCCGACCGATCAAGCACCGAAACTACGGCACCTCCGAGTTCTAGCACACGTTCAGCTCGATGACGATCCCCGGACTCTGATCCAGCAGAGTGTCGGGGAAGAGTTCAGTCAGCACGACGGCATGGTGACGGTGATGATGTTCTACCGACGCAGGGCTTCGCCTAAGCACCACTACGATATGACCGAGGTGGAATATGGTGGAGGGGGCACCGCACACGGCTAAGGAACGATCACGAAGATCAACTTGTGTGTCATGGGGTGCCCCCTGCCCCCGTATATAAAGGAGGGAGGGGGAGGTGCGGCCGGCCCCTAGGGGTGCGCCTGGAGGAGTCCTACTCCCACCGGGAGTAGGACTCCCCCCTCTTGCCTTGTTGGAGAAGGAAGGGGGAAGGGGAAAGAGGAAAGGAGGGCGCCGCCCCCCTTCCTTGTCCTATTCGGACTAGGGGAGGGGGCGCGCCTGCCCCCGGCCGCCCTCCTCTTCTCCCTTAGGGCCCATGTAGGCCCATTAACCCCGGGGTTCCGTAACCCCTGTACTCTAAGAAAATTCAGATTTCACCCGGAACGATTCCGATATCCAAATATAGGCTTCCAATATATCAATCTTTATGTCTCGACCATTTCGAGACTCCTCGTCATGTCCGTGATCACATCCGGGACTCCTAACAACCTTCGGTACATCAAAAACTATAAACTCATAATAAGACTGTCATCGTAACGTTAAGAGTGCGGACCCTACGGGTCTTTGTCATCGGTATGTTACTTGCCCGAGATTCAATCGTCGGTATCTCAATACCTAGTTCAATCTCATTACCGGCAAGTCTCTTTACTCGTTACGTAATGCATCATTCCGTAACTAACTCATTAGTTACATTGCTTGCAAGGCTTATAGTGATGTGCATTACTGAGAGGGCCCAGAGATACCTCTCCGACAATCGGAGTGACAAAACCTAATCTTGAAATACGCCAACCCAACATGTACCTTTGGAGACACCTCAGAGCTCCTTTATAATCACCCGATTCGTTGTGACGTTTGGTAGCACACAAAGTGTTTCTCCGGTAAACGGGAGTTGCATAATCTCATAGTTATAGGAACTTGTATAAGTCATAAAGAAAGCAATAGCAATATACTAAACGATCAAGTGCTAAGCTAACGGAATGGGTCAAGTCAATCACATCATTTTCCTAATGATGTGATCCCATTAATCAAATGACAACACATGTCTATGGTTATGAAACATAACCATCTTTGATCAATGAGCTAGTCAAGTAGAGGCATACTAGTGACATTAAGTTTGCCTATGTATTCACACATGTATCATGTTTCCGGTTAATACAATTCTAGCATGAATAATAAACATTTATCATGATATGAGGAAATAAATAATAACTTTATTATTGCCTCTAGGGCATATTTCCTTGATCTCCCACTTGCACTAGAGTCAATAATCTAGATTACACAAGAATGATTCTAACACCCATGGAGTCTTGGTGCTGATCATGTTTTGCTCGTGGAAGAGGCTTAGTCAACGGATCGCAATATTCAGTTCCGTATGTATCTTGCAAATCTCTATGTCTCCCACCTGGACTTGGTCCCGGATAGAATTGAAGCGTCTCTTGATGTGCTTGGTCCTCTTGTGAAATCTGGATTCCTTTGCCCAGGCAATTGCACCATATTTTTACGTAAGATCTTCATTGGTCTCGATGCACTAGGTATGACACCTAGATCGGAAATGAACTCTTTCATCCGAATCCTTCATTTGTCGCTTCAAGCAGCTATGTACTCTACTGCATGTAGATCCCGCCACGACGCTTTGTTTAGAACTGCACCAACCGACAGCTCCACCGCTCAATATAAACACGTATCCGGTTTGCGATTTAGAATCGTCGGATCGGTGTCAAAGCTTGCATCAAAGTAACCATTTACAACTAGCTCTTTGTCACCTCCATAAAGAGAAACATATCCTTAATCCTTTTCGGGTATTTCAGGATATTCTTGACCGCTGTCCGATGATCCCTCTGGATTACTTTGGTACCTACCGCCAAGCTTATTGCTAAGCACACGCCAGTCCGGTACACAGCATTGCATACATGATAGAGCCTATGGCTGAAGCATAGGAACATCTTTCATTTCTCTCTATCTTCTCATTGTGGTCGGGCATTGAGTCCGACTCAACTTCACACCTTGTAACACGGGCAAGAACCCTTTCTTTGCCTAATCCATTTTGAACTTTTTAAAACTTTATCGTGGTATGTGCTTTGTGAAAGTCCAATTAAGCGCCTTGATCTATCTCTATAGATCTTGATGCCCAATATGTAAGCAGCTTCACCGAGGTCTTTCATTGAAAAACTTTTATTCAAGTATCCCTTTATGCCATCCGTAAATTCTATATCATTTCCAATTAACAATATTTCATCTACATATAATATCGAAATGCTATGAGCTCTCACTCACTTTCTTGCAAATACAAAGCTTCTCCAAAAGTGCAGATAAAACCATATGCTTTGATCACACTATCAAAGCATTTATTCCAACTCCGAGAGGCTTGCACCAGTCCATATATGGATCGCTGGAGCTTGCACACTTTGTTAGCACCTTACGGATCAAAAACCTTCCGGTTGCATCATATACAACTCTTCTTCCGAGAATCCATTCAGAATGCAGTTTTGACATCCATTTGCCAAATTTCATAATCATAAAATGCGGCAATTGCTAACATGATTCGGACATACTTAAGCATCGCCACTGGTGAGAAAGTCTCATCGTAGTCAACCCCTTGAACTTGTCGAAAACCTTTCGCAACAAGTCGAGCTTTGTAGACAGTTACATTACCAAAGCGTCGGTCTTCTTCTTGATGATCCATTTATTTTCTATGGCTTGCCGATCATCGGGCAAGTCAACCAAAGTCCATACTTTGTTCTCATACATGGATCCCATCTCAGATTTCATGGCCTCAAGCCATTTTATGGAATCTGGGCTCATCTTCGCTTCCTCATAGTTCGTAGGTTCGCCATGGTCAAGTAACATGACTTCCGAATAGGATTACCGTACCACTCAGTGCGGATCTTACTCGTAGACCCACGAGATTCAAGAGTAACTTGATCTGAAGTTTCATGATCAATATCATTAGCTTCCTCACTGATTGGTGTAGTTGTCACAGGAACCGGTTCTTGTGATGAACTACTTTCCAATAAGGGAGCATGTATAGTTACCTCATCAAGTTCTACTTTCCTCCCACTCACTTCTTTCGAGAGAAACTCCTTCTCTAGAAAGGACCCGAATTTAGCAACAAAAATCTTGCCCTCAGATCTGTGATAGAAGGTGTACCCAATAGTCTCTTTTGGGTATCCTATGAAGACACATCTCCGATTTGGGTTCGAGCTTATCTGGTTGAAGTTTCTTCACATAAGCATCACAGCCCCAAACTTTAAGAAATGACAACTTTGGTTTCTTGCCAAACCACAGTTCATAAGGTGTCGTCTCAACGGATTTTGATGGTGCCCTATTTAACATGAATGCGGCCGTCTCTAGCATAACCCCAAAACGATAGCGGTAAATCAGTAAGAGACATCATAGATCGCACCATATATAGTAAAGTACGATTACGACGTTCGGACACACCATTTCGTTGTGGTGTTCCAGATGGCGTGAGTTATGAAACTATTCCGCATTGTTTCAAATGTAAACCAAACTCGCAACTCAAATATTCTCCTCCATGATCAGATCGTAGAAATTTTATTTTCTTGTTACGATGATTTTCCACTTCACTCTGAAATCCTTTGAACTTTTCAAATGTTTCAGACTTGTGTTTCATTAAGTAGATATACCCATATCTGGTCAAATCATCTATGAAGGTGAGAAAATAACGATACCCGCCGCGAGCCTCAATATTCATTGGACCACATACATCAATATGTATGATTTCCAACAAATCAGTTGCTCGCTCCATAGTTCCGGAGAACGGCGTTTTAGTCATCTTACCCATGAGGCATGGTTCGCAAGTACCAAGTGATTCATAATCAAGTGATTCCAGAAGTCCATCAGTATGGTGTTTATTCATGCGTTTTACACCAATATGACCTAAACGGCAGTGCCACAAATAAGTTGCACTATCATTATCAACTCTGCATCTTTTGGCTTCAACATTATGAATATGTGTATCACTACTATCGAGATTCAATAAAAATAGACCACTCTTCAAGGGTGCATGACCATAAAAGATATTACTCATATAAATAGAACAACCATTATTCTCTGATTTAAATGAATAACCGTCTCGCATCAAACAAGATCCAGATATAATGTTCATACTTAATGCTGGCACCAATTAACAATTATTTAGGTCTAAAACTAATCCCGATGGTAGATGTAGAGGTAGCGTGCCGATCGCGATCACATCGACTTTGGAACCATTTCCCACGCGCATCGTCACCTCATCCTTAGCTAATCTTCGCTTAATCCGTAGTCCCTATTTCAAGTTGCCAATATTAGCAACAGAACCAATATCAAATACCCAGGTGCTACTGCGAGCATTAGTAAGGTATACATCAATAACATGTATATCACATATACCTTTGTTCACCTTGCCATCCTTCTTATCCGCCAAATACTTGGGGCAGTTCCGCTTCCAGTGACCAGTCTGCTTGCAGTAGAAGCACTCAGTTTCAGGCTTAGGTCCAGACTTGGGTTTCTTCTCCTGAGCAGCAACTTGCTTGTTGTTCTTATTGAAGTTCAGAAAAAGGTCTTGATAACCCACAAGTATAGGGGATTGCAACAGTTTTCGATAAGTAAGAGTGTCGAACCCAACGAGGATCTAAAGGTAGAACAAATATTCCCTAAAGTTCTATTGACCACCGATACAACTCTACGCACGCTTAACGTTCGCTTTACCTAGAACAAGTATAAAACTAGAAGTACTTTGTAGGAGTTTTCGGATAGGCTTGCAAGAAAGTAAAAGGCACGAAAATAAAACTAGGGGCTGTTAAGGTAAAGACACAACTAAAGTAAATATAGCGAGTGTGGAAAAGTGATGGTAGGTGTGGCGAAATTGTCCCTTAAGCAATTGACTACTTTACTAGACCGATAGCAAGTATTATATGGGAGAGGCCACTGCTAGCATGTTATCCCTTACTTGGAATTCTATGCACTTATGATTGGAACTATTAGCAAGCATCCGCAACTACTAACGTTCATTAAGGTAAAACCCAACCATAGCATTAAGATATATTGGTCCCCCTTCAATCCCGTATGCATCAATTTTTATGCTAGGTTGAAGCTTTTGTCACTCTTGCCCTCCAATACATAGTCCTATCAACATACAACTAACCCTATGGTGTGATCCACGCACGCGCTCATATGATGGGCACCAAAGGACAGCAACATAACCACAAGCAAATTAAATCAATCATAGCAATTCATCAACCACCAATAGGACAACGAAAATCTACTCAGACATCATAGGATGGCAACACATCATTGGATAATAATATGAAGCATAAAGCACCATGTTCAAGTAGACGGTACAGCGGGTTGCGGGAGAGTGGACCGCTATAGATAGAGGGGGAAGGTGATGGAGATGTTGGTGAAGATGGCGGAGGTGTTGGTGTAGATCGCGGTGATGATGATGGCCCCCGGCGGCGTTCCGGCGCCACCGGAAGCGAGGGGGAGAGAGCCCCCCTCCTTCTTCTTCTTCCTTGACCTTCTCCCTAGATGGGAGAAGGGTTTCCCCTCTGGTCCTTGGCTCCCATGGCTTGGGAGGGGCGAGAGCCCCTCCGAGATTGGATCTATCTCTCTGTTTCTGCGTTCTGTTCTGGCTCTGTTTCACCGTTTTGCGTATATATGGAGATCCGTAACTCCGATTGGCCTGAAACCTGTTCTGTGATTTTTTTCCGAATATTATCTTTCTTGCGGCAAAAGAAGAGCATCAACCGCCTTACGGTGGGATCACGAGGGTAGGCGGCGCCCGGGGGGGAGGCACGCCCCCCTGCCTCGTGACCACCTCGGGCACCGTCTCGCGTGGATTTTTCTTCTGGAATTTTCCATATTTTCCCAAAATAAGCTCCGTTCGTTTTTATCCCGTTTGGATTCCGTTTGATATGGATATTCTCGAAACATAAAACATGCATGCAGATGTGAAGGCGCCAGGCATCGGATCAATATGTTAGTCCCAAAAATAATATAAAAAGTTGCCAAAAAGTATATGAAAGTGAATAAGATTGGCATGGAACAATCAAAAATTATAGATACGACGGAGACGTATCAAGTTCCCCTTCTTCTTCCCTTTGCCCTTTTTCTTGAAACTAGTGGTCTTGTTGACCATCAACACTTGATGCTCCTTCTTGATTTCTACCTCCGCAGCCTTTAGCATTGCGAAGAGCTCGGGAATAGTCTTGTCCATCCCTTGCATATTATAGTTCATCACGAAGCTTTTGTAGCTTGGTGGCGTGATTGAAGAATTACATCAATGACACTATCATCGTGAAGATTAACTCCCGGTTGAATCAAGTGATCATTATACCCAGACATTTTGAGTATATGTTCACTGACAGAACTATTCTCCTCCATCTTACAGCTATAGAACTTATTGGAGACTTCATATCTCTCAATCCGGGCATTTGCTTGAAATATTAACTTCAACTCTTGGAACATCTCATATGCTCCATGACGTTCAAAACATCGTTGAAGACCCGATTCTAAGCCGTAAAGCATGGCAAACTGAACTATTGAGTAGTCATCAGCTTTGCTCTGCCAGACGTTCTTAACGTCGTCAGTTGCATCTGCAGCAGGCCTGGCACCCAGCGGTGCTTCCAGGACGTAATTCTTCTGTGCAGCAATGAGGATAATCCTCAAGGTACGGACCCAGTCCGTGTAATTGCTACCATCATCTTTCAACTTAGCTTTCTCAAGGAACGCATTAAAATTCAACGGAACAACAACACGAGCCATCTATCTACAACAAACATAGACAAGCAAAATACTATCAGGTACTAAGTTCATGATAAATTTAAGTTCAATTAATCATATTACTTAAGAACTCCCACTTAGACAGACATCTCTCTAGTTCATCTAAGTGATCACGTGATCCAAATCAACTAAACCATGTCCGATCATCACGTGAGATGGAGTAGTTTCAATGGTGAACATCACTATGTTGATCATATCTACTATATGATTCACGTTCGACCTTTCGGTCTCCGTGTTCCGAGGCCATATCTGTATATGCTAGGCTCGTCAAGCTTAACCTGAGTATTCTGCGTGTGCAACTGTTTTGCACCCATTGTATTTGAACGTAGAGCCTATCACACCCGATCATCACGTGGTGTCTCAGCACGAAGAACTTTCGCAACGGTGCATACTCAGGGAGAACACTTCTTGATAATTAGTGAGAGATCATCTTAAAATGCTACCGTCAATCAAAGCAAGATAAGATGCATAAAGGATAAACATCACATGCAATCAATATAAGTGATATGATATGGCCATCATCATCTTGTGCTTGTGATCTCCATCTCCGAAGTACCATCGTGATCACCATCGTCACCGACGCGACACTTTGATCTCCATCGTAGCATTGTTGTCGTCTCGCCAATCTTATGCTTCTACGACTATCGCTACCGCTTAGTGATAAAGTAAAGAATTACAAGGCGATTGCATTGCATACAATAAATCGACAACCATATGGCTCCTGCCAGTTGGCGATAACTCGGTTACAGAACATGATCATCTCATACAATAAAATATAGCATCACGTCTTGACCATATCACATCACAACATGCCCTGCAAAAACAAGTTAGACGTCCTCTACTTTGTAGTTGCAAGTTTTACGTGGCTGATACGGGCTTAGCAAGAACCGTTCTTACCTACGCATCAAAACTACAATGATAGTTTGTCAAGTTGGTGTTGTTTTAACCTTCGCAAGGACCAGGCGTAGCCACACTCGGTTCAACTAAAGTTGGAGAAACTGTCACCGCTAGCCACCTCTATGCAAAGCATGTCGGAGAACGGTCTCGCGAAGCGTCGCGTAATGTCGGTCGGGCCGCTTCATCCAACAATACCGCCGAACCAAAGTATGACATCTTTGGTAAGCGGTATGACTTGTATCGCCCACAACTCACTTGTGTTCTACTCGTGCATATAACATCTACGCATAAAACCTAGGCTCAGATGCCACTGTTGGGGAACGTAGTAATTTCAAAAAAATTCCTACGCACACGCAAGATCATGGTGATGTATAGCAACGAGAGGGGAGAGTGTTGTCCACGTACCCTCGTAGACCGAAAGCGGAAGCGTTATAACAACGCGGTTGATGTAGTCGTACGTCTTCAAGGCCCGACCGATCAAGCACCGAAACTATGGCACCTCCGAGTTCTAGCACACGCTCAGCTCGATGACGATCCCGGACTCGATCCAGCAAAGTGTCGTGGAAGAGTTAAATCAAGACGACGGCGCAGGACGGTGATGATGTTCTACCGACGCAGGCTTCACCTAAGCACCGCTACAATATGACCGAGGTGGAATATGGTGGAGGGGGCACCGCACACAGCTAAGGAACAATCACGAAGATCAACTTGTGTGTCATGGGGTGCCCCCTTCCCCTGTATATAAAGGAGGGAGGGGGGAGATGCGGCCGGACCCTAGGGGTGCGCCTGGAGGAGTCCTACTCCCACCGAGTAGGACTCCCCCTCTGCCTTGTGTAACACCCGCAGTGTCGTACACAAGAATCTCATTAATGGCGCCATGTCATCATCATATTGTTGCTAATCTCACGTTGATTCAAAACCAATTCAAATTCAATTTTTAAATAAAGTCAAATAAATTATTCCTCCAAACAGTAAAACAAAAATGTTCGCTGGTTTGAAAATATCCACTGACTAAATGTCATGAGTGATTCAACATCATTTGAGATAGCTAATTTCCCCTGGGAATTACAGCAATTCCAAATCAGCATTTTTAAATGCTTTTCCAATTGTGAAAAATCCAAATCATTTCAAACTCCTCCCAAACTTTTTATGGCAGGTGCCAAATATGGTAATGTATTTTTTTGGCCAAGTCCCACATTTTTCAGAACTCCTTTTGGCAGCTCAAATATTGCATAGCATTTTTTCTGCAAAAAGAAAAGAGCAAAAGAAAGGAAAGAGAGAGAGAGAGAGAGAGAGAGAGAGAGAGAGAGAGAGAGAGAGAGAGAGAGAGAGAGAGAAAGAAAAGGCCCTCGACCCCCGGCCTAACCCCGGCAAAGCTCCAACAGACATGTGGCCCACTACCCCCCCCCGTCGCCTCCCACCTCCCACTGCTCGGACCAGGCGCCTCGGCGCCACCCGACCACCTCGCCCGGCCTCGCGGGAGAGGATAAGGGCGATGCCTCAGCTCCCCTTCCACTTGCTCTGCCACCCCACTCGCCAGATCCTTTCCCTCGCCCGCCGCTCTCTCCCTCGCACCCCTGATCCCTCCCCATCGCATCCAACGCCACGGCCACCATGGCCGCCGTCGCCCTCGCGGCCACCGTCCTCCACACGCCCTTCCAACATGCCGTAGGAGTCCGCCGTCCTCCTCCCCGTCGACCGGTGCCCGCCGTTGGAGCCGGAAGGCACCTGGCGTCGGATCCACCTCGCCCCTTCCGCCTCGGTGCCGGTGGTTCTCGTCGACCACAGCCTCCTTCTGCGCTCCCGTTCACTCACGGGACTCCTTGCACCCGCACGGTGAGCTCCGCCTCTCCTCCTCCTCTTCCTGCGCCGCCGGCACGTCTTGCGCGACCGCCACCGCGAATAAAGGTTCGGCCGCCGCCATTGCTGCCGTTATCGTGCTCCCGAGCCGTTACGAGCTCGGCCGACTGCCCTGGCATGCTCCTCGTGCACCGTAGACCCCGCCTAGTTGTTTACTTGGCCGCTCGCACTCTCTAACGCCGAACCCGCTCAAGCCCGAGAGCTCCGTCGCCACCCGTCGTCGCCGGCGTCGCTCCGGCCACCTCCGCGTCCAACCGCTGGCACCACGCGATGCGCGCTGCTCCACTCGTTCGAACGCAGGTGAAAACGCATGATTTGGCGCTCTGTAGCGAAGATCCGAGCCTCTCCGGCGAACTCGCCGCCGCGGAGAGCTCGTCGGCGCAACTCCGGCGCCGGCCGCCGACGTGGCACACCTGGGGCCACCCCCTGGGTCACTGCCAGTGGGGCCCCTGGTCTCTTGTTGACCTGTTGACCTGGTCAACCGTGCTGACGGGGCAGCCCCCAGCCACTGACATGTGGGCCCCCTCTGTTATATTAGTCTAATAACGTTTTATAAATAAAAAATGTTTAGTTTAACCTAAGACACTCACTGACGCCGGGGCCCACTCCCCTAATTGCCCCTGTTAGTTTAATTAATCCACTGTTAAGCCAGCAGAGGCTGACATGTGGGTCCCAGTGGCCCCACTAGCCAGTTTTGACCAGTCAACCGGACTGTTGATTGCTGATGTCACACCTATGTCATGTTGATGTCATAATTCCTTTTCTGTTAATTTAAATAAATCCAGAATATGCTTTAATCTTTGAATAATCATAGAAATTAAACCGTAACTCAGATGAAAATGTTTTCTATATGAAAGTTGCTCAGAAAAATCCAACGAATCCGAATACGCGGTCCGTTCATTTGTCACATGCCCCTAGCATGCTGAACATGGGACATTCCCCCTCCGATCATCTGTCTGACACAGGTCCGGAACCAGGAATACATTCCCGGTTGAATCCCCCCTTCACCTATATCGTGTAGCCATGCGTTAGGTCACACCCGGCGCAGCATATTGCCATGTTACGCTTTGTGATGCTATGTTTTCTTTATATTTACTGTTTCTTCCCCCTCTTCTCTCCGGTAGACCCCAAGACCGATGTCGATGCCCCTGTGATCGACTACGTCGACGACAACCCTCCTTGCCAGTGCAACCAGGCAAGCCCCCCCTTTGATCATCCCGATATCGCCCATTCCATTCTCTCATGCTTGCATTAGATTTTGCTACTGTTATTGTTTGCACCTATTCTGATGCATAGCCTGCTTTTGTGTCTGTTGTTGTACCTTACACGCTTATCCTAAACCGCTTAGTATAGGTTGCTTAGAGATCCATCGATGACCCCCACTTTGTCCCGATCGCCTACTGGATAATCGAAGACCGATCAACGGATCAAGACCAGGCCCCACCACCGCACATCACTTCCCTTAGTTGCTCGACACTCTTCGGGTTACTATCGAGTACCGAGGGTGAGACCTCATCAAGACTTCGATGTTAACCTGTAGTGTAGTTATTGGTCGTGGTCATCGAGGGTGATTTCCTCTTTAACCACTTCCGACACGACTCGTCGTGCAACCCCTCAAGTGTGGACCTCGAGGGTGAATCCTCTTACGCTCACCTTGATGATCGCATCGAGTGGAATTCACGGGGTGATTCCTCGGTTTTCCCTTGATGTTTGGACACACAGTTACTATGATTACTATGACTTTACATCGAGCCATGTTACTAAAGACGGTCGACCACGAGGGTGCCCGCGAGCTTAATTGCAGTGATGTGGATTCGGGTTGACACGGAGGGTGCTGCGAGATAATTACGAGGCGTGGCGGGCATTCCTAGCCCTTGCCGCAAGTCCTCGAGACGGGCAACGGGTCACATCTTTCGTGAGTCTCGCTTGTTACCGCGCGTTCCTAATCCACTACGATTTGGATATTTGATCCGAGGGGCCTCTGGCCTGATAGCACTAACCATCACGTGGGCATAGTATGGGCATTATGTGTCGTATGCATCAGCCGAAGCTTAATAGACATCAGCGACTAAGCGGCGCGCGCCGGGTTGGACTGGTAAGCTGCTGCCTTTTTAGGAAGGTAGCTAGGTCTGCTCACCGGCCGCGTTCGCAACATGCAGGAGTTCCCGGGGAGATGGCCCATGACCCCTGGGGGCATAGGTTTAGTCCGGCGTGCTGGCCTCTCTATTAAGCCTAGGTCGGGTTGCGGCGTATTGTTTGGCCGAGGCCGGGCATGCCCCAGGAAAGTGTGTCCGGCCGGAGTTAAGCGAGCGTGGTGGGTAAGTTGGTGCACCCCTGCAGGGAAGAAAACATCTATCGATAGCCTGTCCTACGGTAACGGACACTTGGAGTTGTATCCCGATCGATACAACTAGAACTGGATACTTGTGATGAGAATTGGATGGTGATGAGTAATGGATTGTGATGATAACTGGATAGTATGGCTCTGGGATTTCTTTCTCGCAGGGAGTCGAGAAAGGATCTCTGGCCGAGGTTGATAACACTTCTACTACTTTACTTATGCTACTCTACTCCCTCCGGATGCTGCAAGATGGTGGTTTCCTGAAGATGCTAGTCTTCGATAGGACTAGGCCTTCTCTCTATTCTGGCATTTCTGCAGTCCAGTCCACATATACAGCCTTCCTTTGATAATGTTGCATATGTAGTGTAGATCCTTGCTTGCGAGTACTTTGGATGAGTGTTCACGGTTGCTTTGCTCCCCCTTTCCCCCCTTTCTTCTTCTTTCCGGTTGATGCAACCAGAGGTTGGAGCTCAGGAGCCAGATGCCACCTTTGACAACTGCTACTACCCTGAGGGTGCCTACTACTACGTGGAGACCGGCGACCTGTGGAGTAGTTAGGAGGCTCAGGCAGGAGGCCTTGCCTTTTCGATCGATGTTGCTTTTGTGCTAGCCTTCTTAAGGCAGACTTGTCTAACTCATGTCGTACTCAGATATTGTTGCTTCACGACTCTTGTGTATTCGAGCTTTTGTATTCGAGCCCTCGAGGCCCCTGGCTTGTAATATAAAGCTTGTATTATTTGTGTCTAGAGTTGTGTTGTGATATCTTCCCGTGAGTCCTTGATCTTGATCATACACATTTGCGTGTATGATTAGTGTATGATTGAATCGAGGGCGTCACAAGTTGGTATCAGAGCCGACTGCCTGTAGGTAGCCCCCTTCCAACTCCTTGGCCGAAGTCGAGTCTAGTCACTACAAAACTTTTACTAACATGGCTGTGTGTCTTACGGGCCCACGTCGCCATTGGGTGGTATTAGAATCTTTTATTCCTCGTCTACACTCTCGGACTCTAATCTCTCGTCTATTCGGGTTAAACATTTT
The DNA here is from genome assembly GCA_021605205.1 of Aegilops longissima. Taxonomy (NCBI): domain Eukaryota; kingdom Viridiplantae; phylum Streptophyta; class Magnoliopsida; order Poales; family Poaceae; genus Aegilops; species Aegilops longissima. The sequence continues at coordinate 133,838,523 of CM038679.1, forward strand.
ACTGACTCTGACATTAGGTTCTCGTACCCACTTCCTCACGGAGAGCCCCGACATTACCGATGATCGCTTGCTTCGCCAGAAGATTCTGCAGATACTCCTCGAGGTTTCTCGAGACCCTGTGCTCACTGCCTTGCAGTTCCTGACCACAGATAATCCCCGTGAATAACATCCTTGCCGCTTGTACCTTCTGCTTTGCGGCTTCTTTTTGCACTACGATGATTCACTGAACCCGTTTATCCCCAGTTGTTCATGTGTTTCACAAATTCTTTGGAATAATATTCGATCTACCGATAATCCTTAGTAGCCTATTGCTCCTGTTCTTCCTTATCGTCTTACATTATGGTTAATTCCATATGTCTAACAATATTCTTTAAAATTCTTTGTGATTGTCATTATGTTCCTATGGATTCAACGTGTGAGCGAATACTCGCAATCATCAATTAATCCTTGGAAATTTCCTTTCCGGCTCCGACATCGCGCCGGATATGAGCTGGTTCTTTCCCAATCAAGGTTAGGTCGGGTGCACCTCTAAGTCTGTTCAACTTACTCATCTTTTGATCAGAGCCTCTGCTTCTGGTCCTTCGTCTTGAAATCATAATTCCTTTGTACCCAAGCATCGAATCATTGAGACGTTTCTATAAGCCAATGCCTTTGCATCCCCTTCTTCATCTGATTGATTACCGATAATCGCATCAACTCTGTCGTGAATCGCCAGATCCATTGCTGGGTTGTTATCCGACTGTGTCCTTCACATCCAAATTCTTGTGAGTTTTTCCCTGATACATAATATCTTCGGTAAATTGTATCATCTGCTTTGACTTTGATACTCTGCTTTCGAACTCGTATCTTTGGGATGGTTGATTGTTGTATAGATTCGTAAAAATGCCCCGATAGGTTGAACTTATGCCTTCCATAATCCGTATGAACCCGAGAGTTCTCACGAGTCTTACTCTTCTGGTACTTCGCCAGATAAATCTGCTGCACTACAATTTCTTCGAAAACGAGGAGTGAATGAAAGGTTATGCATTGAAGAAGTGGGAGTCGACCTTGAACCTTTGTGTTCATGCCCATGGGCCCGGTGTAGAACTCATCATGGAAGCTGCTCGTAAAAATAATTACCCCTTGTTATAGGTTCATCTTGTATCGGTGGTTTGATCATTCTTAACCGTGGTTCCGACCATAGTTTCTTCTTAATTCCATTTCCCGGACAAGTTAAAATACTTGTCTCCTGCAAGCCATTTCACCTGTACAACCTCAATTTGATCTACCTTCAAGTATTGCCTCATGTTATCTCGAGAATAACAAAGAACTGTGTTCCTTCCTATGAGTCTTCTTCTAGTATTGCTACTCACCAATTTCAAATTTCCCTCTGCTTCCGAGTTGTTAGTCACTTGAGAACACCGATAAGTGAATCGCTTCTGCACTCCGGTTCAATAACTCTAAGTAATTTTCATTGCTTACGAGTTTAATAATCCTTCAAGTCATTCCTAGCATGACCGGCAATATCATTATCATGCTAAATTTTAACTGTGCTACCTGGTCCTTCTTCCTGGAGCACAATTTTCGACGATGAGCTAAGCCTACGTCGATTTTCCTCATCATATCGTTTCGCCTTGAACAACAAGCATGATTCGAGTTGGTGTCGAATCCTTGGTTCTCGTAGCCTTTCACTTCATTCTTCCTTTTCTGCTCGATGGCATCTTCATAGAGTCTCTCGACAAAATTTGTCGTGATCACCGTCAACACTTTGTCTTCTTTAGAGATGACAATTGAATTCATGGTGAGAAATACCATCTGTGACCTTCGATGATTTGAGTTATCATTGACAACCCCCCTTGTCTTCTTTCCAACACATGTTTGATCACGCCTTGGTTAAACCTTGGACTCCTTGATATTCCTGCAATTGTTCCTTGTGTATTTCTTGTGATCTTCAACTCCAACCCCTACTTGTAACACCATGTTAATACTACCTCGAAGCATGACTGAGGTATTCCGAATATCAATAGGAACATTGGAAGCACATTGTAGAATGTTTCTTGATCTATTATCCAAACACCGTTGTATGGGTAATATCATGATTCTTCCCTCGCCCCCTTTATCTAAATGCTTTTGAACTTGCTGTCATATAATGTATATCCTGCTCCGCTTCCCCTTGGAAGGATATATTCCCAATTCTTGTGTGTAAACACATTTTCCTTTCCAGTGTTCTGATTAATCTAATGATCGCCTTTTCCTTTCCATTGGTTTGTTTAAACCTACTTGTGATCTATATGATCTAAGCAATATTAGTTCCTCGCTTATGAAAACACCTCGTGTACAATTTGTCAGTAAGACCTTGTTATTATTGCTGTTGACATTCTGGTAACCACCGATGGACGAGAACTTTGCCTATTGGTCCGCCTCGTTCAACGAGCAGGAAAATGGTTCTCTTCGTCCCTCGCCCTTGGTACTGACGTTGTTGGCAACATAACTGACAGTCTATCATCTGACATGCCTTGCTATCGGTCCCCTTTCTACTTTTAACCCACATGGTGGGCCCATAACCCACAGTTCCACAGGATCGAAACCTGACTCTCTTGTATACCCCCTGTTTCTAAAAGTTTTTCCTCACGCTTGGCTTCGTATCATGTTACGAGCCACCTTTCGAGAGATGATCTGTTCCCGATGCTCTAAACCCCTTCCTCACACTTTGTTCAGGTATCAATCGGCCCATTCGCTTGAAACTTCCTATTGTACCTTCATACTTTGCTCTCGATGTTAATTAAGTTTCAACGCGAGAGATACTTCTGCCTCATTCCCTGAATTGTTCACCAGATAATTAACCCTTTAAGGGTCAGTTCTCCCGAAGTTACTCTTTACTTCCCCACTTAAATCTCGGGACGAGATTTCTTGTAGTGGAGGAGATTTGTAACACCCCTAGTGTCGTGCTACAGTAATCTCTGTTAATGGCGCCATGTCATCACTGTTACTGTTGCTAATCTCACGTTGATTCAAAACCAATTCAAATTCAATTTTTAAATAAAGTCAAATAAATTATTCCTCCAAACAGTAAAACAAAAATGTTCGCTGGTTTGAAAATATCCACTGACTAAATGTCATGAGTGATTCAACATCATTTGAGATAGCTAATTTCCCCTGGGAATTAAAGCAGTTCCAAATCAGCATTTTTAAATGCTTTTCCAATTGTGAAAAATCCAAATCATTTCAAACTCCTCCCAAACTTTTTATGGCAGGTGCCAAATATGGTAATGTATTTTTTTGGCCAAGTACCACATTTTTCAGAACTCCTTTTGGCAGCTCAAATATTGCATAGCATTTTTTCTGTAAAAAGAAAAGAGCAAAAGAAAGGAAAAGAGAGAGAGAGAGAGAGAGAGAGAGAGAGAGAGAAAAGGCCCATGACCCCCCTGGGCCTAACCCTCCGGGCTAAGCCCAACAGGACATGTGGCCCACTACCCCTCCCCTGTCGTCTCCCACCTCCCACTGTTCGACCGACCGGGCGCCTCGGCGCCACCCGACCACCTCGCCGGCCTCGCCGGGAGAGGATAAGGGCGACGCCTCAGGCTCCCCTTCCACTTGCTCTGCCACCCCACTCGCGCCAGTCCTTTCCCCTCGCCCGCTTCGCTCTCTCCCTCGCACCCCAGATCCCCTCCCCATCGCATCCGAACGCCACGGCCGCCATGGCCCCGCCATCCCTCATGGCCACCGTCCTCCACACGCCCTTCCAACATGCCGAGGAGAGTCGCGTCCTCCTCCCGTCGACCGGTGCCCGCTGTTGGCCGGAAGGCACCACAGCGTCGGATCCACCTCGCCCTTCCGCCTCGGCTGTCGGTGGTTCCCGTCGACCACGGCCTCCCTCTGCACTCCCGTTCACTCACGGGGCCTCCTTGCGCCCGCACGGTGAGCTCCGCCTCTCCTCCCTCCTCTTCTCGCCGCCTTGAACGCGGCGTGACCGCCACCGCTGATGCTCGGCCGCCGCCATTGCTGCCGTTGTCGTGCTCCCGAGGCGTTATGAGCTCGGCCGACTGCCCTGGCATGCTCCTCGTGCGCCGTAGACCCCGCCTAGTTGTTTACTTGGCCGCTCTCACTCTCTAACGCCGAACCCGCTCAAGCCCGAGAGCTCCGTCGCCACCCGTCGTCGCCGGCGTCGCTCCGACCACCTCCGCGTCCAACCGCTGGCACCACGCGATGCGCGCTGCTCGACTCGTTCGAACGCAGGTGAAAACGCATGATTTGGCGCTCTGTAGCGAAGATCCGAGCCTCTCCGGCGAACTCGCCACCGCGGAGAGCTCGTCGGCGCAACTCTGGCGCCGGCCGCCGACGTGGCACACCTGGGGCTACCCCCTGGGTCACTGCCAGTGGGGCCCCTGGTCCCTTGTTGACCTGTTGACCTGGTCAACCGTGCTGACGGGGCAGCCCCCAGCCACTGACATGTGGGCCCCCTCTGTTATATTAGTCTAATAACGTTTTATAAATAAAAATGTTTAGTTTAACCTAAGACACTCACTGACGCCGGGGCCCACTCCCCTAATTGCCCCTGTTAGTTTAATTAATCCATTGTTAAGCCAGCAGAGGCTGACATGTAGGTCCCAGTGGCCCCACTAGCCAGTTTTGACCAGTCAACCGGACTGTTGATTGCTGATGTCATGTTGATGTCATAATTCCTTTTCTGTTAATTTAAATAAATCCAGAATATGCTTTAATCTTTGAATAATCATAGAAATTAAACCGTAACTCGGATGAAAATGTTTTCTATATGAAAGTTGCTCAGAAAAATCCAAAGAATCCGAATACACGGTCCGTTCATTTGTCACATGCCCCTAGCATGCTGAACATGGGACATTCCCCCTCCGGTCATCTGTCTGACACAGGTCCGGAACCGGGAATACATTCCCGGTTGAATCCCCCCTTCACCTATATCGTGTAGCCATGCGTTAGGTCACACCCGGCGCAGCATATTGCCATGTTACGCTTTGTGATGCTATGTTTGCTTTATATTTACTGTTTCTTCCCCCTCTTCTCTCCGGTAGACCCCAAGACCGATGTTGATGCCCCTGTGATCGACTACGTCGACGACAACCCTCCTTGCCAGAGAAACCAGGCAAGCCCCCCCTTTGATCATCTCGATATCACCCATTCCATTCTCTCATGCTTGCATTAGATTTTGCTACTGTTATTGTTTGCACCTATTCTGATGCATAGCCTGCTTTTGTATCTGTTGTTGTACCTTACCTGCTTATCCTAAACTGCTTAGTATAGGTTGCTTAGAGATCCATCGGTGACCCCACTTTGTCCCGATCGCTTGTTGAATAATCGAAGACCCGATCAACGGGATCAAAGACCAGGCCCCACCACCGCACATCACTTCCCTTAGTTGCTCGACACTACTGGGTTACTATCGAGTACCGAGGGTGAGACCTCATCAGCACTTCTGATGTTAACCCTGTAGTGTAGTTATTCGGTCGTGGTCATCGAGGGTGATTTCCTCTTTAACCACTTCCGATACGACTCTGTCGTGCAACCCCTCAAGTGTGGACCTCGAGGGTGAATCCTCTTACGTTCACCTTGATGACTACATCGAGTGGAATTCACCGGGGGTGATTCCTCGGGTTTTCCCCTTGATGTTTGGACACACAGTTACTATGATTACTATGACTTTACACTGAGCCATGTTACTAAAGACGGGTCGACCCTGAGGGGTGCCCGCGCGAGCTTAATTGCGAGTGATGTGGAGTCGGGTTGACCTGGAGGGTGCCCGCGAGATAATTACGAGGCGTGGCCGGGCATTCCTAGCCCTTGCCGCAAGTCCTCGAGACGGGGCAACGGGGTCACATCTTTCGTGAGTCTCTGCTTGTTACCGCGCGTTCCTAATCCACTACGATTTGGATATTTGATTCGAGGGGCCTCTGGCCTGATAGCACTAACCATCACGTGGGCATAGTATGGGCGTTCTGCGTCGTATGCATCAGCCAAAGCTTAATAGACGTCAGCGACTGAGCGGCACGCGCCAGGTTGGACTGGTAAGCTGCTGCCTTTTTAGGAAGGTAGCTAGGTCTGCTCACCGGCCGCGTTCGCAACGTGCAGGAGTTCCCGGGGAGATGGCCCATGACCCCTGGGGGCATAGGTTTAGTCCGGCGTGCTGGCCTCTCTATTAAGCCTAGGTCGGGTTGCGGCGTATTGTTTGGCCGAGGCCGGGCATGACCCAGGAAAGTGTGTCCGGTCGGAGTTAAGCGAGCGTGGTGGGTAAGTTGGTGCACCCCTGCAGGGAAGAAAACATCTATCGATAGCCTGTCCTACGGTAACGGACACTTGGAGTTGTATCCCGATCGATACAACTAGAACTGGATACTTGTGATGAGAATTGGATGGTGATGAGTAATGGATTGTGATGATAAGCTGGATAGTATGTCTCAGGATTTCTTTCTCGCAGGAGTCGAGAAAGGATCTCTCGCCGAGGTTGATAACACTTCTACTACTTTACTTATGCTACTCTACTCCTCCGGATCTTTGCAAGATGGTGGTTTCTGAAGATGCTAGTCTTCGATAGGACTAGGCCTTCTCTCTATTCTCGCATTTCTGCAGTCCGGTCCACATATACAGCCTTCCTTTGATAATGTTGCATATGTAGTGTAGATCCTTGCTTGCAGTACTTTGGATGAGTACTCACGGTTGCTTTGCTCCCCTTTTCCCCTTTCTTCTTCTTTCCGGTTGATGCAACCAGAGGTTGGAGCTCGAGAGCAGATGCCACCTTGACGATCTACTACTACCCCGAGGGTGCCTACTACTACGTGGAGACGGCGACGACCGGGAGTAGTTAGGAGGCTCCAGCAGGAGGCCTTGCCTTTTCGATCGATGTTGCTTTTGTGCTAGCCTTCTTAAGGCAGACTTGTCTAACTCATGTCTGTACTCAGATATTGTTGCTTCCGCTGACTCTTGTGTATTCGAGCTTTTGTATTCGAGCCCTCGAGGCCCCTAGCTTGTAATATAAAGCTTGTATTATTTGTGTCTAGAGTTGTGTTGTGATATCTTCCCGTGAGTCCTTGATCTTGATCGTACACATTTGCGTGTATGATTAGTGTACGATTGATTGATATCTTCTCGTGAGTCCTTGACCTGACCTAGAACTATTTCCGGTCAATAACCAATAGCGGAACCTGGATGCTCATATTGGCTCCTACATATTCTACAAAGATCTTTATCGGTCAAACCGCACAACAACATACGTTGTTCCCTTTGTCATCGGTATGTTACTTGCCCGAGATTCGATCGTCGGTATCTCAATACCTAGTTCAATCTCGTTACCGGCAAGTCTCTTTACTCGTTACGTAATGCATCATTCCGTAACTAACTCATTAGTTACATTGCTTGCAAGGCTTATAGTGATGTGCATTACCGAGAGGGCCCAGAGATACCTCTTCGACAATCGGAGTGACAAGACCTAATCTCAAATCGCCAACCCAACATGTACCTTTGGAGACACCTGTAGAGCTCCTTTATAATCACCCAGTTACGTTGTGACGTTTGGTAGCACACAAAGTGTTCCCCCGGTAAACGGGAGTTGCATAATCTCATAGTTATAGGAACTTGTATAAGTCATGAAGAAAGCAATAGCAATATACTAAACGATCAAGTGCTAAGCTCACGGAATGGGTCAAGTCAATCACATCATTCTCCTAATGATGTGATATCAAATGACAACACATGTCTATGGTTAGGAAACATAACCATCTTTGATCAATGAGCTAGTCAAGTAGAGGCATACTAGTGACATTAAGTTTGTCTATGTATTCACACATGTATCATGTTTCCGGTTAATACAATTCTAGCATGAATAATAAACATTTATCATGATATGAGGAAATAAATAATAACTTTATTATTGCCTCTAGGGCATATTTCCTTCATTTTCAGCAAAGGTCATGCTGAAATTTTCCGTGAATTTTAGCATGACTTTGCTAAAAATAGGACATATGGGGTACTTGCGACTAATGCATGGGCCGGGGTATCTTGGTATTTAATTAAGTAGGATCAACTACCCCTTTATTCTTGTTGCATTAAACCATAGGTGGCAATAGAGCCAAGTGATTAGGCCCAACTTAGAATTCTCCTTCCCTTTTCTTGATAGGGTATATTATTAGAAGATACCCATATATATCAGTCAACCTAGGGTGCCTCGGCATCGATAAACCCTAAATGATGAAAACTTAACTTAGCATTTAGGGTGCCTCAGCGTCGACAAACCCTAAATGATAAAACCTTGGCTTTTAGGGTGCCTCGGTGTCGATAAAAACCTAAATGCTGAAAGTTTAGGCTTTTAGGGTGCCTCGGCGTCGACAAACCCTAAATGATAAAAGCTTAGCTTTTAGGATGCCTCGGTGTCGACAAACCCTAAATGATGAGACCATGATCTTGTTCCTTGACAATAACCAACTTTTTGACCAAACTTTTTTCCTATTTAGAGCGAAACATGGCCCACAACGATGAGGCCGGCGGTTCGGGCAAGGCATTCTGGAGCTGTCCCAGGTGTGAAATATTATCAGCCCCAACACACTCAAGAAGGTGGTCTTTGAGCAGAACTCGATCCCATTACAGCAGAAGAAGAAGGGACGGAAAAGAAAGACTAACAAGGGTGCGAGCCAGCCGGCACCGAGTATGATCCGTGCTCAGGACGGGCCACCTTCACCTAAGGATATCTCGAGGAGGGTGCATGTGGCGGGTAGGCCGATGCTACCGACTAATCTGCTCAATGCTGCAACCGGTGCTATGCCGAGTCTGCATGACAGTGTTCTTTCTTTGGAGAAGCGGCATCTCTCCGAGAATGATGTGGCATACCCGGTTTTCGTGGCCAAGGTGCCAGAGGGCAAGGGCTTTGTGGATAGCGCCATCGGGGATACGATCGTCCTGCGGTTTGATGACATCTTTGCTATGTTTAACCTTCATCCGCTGCACTACACCTTCGTTCGACTATTTTTGCTGAGTATGGAGATGCGGATCATTAGAGATAACACCCCGGACATCGTGATAGTCGACCCCTTCTACATGCGTGCCAAGATCTTGGGCAGCGCTGGGGAACGGTGCTACCTCTTGAGCACTGCGTTGGTTTTCCCTTGAAGAGGAAAGGGTGATGCAACAAAGTAGCGTAAGTATTTCCCTCAGTTTTTGAGAACCAAGGTATCAATCCAGTAGGAGGCTACGCGCGAGTCCCTCGTACCTACACAAAACAAATAACTCCTCACAACCAACGCGATACGGGGTTGCCAATCCCTTCACGGTCACTTACGAGAGTGAGATCTGATAGATATGATAGGATAATATTTTTGGTATTTGTATGATAAAGATGCAAAATAAAATAAAAGCAAAGTAAAAAAGCAAAGGAAATAAATAAGTGTTGGAAGATTAATATGATGAAGATAGACCCGGGGCCATAGGTTTCACTAGTGGTTTCTCTCAAGAGCATAAGTATTTTACGGTGGGTGAACAAATTACTGTTGAGCAATTGACAGAATTGAGCATAGTTATGAGAATATCTAGGTATGATCATGTATATAGGCATCACGTCCGAGACAAGTAGACCGACTCCTGCCTGCATCCACTATTATTACTCCACTCATCGACCGCTATCCAGCATGCATCTAGAGTATTAAGTTCATGAAAACAGAGTAACGCCTTAAGCAAGTTGACATGATGAGAGGGATAAATTCATGCAATATGATAAAAACCCCATCTGGCTATCCTCGATGGCAACAATACAATACGTGCCTTGCTGCCCCTACTGTCACTGGGAAAGGACACCGCAAGATTGAACCCAAAGCTAAGCACTTCTCCCATTGCAAGAAAGATCAATCTAGTAGGCCAAACCAAACTGATAATTCGAAGAGACTTGCAAAGATAACCAATCATACATAAAAGAATTCAGAGAAGATTCAAATATTGTTCATAGATAATCTTGATCATGAACCCACAATTCATCAGTCTCAACAAACACACCGGAAAAAGAAGATTACATCGAATAGATCTCCACGAGAGAGGGCGAGAACATTGTATTGATATCCAAAAAGAGAGAAGAAGCCATCTAGCTATTAACTATGGACCCGAAGGTCTGAGGTAAACTACTCACACTTCATCGGAGAGGCTATGGTGTTGATGTAGAAGCCCTCCATGATGGTTGCCCCTCTCGTGAGCTCCTAACAGGCCCCAAGATGGGATCTCGTGGGTACAGAAGGTTGCGGCGGTGGAATTAGGTTTTTGGCTCCTGTTCCGATCGTTTGGGGGTACGTAGGTATATATAGAAGGAAGGAGTACGTCGGCGGAGCAACAGGGGGGCCACGAGGGTGGAGGGCACGCCCTGGGGGTAGGCGCGCCCCCCTACCTCGTGGCCTCCTAGAAGCTTCTCTTACGTAGGGTCCAAGTCTCCCGGATCTTGTTCGTTCCAAAAATCACGCTCCCGAAGGTTTCATTCCGTTTGGACTCCGTTTGATATTCTTTTTCTGCGAAACTCTGAAATAGGCAAAAAAACAGCAATTCTGGGATGGGCCTCCGGTTAATAGGTTAGTCCCAACAATAATATAAAAGTGAATAATAAAGCCCAATAATGTCCAAAACAGAAGATAATATAGCATGGAGCAATCAAAAATTATAGATACGTTGGAGACGTATCAAGCATCCCCAAGCTTAATTCCTGCTCGTCCTCGAGTAGGTAAATGATAAAAACTGAATTTTTGATACGGAGTGCTACTAGGAATAATTTCAATGTAATTCTTCTTAATTGTGGTATGAATATTCAGATCCGAAAGATTCAAGATAAAAGTTCATGTTGACATAAAAATAATAATACTTCAAGCATACTAACTAAGCAATTATGTCTTCTCAAAATAACATGGCCAAAGAATGTTCATCCCTACAAAATCATATAGTTTAGTCATGCTCCATTTTCGTCACACAAGAATGCTCTCATCATGCACAACCCCGATGACAAGCCAAGCAATTGTTTCATACTTTTGTAATCTCATACTTATAAACCTTCACACAATATATGAGCGCGAGCCATGGACATAGCACTATGGGTGGAATAGAATATGATGATGGGGGTTATGTGTAGAAGACAAAAAAGGAGAAAGTCTCACATCAACGAGGCTAATCAATGATCTATGGAGATGCCCATCGATTGATGTTAATGCAAGGAGTAGGGATTGCCATGCAACGGATGCACTAGAGCTATAAATGTATGAAAGCTCAACAAAAGAAACTAAGTGGGTGTGCATCCAACTTGCTTGCTCACGAAGACCTAGGGCACTTGAGGAGGCCCATTGTTGGAATATACAAGCCAAGTTCTATAATGAAAAATTCCCACTATTATATGAAAGTGACAAAACAAGAGACTCTCTATCATGAAGATTACGGTGCTACTTTGAAGCACAAGTGTGGCAAAGGATAGTAACATTGTCCCTTCTCTCTCTTTCTCTCATTTTTTGGGCCTTCTCTTTTTTTATGGCCTTTCTCTTTTTTTTTATTCCTCACTTGGGACAATGCTCTAGAAAATGATGATCATAACACTTCTATTTATTTACAACTCAATGATTACAACTCGATACTAGAACAAAGTATGACTCTATATGAATGCCTCCGGCGGTGTACCGGGATATGCAATGAACCAAGAGTGACATGTATGAAAGAATTATGAATGGTGGCTTTGCCACAAATACTATGTCAACTACATGATCATGCTAAGCAATATGACAATGATGGACGTGTCATGATAAACGGAATGGTGGAAAGTTGCATGGCCATATATCTCGGAATGGCTATGGAAATGCCATAATAGGTAGGTATGGTGGCTGTTTTGAGGAAGATATAAGGAGGTTTATGTGTGAAAGAGCGTATCATATCACAGGGTTTGGATGCACCGGCGAAGTTTGCACCAACTCTCAATGTGAGAAAGGGCAATGCACTGCATCAAGAGGCTAGCAATGATGGAAGGGTGAGAGTGTGTATAATCCATGGACTCAACATTAGTCATAAAGAACTCACATACTTATTGCAAAAAACTACAAGTCATCAAAAACCAAGCACTACGCGCATGCTCCTAGGGGGATAGATTGGTAGGAAAAGACCATCGCTCGTCCCCGACCGCCACTCTTAAGGAGGACAATCAAAGAACACCTCATGTTTCAAATTTGTTACATAACGTTTACCATACGTGAATGCTACGGGACTCGCAAACTTCAACACAAGAATTTCTCAAATTCACAACTACTCAACTAGCACGACTTTGATATTATTACCTCCATATCTCAAAACAATCATCAAGCATCAAACTTCCCTTAGTATTCAACACACTCATAAGAAAGTTTTTACTAAACTTGAATACCTAGCATATTAGGATTATTTAAGCAAATTACCATGCTATTTAAGAATCTCAAAATAATCTAAGTGAAGCATGAGAGATCAATAGTTTCTATAAAACAAATCCACCACCGTGCTCTAAAAGATATAAGTGAAGTACTAGAGCAAAACTATATAACTCAAAAGATATAAGTGAAGCACATAGAGTATTCTAATAATTTCCAAATCATGCATGGCTCTCTCAAAAGGTGTGTACAGAAAGGATGATTGTGGTAAACTAAAAAGCAAAGACTCAAATCATACAAGACGCTCCAAGCAAAACACATATCATGTGGTGAATAAAAATATAGCTCCAAGTAAAGTTACCGATGGAAGTAGATTTAAAGAGGGATGCCTTCAGGGCATCCCCAAGCTTTGGCTTTTTGGTGTCCTTAGATTATCTTGGGGGTGCCATGGGCATCCCCAAGCTTAGGCTCTTTCCACTCCTTGTTCCATAATCCATTAAATCTTTCACCCAAAACTTGAAAACTTCACAACACAAAACTCAACAAAAATCTCGTGAGCTCCGTTAGTGAAAGAAAACAAAAGACCACTTCAAGGTACTGTAATGAACTTATTCTTTATTTATATTGGTGTTAAACCTACTGTATTCCAACTTCTCTATGGTTTATTAACTAGTTTACTAGCCATAGATTCATCAAAATAAGCAAACAACACACGAAAAACAGAATCTGTCAAAAACAAAACAGTCTGTAGTAATCTGTAACTAACGCAAACTTCTGGAACTCCAAAACATCATCCAAAATAGGAAGACCTAGGCAATTTGTTTATTGATCAGCAGCAATTGGAATCATTATTTTATCACGTTCTGGTGATTTTTAACAATTGTTTTCGTGAACAGAAATTTTCTGGAAATTTCTGCAAGATCAAATAACTATCTTCCAAGAAGATCCTATAGGTTTAACTTGGCACAAACACTAATTAAAACATAAAAACACATCTAACCAGAGGCTAGATCAAAGATTTATTCCTAAACAGAAGCAAAAGCAAAAAACTAAAAATAAAATTGGGTTGCCTCCCAACAAGCGCTATCGTTTAACGCCCCTAGCTAGGCATAAAAGCAAGGATAGATCTTAGGTATTGCCATCTTTGGTAGGCAATCCATAAGTGGCTCTCATGATAGATGCATATGGTAATTTTATTTTCTTCCTAGGGAAGTGTTCCATGCCTTTCTTTAATGGAAATTTAAATCTAATATTCCCTTCCTTCGTATCAATAATTGCACCAATCGTTCTAAGGAAAGGTCTACCAAGAATAATAGGACATGAAGGATTGCAACGATAAAATCTACGGGCACATAATTCCTATTTGCAACAATAAGAACATCATTAATTCTTCCCATAGATTTATTAATAGTGGAATCCGCAAGGTGCAAGTTTAGAGAGCAATCATCAAAATCACGAAAATCTAGCAAATCACACACAGTTTTGGGAATAGTGGAAACACTAGCACCCAAATCACACAAAGCATAGAACCCGTGATCTTTAATCTTAATTTTAATAGTAGGTTCCTACTCATCATAAAGTTTTCTAGGGATAGAAACTTCCAACTCAAGTTTTTCTTCATAAGATTGCATCAAAGCATCAACGATATGTTTGGTAAAGTCTTTATTTTGACTATAAGCATGAGGAGAATTTAGCACGGATTGCAACAAGGAAATACTATCTATCAAAGAGCAATTTTCATAATTAAATTCCTTGAAATCCAAAATAGTGGGTTTAGCATCTAGGGTTTTGATTTCTTCAATCCCACTTTTATAATTTCATCATCAAGATCTAAAAACTCCGAATTTTTGGAACGCCTTCTAAGTAAAGGTGGATCATATTCAGTCCCATCATTATCAAGATTCATATTGCAAACCAAAGATTTAATAGGGGACACATCAATAACTTTTAGATCTTCATCTTTATTTTCATAGAAATCCGGTTTAGCGGCCATCTTATTAACTAAGGTAGCCTGCTTATCCGATATTTCAGCTATCAACTTCTCAAGACAAGCAATTTGGGATCTCAAACCATCAAATTCTTTAGACATATCATCGAGCTATTTATTCATATAACTCATAAAACTTTTTTGTTCCTTAAGCTCGTTTCTGAAGAAATTATTATGCTCAAATTGCAAAACCATAAAACTCCTGACGTTGCTTTCGATCTCCTCTAACCTTTTAAGGTGATGATCACCAAATCTAGGTAGAGCCATCGCGACAAACAAGCAATCCGACACATGAGCAAACAAAAAGCAAGCGGAAAAGAGGCAAACGGAAAAGAGAGGGCGAATAAAACGGCAAGGGTGAAGTGGGGAGAGGAAAACGAGAGGCAAATGGCAAATAATGTAATGCGGGAGATAAGGGATTGTGATGGGTACTTGGTATGTTGACTTTTGCGTAGACCTCCCCGGCAACGGCGCCAGAAATCCTTCTTGCTACCTCTTGAGCACTGCGTTGGTTTTCCCTTGAAGAGGAAAGGGTGATGCAGCAAAGTAGCGTAAGTATTTCCCTCAGTTTTTGAGAACCAAGGTATCAATCTAGTAGGAGGCTACGCGCGAGCCCCTCGTACCTACACAAAACAAATAACTCCTCGCAACCAACACGATAAGGGGTTGTCAATCCCTTCACGGTCACTTACGAGAGTGAGATCTGATAGATATGATAGGATAATATTTTTGGTATTTTTATGACAATGATGCAAAATAAAATAAAAGCAAAGGAAATAAATAAGTGTTGGAAGATTAATATTGTTAAGATAGACCCGGGGGCCATAGGTTTCACTAGTGGCTTATCTCAAGAGCATAAGTATTTTACGGTGGGTGAACAAATTACTGTTGAGAAATTGACAGAATTGAGCATAGTTATGAGAATATCTAGGTATGATCATGTATATAGGCATCACGTCCGAGACAAGTAGACCGACTCCTGCCTGCATCTACTACTATTACTCCACTCATCGACCGCTATCCAACATGCATCTAGAGTATTAAGTTCATGAAAACAGAGTAACGCCTTAAGCAAGATGACATGATGTAGAGGGATAAATTCATGCAATATGATAAAAAAAACCCATCTTGTTATCCTCGATGGCAATAATACAATACGTGCCTTGTTGCCCCTACTGTCACTGGGAAAGGACACCGCAAGATTGAACCCAAAGCTAAGCACTTCTCCCATTGCAAGAAAGATCAATCTAGTAGGCCAAACCAAACTGATAATTCGAAGAGACTTGCAAAGATAACCAATCATACATAAAAGAATTCAGAGAAGATTCAAATATTGTTCATAGATAATCTTGATCATAAACCCGCAATTCATCGGTCTCAACAAACACATCGCAAAAAGAAGATTACATCTAATAGATCTCCACGAGAGAGGGGGAGAACATTGTATTGAGATCCAAAAAGAGAGAAGAAGCCATCTAGCTACTAACTATGGACCCGAAGGTCTGAGGTAAACTACTCACACTTCATCGGATAGGCTATGGTGTTGATGTCGAAGCCCTCCGTGATGGTTGTTGCTACCTCTTAAGCAATGCGTTGGATTTCCTTGAAGAGGAAAGGGTGATGCAGCAGAGTAGAGTAAGTATTTCCCTCAGTTTTTGAGAACCAAGGTATCAATCCAGTAGGAGCCTACGCGCGAGTCCCTCGTACCTACACAAAACAAATAGCTCCACGCAACCAACGTGATTAGGGGTTGTCAATCCCTTCAGGTCACTTACGAGAGTGAGATCTGATAGAGATGATAGATAATATTTTTGGTATTTTTGGTATAAAGATGCAAAGTAAAAAGCAAAGCAATAATAAAGTGATGGAAGATTGATATGATGAGAATAGACCCGGGGGCCATAGATTTCAGTAGTGGCTTCTCTCAAGAGCATAAGTATTTTACGGTGAGTGAACAAATTACTGTTGAGCAATTGACAGAATTGAGCATAGTTATGAGAATATCTAGGTATGATCATGTATATAGGCATCACGTCCGAGACAAGTAGACCGACTCCTGCCTGCATCTACTACTATTACTCCACTCATCGATTGCTATCCAGCATGCATCTAGAGTATTAAGTTCAAGAAAACAGAGTAACGGCTTAAGCAAGATGACATGATGTAGAGGGATAAATTCATGCAATATGATAAAAACCCCATCTTGTTATCCTCGATGGCAACAATACAATATGTGCCTTGCTGCTCCTACTATCACTGGGAAAGGACACCGCATGATTGAACCCAAAGCTAAGCACTTCTCCCATTGCAAGAAAAACCAATCTAGTAGGCCAAATCAAACTGATAATTCGGAGAGACTTGCAAAGATAACCAATCATACATAAAAGAATTCAGAGAAGATTCAAATATTGTTCATAGATAAACTTGATCATAAACCCACAATTCATCAGTCTCAACAAACACACCGCAAAAAGAAGATTACAACGAATAGATCTCCACGAGAGAGGGGGAGAACATTGTATTGAGATCCAAAAGGAGAGAAGAAGCCATCTAGCTACTAACTATGGACCCGAAGGTCTGAGGTAAACTACTCACACTTCATCGGAGGGGCTATGGTGATGATGTAGAAGCCCTCCGTGGTGGATTCCCATTCCGACGGAGCTCCGGAACAGGCCCCAAGATGGGATCTCGTGGATACAGAAGGTTGCGGCGGTGGAATTAGGTTTTTGGCTCCGTATCTGATCATTTGGGGGTGTGTAGGTATATATAGGAGGAAGGAGTACGTCGGTGGAGCAAAGGGGGGCCCACGAGGCAGGGGGCACGCCCTAGGGGGGCGCCCTCCACCCTCGTGGCCACCTCCTTTCTTTCTTGACGGGGGGTCCAAGTCTCCTGGATCATATTCGGTGAGAAAATCACATTCCCGAAGGTTTCATTCCGTTTGGACTCCGTTTGATATTCCGTTTCTTGGAAACACTGAAATAGGCAAAAAAACAGCAATTCTGGGCTGGGCCTTCGGTTAATAGGTTAGTCTCAAAAGTAATATAAAAGTGGAAAATAAAGCCCAATATGGTCCAAAACAGTAGATAATATAGCATGGAGCAATCAAAAATTATAGATATGTTGGAGACGTATCAGGCATCCCCAAGCTTAATTCCTGCTCGTCCTCGAGTAGGTAAATGATAAAAAAATAATTTTTGATGCGGAGTGCTACTTGGCATAATTTCAATGTAATCCTTCTTAATTGTGGCATGAATATTCAGATCCGAAAGATTCAAGACAAAAGTTCATATTGACATAAAAATAATAATACTTCAAGCATACTAACTAAGCAATTATGTCTTCTCAAAATAACATGGCCAAAGAAAGTTCATCCCTACAAAATCATATAGTTTAGTCATGCTCCATTTTTGTCACACAAGAATGCTCTCATCATGCACAACCCCGATGACAAGCCAAGCAATTGTTTCATACTTTAATAATCTCAAACTTTATAAACCTTCACGCAATACATGAGCGTGAGCCATGGATATAACACTATGGGTGGAATAGAATATGATGATGGGGGTTATGTGGAGAAGACAAAAAATGAGAATATCTCACATCAACGAGGCTAATCAATGGGCTATGGAGATGCCCATCGATTGATGTTAATGCAAGGAGTAGGGATTGCCATGCAACGGATGCACTAGAGCTATAAATGTATGAAAGCTCAACAAAAGAAACTAAGTGGGTGTGCATCCAACTTGCTTGCTCACGAAGACCTAGGGCATTTGAGGAGGCCCATCATTGGAATATACAAGCCAAGTTCTATAATGAAAAATTCCCACTAGTATATGAGAATGACAAAACAAGAGACTCTCTGTGTCATGAAGATTATGGTGCTACTTTGAACCACAAGTGTGGAAAAAAAGGATAGTAGCATTGCCCCCTTTTTTGGGCCTTTTTTTCTTTGGCCTTTCTCTTTTTTTTTCTTTTTTTATTGGGACAATGCTCTATTAAATGATGATCATCACACTTCTATTTATTTACAACTCAATGATTACAACTCGATACTCGAACAAAGTATGACTCTATATAAATGCCTCCGGCGGTATACCTGGATATGCAATGAATCAAGAGTGACATGTATGAAAGAATTATGAACGGTGGCTTTGCCACGAATACTATGTCAACTACATGATCATGCTAGCAAAATGGCAATGATGAAAGTGTCATGATGAACGGAATGATGGAAAGTTGCATGGCAATATATCTCGGAATGGCTATGGAAATGCCATAATAGGTAGGTATGGTGGCTGTTTTGAGGAAGATATAAGGAGGTTTATGTGTGAAAGAGCGTATCGTATCATGGGGTTTGGATGCACCGGCAAAGTTTGCACCAACTCTTAATGTGAGAAAGGGCAATGCACGGTACTGAAGAGGCTAGCAATGATGGAAGGGTGAGAGTGCGTATAATCCATGGACTCAACATTAGTCATAAAGAACTCATATACTTATTGCAAAAATCTACAAGCCATCAAAACCAAAGTACTATGCGCATGCTCCTAGGGGGATAGATTGGTAGGAAAAGACCATCGCTCGTCCCCGACCGCCACTCATAAGGAGGACACTCAAATAACACCTCATGTTTCAAATTTGTTACATAACGTTTACCATACGTGCATGCTACGGGACTTGCAAACTTCAACACAAGCATTTATTAAATTCACAACTACTCAACTAGCACGACTTTGATATTATCACCTCCATATCTCAAAACAATTATCAAGCATCAAACTTTTCTTAGTATTCAACGCACTCAAAAGAAAGTTTTGCAAATCTTGAATACCAAGCATATTAAGATTTTTAAGCAAATTACCATACTATTTAAGACTCTCAAAATAATCTAAGTGAAGCATGAGAGATCAATAGTTTCTATAAAACAAATCCACCACCGTGCTCTAAAAGATATAAGTGAAGCACTAGAGCAAAACTATAAAGCTCAAAAGATATAAGTGAAGCACAAAGAGCAAAACTATAAAGCTCAAAAGATATAAGTGAAGCACAAAGAGTATTCTAACAAATTCCAATTTCATGTATGGATCTCTCAAAAGGTGTGTACAGCAAGGATGATTGTGGTAAAATAAAAAATCAAAGACTCAAATCATACAAGACACTACAAGCAAAACACATATCATGTGGTGAATAAAAATATAGCTCCAAGTAAAGTTATCGATGGAAGTAGACGAAAGAGGAGATGCCTTCCCGGGGCATCCCCAAGCTTTGACTTTTTGGTGTCCTTAGATTATCTTGGAGGTGCCATGGGCATCCCCAAGCTTAGGCTCTTGCCACTCCTTGTTCCATAATCCATCAAAAAAATTCACCAAAAACTTGAAAACTTCACAACACAAAACTCAACAGAAATCTCGTGAGCTCCGTTAGCGAAAGAAAACAAAAGACCACTTTAAGGTACTGTAATGAACTCATTATTTATTTATATTGGTGTTAAACCTACTGTATTCCAACTTCTCCATGGTTTATAAACTATTTTACTAGCCATAGACTCATCAAAATATGCAAACAACGCACGAAAAATAGAATCTATCAAAAACAGAACAGTCTATAGTAATCTGTAACTAACACAAACTTCTGGAACTCCAAAAAATGAGCCAAAATAGGACGACCTAGGCAATTTGTTTATTGATCAGAATCAATTGGAATCACTATTTTATCACGTTCTGGTGATATTTAACAATTGTTTTCGTGAACCAAAAGTTTCTGGAAATTACAGCAAGATCAAATAACTATCATCCAAGAAGATCCTATAGGTTTAACTTGGCACACACACTAATTAAAACATAAAACCATATCTAAACAGAAGGTAGATGGATTATTTATTCCTTAAAAGAAAAAAAAAGAAAAAAAATGGGTTGCCTCCCAACAAGCGCTATCGTTTAACGCCCCTAGCTAGGCATAAAGCGAGGATAGATCTAGGTATTGCCATCTTTGGTAGGCAATCCATAAGTGGCTCTCATAATAGATTCATATGGTAGTTTTAGTTTCTTCCTAGGGAAGTGTTCCATTCCCTTCTTTAATGGAAATTGGAATCTAATATTCCCTTCCTTCATATCAATAATTGCACCAATCGTTCTAAGGAAAGGTCTACCAAGAATAATAGGGCAAGAAGGATTGCGATCTATATCAAGAATGATAAAATCTACGGGCACATAATTCCTATTTGCAACAATAAGAACATCATTAATTCTTCCCATAGGTTTCTTAATAGTGGAATCCGCAAGGTGCAAGTTTAGAGAGCAATCATCAAAATCGCGGAAATCTAGCAAATCACACAAAGTTTTGGGAATAGTGGAGACACTAGCACCCAAATCACATAAAGCATAAAATTCATGATCCTTAATCTTAATTTTAATAGTTGGTTCCCACTCATCATAAAGTTTTCTAGGGATAGAAACTTCCAACTCAAGTTTTTCTTCATAAGATTGCATCAGGGCGTCAACGATATGTTTAGTAAACGCTTTATTTTGAATATAAGCATGAGGAGAATTTAGCACGGATTGCAACAAGGAAATACAATCAATTAAAGAACAACTTTCATAATTAAATTCCTTGAAATCCAAAATAGTGGGTTTATCAACATCTAGGGTTTTTTCCTTTTCAATCCCACTTTTATCAATTTCATCATCAAGATCTAAAAACTCCGAATTTTTGGAACGCCTTCTAGGTAAAGGTGGATCATACTCAGTCTCATCAAGATTCATATTGCAAAACAAAGACTTAATAGGGGACACATCAATAACTTTTAGATCTTCATCTTGATTTTCAGAGGAATTGGAAGAACACGCTTTATTAAAGGCATCTTTCGTAGCACGCATCCTAGCGGTTCTTTCCTTGCACTCATCAATGGAAATTCTCATGGCTTTGAGAGACTCATTGATATCATGCTTAGGAGGAATAGATCTAAGCTTTAAAGAATCAACATCAAGAGAAATTCTATCAACGTTCCTAGCCAATTCATCAACTTTAAGCAATTTCTCTTCAAGCAAAGCATTGAAATTCTTTTGCGAATTCATAAACTCTTTAACACTAGTCTCAAATTCAGAGGGCATCTTATTAAAATTTCCATAAGAGTTGTTGTAGGAATTTCCATAATTATTAGAAGGATTACTAGGATAAGGCCTATGATTAAAGTTCCCTCTATATGCGTTGTTACCAAAATTATTCCTACCAACAAAATTCACATCCATAGATTCATTATTATTCTCAATCAAAGTAGACAAAGGCATATCATCAGGATCCGAATAAACACTCTTAGTAGCAAATAATTTCATAAGTTCATCCATCTTTCCACTCAAAACATTGATTTCTTCTATCGCATGCACTTTCTTATTAGTAGATCTTTCAGTGTGCCATTGAGAATAATTAACCATAATATTATCTAGGAGTTTAGTAGCATCCCCTAAAGTGATTTCCATAAAAGTGCCTCCCGCGGCCGAATCTAAAAGATTTCTAGAAGCAAAATTCAATCTGGCATAATTTTTTTGTATAATCATCCACAAATTCAAACCATGAGTAGGACAATTACGTATCGGTAATTTCATTCTCTCCCAAGCTTGTGCAACATGTTCATGATCAAGTTGCTTAAAATTCATAATATTGTTTCTAACAGAGATGATCTTAGTGGGAGGAAAATACTTAGAGATAAAATCATCTTTGCACTTGTTCCAAGAATCAATACTATTTTTAGGCAAAGACGAAAACCAAGCTTTAGCACGATCTCTAAGCGAAAAAGGAAATAGCTTCAATTTAACAATATCATTATTGACATCTTTCTTCTTTTGCATATCACATAAATGAACGAAGCTATTTAGATTAGTAGTGGCATCTTCACTAGGAAGGCCAACGAATTGATCTTTCATAACAAGATTCAACAAAGTAGTATTGATTTCACAAGATTCAGTATTGGTAAGTGGAGCAATCAGAATGCTAAGGAAATCATTATTGTTGGTATTGGTAAACTCACACAATTTGGTATTATCTTGAGCCATCGTGACAAGCAAGCAATCCAACACACAAGCAAAAAAAAGGCAAGCGAAGAAAAAGGCAAACGGAAAAGAGAGGACGAATAAAATGGAAAGGGTGAAGTGGGCGAGAGGAAAACGAGAGGCAAATGGAAAATAATGTAATGCGAGAGATAAGGGATTGTGATGGGTACTTGGTATGTTGACTTTTGCGTAGACTCCCAAGAACGCGCGCCGAAATCTTCTGCTACCTCTTAAGCACTGCGTTGGATTTCCTTGAAGAGGAAAGGGTGACGCAGCAGAGTAGAGTAAGTATTTCCCTCAGTTTTTGAGAACCAAGGTATCAATCAAGTAGGAGGCTACGCGAGAGTCCCTCGTACCTACACAAAACAAATAGCTCCACGCAACCAATGCGATTAGGGGTTGTCAATCCCTTCACAGTCACTTACGAGAGTGAGATCTGATAGAGATGATAGATAATATTTTTGGTATTTTTGGTATAAAAATGCAAAGTAAAAAAGCAAAGCAATAATAAAGTGATGGAAGATTGATATGATGAGAATAGACCCGGGGGCCATAGATTTCACTAGTGGCTTCTCTCAAGAGCATAAGTATTCTGCGGTGGGTGAACAAATTACTGTTGAGCAATTGACAGAATTGAGCATAGTTATGAGAATATCTAGGTATGATCATGTATATAGGCATCACGTCCGAGACAAGTAGACCGACTCCTGCCTGCATCTACTACTATTACTCCACTCATCGACCGTTATCCAGCATGCATCTAGAGTATTAAGTTCAAGAAAACAGAGTAACGCCTTAAGCAAGATGACATGATGTAGAGGGATAAATTCATGCAATATGAAAAAAAAACCATCTTGTTATCCTCGATGGCAACAATACAATACATGCCTTGCTGCCCCTATTGTCACTGGGAAAGGACACCGCAAGATTGAACCCAAAGCTAAGCACTTCTCCCATTGCAAGAAAAACCAATCTAGTAGGCCAAACCAAACTGATAATTCGGAGAGACTTGCAAAGATAACCAATCATACATAAAAGAATTCAGAGAAGATTCAAATATTGTTCATAGGTAAACTTGATCATAAACCCACAATTCACCGGTCTCAACAAACACACCGCAAAAAGAAGATTACATCGAATAGATCTCCACGAGAGAGGGGGAGAACATTGTATTGAGATCCAAAAAGGGAGAAGAAGCCATCTAGCTACTTACTATGGACCCGAAGGTCTGAGGTAAACTACTCACACTTCATCGGAGGGGCTATGGTGATGATGTAGAAGCCCTCCATGGTGGATTCCCCTTCCGGCGGAGCTCCGTAACAGGCCCCAAGATGGGATCTCGTGGATCTGAAGGTTGCGCCGGTGGAATTAGGTTTTGGCTCCGATCGATCGTTTGGGGTAATGCGAGGTATATATAGGAGGAAGGAGTATGTCGGTGGAGCAAAGGGGCCCACGAGGCAGGCGCGCCCTAGGGGGCGCCCTCCACCCTCGTGGCCACCTCCTTTCTTTCTTGACGGGGGGTCCAAGTCTCGTGGATCATATTCGGTGAGAAAATCACGTTCCCGAAGGTTTCATTCCGTTTGGACTCCGTTTGATATTCCGTTTCTTCGAAACACTGAAATAGGCAAAAAACAACAATTCTGGGCTGGGCCTCCGGTTAATAGGTTAGTCACAAAAGTAATATAAAAGTGGAAAATAAAGACCAATATGGTCCAAAACAGTAGATAATATAGCATGGAGCAATCAAAAATTATAGATAAGTTGGAGACGTATCAGTTGCCCCCTCCGGCGGAGCTCCGGAACAGGCCCCAAGATGGGATCTCGTGGGTATAGAAGGTTGCGGCGGTGGAATTAGGTTTTTGGCTCCTGTTTTGATTGTTTGGGGGTACGTAGGTATATATAGGAGGAAGGAGTACGTCGGTGGAGCAACAGGGGGCCCACGAGGGTGGAGGGCGCGCCCTGGGGGGGTAGGCGTGCCCCCCTACCTCGTGGCCTCCTAGAAGCTTCTCTTACGTAGGGTCCAAGTCTCCGGATCTTGTTCGTTCCAAAAATCATGCTCCCGAAGGTTTCATTCCGTTTGGACTCCGTTTGATATTCTTTTTCTGCGAAACTCTGAAATAGGCAAAAAATCATCAATTCTGGGCTGGGCCTCCGGTTAATAGGTTAATACCAAAAATAATATAAAAGTGAATAATAAAGCCCAATAATGTCGAAAACAAAAGATAATATAGCATGGAGCAATCAAAAATTATAGATACGTTGGAGACGTATCAACCGGCAAGTCGCGAGTTCATACCTCTAAGGCGTCATTCTGGCAAACCCAGATAAGGATAACTTCCTCGTGCCTTACTTTCCCGAGTAAGTCATCCCCTCACCGCCCCGTAACATATGATTTCTTAGATTTCGATCTTTCTTTTTTTCTAACATTCCGTGTTTTGTGCAGTGACACACATTGCACACTCATCCTCTTAAGCCCAAAATATTCCATGGCCACGTATTTCGACTCGGACTGTCAGTCGAAGAAAGACTACACAAATATCAAGAAAGTTCTTGATGATGTTCTCCCCGGCTACGCCAGATCTGCAGGCACCTTCAGCAGGCCAGTTCATAGGTACGGCAAGCACGTGTTCACCCACAATACGACGTTCCCCCGCGTCAAACAGCGGCCTGGCGGTCAGAAGGATGCCTCCTACGCCCTCCATCACATGCGGGCGATCGTACGGGACCATAATCACCTTCTGCTACCAAATAATCTCAAAGATTGGGCCGCACGCTTGTCGGCAATCCAGGACGCAGACATCAGACAAGAATTCTTTCGCATCCAGTCGGAGTTTGCGGAAATCATCCTTCAAGATGTCCTTCGTACCTCGGGGCAGTTCTACCTCAGATATCAACCTTCCAACAGTGAGATAGAAACAACGCTACAAATGCAGGCTGACAACACCCGCGATTTCATGGTATCACGATAGCGACGGCTTCATCCACGCTCCGGTCCCTGAGTCGAGTCGAAAGTAGTGATGCTATGTAGTTCTGAAATATCGATTAGCTCATGTTGTAATTAAACTTTAATGAACTTGTATGTCTCTTTGGTTTGGACAATCGCTCAACTTATATGTAATCGATGCTATTTATTAGTATGACCATGAATCGTGCTATTAATGTCTTGCTTTTCTCTTCCGATCCTTTTGTTGCATACTTATATATTGCTTATGTATTGTCTGTGAATTTCTACTAACGTTTTGTTTGGCTAGTGCATAGAGATGCCGTTGTATGTCGTGTACAAGGGTAAGGTTCCCGGAGTCTACGACGACTGGGAGGAGTGTCGGAGACAGGTTCATCGTTTCAGCGGTAATAGTTACAAAGGGTACACCACTAGGGCGGAGGCGGAAGCTAGATACACGCGCTATCTAGCGGGAGAGAGGAGGGAGCGGAGGAGGAACCGGATGAAGACCAGTTTCATCGCGATGATGCTAATCGTGATGACTGCAGCTCTCTTCTATGTGATGGTAGTTTAGATGATCGATATCGACTTGTAATGTGAAGACAAACTCGCTACTCGCGGTCTCGAGACTTGTAATGTTCTAACTTTGTTCGGTCTTTTGAATTCGGAGACTAATATGACGAATTGTATTCGGAGACTAATCTTCTATTGTATTCGATAAATCTGATGTTTATATGTTGTGCTGTCTATATTCTGTGCAGTAATATATTTTGTAACCTGTGCAAATATCAGAAATGAAAAAAAATTCCTAATATTCATACTAGTGGCGCACCACACAACACTTTAGTGGCGCACTATCTAGTAGTGCGCCATTAGTAACCCAGAGCACAAGGTAAATATGGCCCCCTGGGAGGCATAGTAATGGCGCACCGTTTGACATACTAATGGCGCACTCCCTAGTGCGCCACTACTGTCTGGTATACTAATGGTGCACCAGGGGTGCGCCATTAGTATTAGTTACTAATGGCGTGATGATAGTAGCGCACCTGTAGTGCGCCATTAATGGCCAAAACAGGTGCGCCACTAATTAGCCTTTTCCTAGTAGTGTCGACTCCTGCCTGCATCTACTACTATTACTCCACAAATCGACCGCTATCCAGCATGCATCTAGTGTATTAAGTTCATGGAGAAACGGAGTAATGCAATAAGAACGATGACATGATGTAGACCAGATCTATTCATGTAGGAACAGACCTCATCTTGTTATCCTTAATGGAAACGATCAATACTTGTCTTGCCGCCCCTTCTGTCACTGGGAAAGAACACCGCACGACCGAACCCATCACAAAACACCTCTTCCCATGGCAAGAAATATCGATCTAGTCGGCCTAAATAAACCGAAGATTCGAAGAAGGAATACGAGGCTATAAGTAATCATGATTATAAGAGATCAAAACTCAAATAACTTTCATGGATAAAATAGATCTAATCATAAACTCAAAGTTCATCGGGTCCCAACAAACACACCGCAAAAAGAGTTACATCAAATAGATCTCCAAGAGACCATTGTATTGAGAAACAAAAAGAGAGAAGAAGCCATCTAGCTACTGCCTACAAACCCGTAGGTCTACAATGAACTACTCACGCATCATCGGAGAGGCACCAATGAGGATGATGAACCCCTCTGTGATGGTGTCTAGATTGGATTTGGTGGTTCTGGAACTTGCAGCGGCTGGAATTGTGTTTCTCGACTCCCCTAGGGTTTCTAAAATATTTGGGTATTTATAGAGCAAAGAGGCGGCGTGGGAGGCCACCGAGGTGGGCACAACCCACCAGGGCGCGCCTGGGCCCCAGCGCGCCCCAGTGGTTATGCCCCCCTCGGGGCACCCCTCTGGTACTTCTTTGGCCCATCCTGTGTCTTCTGGCCCTGAAAAATTCTCCAAAAAGTTTCGCTGCGTTTGGACTCCGTTTGGTACTAATTTTCTGCGAAGTAAAAAATAAGCAAACAACAATAACTGCCACTGGGCACCATGTCAATATGTTAGTCCCAAAAAATGATATAAAGTTGCTATAAAATTATTGTAAAACATCCAAGAAGGATAATATAACAGCATGGAACAATAAAAAGTTATAGATACATTGGAGACGTATCAGCATCCCCAAACATAATTCCTACTCGTCCTCGAGTAGGTAAATGATAAAAACAGAATTTTTGATGTGGAATGCTCCCTATCATGTTCATCATATTCTTTTATTTTGTAGCATGGACATATGGACTTTTATATGGTTTAAAGCAATAGTCTAGTTTTGACATGAAGATTTCAATACTCAAGCATAGCAACAAGCAACCATGTCTTTCAAAATATCAACACTAAAGCAAGTTATCCCTAGCCCATCATGCTCAATCATTGATCCATTCATGAAACACACTCGCATATTAGCTACATCCAATGCTCAAGTACGATCATAGTGCCCCTTAGTTGGTGCTTTATAAGAGAAGATGGAGACTCAAATAAAAATAAAAATTGCATAAAGCAAATAGAAGGCCCTTCGCAGAGGGAAGTAGGGATTTGTAGAGGTGCCAAAGCTCAAAGCGAAAAATTAAGAGATAAAACATTTTGGGTGGCATGCCTTTCCTGTCAACGAAAACGATCGAGTAGTTCCCAATACTTTCCATACTAGATATATCATAGGCGGTTACCAAACAGAAAATAAAGTTTATTCCTTTTTCCATCATACTTTCACATTCCACGGCTAGCCATATCCATGGGTGTCGTCCATACTAACACTCTCCAAGGAATTTATTACATAAAGTAAATTCATTTTTCATTTCGGGACAGGGCATCCCTAATACCTTTGTCGTACTCTCGTGCAATGACAAGTGGATAAACACTCATCTTGAGAATAACACATCTAGCATGAAAAAATATCAGCCACCCCCTACCGTTCCATGAGCGGTACGAGCATACAAAAAGGAAATTTATTTTGAAAATTAGAGGTGGCACATACAAATTTGCTTAGAACGGCACAAAAATACCGCATATAGGTAGGTATGGTGGACACATATGGCAAAATTGGGTTTAAGGATCTTGGATGCACAAGTAGTATTCCTACTTAGTACAAGTGAAGGCTAGCAAAAAGATTGAGAAGCAGCCAACCAAGAAACAAAAAATCCCGTAAGAGAGCATTAAGCATAACTAACACCGAATAATGCACCACAAGTAGGATGTAATTTCATTGCATAACTATTGAATTTCGTGCTTGCATAGGGAATCACAAACCTTAACACCAATATTCTTACTAAAGCATAATTACTCATCAACATGACTCACATATTACTATCATCATATCGCAAAACTATTACAAAGAATCAAGTTTATTTTGGCCAATGATCTTCATGAAAGTTTTTATTATATCACTCTTGAATATCTATCACTTTGGGACTAGTTTAATATGTTTCTTTTGATAGCTCAAACAAATCTAAGTGAACAACATGAGCATAAAATTTCCGTCTCCCAAAATAATATAAGTGAAGCATGAGGGAATTTCTTCAGAAATTTACTAACTCTCAAATAAATCTAAGTGAAGTGTGTTCTTCAAAAATATTAAAGCACACCGTGCTCAAAAAGATATAAGTGAAGCACTAGAGCAATTCCATAGCTTAAAAAATTTAAGTGAAGCACATAGAGCAATTCTAACAAATCATAGCATAATTTTGGCTCTTTCAAATAGGTGTGTTCAACAAGGATACTTGTGACAAACTAAAAATCAAATACTCATATCATACAAGACGCTTCAATCAAAACTCATGATTTTTCGATAAAGGGTGGATTTTATTGACTCAAAATAAAGCATCAAGGGGATACAAAACACAATGAGCACACACCCGGCCTCTGCATAACTAGGATGCACACATCCAACACTAACGCACACACAAGAAACTGCGTCTGCGGAAAGCAAAGTCATACAAGACCCAAGCTATGCCTAAGAGGAAGCAAAATTCATGCTATGCGAGGAATAAAAATATAGCTTCAAGTAAAATACCGATGGTCGTTAGAAGAAAGAGGGGATGCCACTGGAGGCATCCCCAAGCTTAGTTGCTTGTTCATCATTGGATATTACCTTGGGGTGCGGTAGCATCCCCAAGTTTAAGCTCTTCTTACTCCTTACTCCTTCATCCATCGTGATATCACCCAAAACTTGAAAACTTCAATCACACAAAACTTAACAAAACCTTCGTGAGATCCGTTAGTATAAGAAAGCAAATCACTACTCTAAGTACTGTTCCAAACCCATGCATATTTTATTTTTGCATTATACCTACTGTTTTTCAACTTTACCATGGCTTATACCCTCCAATACAAACCATAGATTCATCAAAATAAGCACAAAACGCAAAGAAAACAGAATCTGTCAAAAATAGAACAGTCTGTAGCAATCTGAAACTTCGAATACTTTTGTAACTCCAAAAATTCTAAAAAATTAGGACAATGTAGGCAATTTGTATATCAATCTTGTGTACAAAAATCAGGATTTTATCACGCTTCTGTGAATTTAAACAATTCTGTTATTGGGCGCAAAAGTTTCTGTTTTTCAACAAGATCAAATCAACTATCACCCAACATGATCCCAAAGGCTTTACTTGGCACAAACACTAACTAAAACATAAAAAACACAATTATAACAGTATCATAATTGTGCAAACACTTAAGGACAGAAAAAAATAGGCAAAAATATATTTTATTCATTGGGTTGCCTCCCAACAAGCACTATCGTTTTACGCCTAGCTAGGCATAATATTTTATTGATGCTCACATGAAATATAATAATTTAAACACAAAGAGAGCATCATAAAGCACGTGACAAACATATTTAAGTCTATCATACTTCCTATGCATAGGCATTTTATAGGCAAACAAATTATCAAGACAAGAATAATCTAGCATATACAAGGAAGGACAAAGAAACAATAGCAATCTCAACATGAAGAGAGGTAATTTAGTAACATGAAAATTTCTACAACCATATTTTCCTCTTTCATAATAATTACATGTAGGATCATATTCAAATTCAATAATATAGCTATCATATAAAATTTTCACTTCATGATCCACATGCATGCAAAGTTGACACTCTTCCAAAATAGTGGGATTATCATCAAATAAAGTCATGACCTCTCTCCAACCCACTTTTATCAAAAAATTCACAAGATTGATAATTCTCCAAAGTAGTGGGATCATTAATACATAAAGTTGACGCTCTTCTAAACCCACTTTCAATATTATTGCAAACATTATTATCAATATCATATTCATTATGAGGCTTAAATAAATTTTCAAGATCATAAGAAACATTATCACCCCAATCATGATCATTGCAACAAGTAGTGGACATATCAAAATTAGCATCCCCAAGCTTGGGGTTTTGCATATCATTAGCACAATTGAAATTAATAGAATTTATAATAACATCATTGCAATCATGCTTTTCATTCAAGCAGCTATCATGAATCACTTTATAAATTCCCTCGTTTAACACTTCATAACAATTTCATATTCATAAATCTCAAGCACAACTTCATAAAGATAATCTAGTGAACTCAATTCACTAGCAATTGGTTCATCATAATTGGATCTTTTGAAAAGATTAGCAAGTGGATGAGGATCCATATCAATAAATTTTTTGCAAGGAAAGATATAAGAAATTAGAAGGCACATGGCAACACAAGCAAACATGAGATCTAACGAGAAAAGGGCAAACGAACAAGAGGGCAAATAAAACAGCAATTTTTTGTGAAGTGGGGGAGATGAAAATGAGAAGCAAATGGCAAATAATGTAAGTTGCAAGGAGATGAGATTTGTGATTAGGAACGTGATAGATGTTGATGATGTCTCCCCAGCAACGGCGCCAAAAATCCTTTCTTGATGTATCGTGTCCGCGTCAGTTTTTCCCCCAAGAGGAAGGGATGATGCAGCACAGCTACAGTAGGTATTTCCCTCAGTGATGAAATCAAGGTTATCGAACCAGTAGGAGAACCAAGCAACACTATGTAAACGGTACCTGCACAGAAAGAACAAATACTTGCAACCCGACGCGTAAGAGGGGTTGTCAATCCCTCTCGGGTAAAAGATTGGAAAAGATATAATTTGGTAGATGCAAATAGAATAACGGCAAATAAAATTCAGCGAGATATTTTTGGGTTTTTGATAATATAGATCTGAAAATAAAAGATGCAAATAAATAAAAAGGCAAATAGCAATATAGATCTGACGATATATGATGAGGAAATAGACCCGGGGGCGTAGATGTCACTAGTGGCTTCTCTCGAGAAAATAGCATACGGTGGGTAAACTAATTACTGTTGGGCAATTGATAAAACTTCAAATAATTATGACGATATCCAGGCAATGATCATTATATAGGCATCACATCCAAGATTAGTAGACCGACTCCTGCCTGCACCTACTACTATTACTCCACACATCGACCGCTATCTAGCATGCATCTAGTGTATTAAGTTCATGGAGAAACGAAGTAATGCAATAAGAATGATGACATGATGTAGGCAAGATCTATTCATGTAGGAATAGACCCCATCTTGTTATCCTTAATGGCAACGATCAATATGTGTCTTGCTGCCTCTTCTGTCAATGGGAAAGAACACCGCATGACCGAACCCATCACAAAGCACCTCTTGCCATGGCAAGAAAAATCAATCTAGTCGGCCTAACTAAACCAAAGATTCGAAGAAGAAGTACGAGGCTATAAGTAATCATGCATATAAGAGATCAAAACTCAAATAACTTCCATGGATAAAATAGATCTAATCATAAACTCAAACTTCGTCCCAACAAACACACCGCAAAAAGAGTTACATCAAATAGATCTCCAAGAGACCATTGTATTGAGAATCAAAAAGAGAGAAGAAGCCATCTAGCTACAGCCGACGGACCCATAGGTCTACAATGAACTACTCACGCATCACCAATGAGGATGATGAACCCCTCCGTGATGATGTCTAGATTAGATCTGGTGGTTCTGGAACTTGCGGCGGCTGGAATTGTGTTTTGTCGACTTCGCTAGGGTTTCTGGAATATTTGGGTATTTATAGAGCAAAGAGGCGGTGCGGGAGGCCACCGTGGTGGGCACAACCCACCAGGGTGCGCCTGGCCCCCCAGGCGCGCCCAGGTGAGTTGTGCCTGTTGGGGAACATAGTAATTTCAAAAAAATTCCTACGCACACGCAAGATCATGGTGATGGCATAGCAACGAGAGGGGAGAGTGTATGTCCACGTACCCTCGTAGACCGTAAGCGGAAGCATTAGCACAACGCGGTTGATGTAGTCGTACGTCTTCACGATCCGACCGATCCAAGCACCGAACGTACGGCACCTCCGAGTTCAGCACACGTTCAGCTCGATGACGATCCCCGGGCTCCGATCCAGCAAAGCGTCGGGGATGAGTTCTGTCAGCACGACGGCGTGGTGACGATGATGATGCTCCACCGACGCAGGGCTTCGCCTAAGCTCATGACGATATGACCAAGTGGAATATGGTGGAGGGGGCACCGACACGGCTAAGGAACGATCCGTAGATCAACTTCTGTATTCATGGGGTGCCCCAGCCCCGTATATAAAGGAGGGAGGGAGGAGGAGGCCGGCCCTAGGAGGGCGCGCCATGGGAGTCCTACTCCCACCGGAGTAGGATTCCCCTTCCTAGTCCAACTAGGAGTCCTTCCATGTATTAGGAGTAGGAGACAAGGAAGGGAAGAGAGAAGGAAGGAAGGAGGGGTGCGGCCCTCCCCTAGTCCAATTCGGACTAGGCCATGGGGCGCGGCCTGCCCTAGGCAGCCCCCTCTCTTCTGCAGGCCCAATAAGGCCCAATACTTCTCCCGGCGAATTCCGTAACTCTCCGGTACTCGAAAAATACCGAATCATTCGAACCTTTCCGAACTCCGAATATAGTCGTCCAATATATCGATCTTTACGTCTCGACCATTTCGAGACTCCTCGTCATGTCCCCGATCTCATCCGGGACTCCGAACTCCTTCGGTACATCAAAACTCATAAACTCATAATATAAGCATCATCGAAACCTTGTTGCGTGCGGACCCTACGGGTTCGAGAACTATGTAGACATG
Source organism: Aegilops longissima (assembly GCA_021605205.1). Taxonomy (NCBI): domain Eukaryota; kingdom Viridiplantae; phylum Streptophyta; class Magnoliopsida; order Poales; family Poaceae; genus Aegilops; species Aegilops longissima. The sequence continues at coordinate 133,871,976 of CM038679.1, forward strand.
ACCTAGAACTATTCTCGGTCAATAACCAATAGCGGGACCTGGATGCCCATATTGGCTCCTACATATTCTACAAAGATCTTTATCGGTCAAACCGCATAACAACATACGTTGTTCCCTTTGTCATCGGTATGTTACTTGCCCGAGATTCGATCGTCGGTATCCAATACCTAGTTCAATCTCGTCACCGAAAGTCTCTTTACTCGCTCAGTAATGCATCATCCTGTAACCAACTCATTGGTCACATTGCTTGCAAGGCTTATAATGATGTGCATTACCGAGAGGGCCCAGAGATACCTCTCCGACAATCGGAGTGACAAAACCTAATCTCAAATACGCCAACTCAACATGTACCTTAGGAGACACCTGTAGTACTCCTTTATAATCACCCGATTACGTTGTGACGTTTGGTAGTACCAAAATGTTCCTCCGTAAACGGAGTTGCATAATCTCATAGTTACAGGAACATGTATAAGTCATGAAGAAAGCAATAGCAACATACTAAACGATCAAGTGCTAAGCTAACGGAATGGGTCAAGTCAATCACATCATTCTCCTAATGATGTGATCCCGTTAATCAAATGACAACTCTTTTGTCCATGGCTAGGAAACATAACCATCTCTGATAAACGAGCTAGTCAAGTAGAGGCATACTAGTGACACTATGTTTGTCTATGTATTCACACATGTATTATGTTTCCGGTTAATACAATTCTAGCATGAATAATAAACATTTATCATGAAATAAGGAAATAAACAATAACTTTATTATTGCCTCTAGGGCATATTTCCTTCAGTCTCCCACTTGCACTAGAGTCAATAATCTAGTTCACATCGCCGTGTGATTTAACACCAATATTCATATCTCAGATATGATTAACACCCATAGTTCACATCATCATGTGACCAACATCCAAAGGGTTTACTAGAGTCAATAATCTAGTTCACATCGCTATGTGATTAACACCCAAAGAGTACTAAGGTGTGATCATGTTTTGCTCGTGAGAGAAGCTTAGTCAACTGGTCTGTCACATTTGAGCCGTATGTATTTTGCAAATATTTTATGTCCACAATGCTCGCACGGAGCTACTCTAGCTAATTGCTCCCACTTTCAATATGTATCCAAAGTTGAGACTTAGAGTCATCGGATCGGTGTAAAAGTTTGCATCGATGTAACTTTTACAACAAACTCTTTATCACCTCCATAATCGAGAAACATCTCCTTAGTCCTTACTAAGGATATTCTTGACCAATGTCCGATGATCTACTCCTAGATCACTATTGTACTCCTTGCCAAATACAGAGCAAGGTATATAATAGGTCCGGTACATAGCATAGCATACTTTATAGAACCTATGGTGAGGCATAGGGAATGATTTTCATTCTCTTTCTATTTTCTGCTGTGGTCGGGATTTGAGTCTTACTCAATTTCATACCTTTGCAACACACGCAAGAACTCTTTCTTTGACTGTTCCATTTTGAACTATTTCAAAATCTTGCCAAGGTATGTACTCATTGAAAAACTATCAAGCGTCTTGATCTATCTCAATAGATCTTAATGCTCAATATGTAAGTAGCTTTTACTGAGGTTTTTTCTTTTTAAAGAACTCCTTTAAAACACTCCTTTTATGCTTTGCAGAAAAATTCTACATCATTTCTGATCAACAATATGTCACTCACATATACTAATCAGAAAGGCTGTAGTGCTCCCACTCATTTTGTTGTAAATACAGGCTTCAACGTAAGTCCATATAAAACTATATGCTTTGATCAACTTATCAAAGCGTATATTCCAACTCCGAGATGCTTGCACCAGTCCATAGATGGATCGCTGGAGCTTGCACATTTTGTTAGCACCTTTAGGATTGACAAAACCTTCTGGTTGCATCATATACAACTCTTCTTTAATAAATCCATTAAGGAATGCAGTTTTACATCCATTTGCCAGATTTCATAAAATGTGGCAATTGCTAACATGATTCGCATGACTTAAGCATCGATATGAGTGAGAAAATCTCATCGTATTCAACACCTTGAACTTGTTAAAACATTTCGCAACAAGTCGAGCTTGGTAGATAGTAATACTACTATCGGTGTCCGTCTTCCTCTTGAAGATCCATTTATTTAACATGGCTTGCTGATCATCGAGCAAGTCAATCAAAGTACATACTTTGTTCTTATACATGGATCCTATCTCAGATTTCATGGCCTCAAGCCATTTCGCGGAATCTGGGCTCATCATCGCTTCCTCATAGTTCGTAGGTTCATCAAGGTCTAGTAACATGACTTGCAGAATAGGATTACCGTACCACTATGGTGCGGATCTTACTCTAGTTGACCTACGTAGTTCAGTAGAAACTTGATCTGAAGTTTCATGATCATCATCATTAACTTCCTCACTAATTGGTGTAGGTGTCACAGAACCGATTTCGTGATGAACCATTTTCCAATATGGGAGCTGGTATCTGTTACCTCATCAAGTTCTACTTTTCTCCCACTCACTTCTTTCGAGAGAAACTCCTTCTCTAGAAAGGATCCATTTTTAGCAACGAATATCTTGCCTTCGGATCTGTGATAGAAGGTGTACCCAACTATTTCCTTTGGGTATTCTATGAAGACGCACTTCTCCGATTTGGGTTCGAGCTTATCAGGATGAAACTTTTTCACATAAGCATCGCAGCCCCAAACTTTAAGAAACGTCAACTTGGGTTTCTTGCTAAACCACAGTTCATATGTTGTCGTCTCAACGGATTTAGATGGTGCCCTTTTAATGTGAATGCAGCTGTCTCTAATGCATAACCCCAAAACTATATTGGTAAATCAGTAAGAGACATCATAGATCGCACTATATCCAATAAAGTGCGGTTACGACGTTCGGACACACCATAACGTTGTGGTGTTCCAGGTGGCGTGAGCTGTGAAACTATTCCACATTGTTTTAATTGAAGACCAAACTCGTAACTCAAATATTCCTCTCCGCGATCAGATCGCAGAAACTTTATTTTCTTAATACGATGATTCTCCACTTCACTCTTAAATTCTTTGAACTTTTCAAATGTTTCAGACTTGTGCTTCATTAAGTAGATATACTCATATCTGCTCAAATCATCTTGTGAAGGTCAGAAAATAACGATACTTGCCGTGAGCTTTAACACTCATCGGACCGCATACATCAGTATGTATTATTTCCAATAAGTCATTTGCTCGCTCCATTGTTCCGGAGAACGAGTCTTTTAGTCATCTTGCCCATAAGGCATGGTTCTTAAGCATCAAGTGATTCATAATCAAGTGATTCCAAAATCCCATCAAGATGGAGTTTCTTCATGCGCTTTACACCAATATGACCTAAACGGCGGTGCCACAAATAAGTTGCACTATCATTATTAACTTTGCATCTTTTGGCATCAATATTATGAATATGTGTATCACTACGATCGAGATCCAACAAACTATTTTTATTGGGTGTATGACCATTGAAGGTTTTATTCATTTAAACAGAACAACAATTATTCTTTGACTTTAAATGAATAACCGTTTTGAAAACTATTTTCATTGGGTGTATGACCATCGAAGGTTTTATTCATTTAAACAGAACAACAATTATTCTTTGACTTTAAATGAATAACCGTTTTGCAATAAACATGATCAAATCATATTCATGCTCAACGCAAACACCAAATAACATTTATTTAGGTTTAACACTAATCCCGAAAGTATAGGGAGTGTGCGATGATGATCATATCAATCTTGGAACTACTTCCAACACTCATAGTCACTTCCCTTCAACTAGTCTCTGTTTATTCGTAACTCCTGTTTGAGTTACTAATCTCAACAACCGAACAAGTATCAAATACTCGGGGCTACTATAAACACTAGTAAGGCACACATCAATAACCTGTATATCAAATATACTCTTGTTCAATTTGCCATCCCTCTTATCCGCCAAATACTTGGGGTAGTTCCACTTCCAAATGACCAGTTCCATTGCAGCAAAAGCACTTAGTCTCGTGCTTAGGTCCAGACTTGGGCTTCTTCACTCGAACAACAACTTGCTTGCCGCTCTTCTTGAAGTTCCCTTCTTCCCTTTGCCCTTTTCCTTGAAACTAGTGGTCTTGTCAATCATCAACACTTGATGCTCTTTTCTTGATTTCTACCTTCGTCGATTTCAGCATCACGAAGAGCTTGGGAATTACTTTTGTCATCCCTTGCATATTATAGTTCATCACGAAGTTCTACTAACTTGGTGATGGTGACTAGAGAATTCTGTCAATCACTATCTTATCTGGAAGATTAACTCCCACTTGATTCAAGCGATTGAAGTACCCAGACAATCTGAGCACATGCTCACTAGTTGAGCGATTCCCCTGCATCTTTTAGCTATAGAACTTGTTGGAGACTTCATATCTCTCAACTCGGGTATTTTCTTGAAATATTAACTTCAATTCCTGGAACATCTCATATGATCCATGACGGTCAAAACGTCTTTGATGTCCCGATTCTAAGCCTTTAAGCATGGTGCACTAAACTATCAAGTAGTCATCATATTGAGCTAGCCAAACGTTCATAACGCCCGTGATCCGCTCCTGCAATAGGTTTGTCACCTAGCGGTGCATTAAGGACATAATTCTTCTGTGCAGCAATGAGGATAAACCTCAGATCACGGATCCAATCCGCATCATTGCTACTAACATTTTTCAACATAATTTTTCTCTAGGAACATATCAAAACAAACATATAAAAGCATAGGTAAGCAACAACGCGAGCTATTGATCTACAACATAGTTTGCAAAAATACTATCAGGACTAAGTTCATGATAAATTTAAGTTCAATTAATCATATTACTTAAGAACTCCCACTTAGACAGACATCTCTCTAGTCATCTAAGTGATCACGTGATCCAAATCAACTAAACCATAATCGATCATCACGTGAGATGGAGTAGTTTTCAATGGTGAACATCACTATGTTGATCATATCTACTATATGATTCACGCTTTCGACCTTTCGGTCTCCGTGTTCGAGGCCATATCTGCATATGCTAGGCTCGTCAAGTTTAACTGAGTATTCTGCGTGTGCAAAACTGGCTTGCACCCGTTGTAGATGGACGAGAGCTTATCACACCCGATCATCACGTGGTGTCAGGCACGACGAACTTTGGCAACGGTGCATACTCGGGAGAACACGTCTTGATAATTTTTAGTGAGAGATCATCTTAAAATGCTACCGTCAATCAAAGCAAGATAAGATGCATAAAGGATAAACATCACATGCAATCAATATAAGTGATATGATATGGCCATCATCATCTTGTGCTTGTGATCTCCATCTCCGAAGCACCGTCGTGATCACCATCGTCACCGGCGCGACACCTTGATCTCCATCGTAGTATCTCGTTACGCCATCTATTGCTTCTACGACTATCGCTACCGCTTAGTGATAAAGTAAAGCATTACATCGCGATTGCATTGCATACAATAAGCGACAACCATATGGCTCTTGCCGATTGCCGATAACTTCGGTTACAAAACATGATCATCTCATACAATAAAATTTAGCATCATGCCTTGACCATATTACATCACAACATGCCCTGCAAAAACAAGTTAGACGTCCTCTACTTTGTTGTTGCAAGTTTTACGTGGCTGCTACGGGCTTAAGTAAGAACCAATCTCACCTACGCATCAAAACCACAACGATAGTTTGTCAATTTGACTCCGTTTTAACCTTCGCAAGGACAGGGCGTAGCCACACTCGGTTCAACTAAAGTTGGAGAGACTGTCTCCCGCAAGCCACCTATGTGCAAAGAACGTCGGGGGAACCGGTCTCGCGTAAGCGTACGCGTAATGTCGGTCCGGGTCGTCTCGTCCAACAATACCGCCGAACCAAAGTATGACATGCTGGTAGGCAGTATGACTTACATCGCCCACAACTCACTTGTGTTCTACTCGTGCATATAACATCAAACCATAAAACCTAGGCTCGATACCCTTTGTTGGGGAGCGTAGTAATTTCAAAAATTTCCTACGCACGCAAGATCATGGTGATGGCATAGCAACGAGAGGGAGAGTGTATGTCCACGCCTCGTGAGACCGTGAAGCGGAAGCGTTAGCACAACGCGGTTGATGTAGTCATACGTCTTCACGATCCGACCGATCAAGCACCGAACGTACGGCACCTCCGAGTTCAGCACACGTTCAGCTCGATGACGATCCCCGGGCTCCGATCCAGCAAAGCGTCGGGGATGAGTTCTGTCGACACGACGGCGTGGTGAGCGATGATGATGCTCCACGGCGCAAGGCTTCGCCTAAGCTCGCGACGATATGACCGAAGTGGAATATGGTGGAGGGGCACCGACACGGCTAAGGAACGATCCGTAGATCAACTTCTGTATTCATGGGGTGCCCCTGCCCCGTATATAAAGGAGGAGGGAGGAGGAGGCCGCCCTAGGAGGGCGCGCCATGGGGAGTCCTACTCCCACCGGAGTAGGATTCCCCTTCCTAGTCCAACTAGGAGTCCTTCCATGTATTAGGAGTAGGAGACAAGGAGGGGAAGAGAGAAGGAAGGAAGGAGGGGTGCGGCCCTCCCCTAGTCAATTCGAACTAGGCCATGGGGGCGCGGCCTGCCCTAGGCAGCCCTCTCTCTTTCCTGCAGGGCCCAATAAGGCCCAATACTTCTCCCGGCGAATTCCCGTAACTCTCGGTACTCGAAAAATACCGAATCATTCGAACCTTTCCGAACTCCGAATATAGTCGTCCAATATATCGATCTTTACGTCTCGACCATTTCGAGACTCCTCGTCATGTCCCGATCTCATCCGGGACTCCGAACTCCTTGGTACATCAAAACTCATAAACTCATAATATAAGCATCATCGAAACCTTAAGCGTGCGGACCCTACGGGTTCGAGAACTATGTAGACATGACCTAGAACTATTCTCGGTCAATAACCAATAGCGGGACCTGGATGCCCATATTTGCTCCTACATATTCTACAAAGATCTTTATCGGTCAAACCGCATAACGACATACGTTGTTCCCTTTGTCATCGGTATGTTACTTGCCCGAGATTCGATCGTCGGTATCTAATACCTAGTTCAATCTCGTCACCGCAAGTCTCTTTACTCGCTCGTAATGCATCATCCCGTAACCAACTCATTGGTCACATTGCTTGCAAGGCTTATAATGATGTGCATTACCGAGAGGGCCAGAGATACCTCTCCGACAATCGGAGTGACAAAACCTAATCTCGAAATCGCCAACTCAACATGTACCTTCGGAGACACCTGTAGTACTCCTTTATAATCACTCGATTACGTTGTGACGTTTGGTAGTACCAAAGTGTTCCTCCGTAAACGGAGTTGCATAATCTCATAGTTACAGGAACATGTATAAGTCATGAAGAAAGCAATAGCAACATACTAAGCGATCAAGTGCTAAGCTAACGGAATGGGTCAAGTCAATCACATCATTCTCCTAATGATGTGATCCCGTTAATCAAATGACAACTCTTTTGTCCATGGCTAGGAAACATAACCATCTCGATAAACGAGCTAGTCAAGTAGAGGCATACTAGTGACACTATGTTTGTCTATGTATTCACACATGTATTATGTTTCCGGTTAATACAATTCTAGCATGAATAATAAACATTTATCATGAAATAAGGAAATAAACAATAACTTTATTATTGCCTCTAGGGCATATTTCCTTGATCTCCCACTTGCACTAGAGTCAATAATCTAGTTCACATCATTGTGTGATTTAACACCAATATTCATATCTGTATATGATTAACACCCATAGTTCACATCATCATGTGACCAACATCCAAAGGGTTTACTAGAGTCAATAATCTAGTTCACATCGCTATGTGATTAACACCCAAAGAGTACTAAGGTGTGATCATGTTTTGCTCGTGAGAGAAGCTTAGTCAGCAGGTCTCATCACATTGAGCCGTATGTATTTTGCAAATATTTTATGTCCACAATGCTCTTGCGGAGCTACTCTAGCTAATTGCTCCCACTTTCAATATGTATCCAGGTTGAGACTTAGAGTCATCGGATCGGTGTAAAAGTTTGCATTGATGTAACTTTTACAACAAACTCTTTTATCACCTCCATAATCGAGAAACATCTCCTTAGTCCTTACTAAGGATATTCTTGACCAATGTCGATGATCTACTCCTAGATCACTATTGTACTCCTTGCCAAATCTGAGCAAGGTATATAATAGGTCCGGTACATAGCATAGCATACTTTATAGAACCTATGACTGAGGCATAGGGAATGATTTTTCATTCTCTTTCTATTTTCTGCTGTGGTCGGGATTTGAGTCTTACTCAATTTCATACCTTTGCAACACACGCAAGAACTCTTTCTTTGACTGTTCCATTTTGAACTATTTCAAAATCTTGCCAAGGTATGTACTCATTGAAAAACTTATCAAGCGTCTTGATCTATCTCAATAGATCTTGATGCTCAATATGTAAGTAGCTTTTACTGAGGTTTTTTTTTTAAAGAACTCCTTTAAAACACTCCTTTTATGCTTTGCAGAAAAATTCTACATCATTTCTGATCAACAATATGTCACTCACATATACTAATCAGAAAGGCTGTAGTGCTCCCACTCACTTTATTGTAAATACAGGCTTCATCGTAAGTCCATATAAAACTATATGCTTTGATCAACTTATCAAAGCGTATATTCCAACTCCGAGATGCTTGCACCAGTCCATAGATGGATCGCTGGAGCTTGCACATTTTGTTAGCACCTTTAGGATTGACAAAACCTTCTGGTTGCATCATATACAACTCTTCTTTAATAAATCCATTAAGGAATGCAGTTTTTACATCCATTTGCCAGATTTCATAAAATGTGGCAATTGCTAACATGATTCAGACAGACTTAAGCATCGATACGAGTGAGAAAATCTCATCGTATTCAACACCTTGAACTTGTTAAAAACATTTCGCAACAAGTCGAGCTTGGTAGATAGTAATACTACTATCAGTGTCCGTCTTCCTCTTGAAGATCCATTTATTTAACATGGCTTGCTGATCATCGAGCAAGTCAATCAAAGTCCATACTTTGTTCTTATACATGGATCCTATCTCAGATTTCATGGCCTCAAGCCATTTCGCGGAATCTAGGCTCATCATCGCTTCCTCATAGTTCGTAGGTTCATCATGGTCTAGTAACATGACTTCCAGAATAGGATTACCGTACCACTCTGGTGCGGATCTTACTCTAGTTGACCTACGTAGTTCAGTAGAAACTTGATCTGAAGTTTCATGATCATCATCATTAACTTCCTCACTAATTGGTGTAGGTGTCACAGGAACCGATTTCTGTGATGAACCATTTTCCAATATGGGAGCTGGTACTGTTACCTCATCAAGTTCTACTTTTCTCCCACTCACTTCTTTCGAGAGAAACTCCTTCTCTAGAAAGGATCCATTTTTAGCAACGAATATCTTGCCTTCGGATCTGTGATAGAAGGTGTACCCAACTATTTCCTTTGGGTATTCTATGAAGACGCACTTCTCCGATTTGGGTTCGAGCTTATCAGGATGAAACTTTTTCACATAAGCATCGCAGCCCCAAACTTTAGGAAACGTCAACTTGGGTTTCTTGCTAAACCACAGTTCATATGTTGTCGTCTCAACGGATTTAGATGGTGCCCTTTTAATGTGAATGCAGCTGTCTCTAATGCATAACCCCAAAACTATATTGGTAAATCAGAAGAGACATCATAGATCGCACTATATCCAATAAAGTGCGGTTCTGACGCTCGGACACACCATAACGTTGTGGTGTTCCAGTGGCGTGAGCTGTGAAACTATTCCACATTGTTTTAATTGAAGACCAAACTCGTAACTCACATATTCCTCTCCGCGATCAGATCGCAGAAACTTTATTTTCTTAATACGATGATTCTCCACTTCACTCTGAAATTCTTTGAACTTTTCAAATGTTTCAGACTTGTGCTTCATTAAGTAGATATACTCATATCTGCTCAAATCATCTTGTGAAGGTCAGAAAATAATGATACTTGTCGTGAGCTTTAACACTCATCGGACCGCATACATCAGTATGTATTATTTCCAATAAGTCATTTGCTCGCTCCATTGTTCCGGAGAACGAGTCTTTAGTCATCTTGCCCATAAGGCATGGTTCTTAAGCATCAAGTGATTCATAATCAAGTGATTCCAAAATCCCATCAGCATGGAGTTTCTTCATGCGCTTTACACCAATATGACCTAAACGGCAGTGCCACAAATAAGTTGCACTATCATTATTAACTTTGCATCTTTTGGCATCAATATTATGAATATGTGTATCACTACGATTGAGATCCAACAAACTATTTTTATTGGGTGTATGACCATTGAAGGTTTTATTCATTTAAACAGAACAACAATTATTCTTTGACTTTAAATGAATAACCGTTTTCAAAACTATTTTCATTGGGTGTATGACCATCGAAGGTTTTATTCATTTAAGCAGAACAACAATTATTCTTTGACTTAAAATGAATAACCGTTTTGCAATAAACATGATCAAATCATATTCATGCTCAACGCAAACACCAAATAACATTTATTTAGGTTTAACACTAATCCCGGAAGTATAGGGAGTGTGCGATGATGATCATATCAATCTTGGAACTACTTCCAACACTCATCGTCACTTCCCTTCAACTAGTCTGTGTTTATTCAGAACTCCTGTTTGAGTTACTAATCTCAAGAACCGAACAAGTATCAAATACTGGGGCTACTATAAACACTAGTAAGGCACACATCAATAACCTGTATATCAAATATACTCTTGTTCAATTTGCCATCCTTCTTATCCGCCAAATACTTGGGGTAGTTCCGCTTCCAGTGACCAGTTCCATTGCAGCAAAAGCACTTAGTCTCATGCTCAGGTCCAGACTTGGGCTTCTTCACTCGAACAGCAACTTGCTTGCCGTTCTTCTTGAAGTTCCCCTTCTTCCCTTTGCCCTTTTCCTTGAAACTAGTGGTCTTGTCAATCATCAACACTTGATGCTCTTTTCTTGATTTCTACCTTCGTCGATTTCAGCATCACGAAGAGCTTGGGAATTACTTTTGTCATCCCTTGCATATTATAGTTCATCACGAAGTTCTACTAACTTGGTGATGGTGACTAGAGAATTCTGTCAATCACTATCTTATCTGGAAGATTAACTCCCACTTGATTCAAGCGATTGAAGTACCCGGACAATCTGAGCACATGCTCACTAGTTGAGCGATTCTCCTCCATCTTTTAGCTATAGAACTTGTTGGAGACTTCATATCTCTCAACTCGGGTATTTGCTTGAAATATTAACTTCAATTCCTGGAACATCTCATATGGTCCATGATGTTCAAAACGTCTTTGAAGTCCCGATTCTAAGCCTTTAAGCATGGTGCACTAAACTATCAAGTAGTCATCATATTGAGCTAGCCAAACGTTCATAACGCTCGTGCATCCGCTCCTGCAATAGGTTTGTCACCTAGCGGTGCATTAAGGACATAATTCTTACGTGCAGCAATGAGGATAAACCTCGGATCACGGATCCAATCCGCATCATTGCTACTAACATTTTCAACATAATTTTCTCTAGGAACATATCAAAACAAACATATAAAAGCATAGGGAAGCAACAACGCGAGCTATTGATCTACAACATAGTTTGCAAAAATACTATCAGGACTAAGTTCATGATAAATTTAAGTTCAATTAATCATATTACTTAAGAACTCCCACTTAGACAGACATCTCTCTAGTCATCTAAGTGATCACGTGATCCAAATCAACTAAACCATAACCGATCATCACGTGAGATGGAGTAGTTTTCAATGGTGAACATCACTATGTTGATCATATCTACTATATGATTCACGCTCGACCTTTCGGTCTCCATGTTCCGAGGCCATATCTGCATATGCTAGGCTCGTCAAGTTTAACTCGAGTATTCTGCGTGTGCAAAACTGGCTTGCACCCGTTGTAGATGGACGAGAGCTTATCACACCCGATCATCACGTGGTGTGCAGGCACGACGAACTTTGGCAGCGGTGCATACTCAGGGAGAACACGTCTTGATAATTTTTAGTGAGAGATCATCTTAAAATGCTACTGTCAATCAAAGCAAGATAAGATGCATAAAGGATAATGTAACATCCCAAAATTCTAAATTTTGGAATGTTATAAACACATAGAGTTTTGGTTGATTGTTTGATTGATTGACTGAAAGTGAGTGAATTTGAAACTTTTTGAAAGTTAAATGAGAGGAATAAAAGGACTTTCCCAAACTTTCATTTTTGCTTTTATGATCTTCGAATTCAAATTCTTTTCATCACAAAACCACGGAGAGAAGATGACATGACTTCTTCCATTTATTTAAATGACAAGGGTGTTGAAAATATTTGAATTTCATTTGAGAATATTTCCAATGCTGAAACTTTATGCAACTCAATGATTTTCACGGCGAAGATAAAATGACTTCTTCAAAACATATGAAATATGAGTAGGAGTTTCAAAGAAATAAATTCAAAGTTCTTTTGAATTTATTTTCAATTGGAGTTATTTGAGTTTTATTCAAGTTATTTTTCTCCAAAAATAAAATACATGGAAAATAGGGTAACATGATTCCATACAACAGAAAATTGAGAGGAATAAGTTTGAATTCATTTTGGTATTTTAAAAATGATTTTTGTTGGATTTTATTGGACAAGAAGCACTCTTTGCTTTATTTAAATTTGTGTGTATTTTATTTAATGCTAGAATAATGTTCATCATGTAGGAAATTTTTTTCTGAAAATTTTGATATATTATATGCCTATATAATATTTTCATTTTATTTTGTTTTATCATTTTGTTTTCCTCTCTGTTTGTTAAAAAAAAATATTCGCAGCGCCTTGGGCCAAAGGCCCAAGCCGCCAACCAGCCGGCCGGCCAAGGCCAAGGCCATCGCACACACACACCTAGGGAGCCAGGGAGCCAAGGTTTCCTATTCTTTTACAAATCCTAGTAGGATTTGATCCCGTTTCGTTTATTCCGATTTGTTTCTAGATCTTTTCCCTTTTGTTTCCTAATCCTAGTCTATTTCTTGTCCCCTACCCCAAGCAAAACCCTCCCCTCCCCAATATAAATACCCAATCACCCCCCCTCCAACACATCAAACCAACACCTCTCCTCTCCTCTCCTCTCCTCTCCAGCAGAAGCAGCAGCAGCACCACCGCCGCTTGCCACCGCCGCCGCCAAGTCTTGCTTGGCCGCCTCGACCTCTCCCGAGGTTTATATGATCTCCTCTCCACCGTCCCGTGATCTCCTTTCCTCTAGGAGCAACCGCAACATCGGATCCGATCTTCTTCCCCAACTCCGACGACTACTCCGGTGAGATCCACGAAATCCCGTAATTCATTTTTTTCCAGAAAATAGCAATCTTAGAAAATTCATATCTTTTAGAGTTTTTAGTATTTTTGAGTGATTCCAATTGCTATGTGTCACAAATTTGCTGAAGTTTCTGTTAGTGTCTCTGGATTTCAAATTTGAGTAGTTTAAATTTGAATTTGATAAATTTTGTTCAGATTAGTATTTTGGCCATAACTTGAGTTTAAAATAGGTTTTAAATTAATTATTTTTGCTCCTGGTCACTTGTGATATTTTTTAGCAGTAGGATTTAGTTTGGTAATTTTGGAGTATTCTAAATTAGATTTTAGTAAAAACAGTACTGTTTTGCTTATATAGTTGTTTTGGTTATGTAACTATTGTTTTTAATTATTTTAGTTCATTCCTTTTGTAGATTTTCACTTGTTGTTATATGTTTATGTTTAGCTACAGTAGATAAATTTTGTAGTTATTTATTAGTGTTTAGCTACTGATTTTTGTAATTGCTTGTTTAGTTCATAGTGATAGTGGATAAAAATAGTTTTATTAGTTTTAATAGTAATTCTTTTTCCACTTCAAGTTATATTGTTTTTGTTTCTGTTATTTGTGAACACATTAGTTGTTATATTTATTTAGTATAGTTTATTAATGTTTTAATAAATGATTTGCTGTTATAGTTGTCTTAGTGTTTTGCTAGTTGTTATATTTGTTCTAGTATTAACTAGATGGTTATAGTAGTTTTATATTAGTTCTTTTGTTAGTTATTAAATCAGTAATTTATTTTCTGTTATTTTATTAGATTTATATTTTCTTTGCTGTAGAAAAAAATATTAGAGTAATTTAGTGATGTTATGTTAAGATTTGTGTGAGTTGGTCACCACTAGTTTTTCCTTGAATTTTTCTTTCGAAGTTTTTTCCTTTGGTTTTCGACTTGGTTTTCTTGTTGCTTTTATTTTGATTGAGTATTGTTATGATTGATAGAATTGATTGCTAGGATGATTGCTTATATGATTATCTGTGTAATATAGATTTTCAAAGGAGTGACGAATAGTTCTACCAAGTCTTTATTCTGAGAGCGTTATTATCTTCATCAAGTAATACCAGGCAAGTTCACTTTGACCATGTTTTTCATACCTATGTGTTTTATTGCATCTAGTGTCATCTTCGCAACAACCCTCGAGTAGTGATATTGAATTCTTGTAGTTGATTAGTATGCATGAGGTAGGAACCCATCACCCTGTTACCAAGCCCGGGACGTTATTTATTTTAATGCTACGCTATAGTAGACGGGTTTGGTATGAGTGCTCGGGAGTGGTGTGAGAATGGAGGATCTCGCCAATGACGACAACTCCATGATGGAATCTGCAAGGACTGCATCTTCAAGGCCTCAAGACTTCAAGATTCGAGACAAGAATTCAATACACACTCTTGGGTGAAGGATGGTTGACGGGCACCTGGAGAATCCGATGGTTGGCGGGATGCATGGAGAAGCGCCATGACATCTTGGAAAGCTTCACCCAGACTCAAAGAGACGGAAGAATACTTCATGCCCGGAAGCTTACTGTGCAACCGCAAGTCACTATGGGCTCTGGCTTGGTTGACCTTAGTTGTGACTCTGGCTGGGGCGGTGCTAGCAGATGTAGAACTACGGTAGGATTGGATGAGCACGGATAGTGGTCGAGGAACTCTTCGGAAGACCATGTTTGGTCGTCTTGTTCTCAAACACCTGAAGTGCGAGAACGTAAAAGAGGGATCGAATCTTGCGGGTAAAGTGTACAAACCTCTGCAGAGGGTTTAAACCTAATCGATTAGCCGTGTCCCGATTCACGGACAATTTGAGCCTCGGACTTGGATCTATCTCGAACTCTCAACACCGGATGATAACTTTATTGTGGGCAACTTATGATGAATTTGGGCTATGAGACATCGGTTGGCGGAACCATGTCATGATAGAAAACTCCATAGTACAGACTTCATTTATTCCTTTGATGTAGGGAAAATAAAACCAGCTTTTACGCAAACAAAACTCAGATCTGAGCCACAAAGCCATACCGCATATAGTATAGTTTATCATCTGTTTTCTCTTATTGTGATCTTGCCGGTACATTCAATGTAATGACCTACACGGCTGCAACGTATCATGTTGCGATACTTTCTTCCGATGAGTAAGAGTGCAGTGCAGGGTTACGGTCTACACTCAACCTGCCGATGGCGTTGATGGGACTCCACACCGACTATTTGTTTCGCTGTGACTTATGAGGTATATATCAGTTTTACGTTAATTATACATGTGATTGCACTTTGATATATACATTGATGTCTTGTGTAAAGATATCTTGATCCGAGGATGGCACAAGCAACACGAGGCTTGACCGTCTCGAGGTCGGGTCGCTCTGAGATAAACATCACATGCAATCAATATAAGTGATATGATATGGCCATCATCATCTTGTGCTTGTGATCTCCATCTCAAGCACCGTCGTGATCACCATCGTCACCGGCGCGACACCTTGATCTCCATCGTAGCATCGTTGTCGTTCGCCATCTATTGCTTCTACGACTATCGCTACCGCCATCGATAAAGTAAAGCATTACATCGCGATTGCATTGCATACAATAAGCGACAACCATATGGCTCTTGCCAGTTGCCGATAACTCGGTTACAAAACATGATCATCTCATACAATAAAATTTAGCATCATGCCTTGACCATATCACATCACAACATGCCCTGCAAAAACAAGTTAGACGTCCTCTACTTTGTTGTTGCAAGTTTTACGTGGCTGCTACGGGCTTAAGTAAGAACCAATCTCACCTACGCATCAAAACCACAACGATAGTTTGTCAATTTGACTCCGTTTTAACCTTCGCAAGGATCGGGCGTAGCCACACTCGGTTCAACTAAAGTTGGAGAGACTGTCTCCCGCAAGCCACCTATGTGCAAAGCACGTCGGGGGAACCGGTCTCGCGTAAGCGTACGCGTAATGTCGGTCCGGGTCGTCTCGTCCAACAATACCGCCGAACCAAAGTATGACATGCTGGTAGGCAGTATGACTTATATCGCCCACAACTCACTTGTGTTCTACTCGTGCATATAACATCAAACCATAAAACCTAGGCTCTGATACCACTATTGGGGAACGTAGTAATTTCAAAAAATTTCCTACGCACACGCAAGATCATGGTGATGGCATAGCAACGAGAGGGGAGAGTGTATGTCCACGTACCCTCGTAGACCGTAAGCGGAAGCGTTAACACAACACGGTTGATGTAGTCGTACGTCTTCACGATCCGACCGATCCAAGCACCGAACGTACGGCACCTCCGAGTTCAGCACACGTTCAGCTCGATGACGATCCCCGGGCTCCGATCCAGCAAAGCGTCGGGGATGAGTTCTGTCAGCACGACGGCGTGGTGACGAGGATGATACTCCACCGGCGCAGGGCTTCGCCTAAGCTCCGCGACGATATGACCGAAGTGGAATATGGTGGAGGGGGGCACCGCACACGGCTAAGGAACGATCCGTAGATCAACTTCTGTATTCATGGGGTGCCCCCTGCCCCCGTATATAAAGGAGGGAGGGAGGAGGAGGCCGGCCCTAGGAGGGCGCGCCATGGGGAGTCCTACTCCCAGGGAGTAGGATTCCCCTTCCTAGTCCAACTAGGAGTCCTTCCATGTATTAGGAGTAGGAGACAAGGAAGGAGAGAGAGAAGGGAAGGAAGGAGGGGTGCGGCCTCCCCTAGTCCAATCGGACTAGGCCATGGGGGGCGGCGGCCTGCCCTAGGCAGCCCTCTCTCTTTCCGCAGGGCCCAATAAGGCCCAATACTTCTCCCGGCGAATTCTCGTAACTCTCCGGTACTCGAAAAATACCGAATCATTCGAACCTTTCCGAACTCGAATATAGTCGTCCAATATATCGATCTTTACGTCTCGACCATTTCGAGACTCCTCGTCATGTCCCCGATCTCATCCGGGACTCCGAACTCCTTGGTACATCAAAACTCATAAACTCATAATATAAGCATCATCGAAACCTTAGCGTGCGGACCCTACGGGTTCGAGAACTATGTAGACATGACCTAGAACTATTCTCGGTCAATAACCAATAGCGGAACTGGATGCCCATATTGGCTCCTACATATGTACGAAGATCTTTATCGGTCAAACCGCATAACAACATCGTTGTTCCTTTGTCATCGGTATGTTACTTGCCGAGATTCGATCGTCGGTATCCAATACCTAGTTCAATCTCGTCACCGCAAGTCTCTTTACTCGATTCGTAATGCATCATCCCGTAACCAACTCATTGGTCACATTGCTTGCAAGGCTTATAATGATGTGCATTACCGAGAGGGCCAGAGATACCTCTCCGACAATCGGAGTGACAAAACCTAATCTCGAAATCGCCAACTCAACATGTACCTTCGGAGACACCTGTAGTACTCCTTTATAATCACCCGATTACGTTGTGACGTTTGGTAGTACCAAAGTGTTCCTCCGTAAACGGAGTTGCATAATCTCATAGTTACAGGAACATGTATAAGTCATGAAGAAAGCAATAGCAGCATACTAAACGATCAAGTGCTAAGCTAACGGAATGGGTCAAGTCAATCACATCATTCTCCTAATGATGTGATCCCGTTAATCAAATGACAACTCTTTTGTCCATGGCTAGGAAACATAACCATCTCTGATAAACGAGCTAGTCAAGTAGAGGCATACTAGTGACACTATGTTTGTCTATGTATTCACACATGTATTATGTTTCCGGTTAATACAATTCTAGCATGAATAATAAACATTTATCATGAAATAAGGAAATAAACAATAACTTTATTATTGCCTCTAGGGCATATTTCCTTCAGTGCCCCCCTCAGTGCACCCCTCTGGTACTTCTGTGGCCCATCCTGTGTCTCCTGGCCCAGAAAAATTCTCCAAAAAGTTTCGCTGCGTTTGGACTCCGTTTGGTACTGATTTTCTGCGAAGTAAAAAACAAGCAAAAAACAGCAACTCGCACTGGGCACTATGTC
Organism: Aegilops longissima; assembly: GCA_021605205.1. Taxonomy (NCBI): domain Eukaryota; kingdom Viridiplantae; phylum Streptophyta; class Magnoliopsida; order Poales; family Poaceae; genus Aegilops; species Aegilops longissima. The sequence continues at coordinate 133,890,396 of CM038679.1, forward strand.
AATAGGTTAGTCCCTAAAAATGGTATAAAGTTGCTATAAAATGATTATAAAACATCCAAGAATGATAATATAACAATATGGAACAATCGAAAATTATATATACGCTGGAGACGTATCTAGACGCTGCACGACGCACCAGACGTGGATGGGGCGCCGAAGTGACCTTCTCCTTCTTCTTTGTGGCCTCCTCGGCAAGGGCCGATGCCGTGGCCGTCTGTTTTTAGCTCTCTTGGCACCGGAGGGAGCAGCGGGAGGGCGGCCGCCCATCGCCACCTTGGCAGCCTCTGGTGCGGTTGGAGCCAGTGCTTGTGGCCAGTGGAGCTTTTTCATCCCTAACCTTTTTTCGGTGCGGGGGTGGTTTTTGGCAACGACATGCTGGTGGCGGTGGCCAGAAGGGTGGCGGAAGCGTCTTGGCTATCCATTCTGGTGACGGGGCCAGTCACCGGTGGCCATGGTCGTGCGTGGGAGTGGCAGCGACGGGAATGGTGGAGCCGCGAGGGCGGGAGAAAGATGCGCACAAGTTTACTCGGTCGAGCAAGTGCCGTGTATATCTAGGCGACTTAGAGGGGATTTTCGGCGAATGCGCGGGGGGGGGGGGAGTAAAAATTATACTCCCTTACATGTTTTAGTACTTTGGCTAGGTGCAACATAGCCGAAATTTACTCCTCGATAGCCGGATAGGGGATAGGCTTGAGGTGGCCTTAGTTACTTGGAGAATTTCCAAGAGATCATCTAAAATGGTCGGCTGCATCATCATATAGCATACCATTTAAATAGATTATTTATGTATATTCCTCATTCAATTTCCATATTCATTCTATTCCATGACTTGTCAACTACTAAGGGGTGGGCAATGTGATATACCATGTACTAGAGAGCGATATTGTTGCTTTGTCGTATATTTCCAAGATAATAAATGGAAGATGGATATGATGTTCAAATGTGGAGGTCAGAATATGAACATGTCAAGGGATGGATGACATGATACACCCTTTGACGGAGGCATTTTTATTCTTTTTTCCGGTTAGATAGGCCATGTACTCTCATATGATGTTAAGCTTTTGAGTGAAGATGGTTGCTCATGATATTAACTTAAATTCAAGAGATGTGCATTTTCAAGTCATGCTACCTGATGAATTTCTTTGTGACATGGTAGATATCTGATGTCCTAATGTCATTTTTTTTTCTGAAACTTCGAACGGGGTTACTGGGATTAGAAGATAGTACCTAGTGTTGGGCTAATCCCTCCACAAGGAGGTGAGATGCCATCCCAACTCAGCTCACAAGTCCATCACTTGTGGACCGTTGATCTCAACTGACCCGATGTTTGAAAAGCTTCCTCAAGGGAGGAGAGAAATAAAAATCCTAGTACCTTTCCCCTTGTAACATAGATCAATGGATTTTGTGTGAGAGGTAGACAATGTCTCCCTATTGGTGGCTCCTTGTTTATTCAAGCTATCATCAAAGTTCACTATAAGTTGTCGGGGTGGGGAGGGGTGTTGTGCATATTTGTCGTGTTGGTGAATTGGTGCATTGCATTGTTGCATTTTATCCCCAACAAAGTGATATCCTAACAATGTGGTGAAAGATGGAAGTGAATAACAAACTGGTGAGATCCTTGAATACCAGCAAGATACATGATTTGTTGTATGTCAAAGAATACTACAAATTCATGTTTGCCACTAAGATGCTTAATGATGATAGAGGGTATTAGTGGAAGATACTTCATCACCAAGTTTGTGGATTTATTCGGCAATGGGTTGATGACAATATTTTAACCATATCATTGCTGAGACACATGCACACCCTTTTTCGCACAAAATTTGAGCATTTGTTCATCGCAAAGGAAGGTACCAACAAGATGTTATCGATAAAAAAATGATGTGTTTGAGGTACAAAGAGGGCACCCGGATTGTAGCCTTATAGGTCATGAAAATGCATTCCAGGGCATTATAAACCAACTATCCTATGGAGACACCAGAAATCGGTGGTCTTTATTAACTAGGCAATAGGAAAATTGTCTGGAAAGAGCTAGATGATTCTATAAAGTGCAAAGCTATCTAAGCACTATTGGGGTAAGCCTATGACAAATGCAGTTTATCTTATTGTTATTTCACCAAGCTAGTCTTTGAAGAGAGATATTCCTAACAAGGATTGATAAAAAAGGATATCTCGGTTAAAGTTTTCGGGTGCAGGCCCTTGTTCATATCCCTCAAGACAAAATGTTGAAATTTGATTCAAAGATACGACAATGTATGTGCCTTGGATGTGGTTTGGATGAAGTTCTCTAAAATCTTTTTGATCCTATAGCAAAGAAGGTTGGGAACGATTCACCTTTGATCTTTGGAGAATCTTTGGATTTGTGGAATAGTTTGAAATTGATATTTAAGAAGTTCAAATGTTTGGAGGTAAATATCAAATCAAGTGGATGCTCACGTCTGATAGAAAATTTAATATTAGGTCTTTATATTTGTTTCTGGTAAAAGCCGAAAGTGGTGGAAAACTAAGATCCCTTAAAAAAATTTAAAAATTATTGTGTCTGATGGTCAGGAAAAATATTTTGACTAGAGATAATCTCCTGAGAAGAGGATGGAAAGGCAACAAAAACGGAATCTACTATGGGTAGGATGAATCTATCAATCATCTTTTCTTCAAATGTTTCGCTTCTAGACTGATTTAGAACCTAATTAAATATGCTTTTAATTTGAATTCCGCACCAAGTAGTTTAAATGAGTGTTTTGGTAGATCGATCAAAAGCTTTCCAAAATCTGGTAAGAAACAGGTTCTTTTTGGAATTTCTTCTATGATTTCGATAATCTGGAAATGTAGAAATAATATCTTTTTTGAGAGGAACTTTATATAATATTCTATGACTATGGTTCAGTTGATGTATTCCTGGATCATTGATAGGTCCATTCTAGAGATAAAAGTGGAAGGACAAAAGGTGTTGATGCTAGGGGGCAAAATAATAGACCAATAACAAGTTAGGTGTTATGAGCTTCGCAAGGGTGGAGGCCCGGAGTTCTTCGGATTGGTGGCGAGCTTTGGTCTTGTTGGGTACCTACCTTGAAGTTGTTGGTTGACCTTCAACTTGGGTTGGCGGTCTTTTGTTGTGCTAATTGGCCTCTTTCTTATTCTCTAGTTTGTATTCCTGGATTATATTTGGAGTCTGGTTGATTTGGAGTGGTATACATTCTCAAATTGGCCTCCTTTTGGTATGGGGATCTTGCGTGATTCGTGGCTTTTCTCGCGGTTCTTCGTAATCTAGCAATGTAAAAGGAATGGTGTGTAGTGCTTCTGGATGCTTGGTAGTGTCAGTAGGGTATATTGGGCTACGCTAGGTGCATCGACTGCAATATGTAAAAAACTCCTATGCGCGGTATAACCAGGAACATTTTCCAAGGGAGATGGATCACAGATCATTACCACTAGACGTGCAGTGCCGTGAAGTGGGAGAAGAGTTGTAGCAACCTGTCAATGGATTCGTCTCCTCCTCGTAGATCCCCCATGTAGCCGAGCGAATCCCATGAACAGGTTCACCTGAGCAGTGTAAGTGCACCGACTCTAACAATATCCATGTATGCAGGAGGAACACTGTATGGTGGACTGCTAGGTCCGATCGCACAGGTAGCGGCGATTGGAGGTATGGTTAGTTGCAACACATGCAAAGCCCTAACGGGGAATGCTAAAGAGATCAATTGAAACCATGTGATGCACCTCCACTATATATAGGCATCCATCATGGGCCCAATACATGGGGCCCGCATGGATCCTAAAGCCCAAAGTCTGCTTGGTCTGGATTCGAGTCCGAGTAGGATCACATCCGACTCGCGAAGTCAGATCTGGCCTCACACATTCCTTCCCTTAAGCACGCGACCCTTTGATACGTCTCCAACGTATCTATAATTTTTGATTGTTCCATGCTATTATATTATCTGTTTTGGATGTTTATGGGCTTTATTAAACACTTATTATTTTTGGGACTAACCAATTAACCTAGAGCCCAGTGCCAGTTTCTATTTTTTTTCCTATTTCAGTGTTTCACAGAAAAGGAATATCAAACGGAGTCCAAACGGAATGAAACCTTCGGGAGAGTTATTTTTGGAACGGAAGCAATCCAGAAGACTTGGAGTGTACGTAAGGGAAGCAATGAGGAAGGCACGAGGGGGGGCGCGCCTACCCCCCTGGGCGCGCCCTCCACCCTCGTGGGCCCCTCTTGGCTCCCCTGACCGACTTCTTTCGCCTATATATATATCCATATACCCTAAAAACTTCGGGGAACATAATAGATCGGGAGTTCCGCCGCAAGCCTCTGTAGCCACCAAAACCAATGGGACCTGTTCAAGCACCTGCCGGAGGGATCCTCACCGTGGCCATCTTCATCATCCGGCGCTCTCCATGACGAGGAGGAGTAGTTCACCCTCGGGGCTGAGGGTATGTACCAGTAGCTATGTGTTTGATCTCTCTCTCTCTCTCTCTCTCTCTCTCTCTCTCTCTCTCTCTCTCTCTCTCTCTCTCGTGTTCTTGATTCGCACGATCTTGATGTATCGCGAGCTTTGCTATTATAGTTGGATCTTATGATGTTTCTCCCCCTCTACTCTCTTGTAATGGATTGAGTTTTCCCTTTGAAGTTATCTTATCGATTGGGTCTTTAAGGATTTGAGAACACTTGATGTATGTCTTGCCGTGCTTATCTGTGGTGACAATGGGATATCACGTGATCCACTTGATGTATTTTTTGGTGATCAACTTGCGGGTTCCGCCCATGAACCTATGCATAGGGGTTGGCACACGTTTTCGTCTTGACTCTTCGGTAGAAACTTTGGGGCACTCTTTGAAGTACTTTGTGTTGGTTGAATAGATGAATATGAGATTGTTTGATGCATATCGTATAATCATGCCCACGGATACTTGAGGTGACATTGGAGTATCTAGGTGATATTAGGGTTTTGGTTGATATGTGTCTTAAGGTGTTATTCTAGTACGAACTCTTGAATAGATCGATCCGAAAGGAAAGCTTTGAGGTGGTTTCGTACCCTACCATAATCTCTTCAATTGTTCTCCGCTATTAGTGGCTTTGGAGTGACTCTTTGTTGCATGTTGAGGAATAGTTATGTGATCCAATTATGTTATTATTGTTGAGAGAACTTGCACTAGTGAAAGTATGAACCCTAGGCCTTGTTTCAACGCATTGCAATACCGTTTTCGCTCACTTTTATCATTAGTTACCTTGCTGTTTTTATATTTTCAAATTACAAAAACCAATATATATCATCCATATTGCACTTGTATCACCATCTCTTCGCTGAACTAGTGCACCTATACAATTTACCATTGTATTGGGTGTGTTGGGGACACAAGAGACTCTTTGTTATTTGGTTGCAGGGTAGCTTGAGAAAGAACATCTTCATCCAACGCCTCCCACGAATTGATAAACCTTAGGTCATCCACTTGAGGGAAATTTGCTACTGTCCTACAAACCTCTGCACTTGGAGGCCCAACAACGTCTACAAGAATAAGGTTGTGTAGTAGACATCACCCTTAGGTTCTCGTAGACTTGGTTGCGAGTCGGATCACATCCGGCTCGACCAATCGGTAGCGGCTTCTAGCAAAACATGCTGACTCCAAGTGTCTGATGATGCCGTTTCGGCGAACCTGTACAACTTGTCACACCTATGTTCCTTTTGCCTCACAATATATGTTGTCGGGATCAAGGCGAACTAGTTGTCCTTGACTCCTTTGTTGTAGAGTGATGTCGGCCTACATCGGATTAGCTCATATCCTTGTCGCATGGCCATGCGTCTCCAGGTCGGATCACACGAGGGGCCCAGAGTATATCTCTCCGGATCATAGGGACAAATTCCATCTTACTCGATCATGTCTCACATCATGGGTCTGGACAAGCTTGAAACCAATTTTTATAACTACACACTTACGAAGTAGCATTTGGTCGGCCCAAAGCAAGTCGGTCACTATCCCGAGTCCATGAGCCAGCTCAGGTCTTAGGACACAGAACATATGTTATACTGGAGACTCACAAGTGACATATCACTGCATCTCATAATTGGGTATGTCTGACTCGAACCTTATGTGGACTCGGGTCCGAGTACGTCGAATCAAACTCCAGATCTTTCTGGGTCCATTTTATCTGGCTGGCATCCAATGTTACATGGCCAGTGAGATCAAGCCATCCACCGTATCATACACTAGTCTCGTCGGTTGAGAGTCCACACAACCCTTTCGACTAGGGACCATTTAGGACAGTCGTCATATAGTGCATAGTCTCACAAACAAAGTCATGTACTTGTTGATACACATCATTGATTATGTCTAAGAACAATATTTATTATGATCGTACATGATTGCCTCTAGGGCATATCTCCAATAGGGTAGTGGTTTTCTTTTTCCCCGTTCTATAAGCAAAGGCTTTGGTTTCTATATGAAATCGGAGAGGGTGGCCTCTCTTTTGCTCATTTTTTTGTATTTCAGTTGATACGTGGCATCGAGGCCAAAACATCAACAAGTTGAGTACAAAACTTAGATAACTATGGCAGACACACTACAAGACATGAAATTAGCACTATGACTAAGTCGACTTCTTCCGCAACAACACCTTCGAGTAGGGATATCCACCTTCACGCGGTCGTGGCCATGTCAAGCCGGAAACGGCAAGAACAAGGATTTTCATCCTAGTTACCGAGACAAAACAAATGAAGGCCAGTACAACAACAAGTAGACAACGCCTTAAATAAAGTAATGAGACAAGAGTTTTCACACCGAATAAAAAGCAGTGCTCCAATCACCATCTTGAAAACGAATCTTCCATCGATCGCGTCAACCAGTACTTCATGGTAGACCAACGTGGACCTAGCGAACTTGTGAGACGTGCCCACATTAACCATCACGATAGTCTTGGCTGAGTAATACTATTGTTTTTTTAGAAAAAAAAGTAATACCACAGTTTTCCTATTCCTACGCCGTGAAGAAACAACCATTATCGTGGCATTGTTGTTATCAGCCCCAACACCGGGAGGGCCAAACCATGCATCGATGGAACTCATCCCTGTAGGAGCATCTATAACCGGACCACCCAAATTCTTACCATACATTCGGGAGGACAACCCGATCACTGCCTGGAGAGAGAAGAAAAAAAAGGCACCTAATCGGACCCCCCACCTGTCCCCATATGACCAGGTGTCTGCAAATTCTCATATCCACACCAAACATAAGGAGGATATGGGGATGTCCGGCAGCCTTTCATGTATGATGTGACTCACGCCGGACCATCTTTTCTCTTTCTTTATTTTTTCTTTTCCCTCTTTCTATCCCTACCAATTACATGAATTTGGCCGGATAATTTAGAAACATGGTTGTCTGCATGCATAAATAGAGATTCAAAACGGGCATGCCCGGTCAGTAACCGAGCGCTTCGGTGGACGTTTGACGATCGGAATTAGACAATCGTGCTTGTAGATGTTGGGATCGAGCTAGAGAGGAAACATGTACAAGGTGACATAAATGTCAAGCTCGATGCCCCTAAAAAAATGTCAGTCTCGATGATAGCCTCGTCTTGGGCAGAATGCCGAGCATTCCGGCAAGACAAGCAGTACAAGTCGAGGCTCGGGACTATACTACTACAAGCAGACCCGTTGGCACTCCATTCCCGTGACAGACTGATCAGCGCGACACACCAGCTAAAGCTAGTACTTGGACCTAATGAAAAGCTGGACCAGGCTGGGTCAGTCGATCACTGTTCTTGGACATGGACATCTGAATGATTTATGTGCATGTTTAGTGGAAGGAAGCATATAAAGTGGACGAACAGTTTAGCTAAGTCGAATAAAGATACGATCAAATTCAGCGCTGTATCACCAGTTGGTCCGCAGCTACTCACGATATATATGCTTGAAACCTACACATGTGCCCACGTACATCTGAACGCGCTATATATCTTGTGATCGCCTAGCTATTGCCGACAAATTACAATATGTCAAGCCCGGCGTGCATGCACCACAAGGCATGCGTGCATGGAAACAACCATAGTGCGCCACGAGGTCACTGTTCAAGCTGTGGCACACATCGACAAAGAAAGGGAGAGTGAAGAAAGAAACAAGCAGGGAAGTGTATTTTTTGGAACATTGTGGCAGAGGGCGGCACTTCAGACCTTGCATGTATGTATTCATTCATCATGACCATATTATTGCCTGCCCATATCCAGCCATGCACCTCGATCGCTGTCTCTGTTTGATCTAGCTAGGGTTCCTATTTCCTAAAACGTGTTGGACACGGACACATGCGTGCATGCATGAGTATCTGTAACGATCGATCGACGAGCGAGGCCAGTGTGCCTGTCTGTTGCTTCTGCACACCCGTTATCCTTGTATGCTTCCCCGTTGCCAAATAACTTGAGCCCGCGCGCGCATGTCGCATGTCCCGTGCGTGCATGTGACACAACTGGGCGCACCATATCGATATTGAGATATACTAGATAGATTAGACAATCTGGCCTAAGATCGAGATGCCTTGTTTAGTTCCGTTGTTGTTTTCTATTGATTGTCCGGACGTATGGTATGTGTGCCTCTCTGCATGCAAACAAGATACACCGGCCTCGAGACATGTGCATTATGTCTGTGATGCAGATGCGTGCGAATTAGTTAAAACCAATCTCCACTGGTAACTGCTATAGTACTAGTACGTGTTTTGGCTTCTGGCTATAGCTATAGCTGCTGTTACTGTAAAAAAAAGGGCTTCTGGCTATAGCTGCTGTTACTGTAGGTCTGTGCATCTGTATGGAGAGCTTTGCTTTTTGCGGAATCTGCGGTATTGGGAGCTTAGCTCATAAATCATAAATAAATCTACGTTACGTTGTTGGAGTATATATATATTTTAGAATAACTTTGCCCATGGGTTGTAAATATTCTATAGTATGTTAGTCCATAGCCCATAATTACATTCCATGTTAGTGTGATTATTTAAATAATTGTTTATCAATCATGCCCGTGATTTATCTACCAAAATAAATTTTAGGAATTTATTTGGTAATCACTTATTTAGTAAAAACTTATTGGTTGGCAAAGAAAACATAATTTTACTTGGTAAGTTAATAAAAGACGAGAAGGAAGGTAAGACGTTGGGCAAGGTGGATGATAGAACCTTACGTTCCTTTTGAGCAGGAGAGAGGAGCGATTCGTACCAATTTTTTTAATTAATACTAAATAATAATTCTGTAATTCCGAAACTGCTAAAGGGCCGGTCAAAATTATAAAAATAGAAAGGATGCTAGGAATAACAGCGTCCAGGATGGACTCTATTGCTAACTGCGTCCAGGTCTGGACGCTAGTACGGATCGCGTCCAGTCATTGCCCTGCGAATGGTGCTTTGACTGGGCTCAACCGAGTCGTTTTACTTTGATAGATAGAGGATTCATGACGTATATACTCTAATACGTCTGCATCCATCGCTTCTTACCTTGCTAGGTGGTAAGCAAGCTCTAGCACGGACATCATCAATCATCACAGGAGCAACATCATCTCACTAGCTGCTTGTCATTAGGATCATTCGCTCCTCATTAGGATCATCCACTAGACCTATGGTTGGAGCATGTGAGTTGTTCCATGGCCTCGTTGAATCTTCTTTGTTTGGTCTTGTGTACAATTTATTCAATGGTTACAAGTGTACATTATATATGTGACTAGGTTGTTACTTTTGGGCAATACAATTGGTAATTGGCTAGTTTATGATAACAGAAAAGGCGATCTTGAGCCGGCGGTCGTGCTTTTGCCTCTACGCGTCAGTGCACCACTGCCAGCACTTCTGGAAGCATGGTGTGCCAGTGTCGTAGCCCGACGTGAACCTGCCGCACGGGTGGCACCTCAACCTCGATAGGGTTCTGGTGCCGACCGTGCCGGACTCAGGCCGCACGTAGCTGATGGAGATCCAACATCATCGTGTCTACTCTTGGACGGCCTACGCCATGACCTAGCATTCACGAGGGATTCGCGGAACTAGGACGCGTAGTTTGCCACTGAGCACAACCAGCGTTGTCGGTCGTGCTTCAAGGATGCGTCCCGTGCACCATGCGCGCTCACCGTTCCACCATCACCGTCGGTCATGGTGAAGGAGGGAGGATTAGGAGGCCTACATTGTGGCCCTCGAGGAGGCCACAAGGAGGTCCATTGAGGAGTCCGAGCGCAAGGAGCTCGCCAAATGGCCTGGCCTTCCACACACGCTGGTTGAATCAGCGGCTGGAGTGGAGGCTAACATGCCCCCACCGCCACCAGCACCGCTCGCGCCTGAGCCTGTGGAGGAGGAGCCATGGCCGCTGCTTGGGAAATCATGGTCGTGGACGAGCACGTTACTATCGTATATCGTGCACGCCCGTGTGAGTGGGCACAATAGATGAGGAGGCCGAGCGGCAGGCTGCAGAGCGGGCGATGAAGGCCGAGCGGCAGGAGAAGCAGCAGCTAGTGACGCAGCAAGCGGCGGCGCTGCCAGCCATCCAGTAGGCGTTCCCGTGGATGGAGACGCCGGTCTATGTTGACCTGGCCAAGGAGGAGGAGGAAAATGACGATGCCTAGATCAACTGCCCACTGCTAAGTGTTTCTTTTATCTTTTCATTTAATATTTTTTAGTTTTAGTTAATGTAAATTGGACTTCTGCTGGCTGTTTTATTTTTAAAATATTTGCGAAATCCAGCGCAAATGTAAAATATGTTCGTTCGTGTTGCTCGCATCTTCGTACCGGTGGACAAAAATGGAAATTGACGTCCGCCTGACCGATCCAAATGAACAAAGAACGAACAAAATCTGCGTCACTTTAGGTTGTCGCGTCGGAGTTGCCCTTAGGTTGGACGAAGGCGAGGACTTTTCTGGGCTAGGTTGAACCAAACACCGGACGCTGCTAAGAATAGCGTCCAGGTGTGGACGTGGTTTGCAACAGCGACCAGGTCTGGACGCTACTATTGATGGCGTCCTTCCTATTTTTTGAAATTCTAACTTATCATTACTACTTTCGGAATTACAGCATTTTTATTTATTATTAATAAAAAATGGCTCCTCGTATTCTGTGTCATTTTTTGACAACGAATTTAACTAACAAAATGTAAGTTATATGCAACATGAATTTAACGACATATTTTTTTGTGACATGCATTAACACTTTGCTAGTCAAATATATGATCAAAATTTGGCACAAAATACAAAGAAGACCAATAAACAAGGACAGAGATAGTAGTTCTTTAAAAAAAATCTTCTATGCTAGTAGTAGATGAGAGCTGAGGCCGAGGCGCCCAGCCCAGTAGCGGCCTTTACAAACGCCTAAGTGAGATGTATCTTCGGCTCGCCTACAAAGGGCACAAATGGGACAGCCAGTACGGATGTACACCTTCGACTTTAGGTTTCCTACTTCGGTTTTCTTTGTTTTTTGCACCAGGTGTTTTTATTTTCCTTTAATTTTCCTTTTGTATGTTTCTTCACCGGTTTATGCATTTTTGTCAGTTTTCCTGTTTTTCTGGCATTTCTTCATATGATTTCTTCGATTTTTTCCTTTTTATTTTTATTCATTTTCTTTGGTTCAACATATGTGTGTTTTTTCCGAAACACCTAGTACATTTTCCATATCCACGTGGACATTTTTTATACATGATGAAAGTTTTTAAATACATGATGTATATTTTAAAATACATGTTTTAAATATTTTCCGATACATGTTAAAATATTTTCATATATATATATATATATATATATATATATATATATATATATATATATATATATATATATATATATAGATTTTTTTGTTAAAATTGGCACGATTTTTTTGTTAAACCACATGAACATTTTATATATTGTATAAAAATTCTCTTGAAATGTCGAGAACATTTTTGACACACTAGAATATTTCTTTAAAATGCCATACATTTCCTTGAACATACGAAAAATATGTACTATGCAAACCATTTCCTACTCTCCATAATTTTTTCTCAATAATGTCATGTACATATTTTTGAAATACATGAAGTTTGTTAACATGTCACATACATTTTTTGAAGGTACGAAACTTTTTGGCACATGCAAATATATATTTTCATTGTACACACATTTAAAAAAACACAAAAAAGTTAAAATATGGGTACATTTTTATAATTTCAAGGATTTGTTTTGCTATAAAAAGTTTTTAAAACTTGCTCAATATTTTTCTAACATTGCGTTAATATTTTTTGGAGAGTGTGGGGAACATTTGTAAAATTTAAATAAATTTCTTCTCATTTTAGATAAAGTTAAAAAAAATAGAAGAAAAAACATGTGCTTGTTGTGGAGGGGGATCTCATGAGAGCTATCGCTCACATTAAGCGAGACTGTAGCATCATTTTTTTCCTGAGATAGTAGCAGCTCTCGCTGAAGGTTTCTCCTCCCCCCACATCGTATCGGGTCGGCCCACTCGCGCGAGCATAGCAAGTAAAAATATCTCAGAAAAGAAAAGGGGATAATTTCTTTTCATTTTAGATATATATTAATAAAAGTGATTAAATAAAACAAAACTAGAAGAAAAAAACATGTGCTTGTTGTGAGGGGGGGAATCCCCACGAGCGTAATGTTCAGTAGCAGCTCTCACATACGCGGTCAACAGTTCTTCTATACACATTTAACAGTTTCCAAATGCTTGATTAACATTTCTTAAATACTTGTTCAACCATTTTTCAAATGCTTGATTAAAAAAAATTATATACATGATAAAAAATATTCATCATTTTTTAATACATGGTCAAAATTTCGTCTATAGACATTTAACATTTTTCAAATACTTGTTCAACCTTTTTTTTCAAAATGCTTGAATAACAATTTTATATACAAGATACAAAATAATTATTTTGTATACACATTCAGCATTTTCCGAATGCTTGATTAACATTTTCAAATACTTGTTCAATATTTTTAAATACTTGTTCAAAATTTTCAAATACTTCTTCAATAGTTCATTAAATGTGTATTGTAGAATGTTTCTTTGTAATATTTATATTTAGAAAACTTTAAAGTATAAATAAAACGACAAAAAAGTAAAAAAATAGAAAACTGAAAAAAAAACAGAAAATGAGGTTGTGGCCTGTCGCGCGCGTGGGCCGGCCTATCTCGCTGAAGGCGAGATGGCGATTTCCTATTTGACGCATCTTGCATCGAATTGTCAGGATCGACTATGTTCTGCTCGCTGAAGGGCAAAAGATCTGGGCCGGCCCATGAGCGCGGGAGCGAACAGCCTCTTTTTTCTGTTTTCTTTACATTTTCTCTTTTCTTTTTTACTTTTGTTTATACTTTAAAATATTCTAAATATATATATTACAAAAAACTCTTCAGGAAACATTTCAAAATTTTCTGATCATGCATATAAAAATGTTCAACAAATATTGGAAAAATGAAGAAAAAGTATTTGAAGAAATGCTGAACAAGTATATGAAAAATGTTGAACAAGTATTTAAAAATGTGAACAAGTATTTGAAAAAAATTGAGCAAGTATTTACAAATTTTTTATTCATGTATACAAAAGTGTTGAACAAGTATTTGAAAACGTTGAACAAATATTTGAAAAAATAAGATCATGTATATAAAATGTAGTATAGAAACAAAAAGAAAGGAAAATATTGAACAAGTGTTTAAAAAAATGTTAATCATGTATATAAAAATGTGAACAAGTATTTGAAGAAATCTTGAACTTGTATATAATAATGTAGAATGAAAAAATCAAGACAAATTGGAAAAAAAGAATTGAAAAAATAGGAGAAGAAAAAAAACGAGAAAACAAAGAAAACCGGAAAAAATCCGGTCGCCTCTAGTAGGCCGCAGTCCTACAACTAACCAGTAACTCCATTTAGGCGGAGTGGTTAGTCGGGCGTAGTGATCACCCTGGAGAACAGGGCTCTATCCTTGGTTGCTCTCTTTTATTACCAATTTTTGCAACCTTCGCGAGCCAAAATGGGTCGGCCCGACACTGTTTCCTCGACCTGCGACATCCTGGCAGAATCGTTTGATGCGATAAATAGTTTTTTTTTTTTTGAGAAAACTCTCATTTGATTTATTGATTAACGTTCAAGGGTACAAGATTGTCCGGAGAGAGCCCGGCCACGGCGCCTATATCTAAGTTATAAGCAAATTTTGCGAAATTGTCACCGTTTCCCCTATCAACAATTTCTGCGACGATGACACCGTTTCTTCCTCCAGCACGATGATGGATGCCGTGGACAACTTGGAGACAATCTGATGCAACATGTAGGCGGTCAAGATTCAGGTCCTCGGCTAAAGCAAGAGACTCCCTAATAACGGACCGGTCACATGAAATAACACTGCCGAGGCTCCCAAATACTTCCTACGTTCCTAAATAATTGTTTTTCTAGCCATCTTAAATGGACCACAACATACGGATGTATGTAGACATGTCTTAGAGTGTAGATTCATTTATTTTGTTTCGTATGTAGGAACGGAGGGAGTACACACCAGATTCATCGGGGCATATGACAGCTGCTGCACCATGCTGACCATTGCTTGCTACAGCCCCGTCCGCATTAAATTTTGATGTATTGGCCGGCGGAGGAAGCCAACGTCCAGGTCCTTTTGTAGCTTCGGTAGTAGATTGTTGACAATTTGTAGGAATTGTCCTAACCGCTAGATCATGCAGATATGAATTGATGAGCGCATCTGTTTCTTGTGGGCTCTGAAAAATAGATTCATAGACGGCCTTTCTTGGTGCATATTGTTGGGTTCTATAGTAGGGTGCGTCGACTGTAAATTAAAATTTCCTACGCGCAGAACAACCAAGAACATGCTATGAGAGATGGATCACAGTTCGTTATCACTAGACGCGCAGTGCCGTGCAGCGGAAAAAGAGTTGGGGCAGCGCGTCCGCGTGGATCGTCTCCTCCTCGCACTAGTAGAAAAATGACCATTTGTCCCGGTTCATAAGGCCCATCTGTCCCGGTTGGGGAACCGGGACTAAAGGGTCGTTACTAATGCCCTAGGCCTTTAGTCCCTGTTCTTATACCAACCGGGACAGATGAGCCTCCACGTGGCCGCTCCGGCGAGCCCAGGCAGGAGGGCCTTTGGTCCCGGTTGGTAGCACCAACCGGAACCAATAAGCTTCCACATGTAAGCAATTCAAGGGCTGGTTTTTTTTGAAAGAAGGTGGTTTAGGGGTTTTGGGGGTTAATTAGGTTGTTATAGGTAGCTAATAGAGAGATGTGTCCTCTCTTATCTCCGTGCTACTGCTACTGCTATGCCTAAACATGACTTAGATTGAAGTGAGGTAACATGTGGTGCATGTCGAAAGTAATACTAATCCTAACTTGATCGAGTTTGGATTGTACTATTTTCGACATGCACCGCATGCATGTTGCCTTCACTTCAATCCAATCCATGTTCATTTCACCCATAGATATATAATAACTCTTCATGCTCGCATCATGCATCATCATAATAACAAGTCCTACTAATCATCATCATACAACTTCTACTCGTTATTAATAACAAGTCATACGATCATCATCCTGATAGTCATCGAACCAACCCTACTTAATTGTTCTTAGCACATGATCATCAGTATTATGCAGGACCTAAATACCTTATTTAAGGTAAAATAGCATAAAACAATATAGACCCTGACTCTGCATTATGGAGAATGGAGATCATCCTGTCTCCAATTCTTGCGCGGCGCTTCCTTTTGCTTCCAAGAACCTCCTTACGACCGTCCATATATTTTTTCCATTCTCTGATTAGCATGTCTCCACTTTTTTTAGAAATCCGGTATAGACAGTTGAGATTCGTAGGATGACCTGGATATATGCTCAAAACACGAAGGCTGCCATTCTGATACATCAAATAAGGCACACAATACTCTGGGATTCTCTGTTGAAAAACATAGTAGTAACTTCATAGTTAGCAATGATGTACTAGTTTTATAAGTACGCAAAAGATGCACGGATGTCGTAATAGTAAAAAATCTTACCAGGGTATCTCCATGGTAGTTACCGTAGTTCAACACGTGCACTAGTGGCACGTATTGACCATAATGTTGAGTTTGATTGTAGATATTGTAATTCTCAAGATCAGTAGAAAATCCGACCAGATGATTTTTCTCCTGATAAGTTAACTCGGAGCCATCGGTGTAGTGGGTTTTGTCTACCATGTTCTGCACATTGTTTGAACAATCAAAATAAGCTGTCAATGGAAATAAGTTGTCAACTATTTTGAAATAAACAATATAAATTAGTTAATAATTAACTATGTTTGAGAAACTCACATAGCGGTAGAACTGGAGGCGTATCAACAAGGACCCAAATGTCCATATTGTCTTGGTCGATGTCAGGATCACCATGATCCATGGTGACAAGCATGCCCTCATCAAAACCATACATCTTGCAAAATGCTTCCCAATTTTTGCAACCAAAATGGGTTACGCTCTCAGCATTATATAGATTTACTTCAAAATCCACATCATGATGGGTCCTTAGGTGAATTTTCTTCGTTTCAAAATTTCCATGGTCTTCAAAATCCATCCTCTCCAAGACATAGCGTCTTGCATGGCATGGGATAAGCTATACTCGAATTGTAAAAGATGAAAATTACACGTTGAAATAGTTGAAGTCATGCTTAATTACGAAAAAAACACTTGTCATTGTTGCGTACCGTTTCAACATCGAAGGTCTCCTCGAGCTTAATGCTGAAGCGCCGATCATCGTCCAGGTGAGGCCTGTCGCATAAACCTCGATCGTCGTGGCACCAGCCACACTCCCCCGGAAGACTTTCGTCGTCCGATGACGACATTTCCTACGTTCATAATTCAAAGATTAAACTTGTACAATTAAATATATGTACTACAAAAACTAAATTAGATCATTATTATTCATCATGGGTTGACTATCGGTTTGTCGAGTCTTTTCTTGAAAAGTCTCAGCTCACGTGGTGTATACATTCGACCGTTGGTGATGGTCGCTCCTCCATTTGTCCCCGAGTGCATTACACCAAAATGTCTAGCACACGGGAACGAAGGAGAAACGACCCCCACGACAACAGTCCGGATTCTTCGTCCTCTCATATATATATGGTGGAACTCTCCCTCACTGATTCCTCTCTGATATTTGTGACCGTCGGTGATGGTAGCTTCTCCTTTCGTTCCCGAGTGCATTACACAAAATTTTCTAGCACACGGGAACGAAGGAGAAGCTACCCCATGACAACAGTCGAGATTCTTCGTCCTCTCATATATGGTGGAGACTCGACAGACTTAAAGTCAACCCGAAATATCGTTTAATTATCTTTCTAAAAAAGGATTTGGCTGGTCACACCTCGAGGTCGGAGGGGGTCGGTGACGGGGACGACGGCGGAGATGATTGAGGGGGGCTCCTAGATTTCTGCGACAACAAAAACCCTATAAGCTATCAACTAATCATATGCATACGCCTTGCATAGTGCTCTCCAATTTTAGCATTCAAAGTAGGAGTAGTTTTCCAATTTGAGCATTCAATAAGCAAAACCAAATCGTAAAATAAAGTAGTATTCAAATTAGCATGCATTCAATTTATAAGCAAAACTACATCATCTCTTCTATCCGTACATCGTCGAATATTATCACTAATACACCCCGAATACTATCATACATATATATAGCATCGCTAGTACAGCTAGAACCGTAGCGCCCGACGGGTATCGGCGCGGGCGGTGGACACCCAAAGGGAAGGAACCATCACAGGATCATAGCTCCAGTGAGATCCCTGAAGAACCTGCTAGGTATTGTCGAACCTGCCCTCCAACGCAACCATGTAGCGATGGACGTGCTCGTCCTCCTCGCTGACACGGTGACGTACCACCTCCGCGGTGTCCGAAAGCCTAGGCACCGTCACTGGCCCACGCGACCACCACCAAACAAGGATCGGGTCAACGACGGGCTGGCTCCTCACCAACCTACGCCCCCAGGAAGGTAGCACCTCCCAGTACCAGCCCGGCGGAGCCCAGTCCCGGACATGGCCCCTCTGATCAAGCCGACCTCCTCTGCCGAGTCGACGACGAGGATGCGGGATAGGCATCGTCGACGTCGATGCGAAAATAGTTGCTTGAACTAAAAAAAATAAACTAGTTCTATTAATTTTCTTGCTAAAAATAAACTACTTCTATAGTAAAACAAAGTAGTTTTATTAAATCAACTAGTTCAACTACTAATTAAGCACTTATTATAAATAAAATAAAGTAGTACTTACTAAAAATAAACTACTTCTATATATAGTAAAATAAAGTAGTTTTATTAAATCAACTAGTTCAACTACTAAGCACTTACTATAAATAAAATAAAGTAGTACTTACTAAAAATAAACTACTTCTATAGTAAAATAAAGTAGTTTTATTAAATCAACTAGTTCAACTACTAAGCACTTACTATAAATAAAATAAAGTAGTACTTACTAAAAATAAACTTGTTTAACTAGTTCTATTATTTATCGACCCCTCCCCCCTCATGTCGAAGTTATCGGGGAGGGGGTATATCGACAACGACACACCCGATAAAAAATAAGAAGAGGAAGAATAAGAAAAAAAAAAGAGGAGAAGAAGAAAGGAATAGAGGAGAAGATCGAAGAAAAAAAAAGAAAAAAAAGAGGAGAAGAAGAAAGTAATAGAGGTTATCCTCTATTACTTTCTTCTTCTCCTCCTTTTCTTCTTCTTTTTTCCTCTTCTTATTTATTTCTCCACTTCTTCCTCTCCTCTTCTTCTCCTTCTTCTTCTCCTTTTCCTCTTCTTATTTTCCCTTTTCCTCTCCCCCCTCATCACATGTCCGAGGAGAAGAAGAAAAAAAGGAGAAGAAGAAGGAATAGAGGAGAAGAAAAAAATAGATTATTAAAATATTTTTTTCTTCTCCTCTATTCCTTCTCCTTCTCCTCTTTTTTTCTTCTTCTTCGTCCTCTTCTTATTTTTCTTCTTCTTCGTTCTTCCTCTTTTCTTCTTTCCTTAATTTCTTTCCTCGACGACCCTAAGCCTAAATAGTACATTAAACTACAACGACTTCGCTTGCATACATATGAACAAATATGATCGATCATCTATGAACAATATAAAAACATCATATGATATATGAACAAAAAAATCACATCTATGAACAAAAAAATCATCTAATCATATATTTTACTGGCCACCACGGCGGCGGCGGCGGCGGTGGGGGCAGGGCAGGCGTGGGGGCGGGACTCACTGGGCGGCGTCGGCGACAGTGTCGAGGCAGGGCAGCGCGGGGCGGTGGTGACGCTGGTGGCGCGGCGACGATGTCAAGCAGAGGCGCGGCGGCGGCGCGTGGGGGGGGCGGCGGCGGCTGGCGGCGGCGTCGAGGCGGCGTCGCGACGACGGCGTCGAAGGGGAAGCACTGTGGCGGCAGCGTCGAGGCGTGGGAAGAAGAACTAAACCGAAAATTTCACAAGTGTGGCTTATATAGACAGACCTTTGGTCCCGGTTCGTGGCAGCAACCGGGACCAGCCTGCTAGTCCGGTTGGAGCCACCAACCGGGACCAAAGGTCGCTTTCAGCAGCCCAAAGGGCGGGAAGCAGAGGCCTTTGGTCCCGGTTGATGGCACAAACCGGGACTAAAGGGTGCGCATTGGTACTGGTTGTTGGCATGAACCGGTACCAATGTACGCCTTTAGTAACGGTTGGTGGCACCAACCGGGATTAAAGGCCTTGTGCTGCCCGCATCGCGGCACGAAAGTTTAGTCCCACCTCGCTAGCTGAGGGAGCTCGAGAGTGGTTTATAAGCCTCACTCCCGCTGCCCTCTCGAGCTCCTCTCAAATGCAGGCTTTCGGGCCTAAACACACTGTATCTATATTGGCCCTTCTACGGGCCTGAATCCTAGACCATGGGTGGGTTTCTAGTCGTATTCAGGCCGTGGTGGCCCAGTAGGTTGCTTTTTAATATTTTTTCCAGTTTATTTCTTTTCTTTTTTGCTTTATTTATTTTATTTTGTTTCTACTTACAACAAAATACTTATTTATTTTATTTTATTTTGTTTCTAGTTACTTATTTATTCTATTTTATGATAATTCTTTTTGCTATTAAAGTTTCTAACAAAAAAAGTTCTTTATGTAAATTCTTTTTGCTTTAAATGATTTTGAACAGAAAATACGTTGATAATTTTAGTTTCATAAATTTTATTTACGTTATTAAAGTTTATTTTATTTTGTTTCTACTTATATATTTTATTAAAGTTTATTTTATTCTATTTCTAATTACTTATTTATTTTATTTTATGATATTTGTTATTTTCCATGCATTTACTGATCATTTTGAGCTATAAGACCCTGAAATTAAAAAGCACAACAAATGAACTCTGAAAAGGTTGAAAGTTGGCATGGTATCATCATTTCACCCACATAGCATGTGCAAGAAAGTAGAGAGGGTTACGGGAAAAACTAGATGCACTTCGTGTACAAAACGGACAATCTGTTTTGAAGTATCAGGATTTCATACGGAAACTCGTCTGTTACTAAGGGATTTCATTTTTAGAACTTATTTGAACTCCATAGTTCTCTGTGTTCAAAATGCACCATTCAAAGCCACATCATCAATTTTCAACCCTTTCTGACTTCATTTGTTATTTTCCATGCATTTACTGATTATTTTGAGCTATAAGACCATGAAATTGAAAAACAATACAAATGAACTCTGAAAAGGTTCAAAGTTGGCACGGTATCATCATTTCACCCACATAGCATGTGCAAGAAAGTAGAGAGGGTTACGGCAAAAACTGGATTCAATTCGTGTACAAAGACAATCTGTTTAGAAGTATCAGGAGTTCATACGGAAACTCGTCTGTTACAACATGCATTTCAAATGAACTACAAAAAGGTTGAAAGTTGGCATGGTATCATCATAATAGTTGTGGAGAGAAAGTCTTCACTTTTTTTCCGCTTGTGTGAATTGCTTATTGCGCCGTAACTATGGATAATCTTCATCGTTTATCAGGATGCTTGGGTCAGCCTTGACTTTGAAGGGAGGAATTTCATGAAACTTTTCATAATCTTCAGACATGTCTGTCTTGCCCTCCACTCCCACGATGTCCCTTTTCCTGAAAGAACTATGTGGCGCTTTGGCTCATCGTATGATGTATTCGCTTCCTTATATTTTCTTTTTCGGTTTGGTAGACATGTCCTTCACATAGATAACCTGTGCCACATCATTGGCTAGGACGAACGGTTCGTCAGTGTACCCAAGATTGTTCAGATCCACTGTTGTCATTCCGTACTGTGGGTCTACCTGTACCCCGCCTCCTGACAAATTGACCCAGTTGCACTTAAACAAAGGGACCTTAAAATCATGTCCGTAGTCAAGTTCCCATATGTCCACTATGTAACCAGAATATGTGTCCTTTCCCCTCTTGGTTGCTGCATCAAAGCGGACACCACTGTTTTGGTTGGTGCTCTTTTGATCTTGGGCGATCGTGTAAAATGTATTCCCATTTATCTCGTATCCTTTGTAAGTCAATACATTCGAAGATGGTCCCCTGGACAACGAGTACAGCTCATCATAAACAGTGTTGTCACCTCTGAGATGTGTTTCCAACCAACTGCTGAAAGTCCTGATGTGTTCACATGTAGTCCAGTCGTCACACTGCTCTGGGTGTTTGGAGCGCAGACTGTTCTTGTGTTCATCGACATACGGGGTCACCAAGGTAGAGTTCTGTAGAACTGTGTAGTGTGCTTGAGACCAAGAATGCCCGTCCCTACATATTATTGAGTCCGCTCCTAGCGTGCCTTTTCCAGTCAGTCTCCCATCATACCGCAATTTAGGGAGACCTATCTTCTTAAGTCCAGGAATGAAGTCAACACAAAACCCAATGACATCCTCTGTTTGATGGCCCATGGAGATGCTTCCTTCTGGCCTAGCACGGTTACATACATATTTCTTTAGGACTCCCATGAACCTCTCAAAGGGGCACATATTGTGTAGAAATACGGGGCCCAGAATGACAATCTCGTCGACTAGATGAACTAGGATGTGCATCATGATATTGAAGAAGGATGGTGGGAACACCAGCTCGAAACTGACAAGACATTGCGCCACATCACTCCTTAGCCTTGGTATGATTTCTGGATCGATCACTTTCTGAGAGATTGCATTGATGAATGCACATAGCTTCACAATGGCTAATCGGACGTTTTTCGGTAGAAGCCCCCTCAATGCAACCGGAAGCAGTTGCGTCATAATCACGTGGCAGTCATGAGACTTTAGGTTCTGGAACTTTTTCTCTGAAATATTTATTATTCCCTTTATATTCAACGAGAATCCAATCAGGACCTTCATACTGAGAAGGCATTCAAATAAGATTTCCTTCTCTTCTTTGGTAAGAGCGTAGCTGGCAGGACCTTCATACTGCTTTGGAGGCATGCCGTCTTTTTCGTGCAAACGTTGCAGGTCCTCCCGTGCCACAGGTGTATCTTTTGTCTTCCCATACACACCCAAGAAGCCTAACAGGTTCACACAAAGGTTCTTCGTCACGTGCATCACGTCGATTGAAGAGCGTACCTCTAGCTCTTTCCAGTAGGGTAGGTCCCAAAATATAGATTTCTTCTTCCACATGGGTGCCGTCCCTCGGCGTCATTCGAACAGCTAGTCCGCGGGACCCTTTCCAAATATTACGTGTAAATTAGAGACCATAGCAAATGCGTGATCACCGATGCGCATGGCGGGCTTCTTCGGTGATCTGCCTCACCTTTGAAATGCTTGCCTTTCTTTCGACATTGATGGTTGGTCGGGAGAAATCAACGATGGCCCAGGTACACATTCTTCCTGCATCTGTCCAGGTATACACTTTCGGTGTCGGCTAAACAGTGCGTGCATGTGTGGTATCCCTTGTTTGTCTGTCCTGAAAGGTTACTGAGAGCGGGCCAATCATTGATGGTCACGAACAGCAACACCTTTAGGTCAAACTATTCCCCCATGTGCTCATCCCACACACGTACACCTGTTCCATTCCACAGCTGTAAGAGTTCTTCAACTAATGGCCTTAGGTACACATCAATGTCGTTGCCGGGTTGCTTAGGGCCTTGGATGAGAATTGGCATCATAATGAACTTCCGCTTCATGCACATCCAAGGAGGAAGGTTATACATACATAGAGTCACGGGCCAGGTGCTGTGATTGCTGCTCTACTCCCTGAAAGGATTAATGCCATCCGCGCTTAAAGCAAACCATACGTTCCTTGGTTCACTTGCAAACTCAGCCCATAACTTTCTCTCGATTTTTCTCCACTGCGACCCGTCAGCGGGTGCTCTCAACTTCTCATATTTCTTACGGTCCTCACTGTGCCATCGCATTAACTTAGCATGCTCTTTGTTTCTGAATAGTCATTTCAACCGTGGTATTATAGGAGCATACCACATCACCTTCGCAGGAACCCTCTTCCTGCGGGGCTCGCCCTCAACATCACCAGGGTCATCTCGTCTGATCTTATACCGCAATGCACTGCATAAAGGGCATGCGTTCAAATCCTTGTACGCACCACGGTAGAGGATGCAGTCATTAGAGCATGCATGTATCTTCTCCACCTCCAATCCTAGAGGGCATACGACCTTCTTTGCTGCGTACGTGCTGTCGGGCAATTCGTTATCCTTTGGAAGCTTCTTCTTCAATATTTTCAGTAGCTTCTCAAATCCTTTGTCAGGCACAACATTCTCTGTCTTCCACTGCAACAATTCCAGTACGGTACCGAGCTTTGTGTTTCCATCTTCGCAATTGGGGTACAACCCTTTTTTATGATCCTCTAACATGCGATCGAACTTCAGCTTCTCCTTTTCACTTTCACACTTTTCCCTTGCATCAACAATGACCCGGCGGAGATCATCATCGGGCACATCGTCTGGTTCCTTTGGATCTTCAGCTTCCTCTTGATCTTCAGCTTCCCCCGTTGCAGCATCACCGTATTCAGGGGGCACATAGTTGTCATCGTTCTCTTCTTCTTCGCTGTCTTCCATCACAACCCCTATTTCTCCGTGCTTCGTCCAAACATTATAGTGTGGCATGAAACCCTTATAAAGCAGGTGGGTGTGAAGGATTTTCTTGTCAGAATAAGACCTCGTATTCCCACAATTAGGGCATGGACAACACATAAAACCATTCTGCTTGTTTGCCTCAGCCACTTCGAGAAAATTATGCACACCCTTAATGTACTCAGAGGTGTGTCTGTCACCGTACATCCATTGCCGGTTCATCTGCGTGTCAAAAGTAAGAAAATTAGACAAGTATCTACCTAAAGTAAGATTTTTTTTTCTTTCAGAAAGAAGATAAGAACAAGAGGCTCACCACGGTGGTGCCGGCGACGAGATCAGCGCGGGCGATCGACGGCGTTGAAGACGAGGACGGGGCGTGACAGACCGCTAAACCTAGACAAATCTTAGAAAAAATGGAGCTCGGAGGTCGAGCTTCGAGAGGAGAAAGCTTAACTAGTGTGGCTCAGGCATTTCATCGAACACCTCACATGAATAAGAGGTGAGCTAGAGCACCCAAATGCCCTTCCTCGCCGGCCAGCAAAAAACAGAGCACTGTGGAGTGCTCTGCTCGCTGGCGATGGGGTATATGTAGGCAACTCATTTGTCCCGGTTTGTGGCTAGAACCGGGGCTAAAGGCCATCCTTCTATCCCGGTTCCTGCCACGAACCAGGACCAATGGTTGTGGGCCAGGAGGGAGGCTCATTGGTCCCGGTTCGTGCCAAGAGCCGGGATAAATGGGCCCAGACGAACCGGGACCAATGCCCATGAGGCCCCGGCCGGCCCCCTGGGCTCATGAACCGGGACAAATGCCTCCATTGGTCCCGGTTCATGGCAGAACCGGGACTAATGGGCTGGCCAGGCCCGAACGAAAGCCCCTTTTTCTACTAGTGTCGTCCGATCTTCGTCGAACAACCAGTCGTCGGTTCCCACTTAGAGGTTTGCCGGAGCGGCGCAAGTGCACCGCCTCTAACGGTATCCGCGTGTGTAGGAGGAACACCGTGCGACAGACTGCTAGGTCCGATCACACAGTCGGCGTCGAGTGGAGGTGGCTATTCGCAACACATACAAACCCTAGTGACAGCGCCGAAGCGATCAACCGCATGAGTGTGCGGCACCTCCACTTTATATAGGCGTCCGTGGCGGGCTCAACACTTGGGACTCGCATGGACCCTAAATCCCATAAGTCTACTCGGCCACAAGCCGAATACAGCTCGGATCACATCCGACTAGTGTCCTCGGATCCGACCTCGCAGGTTCCTTCCCTTAAGCGCGTGACCCCTTAGGTTCAAGCCGGCTTGGTCGCAGTTCGGATCACCTCTGAACTGCACGGTTGGTAGCGGCCCCTAGCAAGGCATACCGAACACCAAGCAGACTATGAAGCTGGTTGTCGGGCTCAAGGCGAGTCTGTCATCCTTGTGCTAGCCCGACCTCTTTCTTGTTCTAGTGATGCCGACCACAAACCAGATTATCTCATAATCCTTGTCGCATGGCCATGCTTATCCTGGTCGGATCACACGAGGGGCCTAGAGTATATATCTCCTGATCGGAGGGGCAAATCCCATCTTGCTCGACCATGTCTCGCATCATGGATCTGGACAAGCCTGAAACCTACCTTTGTAACTACCCAGTCACGGGGTAGCGTTTAGTCGACCCAAAGCAAGTATGTAACCATCCCGAGTACATGTGCCAGCTTAGGTCTTAGGACATAGAACGTATGTTGTACTAGAGACTCACAAATGACATATCGCTGCGTCTCATAGTTGGGTCTGTCCGACTCGGATCCGACTACGTCGAATCCGACCAGACCCTTCCAAGTCCATATTATCCGGTTAGCGTCCAATGCCCCATGGCTAGTGAGACCATGCCATCGACCGTGTCATATGCTAGTCTAGTTGGCTGCGCGTCCACACAGCCCTTTCGACTAGGGACTTTTTAGGACAGTCATCATACAATGCATAGTCCCACAAACAAGTCACGTACTTGCTGATACACATGATTGATAATGTCCAAGGACTATTTTTATTCATAAACACATAGGAAATATCATCATACATGATTGCCTCTAGGGCATATCTCCAACAGTCTCCCACTTGCACTAGAGTCAATCAAATAGACATCAAATGCCCATAGCTCTAACGTGCCCCTCATGCTTGGGTTGTGGATGCGGCTTAGTCAACGGATCTGCAACATTTGCATCCGTGTGAATCTTGCATAACTCTACATCACCATTCTTTACGATCTTTCTTATCAGGTGATATTTCCAATCTATGTGTCTGACCTTGTGGTGATTCCTCGGCTCCTTGGCTTGCGCGATGGCACCAGAAGTATCACAATAAAGGTCCAACGGCTTTACCGAGGCTAGGAAAATTCCAAGATCATCCAGAAAGTTTCGGATCCAAACACCTTCCTTTGCAGCTTCACAAGCCACAATGTATTCGGCTTCTATGGTAGAATCGGCCACCGTCTCTTGCTTGGAACTCATCCAGCTCACTGCTCCTCCATTCATGACGTACACGAATCCGGACTGTGATCGACAATCATCTCTATCGGTTTGGAAACTAGCATCGGCGTAACCCCTTATGATGAGCTCTTCCTCACCTCCATAAACTAGGAACATCTCTTTAGTCCTTTTCAGGTACTTCAAAATAGTCTTTACCACTGCCCAGTGACTCTCACCGGGATTAGCCTGGTATCTGCTTGTTAGGCTTATTGCAAAAGCAACATCAGGCCTTGTACATATCATGGCATACATGATGGATCCGATTGCCGAGGCATATGGAATCCTACTCATCCTGCTTCACTCATCAGATGTCGAAGGACTCTGAGTCTCGCTTAGCCTTATACCATGTGAGAGTGGCAAGAACCCTTTCTTCGCCTCACTCATGTTGAACCGCTTCAACACTTTATCTATGTACGTGCTCTGGCTTAAGCAGAGCAGCCTGTGTCGGTGTTCTGGGAACGGGGGTCCCCAGACTTGCCTGCCTGCGGCCTGCGGCGTGGCTCAAAGGAGGCCCAGGACGACCCATCTTCATCACAAGCTCAAGACCCTCACGAGGGGCCAAGCCTCATGGGGCGGACGACGAGGAGCTTCCTCAGGCACGACCTCGTCAGGCTGGCTCATGAGGAGACAGAGAGTTCAAGGCAGGGTACCTCGCGAGGTGCCCATGACGCAAGCCATGACGACCAAGGGCGCCAGGCGGCGCCACCAGTGATGTCCTCCTTTCCTGTTTGGTGCAAAGGGAGCAAGCGCAGGCGAGAGCATCAAGCAAAGGCATCCGTTTCGGTGCAACTAGACCAAGACCAGCCCAACGGCTGGAAGGGAGTCATCGTGGAGCCCAAGCAGGCGTCATCACCAAAGCCTTTGGCAGGCGAGGACCAACTTTAGTCAGGATAAGTGTACCCGCTGTTCCCCTTCAAAATGGCCAATTGTTGGCGCCCTTCCTGCTCAATATTTGGGAAGAGGCCCAGGGCGTTCGCCTATAAATAGGACTAGCCACCCACAAGGTAGAGGGGACGAACATACAGGAAGATAGCAAGAGAACAAGCGAGAGATAGAGAGAGGCGACTGAACACCACCTAGCGGTTCATCGCACCCGCCAAGAACAGACCCTCGCGAGGCTGTTCTTCCTTGTACTGGTCCTCATCAGCCCAAGAGGCAATCCACCACACCACAAACTAGAGTAGGGTATTACACCACAACGGTGGCCCGAACTACTATAAATCTTGTGTCTCTTGTCTGTTCCGTTAGTAGTTTAGGTCCCTGCGATTGGCGAGGTGCGAGGCGGTGGAAGGTTGGATCTCCGCGCGCACCCAGTGTTGAACCTCAAGGGTCTGCGGAACCCGAAATCCGACATTTGGCGCGCTAGGTAGAGGTGCGCCGGAATCTGCCTTTTGTCGCCTCGTTCTTCCTCGACCACCGCAACCATATCGGCGCCCGTTCGCCACGCCCTGAAGCGCCGAGCCGCCCTCGCCTCCCATGTCGCCCAGACGGCTCCCGTCGGCGGGCGCCCTCGTCGTTCCCCGTCACCTGCCGTCAATGCCGCCACCGGCCCAGCGGGGAACGGGCAGCAAGCATTGCCCCTGCACTCCTCGGCGACCCCAGGAGAGGAGCCGCGCAGCTCCCTCGTCACCCGTCCCGTCGCGCCGGTTCCTCCGGTCGTCGCGGCCCTCCTGGGCGGCTCGCAGGCGCCGCCTTCCAGCCGCCATGTCAAGGCATTACGTCCGCTGGTCGGCGCCGCCTCCACGCGGCGAGGGCTCCCTCGGGCTGGGCGGAGCCGTCGGCGGGCTGACCTTCGACTCTGGGACCACCCCACCAACTCGCCAGCTGGGTGCGCTCCCCATGCTCTGTGACGCCCACCATATGCCGAGTTACCGTCACCAGACCCTCATCGGCGGCGGCGCCGGCCTCAACGTACTCTCAGTCGAGGCCTTCAACCTCCTCTGCATACCCAGGGAGCGGCTGCAGCCTAGCCGGCCTTTTTCGGGCGTAGGAGGAGGGTCATCCAGCTCCTTGGGGCAAATCCGGCTTCCAGTTACCTTCGACACCTATGACAACTTCCGCACGGAACTGGTCGACTTCGACATTGCCCCCATCGGCCTCCCCTACAATGCCATCCTTGGCTATCCAGCATTGGCCAAATTCATGGCCGCAACCCACCCGGGGTACAACCTCATGAAGATGCCCGGGAACAGCGGTGTCCTCACCGTACCCGGAGATACCGAAGGTGCGCTGCGAGCGCTCGGGCTCGCCCTCAAGACGGCGGCCACGGCGCAGCCCGCCGAAGCGGAAGCCCTCAAGCCCAAGGGGGCTGCGCCAACCAAGAAGAAGCAGTTGTTCACTCAAGACAAAGCAGAGACCAAGCAGATACACAGCCGATGAGGGCGGGTCCCAAGCGCCACCTTCACCATAGGCGCCAACCTCGAGCCCGAGCAGGAAGAAGCCTGGTCAAGTTCTGCGTGCGAACAAGAAGGTGTTCGCCTGGAGCCCGATCGGTGGCGGGGACCCCATGGGCGTGTCGAACACCACCTCAACGTGTGCCCCAACGCGTCTGTGAAGCGTAGGCGAGAAGGCAGTCCATCGAAAAGCAGGCCTTCATCGTCCAAGAGACCCGCAAGCTAGAAGCGCGGGGTTATTCGCTAGGTCCGATACCCAGTTGGCTGGCCAACCCGTGGTGGTGCCAAAGAAGGGAGGAAAGGGGCGCATGCGTGTCGACTTCACCAACCTCAACAAAGCATGCCCGTAGGATCCGTTCCCGCTCCCTCGCATCGACCAGATCATCGATTCCACCACCGAGTGTGACCTGTTATGCTTCTTGGACGCCTTTTCCGGGTATCATCAGATCAATATGGCGGTGGAAGACGTGGAAAAGACGGCCTTCTTAACCCCGTGTGGAGTGTCTTGCTATACATGCATGCCATTCGGGTTGCGCGAACGCGAGGCGACCTTCCGGTGGCTCATGCACATCACCACAGGCCCGCAGCTCGGGAAGAATGTGGAGGCCTACGTCGACGACATCGTGGTGAAGTCTCGCGAGGCCAAGACCTTGATACAAGACCTGGAAGAAACCTTCGCGAGCCTCGACGCAGTGAGCCTGCGGCTCAACCCGGAGAAGTGTGTGTTTGGAGTTCCCTCGGGCAAACTCTTGGGTTTCCTCGTGTCCCACCGAGGCATCGAGGCCAACCCAGAAAAGGTCAAGGCAGTTGAAGACATGAGCCCACCAAAGACCCTCGTGGAAATCTGAGAAGCTCACGGGCGGCAGAACGGCGCTGGGCCGTTCATCTCCCGGCCCCGGGGAGCGGGCGCTGCCTTTCTTCCGGTGATGAAGAAAAAGGGCCCTTGAATGGTGAGGAGGCCGACAAAGCATTCCAAGACCTCAAGAGGTACCTGACCAGCCCTCCAGTGATGGTGGCCCCGCGCCCTCAGGAGCCCTTGGTGCTCTACCTCGCCACCACTCCCTACTCCGCTAGCGCAGCTCTGGTGGCAGTTAGGGAGGAGCGTTAGGCCAAGACCACGGCGACCACCCGATCTAAGGCAAGACCGAATCAGAAGGAACTAGCAGAAGCCAGCACCGCAATGGAAGAAGACCAGCCGTCGCAGCAGAGCGCACCAAGGGCGGGAGAGGCCCCCATCCAAGCACCCAGCTTAGGGCGCCGTCGCCTCGGGAGGCACCACAGCTTCCGAAGACGCCACCACCACCGGCGCCCCTAACCTCGCCGAGCACCCGGTGTGCATTGTCGGCACCGTGTTACGGGATGCGAGGCATGGTACCCCATGCCGCAAGCTCCTCTCGCGCTGTTGGTGGCTTCGCGCAAGCTGCGGCACTACTTCGTGGTCATCAATCAAGGTTGTCTCGGCATACCCCACGGAGAGGGTGCTCAGAGCCCCAACTCGGCGGAAGGGTCGCCGAGTGGAACATTGAGCTGCAAGCATTCCAGCTCGAGTTCAGCACAACCAGAGTCATCAAGGGGGCCGCGCTGGCAGATTTCGTGGCCGAATGGACAGAAGCACCGGGCCTCAGGGCCGGCGAGGATCGGTCCCTCTCCCCAGGAAGCGAAGCGCCAGAGGGTTGGGTCATGTACTTGACGGGCGTTCTCCAGACAGGCGCTGGGGCTGGGGCGGAGTGCTCATATCTCCCGCCTCAGGACAAGCTCTACTATGCCGTGCAGCTCTGTTTCCAGCATGGCGAGAAGGTCTCCAACAATATAGCAGAATACGAGGGGCGAGAAGGGAGTGCGAAGGCTGCCGCTGCCCTGGGGGTGAAGCGCCTTACCATCAAGGGCGATTCGCAGCTCCTCGTCAATTTCTCCAACAAGGTGTACGAGCCAAGAGATGAACACATGGAGGCCTACCTTGCGGAGGTCCGCAGGATGGAGAAACAGTTCTGGGGGTTGGAGCTGCAACACGTGCCCGCGGCACCAATCAAGAGGCCGACAACATCGCCAAGCGAGCCTCAGGAGGTTACCCGAGAGCAGGCGTCTTTGAGGAACGGCTCTTCAAGCCCTCAGCCCTGCCGCCGTTATCAAGCACATCACAGCCTCGGGAGGAGCTCCCTCACCACTGCCTCGGGAGCCCCGCACTGTGGCTCTGGCCTCGAGAGCACGCCTTTGCTCCTAACGATGGAATCTCAAGAGGAGTGCTGGATCACGAGCTCAAGAGTTACTTAACGCGTGGGACTTTGCGGAGAAGGAGGAGGAGGCGAGGCGTGTGGCGGCAAGCCATGGCATACAGCATCATGGATGGAGAGCTCTCAGGAAGCGACCGACGCAGCGTATCCTCGCGCTGCATCACCAGGAGCAGGAAAGGAACTGCTGGCAGATATACATGGCGGAGATTGTGGGCACCATTCGCCGCCACGGACCCTCGTCGGCGAGGCGTTCATAGCGGTTTCTATTGGCCCACGCGCTCAATGGCGCTTATCGAACTCGTGAAGGCTTGCGAGGCTTGCCAATTCCATGCCAGCAGATCCACCGGCCAGCGGAGGTCTGCAAACCATCCCCTCACTTGGCCATTCGCGGTGCAGGGGCTGGACATTCAGGCCCTTTTCCTCGGGCGCCAGGCTATCGCTACCTCTCGTCGCCGTGGACAAATTCACCAAGTGGGCGAAGTCGAGGCCGTCCGCGCCATCCCCGCTGGTTCTGCGGTCAAGTTCATCAAGGGCATCGTGAGCGGTTGGTGCGAACCGCATCATCACCGACAATGGTTCGCGATTCACCAATAACCTTTTTAAAGCGTCTTTGCGGCAACCTTGGGGCGCAGATATGCTACGCTTCGGTGGCGCACCCGCAGCAACGGCCAGGCCGAGCGGGCTAACGCAGAGGTCTGAGAGGCCTCAAGACCAGGGCGTTCAAGAAGAAACCGGAGGCTGCGGCGGGGCTGGTATGACGAGCTTCCGTCCGTGTTGTGGTCCATCCGCACAACCGCAACCAAGCCAACTGGGGAGACCCCCTTCTTCCTGGTCTACGGAGCCGAAGCGGTCCTCCCTCACGAGGTCAAGCGTCAATCCGCGCGGGTCCTGGCGTTCGATGAAACGCTGCGGGGCGCCATGCGGGGGCGACCCTCGTGCTAGGGGAGGAGCGCCGTCGAGCAGCGGCTGCGGCAGCAAGGTACCAGCAGGCACTCCGGCGATACCACTGCCGCAACATCCGCCCCAGAACTCTTGAGGTAGGGGACCTCGTGCTCCGCCGGGTCCTTTCCACGGAGGGATTGCATAAGCTCTCTCCCATGTGGGAGGGCCCGTTCAAGGTTGTTCATGTTTCCAGGCCTGGCTCCGTGCGCTTGGAGACTCAAGAGGGAGTACCTATACAGAACGCGTGGAACATCCAGCACCTCCGGAGGTTTTACCCCTAACAAGGCCCAAGTGCTCGTGAAGAAGGCGAATGCTGTGAAGCTCATTCTTTTTGAAAAGGCCGGTGCTGTGAAGAAGGCGAATGCTGTGAAGCTCATTCTTTTGGAAAAGGCCCGGTGCTGTGAAGCTCATTCTTTTGGAAAAGGCCGGTGCTGTGAAGAAGGCGAATGCTGTGAAGCTCATTCTTTTGGAAAAGGCCCGGTGCTCGTAAAGAAGGCGAATGCTGTGAAGCTCATTCTTTTGGAAAAGGCCCGAGCACGTGAAGAAGGCGAACGCTGTGAAGCTGTCGCTGGCTGGAAAGGGCCGGAGCCCGTGAAGAGGAATAACGCCGTGAAGCTTGCTTCCCGGAAGAAAGGGCGGAGCACGTAAAGAGGGCCAGCGCCGTGAAGCTTGCTTCCGGAAGAAAGGCCGGGAGCTGTGAAGAAGGCCAACGCATGTGAAGCTTCGCCGCCCGTGACACTCTCACGTAATAATGAGTTGGGGCTGTACACGCCCGGAGTCTCGTGGAGTGCCGGCACGAGGCCCACAGGGCTCCCTCCCACGCCAGTGGCAGCACTTAGCTCCAGCCTGGTGAGAAGGCGTCGAAGACTAGACTAGGTGCCGGACGCGGCTTTTTCATTTGCTTTCTGCAGTTGACTAGTTATTCCCATTTGGAGTTTTTATCGAAACTATCGCCCCTTTTTGGTCCGTGGTTCTTCGATCTTTTTCGCTCTCCTGCCTCGATTTCTCTTGCGCGGGGACTCGTGAGGCAGAAGCCTCGGGAGCCCTCGCGAGCGTTCCTGCCCCTATCGCTCAAGTTTCCACGGCCCTGGTCCACAGCTGGAGCACCCCTCCTGACCATGCCTCACGGGCAGCACAACGCGAACACGGGGCCTGGATCGGTCGCCCCCGCGGCCACGGCTGGGGTTCACTTGCGAATGGGCGCACGGCAGAAGGGAACAGTACCAGGATAACAAAAGTAGTACAATAATTAACGGCGTTAACCTAAATGCGCCCCCACGGGGCCACACATTGTTGCCTTTTTGCGCAGGAGAAAAGAAAGGAAAAGGACAGAAGCAGGTGAAGCACGCCCCGTGCCGGCTCTCTTGGAAGGCTCGAGCCGCCTCCGGAGCTCAGGCGGACTCCCTCTCGCGCTTCACTGGGGCATGGCGGCAAGCGGACCCGCTGCCACCCCCCAAGCAGGCGCGGCGGCGTGGGGGCTGGCCGCGGCCGCTGCTGGAAGAATCACCATCCAAAGAAGAGCTGGTGAAGCGTGAGGAGTCGCGGGCATCGCCAGCCGCCCGCGCACTGCCCTCTCCACCCATGCCGGGGCTGAGTCCTCGGCCGCAGTCGTCGTCTTCAGGGCAGCACCCTATGCAGCGACCATCTTCCCCGAACACCCTCACATAGAGGGTGGCGTCGCCGTCGTACTTGAAGTGCAGGGAGCACCGGCGGCGAAGACCACTTGTGAGCGAACGTCTGCCACCAGCGGGTCAGAACAGGTTCCCAGAGAGATCTCGGAGAAGCCCACGGCCCGGCTGCAGCAGCCATCCGCTGGAGCCAGAGGCCACTCAGGCGCCATCCGGGAGCTCACCAGGGAGGAAGCAGGGAGCTGAAGCCGGACGCCGGACGGCTCCTCCGCCTGACCATGAACTCCGGCAGCGCTTGGCTGAGCATGGAGGCACGGCCTCGGGGCCGCGGCGGGACCACCCCCAACCATGGCCAGCCGCTCGTCGCCATCTTGAGAGCCTCCCCACGACATGGGGACCACCGTGGAGGCCACGGGATGCTTGCGAGGGCGACCTCGACCACGCTTAGGCGGAGGAGAGGAAGACTCGACCTGACGGCCCTTCCCCTTCTCTGCGGCCGAGAACTTCCTTGGTGGAGCCATGGAGAAGAAGGAGAGACAAGAAAGGATAGACTGGAAGGGCGCGCGCCGTTCCGTACTTATAACCTGCGAAGGCCAACCGTCGGCCTCCATGATCACCGGTAATCATGACCAACTCTGCATGCAGGGACTTGTCGAATCGGGGTGGTTACCGAGGCATCGTGGGGAAGCAGTGCGCACACGTCCAATCAACCGCCACGCGTCGCCCAAGGCGCGAGGCTGTTAGAGCTCGCGACGCTCGACTTGCCCTTCGCCTCTCTGCTCGGCCAAGTTGGCGCGCCGTGGGCCAGGGGCTCTTGTCGGCGTTACGGGCACGGGGTCCCCAGACTTGCTCACTGCGGCCTGTGGCGTGGCTCAAAGGAGGCCTAGGACGGCCCATCTTCATCAACGCAAGCTCAAGACCCTCGCGAGGGGCCAAGCCTCACGGGGCGGACGACGAGGAGCTTCCTCAGGCACGGCCTCGTCAGGCTGGCTCATGAGGAGGCGGAGAGTTCAAGGCAGGGTACCTCGTGAGGTGCCCATGACGCAAGCCATGACGACCAAGGGCGCCAGCCCGCGCAGTGTCCTCCTTTCCTCTTTGGTGCAAAGGGAGCAAGCGCAGGCGAGAGCATCAAGCAAAGGCATCCGTTTTGGTGCAACAAGACCAAGACCAGCCCAACGGCTGGAAGGGAGTCATCGTGGAGCCCAAAGGCGTCATCACGAGCCTTTGGCGGCGAGGACCAACTTTAGTCAGGATAAGTTTACCCGCTGTTCCCCTTCAAAATGGCCAATTGTTGGCGCCCTTCCCGCTCAATATTTGGGAAGAGGCCCAGGGCCTTCGCCTATAAATAGGACTAGCCACCCACAAGGTAGAGGGGACGAACATACAGGAAGATAGCAAGAGAACAAGCGAGAGATAGAGAGAGGCGACTGAACACCACCTAGCGGTTCATCGCACCCGCCAAGAACAGACCCTCGTGAGGCTGTTTTTCCTTGTACTGTTCCTCATCAGCCCAAGAGGCAATCCACCACACCACAAACTAGAGTAGGGTATTACACCACAACGGTGGCCCGAACTAGTATAAATCTTGTGTCTCTTGTGCTGTTCCGTTAGTAGTTTAGGTCCCTGCGATTCGGCGAGGTACGAGACGGTGGAAGGTTGGATCTCCGCGCGCACCCCAGTGTTTGAACCTCAAGGGTCTGCCGGAACCCGAAATCCGACAGCCTGCTCGATCTATCTCTATAGATCTTAATGCCTAAAATATACACTGCCTCACCAAGGTCCTTCATCGAAAACTTGCCATTCAATGACTCCTTGACCGAGTTTAGCATCGAAACATCGTTTTCGATCAACAATATGTCATCCACATACAAGATCAAAGACACTATCGAGCTCCCACTTAACTTCTTGTATAAACAAGCGTCCTCTTCGCTTTTGATGAAACCGGGACCAGTGATGACCTCATCAAAACGAATATTCCAGCTGTGAGATGCTTGCCTCAACCCATAGATGGATCTCTTGAGCTTGCAGACCTTACTAGTGCTAGTCGGATCGACAAAACCCTCGGGCTATATCATATACACGTCCTCGGTTAAATTTCCATGAAGGAAAGCCGTCTTGACATCCATCTGCCATATCTCATAATCGAAATATGCAGCTATAGCTAGTACGATCCTCACCGACTTCAGCATCGCTACTTGCGAGTAAGTCTCATCGTAGTCAATTCCTTGAACTTGTCCATAACTCTTAGCGACAAGCCAAGCTTTGTGGATCTGAATATTTCCATCCACATCGGTTTTCTTCTTAAAGACCCATTTGCAACCAATGGCTGTTACGCCAGGCGGCGGATCAACCAAGTCCCAGACTTGATTCTCATCCATGGACTTTAACTCGGATCCCATGGCCTCCAGCCATGCCTCAAAATCTGGGTTCACCATCGCTTCCGCATATGTGGCCGGCTCGTCACTTTCTAGAAACAATACATCGCGCACTCTACGCAATCTTTCCGACCTCCGTGGCAGATGCCGCTTCCACTACGGATTCCCTGACCGACTCCGGTATGATCTCATCACCAGCCGAGCCGTCCTTGAGTGGTCCTCGAATTTCTTCAAGTCGGACCGTCCTCCCACTGGCCTCCCGATTGAGAAACTCTTTCTCAAGGAAAAACCCGTTCTAAGCAACAAACACTTTGTTCTCTTCCCGGTTGTAGAAGCTACATCCTAAGGTTTGTCTCAGATATCCCACGAATATGCACTTATCTGACTTGGGTGTAAGCTTGTGTGACATAAGTCGCTTGACAAATGCTTCACAACCCCAAATCTTTAGAAAAGACAAACTAGGACTCTTCCTGGTCCACATCTCATGTGGTGTCTTGTCTACGGATTTTGATGGTACCCTGTTAAGTGTGAAAGCTGTAGTTTCTAGAGCGTATCCCCAGAATGACAAGGGTAAATCCGATTTGCTCATCATTGACTGGACCATGTCCAACAAGGTCCTATTCCTCCGTTCTGACATGCCGTTTCTCTGTGGTGTACCCGGAGGTGTGAGCTGAGGTACTATACCTCGGCTTTTCAGATGATCATCAAACTCCTGGCTCATGTACTCACCTCCATGATCTGATCGTAGAAGTTTAATAGTCTTGCCGAGATGATTCTCAACCTCGTTCTGAAACTGTTTGAACTTTTCAAAAGTTTCTGACTTGTGCCTCATCAAATAGATATATCCATATGTATTCAAGTCGTTGGTAAAAGTCACGAAGTACTGATAGCCACCTTTGGTAGTTGTGCTCATGACCACACACATCACTATGTATAAGTTTCAACAGCTCGGACGCCCTCTCGCAACTCTTTGCGAAAGGAGACTTAGTCATCTTGCCGAGCAAGCATGATTCACATGTCTCAAATGACTCAAAGTCGGTCGAAGTTAGGAGCCCATCATCATGGATCTTCTTCATGCGTTTCAGACTAATGTGTCCAAGCCGGCAATGCCAGAAGTATGTCGGATTTATCTCATTAGGCTTATGCCTCTTGACATTCACGTTATAGACCGGTTCCTGTTCCAGATTCAATATAAATAGCCCATCAACAATGGATGCATAGCCGTGGAACATACCATTCAAATAAAACGAACAACCATTGTCCTTTAAATTGAATTCATAACCACGACTCATCAAACATGAGGCAGAAATAATGTTCCGACTAAGTGCAGGAATGTAATAACAATTATTCAATTCCAAAATAAATCCAGAAGGAAGCTGGAGCTACAACGTGCCGACCTCCAATGCAGCAACTCTTGCTTTGTTGCCGACCCTGATGTCAATCTCCCCTTGTACTACACGCCTAGTTCTTACCAGCCCCTGCATCGAGTTGCATATATGAACAACTGATCCGGTATCAAATACCCAAGAGCTACTAGGTATGTCGGCAAGGTAAATGTCTATAACATATGCAACAAGTGTACCTTTGCCAGAAGAAGCATTTCCGGCCTTCTTGCCATGCTCCGCAAGCCACTTGCTACAGTTCCTCTTCTAGTGACCCGTATCTTTGCAGTGATAGCAAATGGTCTTCGAGTCCGGTCCAGACTTCGGCGCAGCGGCGGAGGTTACCGCCTCCGTGCCCTTTGCCTTAGCCTTTTTCTTGGACCAACTCTTCTTGAACTTAGCCGAATTCTGCACCATCAACACTTGATGCGTGCCTTTCTTAATATCCTGCTCTACCACTTTGAGCATCCCATGCAATTCAGTGAGCTTCTTATCCATGCCATGCATATGATAGTTCGAGATGAACGTCCCATAGCTGGGCTGAAGAGAACCTGGAACTGCATCAGTAGCCAGCTCATGCAAGAGCGGGAAGCCCAACCGATCCGAAGCTTGCATGTATCCGATCATCTTGATCACATGCGGGCTCAGTGGATCACCTTCCTTCAGCTTACGATCCATCAAGGATCGCCAGATGTTGAACCTTTCAGTCCTAGCCTGTACCTGAAACATGCTCTTGAGACTCTTGATCATGTCGAAAGCCCCAACATCTTTGAAATGCTGCTGCAAATCGGACTCCATACAAGCCAGCATGAGGCAGCTGATCTCTCTTGATTCATCAACGAGTTTCTGGTAGGTATTCCTGGTTGTGCCATTAGCATTATCGGCAGGTTCCTCTGGAAGTGGATCCTCCATAACATGTTCCTTTTTATCATGCTTGAGAACAATTCTCAGATTTCTATACCATGTGGTGAAGTTTGTTCCATTCAGTTTATCCTTTTCCAGAATTGATTTCAATGCAAAGTTGGGTTGAGCAGGTGGTGCCATTGATCTACAACAGAAAATATGCAATCATTAAGCAATGTGTTTATGTAGAGTAATTCTAGCTTTAAACAGAAATACTCCCACTGAAGTCAGCATCCCTCCGCAAACTCTCAGTGATTCAGGATCCGACTAGCACATGCGACTAGTGAACTTTAGCATCACTGCTAGACAACATGCCTATCCAGTAAGCAACTCCTTGCTAATCGTATCCCTATACGACTCCTGTCGGTCGGGTAGGTATCTTATACCCCGGATCCCGACCTCCTTTGCCACAAGGCCCAAAACCGTTTTGATAGCCTTGTCAAGTTAACCTAATGCAGTGCATGTGTGTGTCCGACACGAACCCTTCAGTTCAAGGACACCTAGCACCACCCCAATTTTATGAGCCCACTACTAGACATACTTGACATGCGAAGGTGCAACATCGGGAATGGAAAATTGCTTGATATTAACGAGGGATCTTTCTACCATTCTAACATGCATAGAAAACAAGAAGCATAACAATCATAAATAAACATACATTGTGAAATAGTATGGCTCCTTCATGGACGTTCTTCCAGGTCGGCTCCGACTCCAATGACCATCTAGGAACCCCATCTTGTATGTCATGTTGGGCGCCAAGCCACTAACCTAATCTCTATAATCCAACTAATACAACTAGTAATGAATTTTACATAGAGTCACAAGTCGACACGCAGGTCATTATACAATATAATGACATCACTTTGGCTCCTACCGGCTGACAAACATGACACGCATGCCATGTATAATTTACACACATGCATCACATACACATGAGCCATTCTATTCACATCAAACCCTGCAAAATAAAGTTATGCATAGAATCACATTCTACCAGTTTGAGTGATCGTGTACGAAATACAAGGCACTACGCACACGGCGGTCCGTTCACGCTGATTTTTCTGATCTAACCGATCTCATCGATCATCGCGAATCCGATTTGGGTTTACGTTTCACTGTTAACCCCGATGGCGGATACCGACCGGTAGGGGTAGGTTGTGTCACGACCTCATCGATTCCGATTGACAGAAAACATAGCCACATCGATCCCCATGTGCAGTTGATCTCATCAACCGTGCACATAGCCGATCTCATAAACGACGACAGATCTCGTCTGCCACCTCCACATATCTAATATGCATATGATCTGAATCCAAATCCTATAGAAAAGACACTGATACCACTGTTGGGTTCTAAAGTAGGGTGCGTCGACTGCAAATTAAAATTTCGTACACGCAGAACAACCAAGAACATGCTATGGGAGATGGATCATAGTTCGTTACCACTAGACGCGCAGTGTCGTGCAACGGAAGAAGAGTTGGGGCAGCGCGTCCGCGTGGATCGTCTCCTCCTCGTCTGATCTCCCTCGAACAGCCGGTCGTCGGTTCCCACATAGAGGTTCGCCGGAGCGGTGCAAGTGCACCGCCTCTAACGGTATCCGCGTGTGCAGGAGGAACACCGTGCGACGGATTGTTAGGTCCGATCACACAGTCGGCGTCGAGTGGAGGTGGCTATTCACAACACATGCAAACCCTAGTAACAACACCAAAGCGATCAACAGCATGAGTGTGCGGCACCTCCACTTTATATAGGTGTCCATCGCGGGCTCAACACTTGGGCGTCGCACGGACCCTAAAGCCCATAAGTCTACTCGGCCACAATCCGAATACAGCCCGGATCACATCCGACTAGTGTCCTAGGATCCGACCTCGTAGGTTCCTTCCCTTAAGCGTGCGACCCCTTAGGTTCAAGCCGGCTTAGTCGCAGTTCAGATCACCTCCGAACTGCACGGTTGGTAGAGGCCCCTAGCAAGGCATGCCGAACACCAAGCAGACTATGAAGCTGGTTAGGCGAACATGTACATCATGCTTCCATTCCTTTTGCCACACAATATATGCTGTCGGGCTCAAGGCGAGTCTGTCATCCTTGTGCTAGCCCGACCTCTTTCTCGTTCCAGTGATGCCGACCACAAACCAGATTATCTCATAATCCTTGTCGCATGGCCATGCTTATCCTGGTCGGATTACATGAGGGGCCCAAAGTATATCTCTCCTGATCAGAGGGGCAAATCCCATCTTGCTTGACCATGTCTCGCAGCATGGGTCTGGACAAGCCTGAAACCTACCTTTGTAACTACCTAGTCACGGAGTAGCGTTTAGTCGGCCCAAAGCAAGTCTGTCACCATCCCGAGTATATGTGCCAACTCAGGTCTTAGGACATAGAACGTATGTTGTACTAGAGACTCACAGATGACATATCGTTGCGTCTCATGGTTGGGCCTGTCTAACTCGGACCTTATCTCGACTCCGATCCGACTACGTCGAATCCGACCAGATCCTTCCAAGTCCATATTATCCGGTTAGCATCCAATGCCCCATGGCTAGTGAGACCAAGCCATCGACCGTGTCATGTGCTAGTCTAGTTGGCTGCGCGTCCACACAGCTCTTTCGACTAGGGACCTTTTAGGACAGTCATCATACAATGCATATCCCCACAAACAAGTCATGTACTTGCTGATACACATGATTGATAATGTCCAAGGACTATCTTTATTCATAAACACATAGGAAATATCATCATACATGATTGCCTCTAGGGCATATCTCCAACACATACCAAATGGACCAAAGAGTTACCACTAGCCTCGTAAACTGATCTTGGGTTAGATTTTCATGAAGCTCGAACAACCAGTTCTTCGCACTAGCTAGCCTCATGATTCTTCGTAACGCTTTCCACTAGGTCCTCGTCCGAGAACGCCCAGACACACCTGACCATAGTGCATCCCAGCAACGCATGGCGCCATTAATACTCACACCCACAAAGTGCACAAGCATCTGCAGGAGACATATTCCTCTTCTTCAGAACGTCGGTGGTTGGAAATGAATGTCTTGCTAACCGCCATAGAAAAGTCTTGACCTTAGATGGGACCTTATTCTTCCATAGGGTAGACCATGCCTTCTCATCCCTATCGTTGTTCGAAGAACCGCCTCGGCCTTCAAGCCAGTTCTCACGTTAAGTTTTGGTTTGGATCAAAAACGTGTATGCTGAACTCACCGAGAACCTCCCATTCTTATCTGGAAACCAGGCGCACACTAGAATTTGAAGAATTTATTCCGCGCCCATAGGCAAGAATATACTTCTAATGAGCTCTTCATTCCATGCAGCCACTGCTGGTATTAGCAGATCAGCTACCAGGTGTGGTGGATCCTGTACTAGAGACAAAATTGGTCTCCTAGATGATTGTTTTGGGATCCAGTTGTCATGACAAGTACTAGTCATTTGACCATTGCCAATTCTCTTGATAACACCCTATTTTAGTAGATCCCTACCCTCGAGTATAGCTCGCCACACGTGCAAGAGTCGAGGTCCCAATTCCACCGTAAGTATGTCACATTCAAGGAAGTACACCGACTTAAGTATTCTGGCACTCAAAGAATTGGGTTCCTGCAAAATTCTCCAAGCCTTCCTAGCAAGTAGAGCAAGGTTAAAAATCTCTAGGTCCCGAAAACCCAGCTCACCCAAGTATTTGGGTTTCTTCATGATCTCCCATGAGACCCATGCAGGCTTTCTCTGCCCCTCTCTACATCCCCACTAAAACTTTCGAATGATTGAGTTCAAGTGCTCTCATAGTCCTCTAGGCAATTTGAAACACGACATCGAGTAGATCGGGATAGCTTGGGAGCTTTGAACAAAACATCTTTCCCTCCTGCAGAGAGCAATTTACCTATTCATCCTTTAACCTATTCCCATACTCGGTCGCTCAAATATGCGATAAGTAGTTGTTGCGTAAATTGTCGGACAACCTCACAAGCGATCGAAGGGATCGACCGAGACGGGCTGGCCCATTTAGAAGCGAGGGGTGCATTCCACCGATCCCGGTTTTGGGACTCTTCTCGAAGGTTACAGTCGATTTTTTTCTGGTTTTGGGAATTCCCAAACCGGTTTCTTTTTTCTGTTTCTTTTTTGTTTTTTCCCATTTCACTTTTTCTTCCCTCTAATTTTTTAAAAAATCTTTCTTTGTTTCTCATTTTATTTTCTTTCAATTTTTTTTTCAATTTTATTTTCTATTTTCAATAGATGTTGAGAAATGTAAAAAGTGTTAGCATTTGATCATTTTTTCTAAAAGTTTCCTGTTTTCAAATTTTGTTTAGAAATTCTAAAAAGTTTAGACTTTCAAATATTTGTTCGCTTCTTTTTTCAAAAATGTTCCAAATTTCAAAAATAGAATTTGAATTAAAAATGTTCAAAATTTGGAAAATGTTAGGAATTTCAAATAACATTCCCACTTTGAAAATTTAATTTTTTTCATGTTTTGAAAATTTGGTCACATGTTCAAATAATATTGGGGGATTTTAAAAAATGTTCCCACTTTCAAATTTAGTTCACAAATTAAAAAATTATTCATGTATTGAAAGTTTGTTCCCAAATTCAAACAATGTTTGGGGAATTTTAGAAAAATGTTCGCATTTTTTGTTTTTTTTCACAAATTCAAAAAATGTTTAGGAATTTCCTAAGATGTTCCACCTTTCCAAATTTCTTTACAAATTAAAAAATGTCATCTTTCCAAAATTTGTTCACGAATTCAAAAAATCTAGGGCAATTTCGAAATTGTTAATGCTTTGAAATAATTGTTCCTAACCTCGATTTTTTCCTGTTTTTCAAAAAATATTTGTGTTTTTTTAATAAATAGTTCGTTGTTTCAAAAAATTATATTGTTTTCAATTTTGTTCCTTTTTAGAAGAATGCTTGAGAATCCCCAAAAAATGTTCGCATTTTCCTAAAATGTTGGAGGTTTTAGACACAGATTTGTAGGAATTAAGGTCGCTAGTGACTTGGTTTAGTAGTAGGAGGTCCTCTGTTCGATACCTCACTTGTACTTTAGTTTTTGGGGGGATTTTTGCAAATGCTTAAGTTTTCCCTGTTGTACTTTAGTCCTTTTAGCGTTGCACAACAAGTTTAGTAGAAAGGCTAATTTGTCGCAGCAGCTAGCCCAGACTTGCGCATCGCTACGAAGTCG
The DNA here is from genome assembly GCA_021605205.1 of Aegilops longissima. NCBI lineage: Eukaryota > Viridiplantae > Streptophyta > Magnoliopsida > Poales > Poaceae > Aegilops > Aegilops longissima. The sequence goes on from CM038679.1 coordinate 133,933,924, forward strand.
CGGGATCGAATCCAAGTGCTAGTGTTGCAATTTTCCATGTTTATAACATCGCGAACGCACGAACGCGAATGGGCCCTGTACGAAATGTCAACTTTTTTACGCAAAGAGCGTCACACATGAGCTCCCGGTGAGATGTGGGGGGTGCCCGAAAATCCTGATGTTTTGGAACCAGTTGAAAGGATCGATATAGTTGACTAGAGGGGGTGAATAGGCAACTAACAATTTTTAGCTTTTCTTTACCAAATTAAACTTTGTATCAAAGTAGGTTGTCAAGATATGCAACTAGGTGAGCAATCTATATGATGCAACAACAACAAGCACACAAGCAAGCAAGGGATACAACACAATATAAGCTTGCACAAGTAAAGGTAAGAGATAACCAAAAGTGGAGCCGGTGGAGACGAGGATGTGTTACCGAAGTTCCTTCCCTTTGAGGGGAAGTACGTCTCCGTTGGAGCGGTGTGGAGGAACAATGCTCCCCAAGAAGCCACTAGGGCCACCGTATTCTCCTCACACCCTCACACAATGCGAGATGCTGTGATTCCACTATTGGTGCCCTTGGAGGCGGAGACCGAACCTTTACTAACAAGGTTGGGGCTATCTCCACAACTCAATTGGAGGCTCCCAATGATACCACGGAGCTTCACCACAATGGAATGTGGCTCCGAGGTGACCTCAACCGTCTAGGGTTCTCAAACACCCAAGAGTAACAAGATCCGCGAAGGATTAGTGGGGGGGGGGATCAAATTTCTCTTGCTGGAAGTGTAGATTCGGGCCTTCTCAACCAATCCCTAAAGAATCAACAAGTTTGATTGGCTAGGGAGAGAGATTGGGCAAAAATGAGCTTTGGAGCAACAATGAAGCTTGGGGGAAAAGAGGTAAGTCAACTTGGAGAAGAAGACCTCCTTCTATAGTGGGGAACCAATCCAACCGTTACCCCCTTCTTCAGCCCGCACAGAGCGGTACTACCGCTGGTCGCAGTGGTACTACTGCGACCACCAGCGGTACTACCACATAGAATGAGAGTAGAAGAAGCAGAGGGAGCATGAGATAGAGAGGGGGGGGGGGGGTATGGGCGGCACTAGTAGCGGTGGTAGCCGCGGTACTACCGCTCATGGGCGGTAGTACCGCTGCCACTGCTGCTACTACTGCCACACAACCCGACATGAGAAAATACATCCTCGAATCGAGGCGGTAGCGTTGCCGAACCAGGACGGTACTGCCGCCTATGCCCTGAAGCGGTACTATCACTGTAGACAGTGTAACTGCCGCTTGAGGACCATAGGCGGTACTACCGCTTTCTCCTCACAGTCTCCAGTTCTGTTAAAACAGCAAACTCCAAGGTGAGGAAAGGAGCTGAGGGTGCAAAAAAGACGTGTACGTGTTGATTCCACCCTAGCCTTTCCATTGCGGACCCCCTCTTGATAGTACGGTGTCTCCTACGATTCAAGACCACCAAAACGAAACGAAAGAGACTACACCGTCTTCACATAAAGCTCCGAGGGGAAAGAATCGTCTCGTGCCAAAGAATGAATCTCTGAAATACTCAACACACATGATTAGTCCGCAAAAGCATTATCATCAATCACCAAAACTACTTAGAGAGAGATATGCCCTAACAATCTCCCCCCTTTTGGTAGATTGATGACAACACGGGATTTGCACATGGTAATGACATGAGATAAAGCGAATCCCAAAACTACAAAATATAGATGGGCTCCCCTAGATGTGTGCACTTAATTAGAGGTGCCTTTGGATTGCAAAGTGCACACATTAGGATCAACACTCCCCCTATATTCTATAGTGTGACAACAATTGCATAAAAAATAAGACATATATGAGCTAGGATGCAATAGAGAGTCAAGTGAGCAAAGTAGACATATGAGATAAGCATGAACTCACAAACTACTAAAGTACTTGACATACAAGATAATAATAAGATAGGGTAGCATATGTCTCACACCATATGATAGGGTACCAGGTCTCACGAGCACAAACCAAACCAAAGCAAATAAGAGAGTTTGCGAGAGAGAGAGAGAAGACAAGGCAAATAAGAAACTCGCAACTCAACAATGACAAATCCCTAAACTCTCTCCCCCTTTGGCATCGAGACACCAAAAAGGGCAAAGAGTGCTGCTACGGCCACAGGTGATAGCAGAACTGAAGAACTCCAGCATCACATCCCCGCGTGATCGTCTACTCCTCCGTCATCAGCAGGGGGCTGCTCAGTGTCTGAGTCTGTCCATGGGCAGTGCTGCTGAACCCACTCCTCCTCATCTGTGATCTTGCCCTCAGAACCGCTGGCAACTGTTGAACCTAACTGACGCATGAGCTCCTTGTGACGGCTCCTGGCCTTCTTCTCAGACACATGAGCCATGTACTGTCCATGAGACTCCATGTAGAAAAGTTTCTTCATTTTGCGCTTGAGCTTCTTTGCCCATGAGGGCTTCGCTCCAGAGGGCTCATAATCATCATCATCGTCAGCATCAGCCTCTGTCTCAACGACAATAGCTCTAGATGGAATCCCAGACCTCGGAACCGATGTGCCCCAGTTCTCCTTCTTCCTAGACGCTTGATCTCATGAGGGATCAACTCGCCAGTCTCCAGCACAACATTAGGATAAGTGTGCATCCAAGCCTTCTCAATAAGCAACATGAGAAAAGGTGCATAGACGGGGCACTTGCGCTCAAAGATAGCGGTGACAAGCTCAGACGACATGACATGAGAGATGTCCAAGGATTCTCCAGTGTTTTCTTCCTTCTCATGCTGGCAGAAAAGAAGCATGTCCACGAGAAAGGAGTGAACCATATCCAAGTTCCCAATGAGAGGGGAGAGAGTCTCTCTGAAGATGCGATGAAGTATGTCCAGAAAGGCCGGCAGCTCATAGGTCTCCTTCTGAGTCTCGGGGTGAATCTTCAAAGTACAGTAGGGCCAGAGAGATTGCTTGTGAGTGGAACTTGCATTGCGGTGAGGGCGAAAGCCAACTAGATTCTCAAGTCCTTGATCTTCAATCCCAAGTAACTCCATGAATGCCTTCCATGGCAAGAGGACCGGGTGGGGATCGATTCCACCGAAGGAAATGGAGAGGGACGACCCGGAGACGGCGGCCTGCCGGAGCCCTCCAGCGGTGAGTGCGTCGCTGAAGCACGAAGGGAGCTGAGAGAGGTGAGCGAATGGGTGTGGGGAGAAAGAAACTCCCCCTGCCCAACATAACCCCCCAAGTCCTACCCCACAGCGGTAGTATCGCTGGGGAGGGCGGTAGTACCGCTTGATGTCAATAAGCGGTAGTACCGCCCAGCCAGGCACTCAAAGACTAGACAGAAGAATGGCTTAGATCAAGCAAGAAAAAGAAACGGCGAGGAGAAGGAGCAAACAAAAAGGTAGAAAAACATCCACGAGGGGACAAGAAACACACAACTCTCAAAGAGAGGGCGGTGGCCGAGGCCACCTATGTTTGAGTCAAGTGGTATGGCACCTCGAAGATTTTAACCTTGGTCCCATGACCAAAACTCATCTTTGAAGCACAAGTACCACCAAAAATGGTTAATGTGAAAGACGTGATAAATTTATGCATAATGCGGGGAGGGACAGTTCATTGAGAGAACAACACTCCCCCTATGTCCATGCCTACACCTAAACAAGACATCACGATGAGTATGGTGGGGTGTGCAAAGGTTCAAGCCACATTGCTCGAATGAATGATATCTAGCTCATGTCTGAACTCGCGAAATCTTGCTTCATCCAAGGGCTTTGTGAAGATATCTACAAGGTTATCATGATTGTTGACACAGTTGAGCTCGATCTCCCCTCGCCTAATGTGATCCCGGATGAAGTGATACCGAATCTCAATATGCTTCGTCTTGAAGTGTTGCACCGGGTTGAGAGAAATCTTGATGGCACTTTCATTGTCATACCAAAGAGTCACTTCGTCACAAATGACACAGTAATCCTTTAAAGTTTGCCTCATCCATAGAAGTTGAGACTATTGGCGGCCACATACTCCTCTTCGGTGGACGAGAGAGAGACACACAACTTTGCTTCTTAGAAGACCAGCTCACCAAAGAGCAACCAAGAAATTGGCACCCTTCGAAAGTTGACTTCCTATCCACTTTGTCTCCCGCCCAATCCGAGTCCGAAAAGCCTACAAGGTTGAACTTTTGTGACAGCCTGATTTTTGGTCCTTTCTTTTTCTTTTGTTTTTCTGAGGTTTTTGCTTGAGTTTTCCTTTTTCCGTGGCTTTGTGGTCTGGAAACTGAAGAAGATGCCCTCTTCTTTGTTTCCAGAGTGGCTTGTCATACCCAAGTCCTTCCCTAGACCCTTTCATTTTCATCCCAGCCCAAATCCCAATATTCTTTTCATTGGGAATATTCCTTTTCTATTAAAGGAATAACTCAAATTGCCCTAGGTTGTGAAGCAACCTTTATTTCCATCACTCCTAAAATTCCCAAATAATTCTCATAAATTTTTTGGGTCATATATTTCTAAAATATGGCATATTTCATTTGTCATGTTTATCATCATGCTCAAATAATTCATTTCCTATTCTGCCCTAAATTGCACATTGTGAAGCAAGTGCTATTTTCCTTTTCCCAATTGACCTCAAACTCCTTGGACACCTTTTCCTGTCCATATCATTGCCACATGCCAAAATGCAACCTCATTTTCCTAGTAATTAGTTAATTATGATTTTCCAAAGTTTCTATCCAGAAAGAAGCTTTGTGAAGGAGGTGCAAGCTAGGGATATCCAAATGAGTTTCCATTTTGCATGGTCCTTCATATAATCATATCATGGCCCTCCACCAAAGTAGACCTCATGTCATGCCTCCATGTGAGCTCATCTTCAATTCTTTGATTTTGTCCAAAATTTCAGTTTGTGAAGCAAGTATATTTTATCTTGCTCCATTATGGCTGAAATTTTTCTAGGCCTTCTATTATCCATATAATTTACCTCCACCCATTTTGGGCATGGTTTATCAAGCCATTATTCCTCTAGAAGTTTTGCAAGTTTTTGTCCAGAATGAAGCTTTGTGAAGCAAGTGCCACTTTGGTATTTCCAAATGGCATGAAATCTTTACAGCCGCTTCATATCATCATATAACCCCTCTCTGCCAAACTTCAGCTCAGAGAGATCAAGTATGTGAGTGCATCATCCAAATCCCCAATTCTGGTCAGTATTGCACTTTCTACTGCAACCACCATCTAAACTCCTCCTATTAGTCTGATTTTTGGTGATCAGCATCACCTTGGAATGTGATAATCATCAGACAAACTCTTTACCATGTTACCTAGCTGGTTTAACCACAGGAAGTTACAAACACCATCTTACTGATTTACTTTTGGAGGTAAGTGCAAATCTCTTCTTTGCCCCTGGACCGATTTATTTCCTCATTTTGACTCAGGGCACGAAGTTCAATTCACTGGACATGGTTGGCCACGCCAAAGAGCGCCGCTTGCGCCGGTGCGCGTGGTGATCACGCTTGCGTCATGGCTGAACGCGCGCATTGGCTTGTTCCGACCACTGTTCTCGTCTCCTCCCTCCTTGTCTGGACCTCCATCCATGTCCTGGAGCTCGCCTGTGCTCGACTGCGTCGCCCTGCATCGGTGCCTCGTCGTGGTTCGCCATTAATGTGCCGCTAGAATAGTGCCCGTGCCATGCCCAACCTCTGACCTCCATTAGAGCACTGCTCAAGCTCGCTTGTGAGCTCCAGAGCCTTCCCCTCGGCTATATAAGCGTGCCCCGAGCCCTCCCACCGCTCATCCACTCCTCACTTGCCTCCCTAGCCCACCGGAGTCCTCAGCCCCCTCCTCTTTTCGCCGGAGTTCGCCTCGGACGCCTCATTTCCTCCTTGGTTCCGGTGCGCCTAGCCCCTCTCCTCTCTTCCAGAGCTGTCCACCGTGTTCCCCTCCTCCCAGAGAGCCTCCCCACCCCACTCGTTCGACCCCGGAGTCCCTCTGGCCGCGCCTCCCGGCGTTTGGCCGTCGCTGTTGCTCTCGGCCACCACCCCGACCGAGTCCATCCGAGCTCTCCCACTCTCTCCCGACTCCACTAACGCCTTCCCCACGTCCCGACGAACCTCCTCACCCTCTCATCTCTCGCCGGAGCGCCCTGCATCACCAAAGTTCAGCACCACTGCCGCCTCTCTGCCTGCCTCCGTCGCTGTGGCCTCCCCTCCTCCACGCGCCTCCCTGGGAGCCGTTTCTCCTCTGAAAGGAGGCGCTGCATCCTTGCGAGCCCGCCGGTGCGCTCGGTTTGGCCGGAGGCCATCGGAGCCGGCCGGCCCCATCGCCGTTTCCCTCCCCTGTCTCCGCTCTGTTCCACGAGGGAACAGAGGTGCGAGGAGGAAGAAGGCGACGAGCGCCACTGCCTCCCCACGGGTCCCGCTTAGTCGACCTCAGCTGTTGACTTAGCCTGACCCGCATGGATTCAAGTGGAAACGTATTTCCCAGAGTACGTTTCCTTCTCTCTGAAAGCGTATTTTGTTTCTACTTCAGCCTGAAGTACGCTCTCTAAGTCAGAAAGCGTATTTTCTCAAATCTGTTTCTACCTTATCCACTCAGGGACCCGTTGGTGATAAATTTTTCATAGATTAGTCCCTGTTCTTTCAACCTTCACAACTTTCCAACCGTAACTCCGAATGAGGTGATTCCAAAGCCCACTTCTTCGTATCATCGAGCCCATTCCGTTGGTTTCATTTTCACTATGGTTTGACACTGTGAAAATGACCTTTTTGCCCTTGCACGTAAACAGCCACTCTGAGAGAGAACTGTTTCCGGCAAATCTTTCCGCGGCTTCACCGCACTTCTCTCCGGTGCCTTCTTCACCCCCAGGCAAGCCACAATACCCACTTGCATGATAGTCATGCAGTAGCCATGGTTTTTAACTTGAACATTTATTAAATGATTGCTTGTTTAAAATATGGTTATCGTTGTTTCGGTAATGCTTCTGGGTTAGTATTTACATGTTTGCTATGTTGTTATGCACCAGGTTATCATGCCCTGATAGTTGCTAGTATTCCTTTCATATGCTTATGCTTGCTAATAGTACATGTTGATGTTGGCGATGGTCTTCAGTGCATGACAATCGTCTATTCCGAGTGTCGTTGTTATGCATGTTTCATTGCATCCCGTTGGTTAAATGCTTGCATTGTTGTTATGTTCTTGCATGATATTTATTGTTGATGCTAGTGGTCATGCCATGTTTCTGAGAAGTATGTACTTGTGATGTTCATGTTAGTCAGTATGCCATGCTCAGTTGGATATGATTCATTGTTGATATAGTGGATAGTTATGTCGTACTCTCATGCTTATGTTGATATCATGCTCATGCTTTGCAATTGCATCATGTTATTTTATCATGGCTCAGCATATTTGTATTCAAGCTTAACCGGATTAAATTGAACTTGAACAACTGTTGGCTGAGTCATGGTGCCACCATATCGAGCTGACCAGTGCAACCACACTTGCCGATATGGGAAGGTCCTAACTGGGTCTATTGTCGTGCCTCTCGCCGGTGCCTCCAACTAGGGAAGGTTATGGGCGTGCTTACCCTGATCAGGTAGGCGGACATAACCTTGTGTGCCCGTAGATTGGATGATGAGCGCTTTTGTCCCTGTTTGGGACGGACCACGGCAGTGGTCGTTGTGTCTTTGGTAGACACGGGGTCACCCAGGACTTAGCCCAAAGGGGAGTTGGTCTGAGTGGCCGAGAGAGTGTCATGGCAGTAGATCGGTTTTGTCGGAACGCTGCTGGTCCACCCGAATGGGAGTGCGAGGCCATGGGTTCCGTGGTGTGGGTACAGTGTACTAACCTCTGCAGAGTGTATATTAAATCTATCAATAGCCTTGCCCGCAGATAAGGGCCCAGTTCGTGTCGGTCCCACTATGAGTCAACAGTATTAATAATAACTTGATTAATGACAACCCCGGTTCGATGATGAGATAAGTTGGTTGTGATCACCGGAAAGATCACCGTTTGAGACCAAGTGTTGGTCATGGTTGTGATCGCCGGAATGATCACCGTGGTATCAAGGATACCGAGTTGTTGGATATTCGTGATGTTGTGCGAGAATCATGGGTAAAGATCAAGCTCCTTGTGGTCATTTAATGATTACTACGATATTGTTTATACCAAGCTTGATTTGATCCTGAGATGATCGTGTGATGTCCGAGGTTGGTAAGTGATGCATGTGATGGTTACGTAGTAACCCGAGCAGAATAAATAGTGCATATAGTGTCATCATGTTGCATGCTAGTATCGTCAGATTCATATGTTCATGCCATGCTCATATTGTTCTAGCTGTATCATGTTCATGTTGCTCATGTCATTTTGTTATGAGGATCTCATGTTAACTCCTTCTTAACCTGTAATTGCCATGCTGTTGTTTGTCTTGAATGCTTCTGGTTATTGTGAGCTTGCAAGTACATTCAATGTACTGACCTGGCGTGTCATGCCAGCTTGCATGTCGTGCCTGGATTGCATGCTTGTTTGCCGTGGATTCTTTGTTTGTGAGCTAGGATAAGCGTTCCAGCCAGAGTCCTTGCGGAGTGGACTTCACCACTGTCGTCGTTGTTCCGCTGCTAGAGTTATTCCGCTGCTTCGAGTTGTTCTACTGCTTGCATAGAAACAGCGAGGATGGCGATGTGTCGCCGTCTTGATGTTATTCATTGTAATATCGGAGACCTTGTAATCATATTCGTGTAATAATAGAAAGCTGGTTTGTTCTATGCTAAGCAGTTCCGTATTCCAGAAGACTTCTCCTCGATCTCTGGGCTGGAATACGGGGCGTTCCGGTTTCTCTGATCCGGGGTGCCACAACTTTGCTCCTCTTGGGTACCATAAGCCAAAGTTTGGGGTATGAGCCAAATATCGAAAGATTCGCTTGACCGCCACAGTGGCTTTCCTTAGGTGTGGCTTGAAACCGTGCACAAATTCCCACACTCAACATGATATCCGGTCTAGATGCACAAAGGTAAAGTAAGGAGCCAATCATGGAGCGATATACTTTTGATCCACCGCTTTACCATTTGGATCTATGTCAAGTTGGCACTTGACGGGCATTGGAGTGGAAGCCGGCTTGACATCACTTAGATTGAATCTCTTGAGCATGTCTTGAGTCTATTTGGCTTGGTTGATGAAGGTTCCTTCTCTTCTTTGCTTGATTTCAAACCCGAGAAAGAACTTCAACTCTCCCATCATGGACATCTTGAACTTCGAGATCATGAGAGCGGCAAATTCCTCATTGAAAGCTTTGTTAGGGGAACCAAAAATAACATCATCAACATATAGTTGGCATACAAACAACTCCCCTTTGACCTTCTTAGTAAAAAGACCGGGGTCGATTTTCCCAATTTCAAACCCACAATCTTGCAACAACTCGGTAAGATGCTCATACCACGCACGTGGGGCTTGTTTAAGGCCATAGAGTGCCTTATCGAGTTGGTACACATGATTGGAGAACTCGGGATCCTCAAACCCCGGGGGTTGTTTGACATACACCAACTCATTAATAGGACCATTAAGAAAAACACTCTTCACATCCATTTGTTGTAACTTGAAGTTATGATGAGAAGCATAAGCAATCAACAAACAAATAGATTCAAGGCGAGCAATGGGAGCAAATGTTTCACCGTAGTCGATACCCTCGACTTGGGAGTAGCCTTGTGCTACCAAACGAGCCTTTTTGCAAACAATAATTCCATGAGCATCTTGCTTGTTCTTGAATATCCACTTGGTTCCAATGACATTATGGTTCCTCGTTGGCCTCGGCACTAATATCCAAACCTTGTTGTGCTCGAAGTTGTTGAGTTCTTCATGCATGGCATTAAGCCAATCCGGATCCTCGAGAACCTCATAGACCTTTTGGGGTTCAACAGAAGAAACAGACGTGTGATGTTCACAATAGTTTGCTAATTGTCTACGAGTGCTTACCCCCTTTCTTAAGCTTCCAAGCACATTCTTCATGAGATGATCTTTGGTGGTGAGCTTGGACGCAATCTTGGCGGCACGACGCTCCAATTCCTCCTCAAGAGAGAGTTGAGGAGCGGTAACTTGATTATCTTCAGCGTCGTCTTGAGCTTGTTCTTGATCTTGAGCTTGATCTTGATCTTGAACTTGCTCGGTGGTACGAACTTGATCTTGGGCATCACTTGGTGGTTCATCACCATCTTAAGATTGATCTTGCCCTTGATCTTGTTGATTTGGTTGAGGGCCTTCACTTTGTTCTTCGGAAGCATGTGGGTCTTGGGTTGGTGATGGTTCCATTTGAGTGGAATATTTTTCTTCTCCTTCGGCCAAGGGGTTCCTCAATGGGTAGGATATGACCAACACCCATTCTTCTTATGGCTTGGGGAGGAATTTCATCACCTACATCACAAGTACCACTTTGCTCCATTTGGGAGCCATTATTCTCATAAAACTCCATGTTACATGTCTCCTCAATGAGTCCGATGGACTTGTTGAGGACACGGTAAGCATGAGAGTTTGTAGCATAACCAACAAATATGCCCTCATGAGCTCTATCCTCAAATTTAGACAAATGAACACCTTTCTTGAGAATGAAACACTTACACCCGAACACCCAGAAGTACTTGAGGTTGGGCTTGTTACCGGTGAGTATTTCATATGGATTCTTGTTCAAGCCTTTGAGAAGGTAGAGCCGATTGGATGCATGACAAGCGGTGTTGATTGCTTCAGCCCAAAAGTTGTATGGAGACTTGAACTCCGCCATCATGGTCCTTGACGCATCCATCAACGTCCGGTTCTTCCTCTCCGCTACACCATTTTGTTGAGGGGTGTAAGGTGCAGAATATTGATGCTTGATCCCCTCATCACTAAGAAACTCATCCAAGGTGTAGTTCTTGAACTCGGTGTCGTGTCACTTCTTATCGTCAAGATCTTTGCATTGTGTTGACGTTGAGCTTCATTCGCAAAGTCGATGATGGTTTGTTGGGTCTTGCTCTTCCTCTTGAAGAAATATACCCAAGTGTATCTTGAATAATCATCTACAATCACCAAGCAATACTTTCTACCCCCAAGACTATCAAAGCATGGAGGTCCAAAGAGATCCAAGTGAAGGAGCTCCAAGGGCCTCTTCGAGTAGATGATAGTAGTGGGAGGGTGAGCCTTCTCATGTAGCTTTCCTTCGATACAAGCACTGCAAGCACGATCTTTGGCAAAACTAACATTTGTTAGTCCATGGGCATGGCCCCCCTTGAGAAGACTTTGCAAAGATCTCATATTTACATGGACTAAACGGCGATGCCAAAGCCATCCCACGTCAACTTTAGACATTAGGCATGTCGCGGTCTTAGTGGGTCGCTTCGAAAACTTGATCACATAAAGACCGTTCTCGACATGCCCAACAAAGGCTACTTTAAGAGTCTTGCTCCACAAGAGGGCCACGGTATCAATGTCAAAGAAAGTGGCAAAGCCCATGAATGCAAGTTGACAAATGGAAAGTAAGTTGTATGCAAGGGACTCAACAAGCATGACTTTCTCAATCGTGAGATCATGAGAAATGACAACCTTGCCAAGACCCAATACCATAGAAGACGAGGCATCACCCCACTCGACATTGGTGGGCATGCATAGATGAAATCTTGTGCACATCCACCACCAAGTCATTGCTTCCGGTCATATGATTTTTGGCTCCACTATCGAGCAACCATGACCCCCCACCAGAAGCAAACACCTACAAGAGATCAATGCTTGGTTTTAGGTACCCATTTTGTAATGGGTCCTTTGATGTTAGTAACAAGGGTCTTAGGAACCCAAATAGACCATTCAATGTACTCATAAGGAGAACCAACAAATTTTAGCATAAACATGCCCATCACTAGCACGGCATAACACATAAGAAGGGTTAAAGTCGCCGGCTTTGTTGGAAGGGGTGGCATTGCCCTTATTGACACCACCACCCTTCACATTGTTCTCCTCCTCCTTAGAAGCACCCTCTCCCTCCTTCACAAAAGTTTGCTTGAGAGGAGGAGGTCGTTTGTCCTTGTCATTCTTCTTCTCGTTCTTGGACTTGGGTGCAAACCCAATTCCCTCCTTGGCCACAACTTCCTTTTGATTGCTCAAAAGGTCGTTGAGGTTCTTCGCACCTTGTATGCAAGACACAAGGCCTTTCTCAAGTTGCTCCTTCAACTTTGCATTCTCCTCCACAAGATGCATATGCTCACAACACGGGTTAGTAGCATTTGCATTATCAATTAAAACCATATGAGGAAATGTGGCTTTATCCTTGGTTAGCTTCACTTGGAGTTGATCATGAGACTCTTTAAGGCTAGCATGAGTACCCTTCAAGGCCTTGTGAGCCTTGTAAAGTATATCAAACTCCTCCTTGAGTCTAGCAAGATCAACCCCAAGTTTGGCCTTCTCGGAATTGAGCACACGAGATACAACAAGAGCATGATCAAGATCTTTCTTTAATTTAGCGTGATCATCATTGTGTGACTCCTCAAGAGCTAAACGATGACCATGCTCTTCCTCAAGCGCATTAGAGAGATCTGGTATCTTATCAGCATAGTCACGACTATGCCCCTTCATCTCAGAGATGGTTTCTTTGTGAGCCTCGATCATGTCATTGGCTTCACCAAGTTGTTCCAAGAGAGCAACAAAGTGCTTCGTGGATTTACCCTTGAGCTTACTCATAAAAGACTCAAATTCATTTTCTTCTTCATTAGACCCCTCACTTTCATCAATGCAATCCGTCAAACAGGGATTAGTAGTGATGGTGGTTTTGATGTTGGGGGTTACCTTGTTGGTGGCTTTGGCCATGAGGCACTTGGCGGTGATGTTCTTGTTGGGAGAATCGAAGAGGGACACCCATGGAGTTGTGGCAATGGCAACGGAGGCCATGGCAACCGTCTCACCATCTTCATCATCATCATCATCCTCATTGTACTCTTCTTGTGCCACCAACCCCTTGGGATGAGTCTTCTTGGTGAAGTTTTTCTTGTTGGGGAAGGACTTGGCCTTGTCTTTTCGGATAAGCTTGCCACCATTGTCTTCCCTCTTCTCATATGGGCACTCCACAACAAAGTGGCTCACGTTGCCACAATTATAACATGTCCTCACTGGAGGAAATATGTCCTAGAGGCAATAATAAAGTTCTTATTTATATTTACTTATATCATGATAAATGTTTATTATTCATGCTAGAATTGTATTAACCGGAAACTTAGTACATGTGTGAATACATAGACAAAACAGAGTGTCCCTAGTATGCCTCTACTTGACTAGCTCGTTAATCAAAGATGATTATGTTTCCTGACCATAGACATGTGTTGTCATTTGATGAACGGGATCACATCATTAGAGAATGATGTGATGGACAAGACCCATCCGTTAGCTTAGCATTATGATCGTTGAGTTTTATTGCTATTGCTTTCTTCATGACTTATACATTTTCCTCTGAATATGAGATTATGCAACTCCCGAATATCGGAGGAACACCTTGTGTGCTATCAAACGTCACAACGTAACTGGGTGATTATAAATATGCGTAAACTAAGGAAAAATTTCCAAGTGATGCTCATCTCAAAACCTACACCTATCCAATGCTTCCAGTGAAGCCTTTGGAAATCTCAAAACAGTTCAGTCAATTTGTTCAGTGACAGAGACAAAGATCTTCTAGTCTCCGAGGAATTTGTTCTGAATGAGGAGTTAGGAATTCGCTAGTGCGGATTGCCTACAAGTGAGGAACATGATAGCCCTCATGAATTTCAGAGCTTAAATTTCCGACCGTTGTTGTGCTACGCGCTAGCTGTCCCAAATATCAGGGTCCTTTATGTCTTATCATGTCGGGCTGCTCCCTAGCTATAAATAGCCGCCCCCTCAACCACTAGCTTGTTGGATACTCCGAGAGAAACTGACACTTGTCACTTAGAGCATCCCATCATGCGAGGACTTTGAGAGAAAATCATAAGTGAGGAGAAACCCAAAACCCCAACACCTAAAACCCAAAGTGATTGAGTATCACTAAAGAGATTGTTCCTATGTGGAACGAACGCTTGTTACCTTTGAAGACTGTGCATCTTCTAGACGGTTAGGCGTCATGGTCTAGAGCATCCAAGAGGAATTGTGGATCGCCGGGTGACCAAGTCTGTCAAGGTTTGGAAGTCACCTTGAAGACCTACCACGAGTGATTGGGCGAGGTCTGTATGACCTTAGCTCAAGGAGAATATGGTAAGGACTGTGTGTCCTAGGACTATGTGTCCTTTGGCTTAAATACCAAGCCGCTCGAACCAGACGTACAACTGTCACAGCAGTTGGAACTGGTCTACCAAATCACTGTCTTCACCAAGCTACTAGTTCTATTTCCTCAACCCTTTCATTTCCTTGCTCATGTATTGAGGAAATTGATCATTACTATTTGAAGACTTTGACTGAAGACTTTCTCGATTTCCTCAATCCTATTTCTTTAGTCATCTTGTCTTCTGCCTGCTTATCCTGTCTACACGCTACCTGTGCTATGTGTATATTTCATTTTATCATGATGACAATGCTATTGTCTTGTTATGCATGCAACTGAATACCTATTTCACTGCTTGTATTTCGTCACTTAGCAAATTCCTCAAGTAGAAATTCCTCAGTGATGAATTTGTAAATCGCCTATTCACCCCCCTCTAGTCGATATAACTCACTTTCAATTGGTATCAGAGCAAGGTACTCCCTTGTTTTGTGTGATTTTGGTTTAATCACCTGGAGTTTTAGTTATGTCGACCGCAGGTATGAGAAAAGTGTCATGCCCCATCTTTGATGGTCATGATTATCCCAAGTGGAAGGCCATGACGAGGAAGCGCCTCATGGCGATGAATAGTGAGCTGTTGACCGTCACTGAGATTGGTCTTACGATCTATGCAAGATGGCGCATGCTGCTGACATTCGCAAGTACACTTGGCTAGACACTATGGCGAGGGATATCATCTTCTCCTGCCTATCCAAAGATGAGTTCAGGCGCATTATGCATCTTTGCAATGCGAAGTTTATCTGGGACCGAATCTCTGACTTCTATGAAGGTCATCAGACTTGTCAGGATCCCTGGTTCCTCGAGTTTAAGGAATCACTCAAAATGATGACTTTTGAACCTGAATCATCTTCTACTTCAGCACCATGCCTCATGACAAAAGGTGCCAAGGTACTCGGATATCCCTCATCCGAATCTAGTGAAGATGAATCTGACGATGATCTCGGACCCAGCTATTCCAAGCTTGCTAATATTGCCATGAAACAACAAAAGGCTTTGGAAAGAGTTCAAAATTTGCTAGATAAAAGCGATGACCTGTTGGGTGAGGAAATGAATTGAACTCAAACCCTGACTGATAATCTTCAATGACTACAGTCTAAGTTTGATAACCTTGGTCATCATGGAACACTCTTAGCCGATCATGAAAAGCTTTCTTATGAATTTCTTTAGAGAAAGCAAGATCTTGAGAAACTAAGGGTGAGTCATGAAGATCTTCAGAAGGAAAATGATTCTTTGCTGGCTCAACAGATCAGTTCTGCTCAGGAAGAATTCATTCCACCATGTCTGAAATGCATTGAACGTGAATCTGCTAATTCTTCACCTGAAAGTTCAAATGCTTCTATTGCTGCAAATTCTTCAATTATTTCTATGATCACAAACTCCTCATCCGAGGATACCACCAGTATCACTCACGATAATGCAGGGTTGAAGGAATTGTATGTGATATGCATGTACAAAAGCCTCAAAGGGCATCAGGTCTTTGTGACGTGCTCAAAAAGCAGATCTTAAACAGGAACCCTAGGAAAGAGGGTATTGCCTTTGAGAGAAACTCAATGCTGATGGGACCTACTGGAAACCTGAGCAGTATCCCAAAACCTCACGGGTTGCTGCAAAAGGACCTGCCATAGATCCATCCACTTTATCTGGCTTTATATGTGAATCTTCATATTCATCTGATGAGTCATTTGACTCCAACTATAAGCTGTTCAAAAATCAGAATGGTGAAGTATTTGCTAGATGTGTTGGAACTAACTGCAGGAATGGTCCGCCTATGAAGAAAATCTGGGTTCCCAAAAGGTGCCTTGAAAGTCTTCAGGTGAATGTCCTCATGACGCCGCCTGTGAAGAATAGGAACCCCAGATCAAATTCTTCATACGGATCCAAGTCCTCATATGGACCAAGTTCCTCACGTGGATCAAATTCCTCATATGGATTCAAATCCCCGTATGAACATCATCATGCTAATGCTTCTGTTTCTTAGGGAAAATCTAAGAGTTATGAATATGTGCATTATTCTTCAAATCATTATGTTCATAAGTCATCGTAGAATTTCTGTGCTTATTCATATGCATACTCTAACCCCTCTTCTGTGAAACGAAGTGCACTGGATTCAATGCCACCTTTCTCTTATGGAGTTCGCAGAATGATGAACTCTTTGGCACCCCTCTAGATGTGGGTGGTGAAGAAAAAGAACTAATCTCTTATGTAGGGTCAGGTCTCCAGACAAACTGAACGTCTGAAGAACTTGCTGGAGACCTGAATGTTCTTGAAAGGACACAAACTAATCAGGAAGAAATGAATTACTCATTTCTCATGTCCTTATACTACTATATCTATTACACTACCTGATGAAATTCTATCTGATGAATTTGATGTCATATTCTTCACCATGAAGTATATGAGTTCTTAAGATACCACTAATTCATCAGCAGGATGAATCTCTCAAAGCTACTGAGTGGGTCCTCGAAAGTGGATGATGTACAAATCACATGACTGGTGACAAGAACTTATTGATGGACTCTGCTTTATCTCCATCACATCTGAAGCATATTACCTACACCGACAAAGGAAAAAGCAAGGTATTGGGTCTAGGTAGGATTGCAATCTCAAAGGATCAACACATGGACAAAGTCATGCTTGTCGAGTCTCTCGGATTCAACCTCATGTCTATCTCAATGCTTTGTGATATTGATATGGTTGTCATCTTTGGAAAATATCGTTGCATAGTACTCATGGAATCTGACAAATCCAAAGTCTTCGAAGGCTTTAGGAGAGGAGACTTGTATATTGTTGATTTCTCTGCAGGATCACAGCCTGCCACATGTCTACTTGCAAAAGCTTCAGAAGGCTGGCTATGGCATCGACGACTAGGTCATGCTGGGATGAGGAACTTGCACACACTAGCAAAGAAGAAGCACACCATTGGCATCGAGGGTGTCAAATTCCTCAAAGACCATCTTTGCGGGGCTTGTGAGGCTGGAAACATGACTAGATCCAAGCATCCCTTGAAGACTATCATGACCACCTCTCAGCCGTTTGAATTGCTTCACATGGATCTCTTTGGCCCCACTCATTATGCCACACTAACAAATGCAACATCTCTATATGGCTTTGTTATTGTTGATGATTATTCTCGTTACACCTAGGTGCATATCATCACTTATAAAACTGAAGTGCAGGAAGTCTTCAAACGATTTTCCTCAAGGGCCTTGACGAATTTCGTGTGAAGATCAATCATATCAGGAGTGACAATGGGACTGAATTCAACAACACTGGCCTTGATGATTATCTTGATGAACTTGATATTACTCATTAGTTATATGCCCCATACACTCCTCGGCAAAATGGCATCATGGATCGCAAGCATAGGACTCTTGTTGAGATGGCTCGCACTATGCTTGAGGAATACAAGACGCCTCCTCGCTTCTGGCCTGAGGCTATTGATACTGCATGCCACATCATCAACATGGTATATCTTCACAAATTCTTCATGAAGACCTCATATGAGCTCCTCACTGACAAGAAACCCAATGTGAGTTATTTCAAAGTCTTCGGTGCTAAATGTTGGATTAGAGATCATCATCACAATTCTAAATCTGCACCAAAAGCACATGAGGGTTTTATGGAACACCTACAGAGTCTTCATCACCTATCACCACAAGGTTGTTGAAACTATAGATGTGCGGTTTGATGAGACTAACGGCTCGCAAAGAGAGCACCTACCTCCTGTGCTAGATGAAGTACCTCCTAAAAAATCCATTAAGCTCAAGGCCATTGAGGATGTCATACCCACTGAAGAACCTTCTGAAGTAGTTATTCCAGATCGTGAGGACAATCATACTGGTGCATGATACGTCTCCGTCATATCTACTTTTCCAAACACTTTTGCCCTTGTTTTGGACTCTAACTTGCATGATTTGAATGGAACTAACCCGGACTGACGCTGTTTTCAGCAGACTTTCCATGGTGTTATTTATGTGCAGAAACAAAAGTTCTTGGAATGACCTGAAACTCCAAGGAACATCTATTTGGAAAATAAGAAAAATACTGGAAGAAAAATCCACGTCAGGGGGCCCACACCCTGTCCACGAGGGTGGAGGGCGCGCCCCCTACCTCATGGGCCCCCTGACCCTCCACCGACATCAACTCCAACTCCATATATTCACTTTCGGGGAGAAAAAATCAGAGAGAAGGATTCATCGCGTTTTACGATACGGAGCCGCCGCCAAGCCCTAAAACCTCTCAGGAGGGCTGGTCTGGAGTCCGTTCGGGGCTCCAGAGAGGGGGATTCGTCGCCGTCGTCATCATCAACCATCCTCCATCACCAATTACATGATGCTCACCGCCGTGCGTGAGTAATTCCATCGTAGGCTTGCTGGACGGTGATGGGTTGGATGAGATTTATCATGTAATCGAGTTAGTTTTGTTAGGGTTTGATCCCTAGTATCCACTATGTTATGAGATTGATGTTGCTATGACTTTGCTATGCTTAATGCTTGTCACTAGGGCCCGAGTGCCATGATTTCAGATCTGAACCTATTATGTTTTCATGATTATATGTGAGTTCTTGATCCTATATTGCAAGTCTATAATCACCTACTATGTGTTATGATCCGGCAACCCCGAAGTGACAATAATCGGGACCACTTCCGATGATGATCGTAGTTTGAGGAGTTCATGTATTCACTATACGTTAATGCTTTGGTCCGGTACTCTATTAAAAGGAGGCCTTAATATCCCTTAGTTTCCATTAGGACCCCGCTGCCACTGGAGGGTAGGACAAAAGATGTCATGCAAGTTCTTTTCCATAAGCACGTATGACTATATTCGGAATACATGCCTACATTACATTGATGAATTGGAGCTAGTTCCGTGTCACCCTATGTTATGATTGTTACATGATGAACCGCATCCGGCTTAATTCTCCATCACTGATCCAATGCCTACGAGCTTTTCACATATTGTTCTTCGCTTATTTACTTTTTCGTTGCTACTGTTACAATCGCTACAGAACACCAAAAATATTACTTTTGCTGCCGTTACTTTTGTTACCTTTACCACTACTATCATATTACTCTGCTACTAAATACTTTGCTGCAAATACTAAGTTATCCAGGTGTGGTTGAATTGACAACTCAACTGCTAATACTTGAGAATATTCTTTGGCTCCCCTTGTGTCGAATCAATAAATTTGGGTTGAATACTCTACCATCGAAAACTGTTGTGTGCGTAGTCCCCAGGATATGATTTATTACTTCTCTGCTAAATATTTGGTTTAATTTGGGTTGAATAAATTCGGTTTAACTTTCTTGATCCTGGTTGTGTGCGTAGTCCCCAGGATATGATTTATTACTTCTCTGCTAAATATTTCCCTGCTCATAAGAAACAAGCTGCTTTGAGGGAAATATACAATTTTGTGCAAATTGAAGAAGAGAGTCTCCCACAAGCTTGGGGGAGGCTTCTCAAGTTACTTAATGCTTTGCCTGATCATCCTCTTATGAAAAATGAAATACTTGATATCTTTTCTAATGGACTAACCGATGCTTCCAGATATTACCTGGATAGTTGTGCTGGTTCTGTTTTCAGGGAAAGAACACCGGATGAAGCTGAAATTTTATTGAATAATATGTTGACAAATGAAAATAATTGGACACTTCTGAGCCAGCTCTGAGCCAATTCTGAGCCTATTCCTAAACCAACTCCGAAGAAGAGAGGTGTTCTATTTCTCAGTCCTGAAGATATGCAAGAGGCAAAGAAATCTATGAAAGAAAAGGGTATTAAAGCTGAAGATGTTAAGAATTTACCTCCTATTAAATAAAAACACGGTCTTAATTTACCGCCCGTTGAAGAAGCATATGATCTTAATCCTTTACCTATTGAAGAAACTCATGGTCTTGATAACCCGACACAGGTAGTAAAGGTAAATTCTCTCTATAGATATGATAAAGCTGAAATCCCTCCTACTAAAATTGCTAGCCAATGTTTGGATGAGTTTGATAACTTTATGGTTAAGCAAGAAGATTTCAATGCTTATTTTGGTAGACAATTAAAACAAAATGCTTATATGATTGAACACTTGGGTGATTATATGGCTAATGTTAAAGATGAACTTAAACTCATTAGTAAACATGCTTCTATGGTTACCACTCAAGTAGAACAAGTACTTCAGGCTCAAATGATTTGCTCAATGAAATGAATAGTAAGAAAAATGATTATGCTGTTAGAGTGGCTACTAGAACTGGTAGAATGACTCAGGAACCGTTGTATCCTGAAGGCCACCCTAAGAGAATTGAGCAAGATTCTCAGAGAAATAATATTGATGCACCTAGTCCTTCTAAAAAGAAGAAAAAGAAAAATGATAGGACTTTGCATGCTTCTAGTGAACCTATTGCTGAACCACCTAAGAATCCAAATGATATTTCTATTTCTGATGTTGAAACACAATCTGGTAATGAACATGAACCCAATGAAAATGTTAATGATGATGTTCATGATGATGCTCAACCTAGTAATGACAATGATGTAGAAATTGAACCTGCTGTTGATCTTGATAACCCACAATCAAAGAATCAACGTTATAATAAGAGAGACTTTGTTGCTAGGAAACATGGTAAAGAAAGGGAACCATGGGTTCAGAAACCTATGCCTTTTCCTCCCAAACCATCCAAGAAAAAGGATGATGAGGATTTTGAGCGCTTTGCTGAAATGATTAGACCTATTTTTTGCGTACGCGATTAACTGATATGCTCAAAATGAATCCTTATGCTAAGTATATGAAAGATGTTGTTACTAATAAAAGAAAGATACCGAAAGCTGAAATTTCCACCATGCTTGCTAATTATACTTTTAAGGGTGGAATACCTAAGAAACTAGGAGATCCAGGAGTACCCGCTATACCATGCTCCATTAAAAGAAACTATGTTAAAACTGCTTTATGTGATCTTGGAGCCGGTGTTAGTGTTATGCCTCTGTCTTTATATCATAGACTTGATTTGAATAAGTTGACACCTACTGAAATATCTGGCTGATAAATCAACTGCTATACCTATCGGTATTTGTGAGGATGTGCCTATTGTGGTTGAAACGTTACTATTTTAATGGACTTTGTTATTCTTGATATTCCCGAGGATGATAGCATGTCTATTATTCTGGGAAGACCCTTTTTGAATACTGCAGGGGCTGTTATTGATTGCAACAAAGGCAATGTCACTTTTCATGTTAATGGTAATGAGCATACGGTACACTTTCCGAGGAAACAACCTCAAGTTCATAGTATCAATTCTATTGGAAAAATTCCATCGATTATTTTTGGAGGTTTTGAATTTCCTCTTCCTACTGTTAAGAAGAAATATGATATTCTTACTATAGGGGATGTGCATATCCCCGTTGAGGTAACATAGTGTTATTCGAAATTTCTCCGGTTCCGTGTTATTCGGAATGAGTTCGTTAACAAGACTTGATCAACCTTGTTAGTGGATTCCTTTTGATAAGCATGAGATGGATGAAACTAGAACGCACAACCTTCTGTACCCTCTTTCTACTTTCTGTTATTTAGTTGAAATAAAGTAAAAATAGTATTTTTCTGTCCGTTTTCTGATTTATCTGTGCAATATAAAAATACCCCGAAAATAAAAGTTCTCCAAATGCCCTGAAAATGGAATATGATTTTTCTGGAATATTTGAGAATATCTGGAACTTAGAACACTGTAGGAGGGGCAAGCACCTGGCCACGAGGGTGGAGGGCGCGCCCTACCCCCTGGGCACGCCCCCTGCCTCGTGGGCCCACGGTGGCCCCCCTACACTTATTCCTGCACCCACACACTCCTTCTTCCTCCCACAAACACCAATATCCAGCTCAAGCACGAGTTCTAGCTCATTTTGCTGCGATTCTTGATCTGCTTGCTCAAAGCACCTCTCACAAAACTGCTCGGGGAGATTGTTCCTTGGAATGTGACTCCTCCATTGGTCCAATTAGTTTTTGTTCTAGTGCTCTATTCATTGCAAATTGGTGCTGCCTAGGTGACCATGTTCTTGAGCTTGCATGTCAAATTTATATGGTTCCAAGTAGTTCTAATGCATGATATAGTCTCTAGGCACTTGTGGGAGTAGTTGCTATCAATTTTGTTGAGCTTGGTTCACTTTTATTTGAAGTTACTAAAAATTCCAGAAATTTTTCAGAGGAAGAAATATGCTTAGGAAAATGTTCCAAGGTGGTTCTTCGAGGAAGCAAGGACCCTGGCTACAACTACGGGTACCGGCTAGGCCATCCGTGGCAATAAACCAACTTAGGCCGAAAGCCTAAGCTTGGGGGAGTACGTATTTCTCACCGACATTACATTTATGTTTACACACACTCATTGCTAGATGTTGGTGCTCATACTTTTTCACTGTAATATCCATGCTAGTTTATTTTATTTTTCTTGCTTTCTTCTTGTGTGTTTAATAAACTTTAAGAAAAACAAAAAAAATAATGTAGCTTTTAGTTAGTTTACTTTTCTTGCTGTAGTAGTAATAATCAAAAAGAAAACCCAAAAAGATTTCCCGCTCTTCTTTTGCTTGTTGGGAGCTTTCCCGTGTAAATAGTTTTATTTCTTTTCTTTTCTTTGGGGGTCGATAGGAGAAGACCATGATTAAATTGTTGAAGTGGTTCTTATATGCATTATTGTTGATTTAACCAAGAGCCCATATTGCCTTGTCTTCTCCTGTTTATTGAATGCTCGCAGATTCCAGCTTAGTCCAATGCACGTGCACTCTTATTATTTTTATATCGTTCGGTCGTGCAAGTGAAAGGCAATTATGACGATATATGATGGACTGACTGAGATGAGAGAAGCTGGTATGAACTCGACCTCTCTTGTTTTTGTAAATATGATGAGTTCATCGTTCTTGATTCAGCCTATTATGAATAAACATGTTTGCAATGACAATTAGAGATCATAATTGCTTATGCCATGCTTGATTAGCTATGAGTTATAATGGTTTACCTTGCGTGCCAACATGCTATTAAAATGGTTGTGATGTGGTATAGTGGGGTGGTATCCTACTTTGAATGATTTAAGTGACTTGACTTGGCAAATGTTCACACATGTAGTTGAAACAAAATCAACATAGCCTTCACGATATTCATGTTCATGGTGGATTATATCCTACTCATGCTTGCAATCAATGTTTATTAATTTTAATGCATGTTCATGACTGTTGTCGCTCTCTAGTTGGTGGCTTCCCAGTCTTTTGCTAGCCTTCACTTGTACTAAGCGGGAATACTGCTTGTGCATCCAATCACTTAAACCCCAAAGTTATTCAATATGAGTCCACCATACCTTCCTATATGCGGTATCTACCTGCCGTTCCAAGTAAATTTATATGTGCCAAACTCTAAACCTTCAAATGACATTCTGTTTTGTATGCTCTAATAGCTCATGTATCAACTAGGGCTGCCCTTATCTTCCATGCTAGGCGGGTTATTCTCAAGAGGAGTGGACTCCGATCCTCACTCACGAGAAAATGGCTGGTCACCGGGATGCCCAGTCCCATGCTTTATGCAAACTAAAATCAAAATAATTGCAAACAAAACTCCCCCTGGGACTGTTGCTTGTTGGAGGCACTCGTTGTTTCGAGCAAGCCATGGATTAATGCTTGTTGGTGGAGGGGGAGTATAAACTTTACCATTCTGTTTGGGAACCGCCTATAATGTGTGTAGCATGGAAGATATCGCCATCTCTTGGTTGTTATGTTGATAATGAAAGTATGTCGCTCAAAATATTATTTATCTCTATTTCAAAACCGAGCTCTGGCACCTCTACAAATCCCTGCTTCCCTCTGCAAAGGGCCTATCTATTTACTTTTATGTTGAGTCATCACCCTCTTATTAAAAAGCACTAGATGGAGAGCGCTGTTGTCATTTGCATCCATTACTATTAATTTATATTGGGTATGACTGGATATCTTTTACCATGAATTACAATGTCTAGTCAGTCCTTGATCTTTAAAGGTGCTCTGCATTTATGTTTTGCGGCCTCAGAAAGGGCTAGCGAGATACCATCTTGTTATATCATATTATGATTGTTTTGAGAAAGTGTTGTCATCCGAGATTTATTATTATGGCTCACTAGTTGATTATGCCATAGATATGAGTAAACATGAGACCTAAGAGTTATTGTGAATGTGGTTAGTCATAATCTTTGCTGAAAACTTGAATGCTGGCTTTACATATTTACAACAACAAGAGCAAACAGAGTTTGTAAAAGTTTTTTCTTTATCACTTTCAGTTTATCAACTGAATTGCTTGAGGACAAGCAAAGGTTTAAGCTTGGGGGAGTTGATACGTCTCCGTCGTATCTACTTTTCCAAACACTTTTGCCCTTGTTTTGGACTCTAACTTGCATTATTTGAATGGAACTAACCGGACTGACGCTGTTTTCAACAGACTTTCCATGGTGTTATTTATGTGCAGAAACAAAAGTTCTCGGAATGACCTGAAACTCCACGGAACATCTATTTGGAAAATAAGAAAAATATAGGAAGAAAAATCCACGTCAGGGGGCCCACACCCTGTCCACGAGGGTGGAGGGCGCGCCTGCCCCCTAGGGCGTGCCCCCCTACCTCGTGGGCCCCCTGACGCTCCACCGACCTCAACTCCAACTCCATATATTCACTTTCGGGGAGAAAAAAATCAGAGAGAAGGATTCATCGCATTTTACGATACGGAGCCGCCGCCAAGCCCTAAAACCTCTCGGGAGGGCTGATCTGGAGTTCGTTCGGGGCTCCGGAGAGGGGGATTCGTCGCCGTCGTCATCATCAACCATCCTCCATCACCAATTTCATGATGCTCACCGCCGTGCGTGAGTAATTCCATTGTAGGCTTGCTGGACGGTGATGGGTTGGATGAGATTTATCATGTAATCGAGTTAGTTTTGTTAGGGTTTGATCCCTAGTATCCACTATGTTCTGAGATTGATGTTGCTATGACTTTGCTATGCTTAATGCTTGTCACTAGGGCCCGAGTGCCATGATTTCAGATCTGAACCTATTATGTTTTCATGAATATATGTGAGTTCTTGATCCTATCTTGCAAGTCTATAGTCACCTACTATGTGTTATGATCCGGCAACCCCGAAGTGAAAATAATCGGGACCACTTCCGGTGATGACCGTAGTTTGAGGAGTTCATGTATTCACTATGTGTTAATGCTTTGGTCCGATACTCTATTAAAAGGAGGCCTTAATATCCCTTAGTTTCCATTAGGACCCCGCTGCCACGGGAGGGTAGGACAAAAGATGTCATGCAAGTTCTTTCCATAAGCACGTATGACTATATTCGGAATACATGCCTACATTACATTGATGAATTGGAGCTAGTTCTGTGTCACCCTATGTTATGATTGTTACATGATGAACCGCATCCGGCATAATTCTCCATCACCGATCCGATGCCTACGAGCTTTTCACATATTGTTCTTCGCTTATTTACTTTTCCGTTGCTACTGTTACAATCACTACAAAACACCAAAAATATTAGTTTTGCTACCGTTACTTTTGTTACTATTACCACTACTATCATATTACTCTGCTACTAAATAATTTGCGGCAGATATTAAGTTATCCAGGTGTGGTTGAATTGACAACTCAACTGCTAATACTTGAGAATATTCTTTGGCTCCCCTTGTGTCGAATCAATAAATTTGGGTTGAATACTCTACCCTCGAAAAATGTTGCGATCCCCTATACTTGTGGGTTATCAGTGCACCTGAGGAAAATGGCTCTGAAGAAAATGCTCAGTGCAATCAAAGTCGTCAACCTGCTCATCCTCATGTGGCAAATGAAGTGCGGATTGACAAAATCCTCGACGATATCAATGCACCAGGTCCTCTCACACGCTCAAAATCTTCACATTTGTCTAGCTTATCTGGGCACTTTGCTTTCGTCTCTATCACAGAGCCCACAAAAGTTGATGAGGAATTTCTGGAGCCTGAGTGGATTCAAGCTATGCAAGAGGAATTGCATCAATTCGAGCTCAACCAGGTGTGGGAACTTGTCATGAGACCAGATCCTCGCAAACACTACATCATAGGTACCAAGTAGATCTACCACAACAAGCAAGACGAAAATTGCCAGGTGGTGAGGAATAAGGCTCGTCTTGTAGCTCAAGGCAACACAAAGGTTGAAGGAATTGACTTCGATGAAACTTTTTGATACGTCCATTTTGCATCATGCTTTTATATCGATATTTATTGCATTATGGGTTGTTATTACACGTTTTATCACAATACTTATGCCTATTCTCTCTTACAAGGTTTACATAAGGAGGGAGAATGCCGGCAGCTGGAATTCTGGGCTGGAAAAGGAGCAAATATTAGAGACCTATTCCGCACAACTCCAAAAGTCCTGAAACTCCACGGAATATCTTACAATAAATAAAAAAAATCCTTGCCAAAGATGAAGGCCAGGGGGCCCACACCCTGTCCATGAGGGTGGGGGGCGTGCCCCCCCTCCTAGGGCGCGCCCCCTACCTCGTGGGCCCCCTGGTGGCTCTCCGATGCCCATCTTCTGCTATATGAGGTCTTTCATCGATAAAAAAATCAGAAGCAACCTTTCGGGACGAAACTCCGCTGCCACGAGGCGGAACCTTGGCGGAACCAATCTAGGGCTCCGACAGAGTTGTTCTGCCGGAAACACTTCCCTTCGGAAGGGGGAAATCATCACCAACGCTCCTTTCATCAGGAGAGGGCAATCTCCATCAACATCTTCACCAGCACCATCTCCTCTCAAAACCCTAGTTCATATCTTGTATCCAATTCTTGTCTCCAAGTCCGAGATTGGTACTAGTAGGTTGCTAGTAGTGTTGATTACTCCTTGTAGTTGATGCTAGTTGGTTTATTTGGTGGAAGATCATATGTTCAGATCCTATATGCATATTAATACCCCTCTGATTATGAACATGAATATGCTTTGTGAGTAGTTACGTTTGTTCCTGAGGACATGGGAGAAGTCTTGCTATTAGTAGTCATGTGAATTTGGTATTCGTTCGATATTTTGATGAGATGTATGTTGTCTAGCCTCTAGTGGTGTTATGTGAACGTCGACTACATAACACTTCACCATTATTTGGGCCTAGAGGAAGGCATTGGGAAGTAATAAGTAGATGATGGGTTGCTAGAGTGACAGAAGCTTAAACCCTAGTTATGTGTTGCTTCGTAAGGGGCTGATTTGGATCCATATGTTTCATGCTATGGTTAGGTTTACCTTAATACTTTTGTTGTAGTTGCAGATGCTTGCAATAGAGGTTAATCATAAGTGGGATGTTTTTTCAAGTAAGAACAGCACCCGAGCACCGGTCCACCCACATACCAAATTATCAAAGTACCGAACGCGAATCATATGAACGTGATGAAAACTAGCTTGACGATATTCCCATGTGTCCTCGGGAGAACTTTTGCTTATATAAGAGTTTGTCCAGGCCTGTCCTTTGCTACAAAAAGGATTGTGCCACCTTGCTGCACTTTATTTACTTTTGTTACTTATTGCTCGTTACAAATTATCCTATCACAAAACTATCTGTTACCACTTGTTTCAGTACTTGCAGAGAATACCTTGCTGAAAACCGCTTATCATTTCCTTCTGCTCCTCGTTGGGTTCGACACTCTTACTTATCGAAAGGACTACGATAGATCCCCTATACTTGTGGGTCATCAAGACTCTTTTCTGGCGCGCCGTTGCAGGGGAGTGAAGCGCCTTTGGTAGGTGGAATTTGGTAAGGAAAAATTTATATAGTGTGCTGAATTTTACTGTCACTTGTTACTATGGAAAATAATCCTCTGAGGGGCTTGTTTGGGGTATCTTCACCCCGTCCAGTAGAGCAAAGAGTTGCTCCTCAACCTAATGAACCTGCTGAACCTATTGAAAATGAAACTCCTTTTGAAGTTCCTTCGGGTATGATGGAAAAACTGCTAGCTAATACTTTTGTAGGAGATGGAACCAAGCATCCCGATGAACACTTAATATATGTGGATGAGGTTTGTGGATTATTTAAGCTTGCAGGTATACCTGATGATGTTGTTAAGAAGAAGGTCTTCCCTTTATCTTTGACGGGAGATGCATTGACATGGTATAGGCTATGTGATGATACGAGATCATGGAACTACAAAAGTTTGAAATTGGAATTTCATCAAAAATATTATCCTATGCATCTTGTTCATCGTGATCGCAATTATATATATAATTTTTGGCCTCGCGAAGGAGAAAGCATGGCTCAAGCTTGGGGGAGGCTTAAATCAATGTTATATTCATGCCCCAATCATGAGCTCCCAAGAGAAATAATTATTCAAAGTTTTTATGCTCGGCTTTCTCATAATAATCAAACCATGCTCGATACTTCTTGTGCTGGCTCTTTTATGATGAAGACTATTGAATTCAGATGGAATTTATTGGATAGAATTAAGCGCAACTCTGAAGATTGGGACCTCGACGAAGGTAAGGAGTCAGGTATGACACCTAAGTTTGATTGTGTTAAATCTTTTTATGGATACCGATATTTTCCGTAAGTTTAGCACTAAATATGGACTTGACTCGAGATAGTAGCTTCTTTACGTGAATCTTTTGCTACTTATGTTGATCTCCCCAAGGAGAAGTGGTTTAAATATCATCCTCCCATAGAAGTAAAAGTAGCTGCACCTATTAAAGTTGAAGAAAAGACTGTTACTTATAATGATCCTATTGTTCCTACCTCTTATGTTGAGAAACCACCTTTCCCTGTTAGAATAAAGGATCATGCTAAAGCTTCAACTGTGGTTCGTAAAAGCAATATTAGAAATTATACACCTCCTGAGCAAGTCAAAGTAGAACCTAATATTGCTATTGTTAAAGATCTCTTGTCTGATAATATTGATGGGCATGTTATTCAATTCTGTGGTGAATCCGCTAGAATTGCTAAACCTAGTGCTAAAGATAAACATAGACCTGTGGTAGGCGTGCCTGTTATTTCTGTTAAAATAGGAGATCATTGTTATCATGGCTTATGTGATATGGGTGCTAGTGCTAGTGTTATACCTTATGACTTATATAAAGAAATTAAGCATGAAATTGCACCTGCTGAGTTAGAAGATATTGATGTCACAATTAAACTTGCCAATAGAGATACCATATCGCCAATAGGAATTGTTAGAGATGTTGAAGTCTTGTGTGGGAAAATTAAATATCCTGCAGATTTTCTTGTTCTTAGCTCCCCACAAGACAGCTTTTGTCCCATTATATTTGGTAGACCCTTCTTGAATACTGTTAATGCTAAGATAGACTGCGAAAAGAATGTTGTTACTATTGGCTTGGATGATATGATTCATGAGTTTAATTTCTCTAAGTTTAGTAAACAACACTGTGAAGAAGAATTGCCTAGTAAGGATGATATTATTGGTCTTGCTTCTATTGCCGTACCTCCTAGTGATCCTCTAGAAAATTATTTGCTAGACCATGAAAATTATATGTTTAGAATGAAAGAAGGGAAATAGATGAAGTATTCTTTAAACAGGAACCTATTCTGAAACATAATTTGCCTGTTGAAATCCTAGAGGATCCCCCTCCACTCAAGGGTGATCCCATGTTTGAGCTTAAACCGTTGCCTGATAATCTTAAATATGCTTATCTTGATGAAAAGAAGATATATCCTGTTATTATTAGTGCTAGCCTTTCAGAGCATGAAGAAGAGAGATTATTGAAAACTCTGAAGAAGCACCGTGCTGCTATTGGATATACTCTTGATGATCTTAAGGGCATTAGTCCCACTCTATGTCAATATAAAATAAATTTGGAAGAAGATGCCAAACCGGTTCGTGATCATCAACGAAGGCTTAATCCTAAGATGAAAGAAGTGGTAAGAAAAGAAATACTAAAGCTTCTGGAGGTAGGTATAATTTATCCTGTTGCTGACAGTCAGTGGGTAAGTCATGTTCATTGTGTTCCTAAGAAGTGAGGTGTTACTGTAGTTCCTAATGATAAAGATGAATTGATCCCGCAAAGAATTATTACAGGTTATAGGATGGTAATTGATTTCCGCAAATTAAATAAAGCTACTAAGAAAGATCATTACCCCTTACCTTTTATTGATCAAATGCTAGAAATATTATGCAAACATACACATTATTGCTTTCTAGATGGTTATTCTGGTTTCTCTCAAATACCTGTGTCGGCTAAAGATCAATCAAAGACTACTTTTACATGCCCTTTTGGTACTTTTGTTTATAGACGTATGCCTTTTGGTTTATGTAATGCACCTGCTACCTTTCAAAGATGCATGATGGCTATATTCTCTGACTTTTGTGAAAAGATTTGTGAGGTTTTCATGGACGACTTTTCCGTCTATGGATCCTCTTTTGATGATTGCTTGAGCAATCTTGATCGAGTTTTGCAAAGATGTGAAGAAACAAATCTTGTCTTGAATTGGGAAAAGTGCCACTTTATGATTAATGAAGGTATTGTCTTGGGGCATAAAGTTTCTGAAAGAGGTATTGAAGTTGATAAAGCCAAGGTTGATGCCATTGAAAAGATGCCATGTCCCATGGAAATCAAAGGTATAAGAAGTTTCCTTGGTCACGGCGGATTTTATAGGAGGTTCATTAAGGACTTCTCAAAAATTTCTCGGCTTCTGACTAATTTATTACAAAAAGATATACCATTTGTCTTTGATGATGATTGTGTAGAAGCATTTGAAATACTTAAGAAAGCATTGATCTCTGCACCTATTGTTCAGCCACCTGATTGGAATTTACCCTTTGAAATAATGTGTGATGCTAGTGATTATGCTGTAGGTGCTGTTCTAGGGCAAAGAGTTGATAAGAAATTAAATGTTATCCATTATGCTAGTAAGACTCTAGACAATGCCCAAAGAAACTATGCTACTACTGAAAAAGAATTCTTAGCAGTTGTATTTGCTTGTGATAAGTTCAGACCATATATTGTTGATTCTAAAGTAACTATTCACACTGATCATGCTGCTATTAAATATCTGATGGAAAAGAAAGATGCTAAACCTAGACTTATTAGATGGGTTCTCTTGCTACAAGAATTTGATTTGCATATTGTTGATAGAAAGGGAGCTGAGAACCCCGTTTTAGACAACTTGTCTAGGTTAGAAAATGTTCTTGATGACCCACTACCTATTGATGATAGCTTTCCTGATGAACAATTGAATGTCATAAGTACTTCTCGTAGTACTCCATGGTATGCTGATTATGCTAATTACATCGTTGCTAAATTTATACCCCCTAGTTTCACATACCAGCAAAAGAAAAAAGTTTTTCTATGATTTGAGACATTACTTTTGGGATGACCCACATATTTATAAAGAAGGAGTAGATGGTGTTATTAGACGTTGTGTACCTGAGCATGAACAGGAACAGATCATACGCAAGTGTCACTCCGAAGCTTATGGAGGACACCACGCTGGAGATAGAACTGCACATAAGGTATTGCAATCCGGTTTTTATTGGCCTACTCTCTTCAAGGATGCCCGTAAGTTTGTCTTGTCTTGTGATGAATGTCAAAGAATTGGTAATATTAGTAGACGTCAAGAAATGCCTATGAATTATTCACTCGTTATTGAACCATTTGATGTTTGGGGCTTTGATTATATGGGACCTTTTCCTACCTCTAATGGATATACACATATTTTAGTTGCTGTTGATTACGTTACTAAGTGGGTAGAAGCTATTCCAACTAGTAGTGCTGATCATAACACTTCTATTAAAATGCTTAAAGAAGTTATTTTTCCGAGGTTTGGAGTCCCTAGATATTTAATGACTGATGGTGGTTCACATTTTATTCATGGTGCTTTTTGTAAAATGCTTGCTAAATATGATGTTAATCATAGAATTGCATCCCCTTATCACCCACAGTCTAGTGGTCAAGTAGAATTGAATAATAGAGAACTCAAATTAATTTTGCAAAAGACTGTCAATAGGTCTAGAAAGAATTGGTCCAAGAAACTTGATGATGCATTATGGGCCTATAGAACTGCATATAAAGATCCTATGGGTATGTCTCCGTATAAAATGGTTTATGGAAAAGCATGTCACTTACCTCTCGAACTAGAACATAAGGCATATTGGGCTATTAAAGAGCTCAACTATGATTTCAAACTTGCCGGAGAGAAGAGGTTATTTGATATTAGCTCACTTGATGAATGGAGAACCCAAGCTTATGAAAATGCCAAGTTATTTAAAGAAAAAGTTAAAATATGGCATGGCAAAAGGATACAAAAGCGTGAGTTTAATGTAGGTGATTATGTATTGCTATACAACTCTCGTTTATGAGTTTTTGCAGGAAAGCTTCTCTCCAAATGGGAATGACCCTATGTTATCGAGGAGGTCTATCGTTCCGGTGCCATAAAAATTAACAACTTCGAAGGCACAAATCTGAAGGTGGTAAACGGTCAGAGAATCAAACACTATATCTCAGGTAATCCTATAAATGTTGAAACCAATGTTATTGAAACCGTAACCCTGGAGGAATACATAAGGGACACTTTCCAGAATGTTTCAGACTCCGAAAAGGAATAGGTATGTGGTACGGTAAGTAAACCGACTCTAAAACAATTTTAAGGCAATATTTCTCCATTTTGGAATATTTAGAAAAATAGAAAAATAAGTAGCAGTCCGGGAAAGACACGAGGGCCCCACGAGGGTGGAGGGCGCGCCCTACCCCCCTGGGCGCGCCCCCCTGCCTCGTGGGCACCTCGTGTGCCTTCCGGACTCCGTTTCCTTGCACAATACGTATTTTGGTTGGTAAAAATTCATTATATATTCTCCCGAAGGTTTTGACTCCCGTATCACGCAATTATCCTCTGCTCTTGTTTCCAGCTGTTTTCTGTCAGGGTTGTCAAGGCCGGGCATCATGTCGTCTCCCTCCTCCAACAATGGTGACAAAGATGCTTGGCTAATGAAGATATAACTGAAGAGGGAAGAACCCATGGAGATCAACAAGGATGAAAGGATCAAGAAGGCCACGGAGGACCAAGCTCCGGCAGCAGAAGACATCCTTCAACTTGATCACAACTTTCTCACCCCAACTGAAATTGAAGCTTTCAAGATGATTGAGTTAGCTCGTATTCAAAACAGGTATCTCACAAGTGAAAATATTTTGTTGAAGGAGCATATCGTTGCACTCAAGGGCATTATTCGCAAGTTGGAGGACCTCTTATGCTTGATGTGCGACTATCCATCACCTCCACCATCTTCACCGACAAAGGAGACATAATCACATGGGTATGGGCACTCCCCTTGGCAACTGCCAAGCTTGGGGGAGATGCCCCGGTATCGTATCACAACCACATCTCCTATCTTTACCGTTTTTCTTAGTTCGATCCTATTAGTAGTATCTTGATCTAGTAGAATAAAGTTTATGGCATGATCTATATATGACAATATCTATATATGTTGCTGTTATGAGAATAATCATGATGCCTTCATGTCCGTATTTTATTTTTATCGACCCCTCTACCTCTAAACATGGGGACATATTTATCGTTATCGACTTTCGCTTGAGGACAAGCGAGGTCTAAGCTTGGGGGAGTTGATACGTCCATTTTGCATCATGCTTTTATATCGACATTTATTGCATTATGGGCTGTTATTACATGTTATGTCACAATACTTATGCCTATTATCACTTATTTTACAAGGATTACATAAGGAGGGAGAATGCCGACAGCTTGAATTCTGGGCTGGAAAAGGAGCAAATATTAGAGACCTATTCTGCACAACTCCAAAAGTCCTAAAACTCCACGGAATATCTTACAATAAATAATAAAAAATCCTCGCCAAAGATGAAGGCCAGGGGGCCCACACCCTATCCACGAGGGTGGGGGGCGCGCCCCCCTCCTAGGGCGCGCACCCTACCTCGTGGGCCCCCTGGTGGCTCTCCGATGCCCATCTTCTACTATATGAGGTCTTTCGTCGAGAAAAAAAATCAGACGCAACCTTTCGGGACGAAACTCCGCTGCCACGAGGTGGAACCTTGGCGGAACCAATCTAGGGCTCCGGCAGAGCTGTTCTGCCGGTGACACTTCCCTCCGGGAGGGGGAAATCATCACCAACGCTCCTCTCATAGGGAGAGGGCAATCTCCATAAACATCTTCACCAGCACCATCTCCTCTCAAAACCCTAGTTCATCTCTTGTATCCAATTCTTGTCTCCATGTCCGGGATTGGTACTAGTAGGTTGCTAGTAGTGTTGATTACTCCTTGTAGTTGATGCCAGTTGGTTTATTTGGTGGAAGATCATATGTTCAGATCCTATATGCATATTAACACCCCTCTGATTATGAACATGAATATGCTTTGTGAGTAGTTACGTTTGTTCCTGAGGACATGGGAGAAGTCTTGCTATTAGTAGTCATGTGAATTTGGTATTTGTTTGATATTTTGATGAGATGTATGTTGTCTAGCCTCTAGTGGTGTTATGTGAACGTCGACTACATAACACTTCACCATTATTTGGGCCTAGAGGAAGGCATTGGGAAGTAACAAGTAGATGATGGGTTGCTAGAGTGACAAAAGCTTAAACCCTAGTTTATGCGTTGCTTCGTAAGGGGCTGATTTGGATCCATATGTTTCATGCTATGGTTAGGTTTACCTTAATACTTTTGTTGTAGTTGCGGATGCTTGCAATAGAGGTTAATCATAAGTGGGATGTTTGTTCAAGTAAGAACAACACCCGAGCACCGGTCCATCCACATACCAAATTATAAAAGTACCGAACATGAATCATATGAACGTGATGAAAACTAGCTTGACGATATTCCCATGTGTCCTCGGGAGCGCTTTTCCTTAAATAAGAGTTTGTCCAGGCTTGTCCTTTGCTACAAAAAGGATTGGGCCACCTTGCTGCACTTTATTTACTTTTGTTACTTATTGCTCGTTACAAATTATCCTATCACAAAACTATCTGTTACCACTTGTTTCAGTACTTGCAGAGAATACCTTGCTGAAAATCGCTTATCATTTCCTTCTGCTCCTCGTTGGGTTCGACACTCTTACTTATCAAAAGGACTACGATAGATCCCCTATACTTGTGGGTCATCACTTTTGCACCTGTTACTAGACTTGAAGCTATTCGCATATTGCAAACTTATGCTAACCATCATAATATCATCTTATATCAAATGGATGTGAGAAGTGCATTCCTCAATGGTAAGCTTGAGGAAGAAGTATATGTTGCTCAACCCTAGGTTTTGAAGATCCTAAGCATCCTGACAAAGTCTTTAGACTCAACAAGGCCCTTTATGGCCTCAAACAGGCCCCTCGGGCGTGTTATGATACACTGAAGGAATTCATCATGAAGAAAGGCTTCAAACTCGGTTTACTTGACCCAACTCTTTTCACCAAAACTTATGATGATGAATTATTCATCTGCCAAATATATGTGGATGATATTTGTTGGGGAACGAAGTAATTTCAAAAAAATTCCTACGCACACACAAGATCATGGTGATGCATAGCAACGAGAGGGGAGAGTGTTGTCCACGTACCCTCGTAGACCGTAAGCGGAAGCGTTATGACAACGCGGTTGATGTAGTCATACGTCTTCACGATCGACCGATCCTAGTACCGAACGTACGACACCTCCGCGATCTGCACACGTTCAGCTCGGTGACGTCCCACGAAGTCACGATCCAGTAGAGCTTTGAGGGAGAGCTTCGTCAGCACGACGACGTGATGACGCTCATGATGAAGTTACCGGCGCAGGGCTTCGCCTAAGCACTACAACGATATGACCGGGGTGTATTATGGTGGAGGGGGGCACCGCACACGGCTAAAAGATCAATGATCAACTTGTTTGTCTATGGGGTGCCCCCTGGCCACGTATATAAAGGATGGAGGGAGGAGGAGGCCGGCCCTCATAGGGCGCGCCCAAAGTGTGGAGTCCTACTAGGACTCCCTAGTCCTAGTAGGATTCCACCTCCAACATGGAATAGGAAAAAGGGAAGGGAGAAGGAGAAGGAAAGAAGGGGCACCCCCTTTCCTAGTCCAATTCGGACCAGTCCATGGGGAAGGGGCACGGCCACCCTTGAGGCCTTTCTCTCCTTTCCCGTATGGCCCATTAAGGCCCAATACGAATTCCCGTAACTCTCCAGTACTCCGAAAAATACGTGAATCACTCGAAACCTTTCCGATGTCCGAATATATCCTTCCAATATATCGATCTTTATGTCTCGACCATTTCGAGACTCCTCGTCATGTCCCCGATCTCATCGGGACTCCGAACAAACTTCGGTCATCAAATCACATAACTCATCATACAAATCATCACAGAACGTTAAGCGTGCGGACCCTATGGGTTCGAGAACTATGTAGACATGACCGAGACTCATCTCCGATCAATAACTAATAGCGGAACCTGAATGCTCATATTGGTTCCTACATGTTCTACGAAGATCTTTATCGGTCAAACCGCATAACAACATACGTCGTTCCCTTTGTCATCGGTATGTTACTTGCCCGAGATTCGATCGTCAGTATCTCAATACCTAGTTCAATCTCATTACCGGCAAGTCTCTTTACTCGTTCCATAATGCATCATCCCGCAATTAACTCATTAATCACATTGCTTGCAAAGCTTATAGTGATGTGCATTACCGAGAGGGCCCAGAGATACCTCTCCGACAATCGGAGTGACAAATCATAATCTCGATCTATGCCAACTCAACAAGTACCATCGGAGACACCTGTAGAGCATCTTTATAATCACCCAGTTACGTTGTGATGTTTGATAGCACACAAGGTGTTCCTCCGGTATTCGGGAGTTGCATAATCTCATAGTCTGAGGAACATGTATAAGTCATGAAGAAAGCAGTAGCAATGAAACTGTAACAATCATAATGCTAAGCTAACGAATGGGTCTTGTCCATCACATCATTCTCCTAATGATGTGATCTCATTTATCAAATGACAACACATGTCTATGGTTTAGGAAATATAACCATCTTTGATAAACGAGGTAGTCAAGTAGAGGCATACTAGGGATACTTTGTTTTGTCTATGTATTCACACATGTACTAAGTTTCCGGTTAATACAATTCTAGCATGAATAATAAACATTTATCATGAAATAAGGAAATAAATAATAACTTTATTATTGCCTCTAGGGCATATTTCCTTCAGTCTCCCACTTGCACTAGAGTCAATTATCTAGTTCACATCGCCATGTGATTTATCACCAATAGTTCACATCACCATGTGATTAACACACATAGTTCACATCATCATGTGACCAACACTCAAAGGATTTACTAGAGTCAGTAATCTAGTTCACATCGCCATGTGATTAACATCCAAAGAGTACTACGGTGTGATCATGTTTTGCTTGTGAGAGAAGTTTAGTCAACGGGTCTGCCAAATTCAGATCCGTATGTATTTTGCAAATTTCTATGTCTACAATGCTCTGCACGGAGCTACTTTAGCTAATTGCTCCCACTTTTAATATGTATCTGAATTGTGACTTAGAGTCATCTAGATCGGTGTCAAAGCTTGCATCGAGAACTCTTTACGATGAACTCTTTATCACCTCCATAACCGAGAAATATTTCCTTAGTCCTCTAAGGATAATTTTGACCGCTGTCTAGTGATCTACTCCTAGATCAAAATTGTACTCCCTTGCCAAACTCAGGGCAGGGTATACAATAGGTCTGGTACACAACATGGCATACTTTATAGAACCTATGGCTGAGGCATAGGGAATGGCTTTCATTCTCTCTCTATCTTCTGCCGTGGTCGTGCTTTGAGTCTTACTCAACTTCACACCTTGCAACTCAGGCAAGAACTCCTTCTTTGACTATTCCAGTTTGAACTACTTCAAAAACTTGTCAAGGTATGTACTCATTGAAAAAACTTATCAAGCGTCTTGATCTATCTCTATAGATCTTGATGCTCAATATGTAAGCAGCTTCACCGAGGTCTTTCTTTCAAAAACTCCTTTCAAACACTCCTTTATGCTTTCCAGAAAATTCTACATTATTTCCGATCAACAATATGTCATTCACATATACTTATCAGAAATGATGTAGTGCTCCCACTCACATTCTTGTAAATACAGGCTTCACCATGAGTCTATATAAAACTATATGCTTTGATCAACTTATCAAAGTATATTCCAACTCCGAGATGCTTGCACCAGTCCATAGATGGATCGCTGGAGCTTGCATATTTTGTTAGCACCTTTAGGATCGACAAAACCTTCTGGTTGTATCACATACAATTCTTCTTTAAGAAATCCATTAAGGAATGCAGGTTTGACATCCATTTGCCAAATTTCATAAAATGCGGCAATTGCTAACATGATTCAGACAGACTTTTAAGCATCGATACAAGTGAGAAAATCTCATCGCAGTCAACACCTTGAACTTGTCAAAAACATTTTTGCGACGATTCAAGCTTTGCAGATAGTAACACTACTATCAGCGTCCGTCTTCCTCTTGAAGATCCATTTATTCTCTATTGCTTGCCGATCATCGGGCAAGTCAACCAAAGTCCATACTTTGTTCTCATACATGGATCCCATCTCAGATTTCATGGCCTCAAGCCATTTCGCGGAATCTGGGCCCACCATTGCTTCCTCATAGTTCGTAGGTTCATCATGATCAAGTAACATGACCTCCAGAACAAGATTACCGTACCACTCTGGTGCGGATCTTACTCTGGTTGACCTACGAGGTTCAGTAGTAACTTTATCTAAAGTTATATGATCATCATCATTAGCTTCCTCACTAATTGGTGTAGGAGTCACAGGAACTGATTTCTGCGATGAACTACTTTCCAATAAGGGAGCAGGTATAGTTACCTCATCAAGTTCTACTTTCCTCCCACTCACTTCTTTCGAGAGAAACTCCTTCTCTAGAAAGGATCCATTCTTAGCAACAAAGATCTTGCCTTCGGATCTATAATAGAAGGTGTACCCAACAGTCTCTTTTGGGTATCCTATGAAGACACATTTCTACGATTTGGGTTCGAGCTTATCAGGTTGAAGCTTTTTCACATAAGCATCGCAGCCTCAAACTTTAAGAGACGACAACTTGGGTTTCTTGCCAAACCACAGTTCGTAAGGTGTCGTCTCAACGGATTTAGATGGTGCCCTATTTAACGGGAATGCAGCCGTCTCTAATGCATAACCCCAAAACGATAGTGGTAAATCGGTAAGAGACATCATAGATTGCACTATATCCAATAAAGTACGGTTATGACGTTCGGACACACCATTATGCTGTGGTGTTCCAGGTGGCATGAGTTTGTGAAACTATTCCACATTGTTTTAATTGAAGGCTAAACTCGTAACTCAAATATTTGCCTCTGCGATCAGATCGTAGAAACTTTATTTTCTTGTTACGGTGATTCTCTACTTCACTCTGAAAATCTTTGAACTTTTCAAGTGTTCCAGACATGTGTTTCATCAAGTAGATATACACATATCTGCTCAAATCATCTGTGAAGGTCAGAAAACAATGATACTCACCGTGAGCCTCAACACTCATTGGACCGCATACATCGATATGTATTATTTTCAATAAGTCAGTGGCTCGCTCCATTATTCCGGAGAACGGAGTCTTAGTCATCTTGCGCATGAGGCATGGTTCGCAAGCATCAAGTGATTCATAATCAAGTGATTCCAAAAGCCCATCAGCTTGGAGTTTCTTCATGCGCTTTACACCAATATGACCTAAACGGCAGTGCCACCAATATGTTGCACTATCATTATCAACTTTGCATCTTTTGGCATCAATATTATGAATATGTGTATCAACACGATCGAGATTCAATAAACCATTTATTTTGAGTGTATGACCATAGAAGGTTTTATTCATGTAAACAGAACAACAATTATTCTTTGACTTAAATGAATAACCGTATTGCAGTAAATATGATCTAATCATATTCATGCTCAACACAAACACCAAATAACATTTATTTTAGGTTCAACATTAATCCTAAAGGTAAAGGGACTGTGCGATAGTGATCTTATCATCCTTGGAATCATTTCCAACACACATCGTCACCTCGCCCTTAACTAGCCTCTGTTTATTTTGTAACTCTTGTTTCGAGTTACTACTCTTAGCAACTGAACTAGTATCAAATACTGAGGGGTTGCTATAAACACTAGTAAAGTACACATCAATGACATGTACATCAAATATAACTTTGTTCACTTTGCCATCCTTTTTATCCGCCAAATACTTGGGGCAGTTCGCTTCAAAGGACCAGTCCTTTGCAAGAGAAGCACTTAGTCTCGTGCTTAGGTCTATACTTGGGCTTCTTCACTTGAGAAGCAACTTGCTTGCCGTTCTTCTTGAAGTTCCCCTTCTTCCCTTTGCCCTTTTCTTGAAACTAGTGGTCTTGTCAACCATCAACACTTGATGCTTTTCTTGATTTCTACCTTCGTCGATTTCAGCATCACGAAGAGCTTGGGAATCGTTTCTGTTTTCCCTTGCATATTATAGTTCATCACGAAGTTCTAGTAACTTGGTGATAGTGACTAGATAACTCTGTCAATCACTATCTTATCTGGAAGATTAACTCCCACTTGATTCAAGTGATTGTAGTACTCAGACATTCCGAGCACATGCTCACTAGCTGAGCTATTCTCCTCCATCTTGTAGGCAAAGTACTTGTCAAGGTCTCATACCTTTCGACATGGGCATGAGTCTGAAATACTAATTTCAACTCTTGGAACATCTCATATGCTCCGTGGCATTCAAAACGTCTTTGAAACCCTGATTCTAAGCCGTAAAGCATGGTGCACTAAACTATCAAGTAGTCATCATATCGAGTTTGCCAAACGTTCATAACGTCTGCATCTGCTCCTACAATCGGTCTGTCACCTAGCAGTGCATCAAGGACATAATTCTTCTGTGCAGCAATGAGGATAATCCTCAGATCACGGATCCAATCCGCATCATTGCTACTAACATCTTTCAACTTAGTTTTCTCTAGGAACATATCAAAAATAAAACAGGGGAGCTAAACACGAGCTATTGATCTACAACATAGATATGCAAATACTATCAGGACTAAGTTCATGATAAATTAAAGTTCAATTAATCATATTACTTAAGAACTCCCACTTAGATAGACATCCCTCTAGTCATCTAAATGATCACGTGATCCATATCAACTAAACCATGTCTGATCATCACGTGAGATGGAATAGTTTTCAATGGTGAACATCACTATGTTGATCATATCTACTATATCATTCACGCTCGACCTTTCGGTCTCCTGTGTTCCGAGGCCATATCTGCATATGCTAGGCTCGTTAAGTTTAACCCGAGTAGTCCGCGTGTGCAAAACTGGCTTGCACCCATTGTATGTGAACGTAGAGCTTATCACACCCGATCATCATGTGGTGTCTCGGCATGACGAACAGTCGCAACAGTGCATACTCAAGGGAGAACACTTATACCTTGAAATTTAGTGATAGATCATCTTATAATGCTACCGCCGAACTAAGCAAAATAAGATGCATAAAGGATAAACATCACATGCAATCAAAATATGTGACATGATATGGCCATGATCGTCTTGCGCCTTTGATCTCCATCTCCAAAGTACCGTCATGATCTCTATCGTCACTGGCATGACACCATGATCTCTATCATCTTGATCTCTATCAATGTGTCGTCATATGGTCGTCTCGCCAACTATTGCTTTTGCAACTATTGCTATCGCATAGCGATAAAGTAAAGCAATTACATGGCACTTGCATCTTATGCAATAAAGAGACAACCATAAGGCTCCTGCCAGTCGTTGATAATTTAAAAAACATGATCATCTCATACAATAAAATTTAGCATCATGTCTTGACCATATCACATCACAACATGCCCTGCAAAAACAAGTTAGACGTCCTCTACTTTGTTGTTGCAAGTTTTACATGGCTGCTACAGGCTAAGCAAGAACCATTCTTACCTACGCATCAAAACCACTACGATATTTCGTCGAGTATGTGCTGTTTTAACCTTCAACAAGGACTAGGCGTAGCCACACTCGATTCAACAAAAGTTGGAGAAACTGACACCCGCAAGCCACCTGTGTGCGAAGCACGTCGGTGGAACCAGTCTCGCGTAAGCGTACGCGTAATGTCGGTCCAAGCCGCTTCATCCAACAATACCGCCGAATCAAAGTATGACATGCTGGTAAGCAGTATGACTAGTATCGCCCACAACTCACTTGTGTTCTACTCGT
Source organism: Aegilops longissima (assembly GCA_021605205.1). NCBI lineage: Eukaryota > Viridiplantae > Streptophyta > Magnoliopsida > Poales > Poaceae > Aegilops > Aegilops longissima. The sequence goes on from CM038679.1 coordinate 133,976,387, forward strand.
GCATATAACATCTACGCATAACCCTGGCTCGGATGCCACTGTTGGGGAACGAAGTAATTTTAAAAAAATTCCTACGCACACACAAGACTGGTGATGCATAGCAACGAGAGGGGAGTGTTGTCCATGTACCCTCGTAGACCGTAAGTGGAAGTGTTATGACAACGCGGTTGATGTAGTCGTACATCTTCACGATCGACCGAGCCTAGTACCGAACGTACGGCACCTCCGCGATCTGCACATGTTCAGCTCGGTGACGTCCCACGAACTCACGATCTAGTAGAGCTTCGAGGGAGAGCTTCATCAGCACGACGGAATGATGACGCTGATGATGAATTTACAGGCGCAGGGCTTCGCCTAAGCACTACGACGATATGACCGAGGTGGATTATGGTGGAGGGGGGGCACCGCACACGGCTAAAAGATCAATGATCAACTTATTTGTCTATGGGGTGCCCCCTGGCCACGTATATAAAGGATGAAGGGAGGAGGAGGCCGGCCCTCACAGGGCGTGCCCAAAGTGTGGAGTCCTATTAGGACTCCCTAGTCCTAGTAGGATTCCACCTCCCACATGGTATAAGAAAAAGGGAAGGGAGAAGGAGAAGGAAGGAAGGGGGCGCCCCTTTTCCCTAGTCCAATTCGGACCAGTCCATGGGGAAAGGGCGCAGCATCCCTTGAGGCCTTTCTCTTCTTTCCCGTATGGCCCATTAAGGTCCAATACGAATTTCCGTAACTCTCCGATACTCCGAGAAATACCCGAATCACTCGGAACCTTTCCGATGTCCGAATATAGCCTTCCAATATATCGATCTTTACATCTCAACCATTTCGAGACTCCTCGTCATGTCCCCGATCTCATCCGGGACTCAGAACAAACTTCGGTCATCAAATCACATAACTCATCATACAAATCGTCACAGAACGTTAAGCGTGCGGACCTTACGAGTTCGAGAACTATGTAGACATGACCGAGACTCATCTCCGGTCAATAACCAATAGCGGAACCTAGATGCTCATATTGGTTCCTACATATTCTACGAAGATCTTTATCGGTCAAACCGCATAACAACATACGTTGTTCCCTTTGTCATCGGTATGTTACCTGCCCGAGATTCGATCGTTGGTATCTCAATACCTAGTTCAATCTCATTACCGGCAAGTCTCTTTACTCGTTTCGTAATGCATCATCCCGCAATTAACTCATTAGTCAAATTGCTTGCAAGGCTTATAGTGATGTGCATTACCGAGAGGGCCCAGAGATACCTCTCCGACAATCGGAGTGACAAATCCTAATCTCGATCTATGCCAACTCAACAAGTACCATCGGAGACACCTGTAGAGCATCTTCATAATCACCCAGTTACGTTGTGAAGTTTGATAGTACACAAGGTGTTCCTACGGTATTCGGGAGTTGCATATTCTCATAGTCTGAGGAACATGTATAAGTCATGAAGAAAGCAGTAGCAATGAAACTGTAACGATCATAATGTTAAGCTAACAAATGGGTCTTTTCCATCACATCATTCTCCTAATGATGTGATCTCGTTTATCAAATGACAACACATGTCTATGGTTTAGGAAACATAACCATCTTTGATAAACGAGGTAGTCAAGTAGAGGCATAATAGGGACACTTTGTTTTGTCTATGTATTCACACATGTACTAAGTTTCTGGTTAATACAATTCTAGCATGAATAATAAACATTTATCATGAAATAAGGAAATAAATAATAACTTTATTATTGCCTCTAGGGCATATTTCCTTCAATATTATCTTTGGTTGTATTGACGAACATTACCGTGATGAATTTGGATACATGATGCGTGAGGAATATCAAATGTCTATGATGGGAGAATTGAAATTCTTCTTAGGTCTCCAAATTCGTCAACAACGCAATGGCATCTTCATATCTCAAGAGAAATACCTCAAGGATGTACTGAGGAAATTCGGCATGCAAGATTGCAAAGGCGTTATGCCCACAAATGGCCATCTATGCATCGATGAAAATGGTAAAGACTTCGATCAAAAGGTATACAACTCCATGATTGGCTATTTATTGTATCTATGTGCATCTAGGCCAGATATTATGCTTAGTGTTTGCATGTGTGCCCGTTTCAAGCTACACCGAAGGAATCGCACCACAAGGTTGTGAAACATATTCTTCGATATCTAGCTCACACTCCAACACTTGGATTATGGTATCCCAAGGGCTTGGATTTTGATCTCATTGGATATTCTGACTCTGACTATGCTAGTGATTGAGTGGATTGCAAGTCAACATCAGGCACATGCCATCAGGCACATGCCATTTTCTCGGACGATCCTTAGTATGTTGGTCCTCGAAGAAACAGAACTATGTATTACTGTCTACTGCTGAAGCTGAGTACATTGCTGCTGGTGCTTGCTGTGCTCAATTGCTGTGGATGAAGCAAACCCTCAAGGACTATGGCATCAATTTGAAGAATGTGCCTCTCTACTAAGACAATGAGAGTGCCATCAAGATTGCTCACAAACCAGTTCAGCACTCGAAGACAAAGCACATCCAGATTCGTCATCATTTTCTTCGAGATCATGTGTTGAAGGGCGACATCTCCATCGACCACGTGAAGACTGAAGAACAGCTGGCAGATATCTTCACAAAGGCCTTGGATGAGAAGAGATTTAGCAAGTTGCGGTGTGAGCTAAATATCTTAGAATCTTCGAATGTTCTTTGTAAAGACACACATCCTAACACTTATGCAAAATTGATGACTTAGATGTGCAACACACGAAGTAACATTTTTCTTCAATCAATGAAGACTAACCCTCTATGTGTGAAGGAATTAATGAAGAATTTGATTCTCAGAGCCCTACGAAAATTGTACGTGGTGTCTGAAATCACCATTCTTATACGGTGGGTCACGCCACCAACCAAAGTTGAAAATCTTCAAATTTGAGTTTTTCTTCATTTTGCAAATTCTTCAAATTTTCAAATTCCTCATGGTTGCAATTTCTTCAACTTTTCGACTGGTGTTCTTCATTGAATTTTTGTTCAACTCCGTCCGTTCACAAATTCTTCATGTAAGTTCTATTTCAAACCCGTTCAAAATCTTCATTGTGTCCTTAACAGCTGAAGAATTTTGGAACGAAACTTTAATTTTTCCTATCCAATTTTTGGTTGTTGCCGCTCAAACCGTTCCACTTCGCATGATGGATTAAACTACTCACCCACGATCCCCCACGATCTCCACCTCTCAGTACATGGGTGACACATGTCGTTAGAATAGCAAGGGTCAGGGGCATGTTCATCCAAAATCTTCGGGCGAGCAGTTTTTCACTTCGGCTATAAATACCCCTCACCCTCCTCAGACATCATTTACTCCGCTCGGTCTCACTCCCCTCGCTCGAGCTCTCAGACCTAGCATCGCCGCTAACTTCCAACATCGCCGGTGAGGAAGAGCTTCACTGCCTCGACCTAGGTCCCCCGTCTGATACATCTCCGTCGTATCTACTTTTCCAAACACTTTTGCCCTTGTTTTGGACTCTAACTTGTATGATTTGAATGGAACTAACCCGGACTAACGTTGTTTTCAGCAGAATTGCCATGATGTTGTTTTATGTGCAAAAAACAAAATTTCTCGGAATGACCTGAAACTCCACGGAACATCTTAGAAAAAATAATAAAAATCCTCACCAAAGATGAAGACCAGAGGGCCCACACCCTGTCCACGAGGGTGGGGGGCGCCCCCCCTCCAGGGCGCGCCCCCTACCTCATGGGCCCCCTGGAGACCCTCCGACGCCAACTCCAACTCTATATATTTGGTTTCGGAGAGAAAAAAATCAGAGAGAAGAAATCATCGCATTTTACGATACGGAGCCGCCGCCAAGCCCTAAAACCTCTCAGGGGGGCTGATCTGGAGTCCGTTCGGGGCTCCGGAGAGGGGGATTCGTCGCCGTCGTCATCATCAACCATCCTCCATCACAATTTCATGATGCTCACCACCATGTGTGAGTAATTCCATCGTAGGCTTGCTGGACGGTGATGGGTTGGATGAGATCTATCATGTAATCGAGTTAGTTTTGTTTGGGTTTGATCCCTAGTATCCACTATGTCCTGAGATTGATGTTGCTATGACTTTGCTATGCTTAATGTTTTTCACTAGGGCCTGAGTGCCATGATTTCAGATCTAAACCTATTATGTTTTCATGAATATATGTGAGTTCTTGATCCTATCTTGCAAGTCTATAGTCACCTATTATGTGTTATGATCCGACAACCCCGTAGTGACAATAATCGGGATACTTCTCGGTGATGACAATAGTTTGAGGAGTTCATGTATTCACTAAGTGCTAATGCTTTGTTCCGGTTCTCTATTAAAAGGAGGCCTTAATATCCCTTAGTTTCCATTAGGACCCCGCTGCCACGGGAGGGTAGGACAAGAGATGTCATGCAAGTTCTTTTCCATAAGCACGTATGACTATATTCGGAATACATGCCTACATTACATTGATGAATTGGAGCTAGCTAGTTCTGTGTCACCCTATGTTATGACTGTTACATGATGAACCGCATCCGGCATAATTATCCATCACCGATCCAATGCCTACGAGCTTTCCATATATTGGTTTACGCTTATTTACTTTCTCGTTGCTATTGTTACAATCACTACAAAACACCAAAAATATTACTTTTGCTTTCATTACTCTTTTGTTACCGTTACCACTACTATCATACTACTTTGCTACTAAATACTTTGCTGCAGATATTAAGTTATCCAAGTGTGGCTGAATTGACAACTCAGTTGCTAATACTTGAGAATATTCTTTGGCTCCCCTTGTGTCGGATCAATAAATTTAGGTTGAATACTTTACCCTCGAAAGCTGTTGCGATCCCCTAGACTTGTGGGTTATCAAGACCAATTTCTGGCGCCGTTGCCGGGGAGCATAGCTCTATTCTTTGAGTCACTTGGGATTTATATCTGCTGGACACTATGAAGAATTTGAAAGACGCTAAGACAAAAATTTATCCCTCAACTACGAGGGGAGGTAAGGAACTGCCATCTAGCTCGCACTTGATTCACCTTCTCGTTATGAGTAAGCTTGCGACACCTAAACCTGCTTCGCTATTCGCTCGATATGTCGCATGTTATTGATGATGCCACTCGCTATGCATGATACTTATGACGAAACTACTTCTATGCTTGATACTACTGTGCCTCTTGGTGAATTTCTTGATGAACAAATTGCTAGGGCTAGAGACAAAGAAATTATTGAAACTGATTATATTGATGAAAGTGATGATGAAGATATGCCTTTTATTCCTAAAGGTTATGTTTTTGATATGGAATTTTCTGCAGCTATTTTAGCTTGTAAAGATAGATATGAGCTCAAGAGGTTATTAGCTAATTGGAATAAGCAATCTCTTAAAGATAGAATGAAAGCTGACCCTGCTTTTGCTACCTCACCTATTTGTGTTCCCGATAAGGATTATGAATTCTCTGATGATCCTGATATAATTACCTTGGTTGAATCTGATCCTTTTTATGGCTATGAATCTGAAACTGTTGTGGCACATCTTACTAAATTAAATGATATAGCCACCCTGTTCACTAATGATGAGAGATCTCGCTACTTTTATATCCTTAAAATATTTCCGTTCTCATTAAAGGGTGATGCTAAGATATGGTTTAATTCTCTTGATCCTGGTTAAAGCGTAGTCCCTGTGATATGATTTATTACTTCTCCGCTAAATATTTCCTGCTCATAAGAAACAAGCTGCTTTAAAGGAAATATACAACTTTGTGCAAATTGAAGAAGAGAGTCTCCCACAAGCTTGGGGGAGGCTTCTCAAGTTACTTAATGCTTTGCGTGATCATCCTCTTAAGAAAAATGAAATACTTGATATCTTTTATAATGGACTAACCGATGCTTCCAGAGATTACCTGGATAGTTGTGTTGGTTCTGTTTTCAGGGAAAGAACACCGGATGAAGCTAAAATTCTATTGAATAATATGTTGACAAATGAAAATAATTGGGCACCTCCTGAGCCTCCTGAAGCCAGTGTGCAGTCTGAAGATCAATCCCGTATCTCCAAGAATACGGAGAAGAGAAAGAAAATTGTCAAGAATACTGAACTGACACTGACTCCTGCTGCCATTCTGCGTGAAGAGCACATTGATCTATCCAGTGATGAAGACCTTGCAGATGATGCCCTTGAGCAATTTATCAAGAGCAAAGAAGAAGCAGAAATCTTCAACAATTTGCCTCTCTTTGATGTGGCAATCATCCATCACTTCATTGATGAATGGTTTGACACCCCAAACATCAGCTTTGAAGATCTGCAACTTCCTATTGGCCTCAGCGTCTCCTTCAATGGAGCCATTGCTTCTGAGCTAGCTCTTGCTCAGCGCATTGTTGAACTGAAGCATAAGATTGACTATGACAAGGCTCATTTCAAGAAGCATATGGCTGCACTCAGCGTGCAAGACGTCAAAAACTTCAAGGTCATGCTGCACGACCTCAAGGAAGCCTTTGTCAAGAAGCGTGAAGAAGACAGAGGCTCTCGTGAGCGCATGAAGAGTCTGGCTGAAAGTGTGTGCTTGCCTACAATGAGGCTGAGAAGCGCAAGGCTCTTGGCCGTCCTGGCATTGACCCTAGAATGGCTGCAAAGAGAAAGAAGTCTTCAACTGACCAAGCTGCACCTTCAAGACAAGAAGAACCCCGCATAGTCTTCCCAAGCAGCTTGACTGGCTCGAAGCCAAAGGTCCGGTCAACCGCTTCTGAACAGAAGAAGACGAGGGCTGCCGAGGCTGAAGCCAGAAAAAGGAAACTTCCTGAAGCCTCTGATGCTGCTCCCTCCAAGAAGAAGCTTAAGATCAAGAAGAATCGGGCTGCTCCCACAGAGCCCTTGGTTGTTGAACCCATTTCGATTGGTTCGCCCCGCGTCGCAACCCAAGAACTTCAGATGACTGTTCATGAGCCTGCTTCCACAGAGGCTCACGAAGTGAAGAGATTCTAGCAGTTGATCCCATCATCGCTGAAGACATTGGTCATCATGACAATGTTGAAGATGATGAAGTTCTTCCTAATCGAGTACAATGTGGTATCATCGCTGCTTAAATGCGAACAGCGAACTCATCAGAATTGGTCGTCCTCTGACGCCAATTGCTCAGGATGCTTCATGGGTTGATCGCCCGCAACAAGACAACTCCCCTAGTACTCCCCAACAACAAGTCACTCCCTAACAACAAGTCACTCCCCAACAACAACAGCAAGAAGAAGAGGAAGACTTTGAGGCCCAGGCAACCCCATCTCCAAAGGTGTCGCCAGCATTTCGCAGGCTTCGCAAAGGTCAAAGGCCTCAAGTCCCTCTTTCGAGCGTTCCAGAAGGAGAAGTACACCACCAACCTGTTGCACGTCAAGTGTTTCGAAGCCACCCAACTGTGAATGTCTCGTATGCGAAGCCAAAGCTGCTGAAGACAATCCGCTGCATCACCAAGACACCCAAGAAGAAGAAGAACGTGTCCCTACACCCCTCAGAATCAAGAAGTTATACTGATATCAACGTGCGATTGCCCGACCCTCCAGCTCCTCAAGTGGAGGTTGAAAACATTGAGGCTGCCACCTCCAACACCAATGAAGCCAATGACGTGATCATGGCTGAAGCAAATGTGGAGCCTGCACCAACAGCTCCCGAAGCCAATGAAGGAAATGTGCTCGGTTAATGAGGCAATCGCTGCTCCGGAGCATCTGGCGAGCAGCTCAAGCCTCGCTTGTTGCCATTGCTCCAGCCCGCCACCAAGGCCCTACACAATTGAGCAAGCATACAACTATGGTGAGCTAGTCACGAGAAGATGGCATGTTCTCGTCCCTCCGCCTCATGCCTCGGGTCCTCGGGCCTCGACTATCATATTGCACATAGGCCTCAGTCCGAAGCGAAGCCAAGGCGCCAAGGTTTCCGAGCATCGCCACCTCTCTTGGTTCTTTCAATGCAAATGGCTTCAAAGCCCACAACACTTTCTTTGACAAAGGCAAAGAACCCCTACACAAGGCCAAGGATATCATCCGACCGCTTCGAGCTATCCGCAACGGCTATTACTCATGCGCTCAGATGATCAAGGGTGCATTTTCCTCATATGCGCCTCGACATGAAGCCATTGTCGGACTGCCGTGCTTAGAAGAAGCACTTGATTGCTTTCGTGATGCAGTGTCTGCTTGGTTTCAGAATGCATAAAGAACACCGGAATGAAGAACTAGTGCTTCAATTCTATGCTACCCTCCACATCCATGGCTACAACCGAGATACAAAGACATGGGTTCTCGAGTGGATGACAGAAATGTTCATCATGAAGCCAAAGCTCTTGACATCATTGAGCTCACAGCCTACCCACTCCCGGAGAGCTGTTTGAACTCGATGTCAACTCCACCGCGATGCTTTCGAGAGCATATTTCATAAGCCGAGCCCGACATGAGTCGGATGTTGAGCATGATGAAGCCATCGCCACATGACGCTGAATACCCTCAAGACTTCTTTGTTGATGACCTTGAGTATCTGCCTCATACAATATATCACATCATCAGGCGAACTCTATGGCCTATCAAAGGGCATTCATCATCTGCAAAGCTTGAAGGAGCAATGAAGACATTGGTCTTCTACATCCTCAATGGCATCAGCTTCAATACACAAGAATTCTTCATCCGACAATTGGCTGCGTCTGGATCTGATCTATTTGGTTTGAAATTTTATGCTCCATGGGTCATGCGCCTCATCAAGATGCACTCTGCTATCAACTATCAGCCCTCCGCCGCAATCATCCGATCTTTCTACCGAGGTTGATATGTCCATTGAAGCCATATACCCCGAGCCTGCCAAAACGCCACTTTGTCTTCGTAATGCAGATCACCATAGCTTCTCTCAACCCATGGAAGGCGCCCCAGAAAGTATCACGTGTCTATCCTCCGGCTGGGAACACACGTCGCCTCATCGCGGCGCAGATCGAAGCCACCGAGAGCACAATTGGCCAAAGGCCTCTAAGCGCCTCGAGTCCTCAATGATCGAGAACTTCTTGTGGCGCTGCATCAAAAACAAGATAAGCATCACTCCTGGCTCAGCGACAAATGCAAAGCCTCTTGGTGGACGCCAATCGCATTCAAACCTTGCCACCAAGAATGCTTTTGTCACTCATGAGGCCTGTCGGCGATCATGGAAGAGTTTGACCCCGCTTTCGGTCAAGCAGATCTTCAAGACGATGGCTTCATCGAACGCTTCAAGTTTGACTCCTCCTCCACGGAATGCAGTCCTACGATTTAACTCCATCACTTGAAGACTCGACTATTCTTCCTCCATGCAACTGCCAATGCCAGAGTGATCAATGATGAAGATGATGCTACTTCACCGCCCCTACTTCGCGCGAATCGACATCGCACCAAGCTCGCTCGCACCGCCAACCAACAACGACAACCCTGCTGCATCATCTACTTCAAGAGGACGAGTAGATGCTCTATGTCTTCAAACCTTTTGGTCCTTCATTGACAAAAGGGGAGAAGCATATGAGTTTGATAGTCTTCAAGCGGGTTCATAAGGGCGGTTGCATAATATTTTTCCTAGTGTTTACAACTCTCGCTTCGATACATTTGGTTCTTTGAGTTGTAACACTTAAACTCGATGGTAAATCGCTACTTATTTGCTTTACTGCAGTGCGATGATAAATTCCGCATGTGCGACGATAACTTCCGCACCTAGATCATTCTGCAGACGTCCATTTTTCATTATGCACGTCATTCTCTTAGCTATATCATTTCATGCATGATGAATTATCTTCATAAGTTGAAGAGGATCTCCACAAGTACAACCTGCCATGTGCATTTGCATTCCAAAAGCAAACTACTTATATGCACATCTTCAGGGGGAGCCTTTGCCACTTATGAAGACAATTCCCTATCCTTTACAATTTCACATATTTTATCCCCGTTGAAAACTTCAACCAGTTTGTCATCAATCACCAAAAAGGGGGAGATTGTAAGTGCATCTAGTGCCACCCCTAGTTGGTTTTGGAGTATTGACGACAAATGTGGTTGAGGGACTAATGCGTTTGTGAGAATTGCAGGATAACGCAGGTAGTGTCCCTCATTGATTCGGGTTTACCCACCGGAGACGACCCTAAAATGTATGAAGACATTGACGACAATGGTGGTATGTGAAGATATTCACATTGAAGACTATGACATGAGAAGACATTAAGTGAAGACTATGGAGCGTGAAGACTGTGTCGTTTCGTTGTTTCCTTTTCTTCTTTGTTGAGTCATAGGAACCACCGTACTGTTAAGTGGGGTCCAAGTGATCATAGTAAGAATGACTGAAGTTGTGACGCCCCCGATTTAATCGTACACTAATCATACACGCAAATGTGTACGATCAAGATCAGGGACTCACGGGAAGATATCACAACACAACTCTACAAATAAAATAAGTCATACAAGCATCATAATACAAGCCAGGGGCCTCGAGGGCTCGAATACAAATGCTCGATCATAGACGAGTCAGCGGAAGCAACAATATCTGAGTACAGACATAAGTTAAACAAGTTTGCCTTAAGAAGGCTAGCACAAACTGGGATACAGATCGAAAGAGGAGCAGGCCTCCGCTGGGATCCTCCTAGGTTACTCACCGGTCGTCGTCGTGGGCTACACGTAGTAGTAGGCACCTCCAGAGTAGTAGTCGCCATCGACGGTGGCGTCGCCCCGGCTCCATAGTCTGTTGCAGCAATCGAGTAGAGGTAGGGGAAAAGGGGAACAAGGCAACCGTGAGTACTCATCCAAAGTACTGCAAGCAAGGAGCTACACTACATATGCATGGATATATGTGTAAGGGCCATATCGATGGACTGAGCTGCAGAATGCCGAATAAGAGGGGATAGCTAGTCTTAACGAAGACTACGCTTCGGACACTGTCTTGCAAAGGTAGGAGGGACAAACCAAGTCCTCCAAGTAACATCATATAGCAATAATCCTACCCGCAATCCCTCGCTCATAACCCCGAGCGAGAGCGACCACGGTTGTATCCGCACTTGGAAGGGTGTGTTTTATCACGATCCAGTTCTAGTTGTCATAAGCTCAAGGTACAACTCCAAGTCGTCCTGTTATCAAGATCACGGCTATCCGAATAGATTAACTTCCTGCAGGGTGCACCATCTTACCCAAAGACGCTTGATCCCATTTGGCCGGACACACTTTCTCGGTCATGCCCGCCGCGGAAGATCAACACGCCGCAGCCCCACCTAGGCACAACAGAGAGGCCAACACACCGGTCTAAACCTAAGCGCCAGGGTCGGGCCCATCGCCTCGAAAGCACACTCAAGACGTTGCGACGTGCCGAAGGCACCTAGCCCAAAGAGCGTTCCAGTCCAATCCGGTAGCGCCGCTCGTCCGACGTCTGAAGTGCCGCCGATACCACGACGCCGAGATACCCATAACTACTCCCGCATAGATGGTTAGTGCGTATAAGCTCAGAGCCAACTCAGATCAAATACCAAGACCTCGTTAAGCGTGTTAAGTAACCATGAACGCCGAACAGGCCAGGCCCACCTCTCACCCCTGTAGTCTCAACCTGCCCTGCCGCTCCGCCACAAAGTAACGATCGGGGCCGTCGGGAACCCTGGCCCACCTCTACCGGGATGGAGCCACCCGTCCTTTCAGCCCCCATCTCCTAACAAGATCTCGTAATGTAATCATGTAAAGTATATAGTATATACCGTGATCACCTCCGAGTGATCACGGCCCGTAGTATAGCACGGCAGACGGACAAGAATGTAGGGACACAGATGAAAGTACTAGCAACCTATACTAAGCATATAGGATTGCGTAAGGTAACAATGTATAACAAGGACAAAGGCTATGCAGAAGATAGGAGTATATCGAAAACAAGAATATGCTATACTACTCTAATGCAAGCAGATAGAGAAGAGTAGGCGATATCCGTGATCAAGGGGGGGCTTGCTGGTTGCTCGGCAAGAGAGAGGGGTCGTCGGTGACGTAGTCGATCACAGGACATCAAGATCGGTCTCGGGGTCTACCGGAGAGAAGAGGGGAAGAAACAGTAAATACATAGCGGCAAGTGCATAAATGAGCGAGCTAGACGTGTTCTAACGTAGCACTAGGCGATACCGCGAAGGGGAAACATCCGGAAAGTTTTCCTGTTCCGACGTCTGTCGACAGATGAACCGGAGAGGAAAGTTTGCAGGTTCGATAGGTTAGGGGTGTGTGGCGGACGAACGGATGCGATCCGGATTCGCTACTCGCTCGAGCAACTTTCATGTTGAAAATATTTTAATCCGAGTTACGGATTAAAGGATATGATTTTCTAAAGATTTTTATTAATTTCTGGAGTTTAATTAATTATTTAAATTCAATATTATCCAGAATAGTGTATGCTGACATCATCATGACGTCAGCATGACGTCAGCAGTCAACAGAGGTGTTGACTGGTCAACTGACGTGTGGGTCCCATTCGTCATTGATTGTTTAGTCTAATTAGGGTTTAACTAACTTCATTACTGTTTATTCAAACTAACTAGTTAATTAGACTAATTAAACAGGGTTAATTAACTTAATTAATTCATTAGATAATTAATTAATAATTAATTTTATTAAATCATTTATTTATTTATTATTTTATTTTTAATCTTTTTTTATTTTTTTTATTTTCGTTCGGCGGGGCCCCTAGTCGATGGCCTAGAGGCCATTATGGGGGGTGCTAGAAGTGGGCCGATTCCCAGCCTGCTTGGCGCTTGCCAGCCCGCCTTGGGCGCCGGCCAGGGACGAGGCCACGGCGAGGGCGCTGCTCAGGCACCGGCCGGGGCGGAGGAGGGTGCGGCCAGGGCAGAGGACAGGGCTGGAGCGGGACGGCGGACGGTGCAGTGGGCGAGCACGGTGGAGTGGCGATGGCGTGAGCAGGCGGTGGAGGTAGCAGGACCACAAAGAACGGGCGATGAAGCGGCGAGGCGCTGGCTATGCTGGGCGCGACGCGTGCGTGGTCGAGCTCGGCGCCGGGCACACTGGTCGCGGGCAGAGCCCGAAGCGGCGGCTGCGCTTAGCAGCAGAGACGGCGAGAAAGGCAAGGAGGGAAAGAGAGGCGGGGTTGGCCTCACCGGGTGTGTAGGGAACGGGCGGTGGTGCTCGAGGTGGGGTCGGGACGCCGACGAAGGGAAGCAGGCGGCGGATGAGACGCCCGGCAGGTAGCGACAGTGGGGCGGCGCCAGCAGACGAGATCCTCGGGCAGCAAGGTGGTGGTGGCGGTGGTGGTGGCCGAGGCGGACGGGACGGCCGGTGGAGAAGAGGCGAGAAGCGGCGAGCGGCGGCGCTGGGCTGCTCCGGGCGACGTGGCACGACGGCGGGGCGGGCGATGTCGGGTCCGAGGGGGACGGGTCGGGAGGTTTCATCCCGATCCAGATCGGGATCGGGAGAGGAGGAGGCGTGGGGAGCGAGCGGGGGGGAGGGTGAGTGGGCACGATGGGCTAGGGTTCCCGCGGTGGGGGTTATGGAGGGTTAGGTGGGCGGACGGTTGGGTGGTCACCGGCCGAGGCCCAGTAGCAGAGGGGGTCTTTCTTCCTTTTCTTTTTGTTTTGTTTTGGTTTTGTTTAGACCCTTTCTCTTTATCTATTATATTTCTTTTCTTTTTTACTTGAAGTTTCTTTTAGGTTAGTTTTATAAAATACCAAATGAGCACCTAAATTAGTATTATTAATTAGTCCACAATCACAAAAGTCTAATCCTCAAATAAATTAGTTAGACATTTTATTAATTACAAAAGGTATTTAAACAATTGTTTTCACTATTGTTTTAATCGTTTTAGGGCCTTTATACATTTTATCAAAGTTTGGTTTCTCCACCATAATTACCTAGGTATTATTTGGTTCACCCCGAACATTTAAATCTTAATATTTGAAAACTTTTATCCTTTGCTCGATTTTGAATTTGAAATTCAAACTAGGTTCTGAACTAACGCGAGTTTATCCACAGTAACCGAGGTGACGTGGCATCATTAGTGGGGATTACTGTAGCTTAATTTCCCGGGCGTCACAGAAGTGATGCTCAACCCAAATCCTATGTCTTCGAGCGAAGACAATGAGAGCAAAACTTATCCAGAGTTGGATGAGTCACTTTGCTTGTAGCCCAAGTAAAGTTGCCGTGTGTGTTTGAAATCGACCATTGGAACACGTGTCGGTTCCTTAGTGACCAGGTCATTTTGGACATATCAGATGGGTTGCCTAGTGGCTATAAATAGCCCACCCCTACACCATAAATTGGTGGCTGCTCAGAGTTAGTGCACGGCTTTTGTCGCTTGAGAGCAACCCACCTCAAGCCTTTGAGAGAGAGAAACTTGCGAGGACAAAGCCCAAACACCTAGAGCCAAAGAGTGTTAGGCATCATCAAGTCTTTACGTCTGTAACTGAAGATTTATTATACTTGAGGATTGTGAATCCTCAAGCCGGTTAAGCGTCGCGCTCGAGCATCCAAGAGTCATTGTGGATTGCGGTGAACGAAGTCTGTGAAGGTTCGGAAGTCTACCTTGAAGACTTACTAGAGTGATTGGGCGAGGACTGTGTCCTTAGCTCAAGGGGAATAAGGTGAAGACGCGGTCTTCTCGAAAGTTGAATCTCAGCCTCCCTAACCAGATGTACAGCTTGTCACAAAGAATCGAACTGGTCCAACAAACTCGTGTCTTCAACAAGTGGTGGTTCTATCTTCTCCCCCTCTTTACTTAGAGTTTGTCTTCGTGAAGTCATTGCCTATCTATCATACCTATTTGACTTCATTGCTTGACTACTTTTATTGATTGGCTTCTCACTATCTTCCATCTTGATCCTACTACCAAGCTGCTATTAGTCTTGTACTTTCACGTTATTGCATACTAGACTATGGTTTGCTTGTTGTAGTTTATCTTCCGCTGCATATCAATTAGGTCATTTCTATTGTTTGTCTTTGAAACATCCGTGTTTTGAAGACTTCTCTCAAAATCGCCTATTCACCCCCCTCTAGTCGATAACTAGCACTTTCAAGTGGTCCGTTGCTAGCTTTGGAAGATGGGAGGAGAGACGGTGGTCTTGCAATAGAGAAGAGGGATAGGCGAGACGGTGGTTTTGGAATGGAGATGATGGAGAGGAGAGGAGGTGGTTTTGCAATGGAGAAGAGGGAGAGGCGACACGATGGTTTTGGAATGGAGATGATGGAGAGGAGAGGAGGTGGTTTTGCAATGGAGAAGAGGGAGAGGTGAGACGGTGGTTTTTTAATGGAGATGATGGTGAGGAGAGGAGGTGGTTTTGCAATGGAGAAGAGGGAGAGGAGCGTGCGGCAGCGATTTAGGATTGGACGAGAGGGCCGGAGTGCTGTGACTGGATCAAAATCAAAATCAATTTACCCTTCAATTAAGAAAGTGACCCCACATTAACTAGTCTCCCTTTTATTCTGGGTCATAATTGACCATGATTTTCGCAAATAAAATATATGTTATCGCTGCAAAAATAATATAATTTGAAAGTACATTCAGATACGAACCAAACGATACAATTTTTGGTGACACGCATTCACATTTTGCTTGTCAAATACAGTACGTGGTCAAACTTTGACCCAAAATACGCAAAACAAAAAATACTTCCAGGACCAGCGCCGCTCTTCCGCTCTTCTCTTAAACCACCGCCGCTCCTCTCCTGTTCCAATATAAATCCAGCGCCGCTCCTCTTCTCTTCCATTTCAAAACCACCGCCCCTCCTCTCCTGTTCCAATCCAAAACCAGCGTCGCTCCTCTCCCGTTCTAATCCAAAACCAGCTCTGCTCCTCTCTTCTTCCATTCAAAAACCACCGCCGGCGAGTGAAGGTGTTGTGGAGAAGTAGATAGATGGGGGAGTACAACCGATACGTGAGGATCATAGACGGCGACCCTGTGAAGCTAGCTAGGATGTTGGAGATACAGTCTTGGTTTGACAACAAGGACCAACAAGCGGCGACAGCGACATCCATGGCCAAATATCTGCAACAGAGCGAAAAGGCGGCAATACTCCCGGAGGGAGTCGCGCGGGAGTACATAGAGCTGCTCCTCTGGGCCATGGAGCAAACAGATTCACCGAATTCTATCGTGAGGGAGCGGTGGTGGGAGCCCAATAGTCCGACAGGTTGTGAACTGTCAGGAGGAGCTTAGGGTTGTCAGTATTTGCAGGTTGTGAATTGTGTTTTGTGTTGTGTATTTTGAGAGTACTTTCAGATATGAATGTCTTTTGAATTTCAGATTTGCAGTATTGAACATATGAAGTATTTTATGAATTCTAGATATCTATTTTTAGCACTTAAAAATGTAGTTTCATAGGAGTATAAAAGTGCATAATGTGATTCTCAGAGAAGAAGCGCAAGTTTCAAAGATCGATAAGAAACTCCAAGTTCAGGCCAGATAAGAAAGCGCAACTTTCAAAGGCGTAGCATTTATATTAACATGGCCTTTTCAAACAGTGTTAACATCATGTTGGAAGTTTTATTCATGGTCGAAACTTGAACTACCAGCCAGTTAACATCATGCTGATCAACATTCATGCATAGCACATCATCATATGATGCGCAGTCAAAAAGATATGTTATTTTCAAAATGCCCACACAATGTCGAGTGTGCGAAAAACTGAGAAAACGAGGGACGAAGTTTTGGCAAGTGTTGGACGTGGTGTGCATAAATGACAATTGGGACCCACATGTCAATAAAGGAAGAGGCAAAAAAATTGGAGATATTTTCTCTGCACAGGTGGAATCGAACCCGGGCGGAACAGCTGTCGGGTAGTGTCACTCGGCCACTAGGCTAGTTCAGTTGTTTCGTTACTAATAAGGCACTTCCTCAGGTGGTCGGATCTCCTCCCGCGCCTTTGTGCGCTCGCCGCGATGCCACTGTCTGCCATTGTGAACATGTTGAACCAACGAGAGGAATCTAGAGAGGACAGTACGTGGAGAGGCGGACAGTCGGGACCCACCAGGTCTATGGCCGTACGCAAGCAAGTGCCTCATCAAAAAAATACTTCCTCCTAATGCTATACTGACGTTGGGGCCCACGAGTTTGTCAACATAGTTACATTTTTAGGTGCTTCAACGTAGTTACTATAGGAGATAAATTCACAACGAAGCCGGGGAGCTGGTAGGTATCATTTATTATCACTGGGGCAGCAAGTATCAGCTAGGTTTTGGGCTGCCCCGTCTAGGCTTTCTTTTTTAACATGCGCGGTGATAACCCACAAGTATAGGGGATCGCAACACTTTTCGAGGGTAGAGTATTCAACCCAAATTTATTGATTCGACACAAGGGGAGCCAAAGAATATTCTCAGGTATTAGCAACTGAGTTGTCAATTCAGCCACACCTGGATAACTTAATATCTGCAGCAAAGTATTTAGTAGCAAAGTAATATGATAGTAGTGGTAACGGTAACAAAGGTAACGGAAGCAAAAGTAATATTTTTGGTGTTTTGTAGTGATTGTAACAGTAGCAATAGAAAAGTAAATAAGCAAGAACCAATATAGGAAAAGCTCGTAGGCATTGGATCGGTGATGGAGAATTATGCCGAATGTGGTTCATCATGTAACAGTCATAACATAGGGTGACACCGAACTAGCTCCAATTCATCAATGTAATGTAGGCATGTATTCCGAATATAGTCATACGTGCTTATGGAAAAGAACTTGCATGACATCTTTTGTCCTACCCTCTCGTGGCAGCAGGGTCCTAACGGAAACTAAGGGATATTAAGGCCTCCTTTTAATAGAGAACCGGAACAAAGCATTAGCACATAGTGAATACATGAACTCCTCAAACTATGGTCATCACCAGGAGTGGTCCCGATTATTGTCACTTCGGGGTTGCCGGATCATAACACATAGTAGGTGACTATAGACTTGCAAGATAAGATCAAGAACTCACATATATTCATGAAAACATAATAGGTTCAGATCTGAAATCATGGCACTCGGGCCCTAGTGGAAAGCATTAAGCATAGCAAAGTCATAGCAACATCAATCTCAGAACATAGTGGATACTAGGGATCAAACCCTAACAAAACTAACTCGATTACATGATAAATCTCATCCAACCCATCACCGTCCAGCAAGCCTACGATGGAATTACTCACGCATGGTGGTGAGCATCATGAAATTGGTGATGGAGGATGGTTGATGATGACGATGGCGACGGATCCCCCTCTCAGGAGCCCCGAACGGACTCCAGATCAGCCCTCCCAAGAGAGATAAGGGCTTGGCGGCGACTCCGTATCGTAAAACGCGATGAATCCTTCTCTCTGATTTTTTTTCTCCCCGAACACGAATATATAGAGTTGGAGTTGAGGTCGGTGGAGCACCAGGAGGCCCACGAGGTAGGGTGTGGGCCCCCTGGCCTTGATTCTTTCGCCGGTATTTTTTATTATTTCCAAAAATAATCTCCGTTGATTTTCAGGACATTCCGAGAACTTTTATTTCTGCACAAAAATAACACCATGGCAATTCTGCTGAAAACAACATCAGTCCGGGTTAGTTCCATTCAAATCATGCAAGTTAGAGTCCAAAACAAGGGCAAAAGTGTTTGGAAAAGTAGATACGACGGAGACGTATCAACTCCCCCAAGCTTAAACCTTTGCTTGTCCTCGAGCAATTTAGTTGACAAACTGAAAGTGATAAAGAAAAACTTTTACAAACTCTGTTTGCTCTTGTTGTTGTAAATATGCAAAGCCAACATTCAAGTTTTCAACAAAGATTATGACTAACCACATTTGCAATAACTCTCAGGTCTCATGTTTACTCATATCAATAGCATAATCAACTAGCGAGCCATAACAATAAATCTCAGATGACAACACTTTCTCAAAAAAATCATAATATGATATTACAAGATGGTATCTCGCTAGCCCTTTCTGAGACCACAAAACATAAATGCAGAGCACCTTTAAAGATCAAGGACTGACTAGACATTGTAATTCATGGTAAAAGAGATCCAGTCAAAGTCATACCAAAAATAAATTAATAGTAATGAATGCAAATGACAGTTGCGCTCTCCAACTAGTGCTTTTTAATAACAGGGTGATGACTCAACATAAAAGTAAATAGATAGGCCCTTCGCAGAGGGAAGCAGGGATTTGTAGAGGTGCCAGAGCTCGGTTTTGAAATAGAGATAAATAATATTTTGAGCGGTATACTTTCATTGTCAACATAACAACTAAGAGATGGCGATATCTTCCATGCTACACACATTATAGGCGGTTCCCAAATAGAATGGTAAAGTTTATACTCCCCCTCCACCAACAAGCATCAATCCATGACTTGCTTGAAACAACGAGTGTCTCCAACTAGCAACAGTCCCAGGGGGAGTTTTGTTTCCAATTATTTTGATTTAGTTTGCATAAAGCATGGGATTGGGCATCCCGGAGACCAGCCATTTTCTCGTGAATGAGGAGCAGAGTCCACTCCTCTTGAGAATAACCCGCCTAACATGGAAGATAAGGCCAGCCCTAGTTGATACATGAGCCATTCGAGCATACAAAATAGAATGTTTATTTGAAGGTTTAGAGTTTGGCACATACAAATTTACTTGGAACGGCAGGTAGATACCGCATATAGGAAGGTATAGTGGACTCATATGGAATAACTTTGGGGTTTAAGGGATTGGATGCACAAGCAGTATTCCTGCTTAGTACAAGTGAAGGCTAGTGTAGCGACCTGACCCAAAATCGGTCAAGTCTCTGTGTCTGTACCATCCCAAGATCATGCTGGTACTCACAGTACATCGATGAAATAATCAAAGTTCAATCACACCTGAATTTATTACACGATTCTCATATAGAGTCTTTATTACAAGAGAATAAATTCGGCCGAAGGCCAACTCATGAGAAATAAACTAGTAAAGCTGCGGAAGCGAGATTTAAATAGCGAGTCCATCCGACTCCATAGGGCAATCGCCAAGCGGAGCGTAGCCTCAATCTGATCGAATACTCCTCGCAACATAAGACGTTGCAGCCGTGTAGGTCAGCATTTTGAATATGCTGGCAAGTCATGAAGAGAGAATACAATAATAAAGTTACTAACACTATATGCAATTTGGCTGTGGGGCTCTATGTTTCATCATTTTGCGAAAAGCCAATTTTTCCCTACTACAGTGGACTTGCTTGCAAATTCTACAAAATTGTTGGTAGTTATTGAGATGGTTCCGCCAACTAGTGTCTCATTCCCAAATTATTAAGTCATAACCCCCTCAAATTAATTTATTAGTTTTAGTGTTGAGATTTCCGAATACTTCCAAGTTCCAGAGGCTCAAATTGTCCGTAACCGGGGACACGGCTAATCGATTAGATCTTTAACTCTGCAGAGGTTTATGACTTTACCCGCAAGAATCATTCCTCCTTGTAAGTCTTCGCACTTCATGGTGTTTGAAGACGGATGAATGAAACAGGTCTTCCAAGAGTTCTTCTCGCCACCGCCGTACCCATCCAATCCTACCGTTCTTCTACATCTCGTAGTACCGTCCTGCCAGCGCCACAACTAGGGTTGACCAAGCCGAGCCCATAATGGCTTGCGGCTGCATGTAAGCTTCCGTCAATGGGGTATACATCCGCCTCTTTGTGGCTGGGTGAAGCTTTCCACAAGATGTCATGGCACTTATCCATGCATCCCGCCAACCACTGGGTTCTCCAGGTGCCCACAACCGCCCTCCACCCAAAGAGTGAATTCAAGTCCATCTTGAGCTTGAAGTTCATGGGGTTGTCATCATCTTGACTCTCACATCTTTCTTATGAATTCACTCAACCAATCCCGTCTCACGAGCATAGCGTAAATAAACTACTTCGCCCCGGTCATGGTAACAAGGGAATTGGTTCATCCTACCACATGATACTACTCAAGAACATAACTTCAAATTTCAACCACTGCATGCATGGTGGGGAGGTATAACACTAATGCAATAAAATCATAGGTATCGAAAGAACATGATCAATGACTTGCCTTGCTGACGATCCTCGTAAGCTAGGGACTCGTAGTAGCAAGCTTCGCACTCCGGAAATTCTACCGAGGCAAACAATAACCATAATAAGCATACAACTTAGGATCACTTACATAACATCATAGTAACATAACACACCAAAACAATCGAATCAAAATCCAAAGGAAAACTCGAAGAATTCGAACTCAAAGTTTTCCTACTTCAAGCAACAACTAAAAATAGTTTTATATAATAAAAAAATTCTCAACATAACCTAAGCATGGATTTATGTTAACTTAACAGAAAAGAATGCATTAAGCAACTAGGAGCAAAAAGAATCAATCTAAAAGCTATCATAAAACTCCTATTAGGCCTAAAGCAAATTTTAGTAAGAAAAATAAAATAAAAGTTTTATTTATTATAAATAAAAGTTCATGCTCTAAAGTGACAGAAACTAACCTAGAATAATCAATCACATGTGAAAAATAAATTTATTTACTAATTAAAATAATAGGAAAACAGTAGCTAGTTAATTAATTAAGAATAGCATGATTCTGCTAGAAACTATTTTTTTATTAAACCTAAAATGCCCAAATTAATTCCTACGGTTAGGCAATGTCAAAACAAAGTTGGGACAAAAAGAATCATATAAAAATAATTTTCCTAACTCATTTTATAGCAGATTTACTATTCTGACTAAATCTAAAATAAAGCAATTATAAATAATTTTAACATAGCTAATTATATTTTCTACAGAAATTATAAGAAATTTGCAAACCAACAAAAAAAGAATCACTTAAAAATATTAAGTAGATTAAAATATATGAATTTTTCAAATCTGAAACTATTCTGTTAAAACAGAAAACGAAAATAAAAGAAAAACAGGCTAATGGGCCTAACTAACGCCCTGTGCGTAAAATAACTAAACGGGCCTAGGGTTTAAACGAATCGGGCCGATTCAAATAAAAAAAAACCCTAACTGAAATTAAACCGGAACTAAAACCCGGTTCACTAACTAACCTAATAAAAACCATACCCTTCTGGGATCTAATCTACGCCGTAGAACATAGATCGGACGGCGGGGAGAGGTCCGTGACTTACCGGAGATCGACGGCGGCGGAGGCTCGGGCGGCGAGTGTTCCGGCGTCTCCGGTGGTCGGGGGCGTCGGCGGAGTGGTCCGGCGGGTGCGGCGCGACGAGGGGGTGGGTTTGGTGGAGTTGGGTGAGCTCGGGGAGGGCTAGGGCGACGGCGACGAGGTTAATGGCGGCGGCGGCGTTCGGCTACTCCGGCGAGCGCGTGTGGAGGGAGAGAGGGGTCCGGTGAGGGGGCGAGGGGGGGAAACGGGGTCGGGGTTTATATAGGCGGGGGTGCACGGCTTGGGCGAGGGGGCAAGCCGGCGAGCGGATCACGGCGAATCCGGATCCTTCGGGATCCGGTGAGCGGCGGAGCGGGCGAGTGGCGTGGGCGAGGGGTAGGAGACGGGTGGGGGTCCACCGTCAGCGAGAGAGAGGGGGAGTGCGGCGCGTCGGGCGACCGAGCCGGGAGGCTTTCGGGCGCGGGGTCGGTCGGCTGGCTCGCTGGGCGGTCGGTCGGTGCTGGGCCGCTGGCTGGCACTGGCTGGGCCGGTCGGTGGGTTGCCCAGTCTTGGCTGGGCGGTCGGCTGGCCGGGCACTGGTCTTTTTTTTTTCTAGTTTTTTTTTGAAAAACAAAACAGAGATAATATATAAACTATAAATATTTTATATAGGACATATATATACCAAAATGATCAGGGAATATTCCTATCATTTGAACATTTTCCAGGGCAAAATCCAAACTTTATAAAAATTCATTTTTCCAAATTTCAAATAAAACTCAAGTTTGAATTCAAAACTTTTGGCAATGTTTTCCTCTGATATTTTGGAGTGTCATGTTTACTCCTCTCATACTTTTTCTCAAGTATTTATCGGGCATAGTTTTTGAAATGATTACCACTTGCCAAAATTTGAATTCAAATTCCAAAACCCCAAAACTTCTGAAACTTCAAAATACCACTCAAATTCAAACAACATGCATAGATGCTTAGCTATAATTGTAAAACATTCCAAATAGGAAATTTGGGATGTTACAAACCTACCCACCTTAAGATGAATCTCGCCCTCGAGATTCGGGTTGGCTAGCAAATCGGTGCGGATGGTCTCGAAGAAGGTCTTCTTCGCGCTCCCAGGTGGCTTCCTCTTCGGAGTGATGACTCCACATCACCTTGCAAAACTTGATGATCTTGCTGCGGGTGACTCTGTTCGCAGTCTCAAGAATTCGGACGGGTTTCTCCTTATAAGTCAGATCACTGTCGAGCTGTATGGCCTCTAGGGGCACCGTGTCTCTCAACGGAATATCGGCCATGTCGGCATGACACTTCTTCAGCTGAGAAACATGGAAGACATCATGAACTCCGGACAATCCTTTCGGCAATTCCAACTTGTAAGCAACTTCTCCACGACGCTCGAGGATTTTGTAGGGACCAATGAATCGGGTGCTAACTTCCTTTGACACCAAACCTCTTGATTCCACGAAGTGGGACACACGAAGATATGCTCGGTCTCCCGCTCGTAAGTTACTTCCTTGCGCCATCGTCGGCATAACTCTTCCGCCTCGATCGAGCTATCTTGAGTCTATCCCGAATCAGCTTGACTTTCTCTTCGAATCTCGATAAGATCGGAACTGAAAAGCGATCGATCTCCAACACCATCCCACAAAGAATGGTGTTCTCGCACCTCCTTCCGTATAGAGCTTCGAAGGGGCCATCTTGATCGGATCGATAATCGTTGTTGTATGAAAACTCGCGATGGCAAATTATCATCCCAGCTAGACCCATAGTCTAGCACACAAGCTCTCAACATGTCCTCCGTAATCTGGTTGACTCTCTCGGTCCGTCCATCTGCTCGGATGAAAAGCTGTCATGAACTCCAGCCTCGCACTCCAAAGTTTCATGCAATCGATTCCAAAACTTTGAGGTAAATTGTGTTCCTCTATCGACACGATACTCCTCGTAACTCCATGCGGATATAAGATCCTGGTCATGTATATCTTGGCCAACTTAGCACTGGTATAGGTAGTCTTCACGGAATGAAGTGAGCTACCTTGGTCAAACGATCAACCACTACCCAGATAGAATCATAACCTAAACGGGTCCTGGGTAATCCTGTGATAAAATCCATTCCAAGTTTTTCCCATTTCCACGGGAATCGCAAAGGTTGAAGTAACCTCGCTGGCTTCGATGTTACGCCTTTACTCGCTGACAAACATCGATCATCGCTACGTACTCGGCAATATCCTTCTTCATACCGCCCACCGTAAACTTTCCTTCAAATCCAGGTACATCTTGGTGTTACCGGGGTGAATCGAGTACGGTGAATCATGAGCCTCCTGAAGAATTAGCTTCCTGAGTTCGGGATCATTGGGCACATAAATGCGATCCTCGAACCATATAGCTCCGTATTCATCCTTACGGAACCCTTTAGCTTTTCCTTCATTCATCTTTTGCTTTATCTCATCAATTTCCTTGTCTGACTTCTGAGCTTCACGAATTCTTTCGGCCAAAGTGGATTGAACTTCCAGAGTTGCAACATATCCTCTCGAACTATCTCCATCGGAGATCTCGAGGTCATCGACTAACTCCGGGTAATCCTCCGCTATAAGAGTATTCACATAACTCTTACGGCTCAAAGCATCTGCTACAACATTAGCTTTCCCCGGATGATAATGCAATCTCATGTCATAGTCCTTGATTAACTCTTGCCATCTCCCGCCTCGAGGTTCAACTCTTCTGCGTGAAAATATACTTCAAGCTCTTGTGATCTGTGTAAACATCACAACGGTTTCCGATAAGGAAATGTCTCTGTGTCTTGAGTGCATGCACTACGGCTGCTAACTCCAAATCATGTGTGGCATAATTCATCTCGTGAGGTCGCAGCTGTCCGGAGGTATAAGCTACAACTTTTCCTTCCTGCATGAGTACTCCTCCGAGTCCTCGACGAGAAGCGCCACAATAAACCCGTAATCCTTGTGTATGTCCGCAAAATCAGTATCTTCGGGCTGTGACCAAATGTTTCTTCAATTCTGAAAACTGGCTTCACAATACTCGGTCCAAATGTACTTGGCTTCCTTCTTCAACAGCTCAGTCATGGGCTTGGCAATCTTCGAGAAGTTCTCAATGAACCTCCGATAATATCCTGCGAGTCCGAGAAAACTGCGGATCTCCTTGATCGAGGTGGGCGATCGCCAATCGGTGATCGATTCAACCTTGGCGGGATCAACTGCTATTCCTTCTTACGAAATAACATGTCCAAGGAATCCAACTTCCTTCGCACAAAATTCACATTTGCTGAATTTGGCATACAACCGATGTTCTCAAGTTTCTCCGTAACTAGACGCAAATGTTCCTTATGCTCTTCCTCGCTCTTGGAGAAAATCAGATATCATCGATGAACACCACGACAAACTTGTCCAGATATTCCATAAATACCTTGTTCATCAAATTCATGAAGTATGCAGGGCATTAGTCAATCCAAATGACATGACGGTATACTCATATAAACCATACCGTAGTGAATGCTGTTTTGGGTATATCCTTTTCACGGATCTTCAATCGATGATACCTCGATCAAGATCGATCTTGGAGAATACCTTGGCTCCAACTAGCTGATCAAATAGATCATTAATCATTGGCAGAGGGTACTTGTTCTTGATGGTCACCTCGTTCAACGAACGATAATCCACAACCATCCTCAAGGTTCCATCCTTCTTCTCTACCAAAAGAACTGGGGCTCCCCAAGGTGATGAGCTTGGCCGAATATATCCCTTCTCCAATAACTCATTAATTTGGTTCTTGATCTCTTTCAAATCGTTCAGAGGCATCCGATAGGGTCTCTTGGATATTGGGGCTGTGCCGAGTAATAACTCAATCAGAAATTCAATGTCTCTCGTCCGTGGCATTCTGGTAATTCCTCAGGAAACACATCGGG
The DNA here is from genome assembly GCA_021605205.1 of Aegilops longissima. Lineage (NCBI taxonomy): Eukaryota > Viridiplantae > Streptophyta > Magnoliopsida > Poales > Poaceae > Aegilops > Aegilops longissima. Next base: position 134,002,350 of record CM038679.1, read on the forward strand.
AAAATCTTGCACCATCGCACTTCCTCTGAACAACTCCCGTGAGGGAATTCACCCGATTCTTCATCCGCTATGTGCGGATACATACTTGATCCTCTTCGCCCGGTGGTGAGCAGAATAGACTTGCGGGCGATCTATGTTTCCTTCAAACCGTCAACCAATCCATGCCTAGGATTACATCCAAGGTCCGGGTTTCCAATACTATGAGGTCTCGGGAAATTTATGGTTCCCGATGTTGAGGGTTGCATGACAGCCTAAACCTGCCATCATTTCTCCTCCTGCGAATCGACGCCAAGGGGTTTCTAAGGGTTTTAGTGGGCAACCCGTACTTTTCCACAACTAACCTTGATATGAATGAATGCGTTGCACCGTAATCAAAGAGTACCAAAACTGAACGTGAATTCAATAAAACTTACCAACCACGATGTCCGGCTGATCATAGACGCCCTCCACGTCAATGTGGTTCACCCGAGCACGAGGGAAAGGGTTGGGCTTCTTCGCTGAGCTTCCATTGCCGCTTCCATTCCTCGCTTGGCCTCCGGCAGTCGGTGGCATAGTGCCCTGTTTTCCGCACTTGAAACGGGTGATGTGACTCAGATCCTTTGAGTCGGGCAGGACGATGCTGGTTCCCATTACCGTTTCCATTGCCATTGCCATTGCCTGACCTGTTGTCCTGGTTGCGGTTGTTCCCATTTCCTCCATGGTTATGTCCTCCATGGTTGTGATGGGTATGCCCTCCTGAGTATGGGGCATAACGGGGCTTCTGCTGAGCTCCTGAGTTGTGCTTCCCCTGGCTGTACTTCCGCTTGCGGCTTTCAATCTGCTGCTGCTTGCCTTCAAGTATGATGGCCTTGTCTACTAGCTCCTGGTAGTTGGTGAAGGTAGCCACCATAAGCTGCATTCCCAGCTCGTCATTGAGTCCCTCGAGAAACTTCTCCTGCTTTGCGGCATCTGTGGCCACATCATCCGGGGCATAGCGAGCTAACTTGCTGAACTCATCCACGTACTGTGCCACAGTACGGTTCCCCTGGCGTAAGTTGCGGAACTCACGCTTCTTCAGACTCATGGCTCCAGCTGAAACATGAGCGGTGCGGAAGGCCTGCTGGAACTGATCCCATGTGATGGTGGCGATGGGATAAGTGGCGGTGTAGTTCTCCCACCAAGAAGCTGCAGGTCCATCAAGTTGATGTGCGGCAAAGCGCACCTTCTCTGCATCAGTGCATCCAACAGTGATTAACTCTCTTCCGACCTTGCGGAGCCAATCATCGGCCACAATCGGCTCAGTGCTGCTAGAGAACACTGGCGGATTCAGCCTTAGGAATCGAGTCAAGTTGTCAACAGGGGGTGGTGGTGGCGGTGGATTGTTGTTGTTGTTGTTCTGGTTCTGGATGAGCATCTGCATGATGGCATTCTGCTGCTGGAGCAGTTGGGTGAGCTCCGGCGGGAAGTTGAGACCGGGGTCACGTCTCGGAGGCATCTGGTGTTTTGGAGTGGATGAGAAAATTAGAATAGAACAATGGTCTAATGAGAAATAACACTACCCATATGAATGCACAATCATAAACACACCAATCATTTATTCATCCACTCAAACATGGTTCAATCTCGATTACAATATGCTCACGACTAATCGAAAATATCGGCCTAACTGATCGACGAAAAAGTAAAATAACATGGTGGTCGACTAATTGTCTTCATCAATAATCCTTGCGTCCTCTGGTGCGATGTCCTCCGGTGTGGTGTCCTCTGTGGCGGCGCCTCCTCTTGCGGCTTCCTCCAGTGGAACTCCCTTCATAATCCTGGTCATTGCTCACGAGAGGTCCGTCATCTCCACTCGGAAAAAGGTCCTCTCCCAAGTCCATCTTTTCCTCTAGTGCGGCAACCTTCATCTTCAGGTCGTCGACTCTCTCCATGAAGTCCGCGATTTCTTCCTCATGGTCAAGGAAGTCTGCGTGTGCCTTCTCCTCCAGCCCATTCACGGAACAACAGCCTCCTGTGCACCTTCGAGTTACGGCGAGTCCGGATCTCCTGCTTCTCGAGGAGACACTCCAAGTCTTGGACATAAGAGAGAATGGAGTCGTCCTCTACGGTACGGATGATATCTCCATTCCTAGCTCTGCGAGAAACCATGGCGAGGTCTGATGGATCGAGCTCGGCCCTGTACTCTTCTCGGAGATGTCCAAGTGCACGATAAATCGCCATGTCCCTTCCGAGGATCCAGTTGAAGTCGGTAAACTCAAAGTCAAACTCAAAGTCAATAAATGCAAATGACAGTTGCGCTCTCCAACTAGTGCTTTTTAATAACAGGGTGATGACTCAACATAAAAGTAAATAGATAGGCCCTTCACAGAGGGAAGCAGGGATTTGTAGAGGTGCCAGAGCTCGGTTTTGAAATAGAGATAAATAATATTTTGAGCGGTATACTTTCATTGTCAACATAACAACTAAGAGATGGCGATATCTTCCATGCTACACACATTATAGGCGGTTCCCAAATAGAATGGTAAAGTTTATACTCCCCCTCCACCAACAAGCATCAATCCATGACTTGCTCGAAACAACGAGTGTCTCCAACTAGCAACAGTCCTAGGGGGAGTTTTATTTCCAATTATTTTGATTTAGTTTGCATAAAGCATGGGATTGGGCATCCCGGAGACCAGCCATTTTCTCGTGAATGAGGAGCAGAGTCCACTCCTCTTGAGAATAACCCGCCTAACATGGAAGATAAGGCCAGCCCTAGTTGATACATGAGCCATTCGAGCATACAAAATAGAATGTTTATTTGAAGGTTTAGAGTTTGGCACATACAAATTTACTTGGAACGGCAGGTAGATACCGCATATAGGAAGGTATAGTGGACTCATATGGAATAACTTTGGGGTTTAGGGATTGGATGCACAAGCAGATTCCTGCTTAGTACAAGTGAAGGCTAGTGTAGCGACCTGACCCAAAATCGGTCAAGTCTCGTATGCATTCATCCCAAGATCATCTTTGGTACTCACAAGACATCGATGAAATAATCAAAGTTCAATCACACCTGAATTTATTACACGATTCTCATATAGAGTCTTTATTACAAGAGAATAAATTCGCCAAGGCCAACTCATGAGAAATAAACTAGTAAAGCTGCGGAAGCGAGAGCGAAATAGCGAGTCCATCCGACTCCATAGGGCAATCGCCAAGCGGAGCGTAGCCTCAATCTCGATCGAATACTCCTCGCAACATAAGACGTTGCAGCCGTGTAGGTCAGCATTTTGAATATCTTGGCAAGTCATGAAGAGAGAATACAATAATAAAGTTACTAACACTATATGCAATTTGGCTGTGGGGCTCTATGTTTCATCATTTTGCTAAAAGCCAATTTTTCCCTACTACAATGGACTTGCTTGCAAATTCTACAAAATTGTTGGTAGTTATTGAGATGGTTCCGCCAACTAGTGTCTCATTCCCAAATTATTAAGTCATAACCCCTCAAATTAATTTATTAGTTTTAGTGTTGAGATTTCGAATACTTCCAAGTTCCAGAGGCTCAAATTGTCCGTGAATCGGGACACGGCTAATCGATTAGATCTTTAACTCGCAGAGGTTTATGACTTTACCCGCAAGAATCATTCCTCCTTGTAAGTCTTCGCACTTCATGGTGTTTGAAGACGGATGAATGAAACAGGTCTTCCAAGAGTTCTTCCGCCACCGCCGTACCCATCCAATCCTACCGTTCTTCTACATCTCGTAGTACCGTCCGCCAGCGCCACAACTAGGGTTGACCAAGCCGAGCCCATAATGGCTTGCGGCTGCACAGTAAGCTTCCGTCAATGGGGTATACATCCGTCTCTTTGTGGCTGGGTGAAGCTTTCCGCAAGATGTCATGGCACTTATCCATGCATCCCGGCCAACCACTGGGTTCTCCAGGGTGCCCGTCAACCGTCCTCCACCCAGTAGTGAATTCCGAAGTCCATCTTGAGCTTGAAGTTCATGGGGTTGTCATCATCTTGACTCTCACATCTTTCTTATGAATTCACTCAACCAATCCCGTCTACGAGCATAGCAGAAATAAACTACTTCGTCCCGGGTCATGGTAACAAGGGGAATTGGTTCATCCTACCACATGATACTACTCAAGAACATAACTTCAAATTTCAACCACTGCATGCATGGTGGGGAGGTATAACACTAATGCAATAAAATCATAGGTATCGAAAGAACATGATCAATGACTTGCCTTGCTGACGATCCTCGTAAGCTAGGGACTCGTAGTAGCAAGCTTCGCACTCCGGAAATTCTACCGAGGCAAACAATAACCATAATAAGCATACAACTTAGGATCACTTACATAACATCATAGTAACATAACACACCAAAACAATCGAATCAAAATCCAAAGGAAAACTCGAAGAATTCGAACTCAAAGTTTTCCTACTTCAAGCAACAACTAAAAATAGTTTTATATAATAAAAAAATTCTCAACATAACCTAAGCATGGATTTATGTTAACTTAACAGAAAAGAATGCATTAAGCAACTAGGAGCAAAAGAATCAATCTAAAAGCTATCATAAAACTCCTATTAGGCCTAAAGCAAATTTTAGTAAGAAAAATAAAATAAAAGTTTTATTTATTATAAATAAAAGTTCATGCTCTAAAGTGACAGAAACTGACCTAGAATAATCAATCACATGTGAAAAATAAATTTATTTACTAATTAAAATAATAGGAAAACAGTAGCTAGTTAATTAATTAAGAATAGCATGATTCTGCTAGAAACTATTTTTTTATTAAACCTAAAATGCCCAAATTAATTCCTACGGTTAGGCAATGTCAAAACAAAGTTGGGACAAAAAGAATCATATAAAAATAATTTTCCTAACTCATTTTATAGCAGATTTACTATTCTGACTAAATCTAAAATAAAGCAATTATAAATAATTTTAACATAGCTAATTATATTTTCTGCAGAAACTATAAGAAATTTGCAAACCAACAAAAAAAGAATCACTTAAAAATATTAAGTAGATTAAAAGATATGAATTTTTCAAATCTGAAACTATTCTGTTAAAACAGAAAACGAAAATAAAAGAAAAACAGGCTAACTGGGCCTAACTAACGCCCTGTGCGTAAAATAACTAAACGGGCCTAGGGTTTAAACGAATCGGGCCGATTCAAATAAAAAAAAACCCTAACTGAAATTAAACCGGAACTAAAACCCGGTTCACTAACTAACCTAATAAAAACCATACCCCTTCGGGGGGATCTAATCTACGCCGTAGAACATAGATCGGACGGCGGGGGAGAGGTCCGGTGACTTACCGGAGATCGACGGCGGCGGAGGCTCGGGCGGCGAGTGTTCCGGCGTCTCCGGTGGTCGGGGGCGTCGGCGGAGTGGTCCGGCGGGTGCGGCGCGACGAGGGGGTGGGTTTGGTGGAGTTGGGTGAGCTCGGGAGGGCTAGGCGACGGCGACGAGGTTAATGGCGGCGGCGTTCGCTACTCCGGCGGCGTGTGGGGGAGAGAGGGTCCGTGAGGGGCGAGGGGGAAACGGGTCGGGGGTTTTATAGGCGGGGTGCACGGCTTGGGCGAGGGGGCAAGCCGGCGAGCGGATCACGGCGAATCCCGGATCCTTCGGGATCCGTGAGCGGCGGAGCGGGCGAGTGGCGTGGGCGAGGGGTAGGAGACGGTGGGGTCCACCGTCGCCGAGAGAGAGGGGAGGCGGCGTCGGGCGACCGAGCCGGAGGCTTTGGCGCTGGTCGGTCGGCTGGCTCATTGGGCCGGTCAGTGGTGCCAGGTGGGCTGGTTGGCCACTGGCTGGGCGGTCGGTGGGTTGCCAGTCTAGGCTAGGCGGTCTGGCTGGTGGCGCCTGGTCTTTTTTTTTCTAGTTTTTTTGAAAAACAAAACAGAGATAATATATAAACTATAAATATTTTATATAGGACATATATATACCAAAATGATCAGGGGAATATTCCCTATCATTTGAACAATTTTCCAGGGGCAAAATCCAAACTTTATAAAAATTCATTTTTTCCAAATTTCAAATAAAACTCAAGTTTGAATTCAAAACTTTTGGCAATGTTTTCTCTGATATTTTGGAGTGTCATGTTTACTCCTCTCATACTTTTTCTCAAGTATTTATCAGGCATAGTTTTTGAAATGATTACCACTTGCCAAAATTTGAATTCAAATTCCAAAACCCCAAAACTTCTGAAACTTCAAAATACCACTCAAATTCAAACAACATGCATAGATGCTTAGCTATAATTGTAAAACATTCCAAATAGGAAATTTGGGATGTTACAGCTAGCAAAAGACTGGGAAGAGACCAACTAGAGAGCGAGAACAGTCATGAACATGCATTAAATTTAATAAATATTGATACAAGCATGGGTAGGATATAATCCACCATGAACATAAATATCGTGAAGGCTATGTTGATTTGTTTCAACTACATGTGTGAACATGTGCCAAGTCGAGTCACTTAAATCATTCAAAGGAGGATACCACCCCATCATACCACATCACAACCATTTTAATAGCATGTTGGCACGCAAGGTAAACCATTATAACTCATAGCTAATCAAGCATGGCACGAGCAACTATGATCTCTAATTGTCATTGCAAACATGTTTATTCATAATAAGCTGAACCAGGAACGATGAACTCATCATAATTAAAAAAACAAGAGAGGTCGAGTTCATACCAGCTTTTCTCATCTCAGTCAATCCATCATATATCACCATAATTGCCTTTCACTTGCACGATTGAACGATGTAAAAATAATAAGAGTGCACGTGCATTGGACTAAGCTGGAATCTGCGAGCATTCAATAAATAGGAGAAGATAAGGTAATATGGGCTCTTGGTTAAATCAACAATAATGCATATAAGAGCCACTTCAACAATTTAATTATGGTCTTCTCCTGTCGACCCCAAAGAAAAGAAAAGAAATAAAACTATTTACACGAGAAAGCTCCCAACAAGCAAAAGAAGAACGAGAAATATTTTTGGGTTTTCTTTTTAATTATTACTACTACAGAAAGAAAAGTAAATTAACTAAAAGTTCTCACTATTTTTTTTGGTTTTTCTTAAGGTTTAACAAACACACAAGAAGAAAGCGGGAAAAAGAAAATAAACTAGCATGGATATTACAGTGGAAAAGTATGAGCACCGACATCTAACAATGAGTGTGTGAACATAAATGTAATGTCGGTGGGAAATACGTACTCCCCCAAGCTTAGGCTTTTGGCCTAAGTTGGTTTATTGCCAGGGATGGCCTGGCGAATATCTGTAGGTGTAGCTGGGGTTGTACTGTGATGAAGAGGACTCTGACTGCCACTGGCTGGCAGCCACCTCTGGATCCCAAAAGTAATCAGACTATCGTGGAGGCTCAAATTGTGGCTCCGGCTCCGGGGCTGGTGTAGGGTTCCGGTAGGCTTGAATGGCAGCCCACGGAACGAGATAAGGACCTTCAGATAAATCAAACAGGGAAGGAGCAGGCAAGGTAATAGTCTCAGGGTTATGTTTATGAAAGAACAATTTGTATTTAAGCTCCCCTTCCCTGCTCTTAATAATAAAGTCATGCGCTAGCATACTCTTATAATCTAAATAAGCATTGGGCAGCAATTTTTCTTCTTTCTCATAGTGCCTAATAGGTATGTTAAAATGTGCAGCTAGGCGTGAAGCATAAATACCTCCAAAGATGGGGCCCTTAGTACGGTTCAGACTTAACCGTTTAGTAACAATACCGCCCATACTAACAGTGTTATCGCGGAATAAACCATGGAACAAAATGATAATATTAGGAACACTAAGGTTTCCACAGTTTCCGCGACCAATCAAGCAACGACTAGCAAATATGGCAAAGTAGCGTAGAACAGGAAAATGTATGCTAGTGATTCTTTCATCGGAAACCTTCCTGGTTTCTCCCAAAGTGATGGTGTCAATAAATTCTTCCACATCTTTACGATGTGGTTCATCTGAAGTACCCTCGAAGGGTATTTTGCAAATCTTGCAAAATTCAGCTAGTGGCATCTTCTTAACAACACCATATAAATGAAACTCTACTAAAGGAGGTGATTCCTTAGGAAAATAGTAGAGTTTTGCACAGAAGTATTGGTGAGTAAGAGATACTGATGACGCTGGTCGTGGAGGAAGTCGGTGAGGCCAGCATTCTCAGCCAATGAATAGAAATCATCATAAATCCCGGCTACTCTCAAGAAATCATTGGAAGGCCATTCACACGGCCGGACCTCCGCGGTACGAGGCAAATTATATTTGGGCCTCTGTGCTTCTTCATTTTGCTATTCCTTTGAGCTTCTGCTCGATGAGCCCCTCAAAAATCTCTTCATCATTTTCTGAAATTTTTAGTAACTTCAAACAAAAGTGAACCAACTTCAATAAAATTGATAGCAACTACTCCTACAAGTGCCTACAGCCTATATCATGCATTAGAACCACTTGGAACCATATAAATTTGACATGCAAGCTCAAGAACATGGTCACCTAGGCAGCACAAATTTGCAATGAATAGAGCACTAGAACAAAAACTAATTGGACCAATGGAGGAGTCACATACCAAGGAACAATCCCCCCAAGCAGTTTTGTGAGAGGTGCTTTGAGTAAGGAGATCGAAAATCGCAGCAAAATGAGCTAGAACTCGTGCTTGAGCTGGATATTGGTGTTTGTGGGAGGAAGAAGGAGTGTGTAGGTGCAGGAATAAGTGGAGGAGGGCCATCATGGGCCCACGAGGCAGGGGGGGCACGCCCTGGAGTGTAGGGCGCGCCCTCCACCCTCGTGGCCAGGTGGTTGACCCCCCGCTGTGTTCCAGATCCAAAAACCTCAAATATTCTAGAAAAAAAATCATATTTCATTTTCAGGGCATTTGGAGAACTTTTATTTTCAGGGTATTTTTATATTGCATGGGTAAATAAGAAAACAGGCAGAAAAATACTAATTTTACTTTATTTCAACTAAATAACAGAAAGTAGAAAGAGGGTACAGAAGGTTGTGCCTTCTAGTTTCATCCATCTCATGCTCATCAAAAGGAATCCACTAACAAGGTTGATCGGTTCTTGTTAACAAACTCATTCCGAATAACATGGAACCAGAGAAATTTTGAATAACACTATGTTACCTCAACGGGGATATGCACATCCCCTATAATAAGAATATCATATTTCTTCTTGACAGTAGAAAGAGGAAATTCGAAACCTCCAAATATAATCGATGGAATTTTTCCAATAGAGTTGATACTATGAACTTGAGGTTGTTTCCTCGGAAAGTGTACCATATGCTCATTACCATTAACATGAAAAGTGACATTGCCCTTGTTGCAATCAATAACAGCCCCTGCAGTATTCAAAAAAGGTCTTCCAAGAATAATAGACATACTATCGTCCTCGGGAATATCAAGAATAACAAAGTCCGTTAAAATAGTAACGTTTGCAACCACAACAGGCACGTCCTCACAAATACCGACAGGTATAGCAGTTGATTTATTAGCCATTTGCAAAGATATTTCAGTAGGTGTCAACTTATTCAAGTCAAGTCTATGATATAAAGAGAGAGGCATAACACTAACACCGGCTCCAAAATCACATAAAGCAGTTTTAACATAATTTCTTTTAATGGAGCATGGTATAGTAGGTACTCCTGGATCTCCAAGTTTCTTTGGTATTCCACCCTTAAAAGTATAATTAGCAAGCATGGTGGAAATCTCAGCTTCCGGTATCTTTCTCTATTTGTAACAATATCTTTCATATACTTAGCATAAGGATTCAATTTGAGCATATCAGTTAATTGCATACGCAAAAAGATAGGTCTAATCATTTCAACAAAGCGCTCAAAATCCTCATCATCCTTTTTCTTGGATGGTTTGGGAGGAAAAGGCATAGGTTTTTGAACCCATGGTTCTCTTTCTTTACCATGCTTCCTAGCAACAAAATCTCTTTTATCATAACGTTGATTCTTTGATTGTGGGTTATCAAGATCAACAGAAGGTTCAATTTCTAAATCATTATCATTACTAGGTTGAGCATCATCATGAACATCATCATTAAAATTTTCACTAGGTTCATGTTCATTACCAGATTGTGTTTCAGCATCAGAAATAGAAATATCATTTGGATTATCAGGTGGTTCAGCAATAGGTTCACTAGAAGCATGCAAAGTCCTATCATTTTTCTTTTTCTTCTTTTTAGAAGAACTAGGTGCATCAATATTATTTCTCCGAGAATCTTGCTCAATTCTCTTAGGGTGGCCTTCAGATACAAAGGTTCTGAGTCATTCTACCAGTTCAAAGAGCCACTCTAATAGCATAATCATTTTTCTTACTATTCATTTCATTGAGCAAATCATTGAGCCTTAAGTACTTGTTCTACTTGAGTGGTAACCATAGAAGCATGTTTAGTAATGAGTTTAAGTTCACCTCTAACATTAGCCATATAATCACCCAAGTGTTTAATCATATAAGCATTTTTTTTGAATTGTCTACCAAAATAAGCATTGAAATCTTCTTGCTTAACCATAAAGTTATCAAACTCGTCCAAGCATTGGCTAGCAATTTTAGTAGGAGGGATTTCAGCTCTGTCATATCTATAGAGAGAATTTACCTTTACTACCTGTGTCGGGTTATCAAGACCATGTATTTCTTCAATAGGAGGTAAATTCTTAACATCTTCAGCTTTAATACCTTTTTCCTTCGTAGATTTCTTTGCCTCTTGCATATCTTTAGGACTGAGAAATAGAACACCTCTCTTCTTCGGAGTTGGTTTAGGAATAGGCTCAGAAATTGGCTCAGGAGCTGGCTCAGGAAGTGTCCAATTATTTTCATTTGCCAACATATTATTCAATAGAATTTCAGCTTCATCCGTGTTCTTTCCCGAAAAATGAACCAGCACAACTATCCGTAATCTCGAAGCATCGGTTAGTCCATTAGAAAAGATATCAAGTATTTCATTTTTCTTAAGAGGATGATCAGGTAAAGCATTAAGTAACTTGAGAAGCCTCCCCCAAGCCTATGGGAGACTCTCTTCTTCAATTTGCATAAAATTGTATATTTCCCTCAAAGCAGCTTGTTTATTATGAGCAGGGAAATATTTAGCAGAGAAGTAATAAATCATATCCTGGGGACTACGCACACATCCAGGATCAAGAGAATTAAACCATATCTTAGCATCACCATTTAATGAGAACGAAAATATTTTAAGGATATAAAAGTAGCGAGATCTCTCATCATTAGTGAACAGGGTGGCTATATCATTTAATTTAGTAAGATGTGCCACAACAGTTTTAGATTCATAGCCATGAAAAGGATCAGATTCAACCAAAGTAATTATATCAGGATCAACAGAGAATTCATAATCCTTATCGGCAACACAAATAGGTGAAGTAGCAAAAGCAGGGTCAGGTCTCATTCTATCATTAAGCGATTGCTTATTCCATTCAGCTAATAACCTCCTAAGCTCATTGCTATCTTTGCAAGCTAAAATAGCTGCAGAAGCTTCTTTATCAAAAATATAACCCTCAGGAATAACAGGCATATCTTCATCATCAATACAATCAGTTTCAATAATTTCTTTCTCTCTAGCCCTAGAAATTTGTTCATCAAGAAATTCACTAAGGGGCACAGTAGTATCAAGCATAGAAGTAGTTTCATCATAAGTATCATGCATAGCATAAGTGGCATCATCAATAACATGCGACATATCAGAACGAATAGCAGAAGAAGGTTTAGGTGTCGCAAGCTTACTCAAAACATAAGGTAAATCAAGTGCAGAGCTAGATGGCAGTCCCTTACCTCCCCTCGTAGTTGAGGGATAAATTGTTGTCATAGCGTCTTTCAAGTTCTTCATAGTGACCAGCAGATATAAATCCCAAGTGACTCAAAGAATAGAGCTATGCTCCTCGGCAACGGCGCCAGAAAATAGTCTTGATAACCCACAAGTATAGGGGATCACAACAGTTTTCGAGGGTAGAGTATCCAACCCAAATTTATTGATTCGACACAAGGGGAGCCAAAGAATATTCTCAAGTATTAGCAACTGAGTTGTCAATTCAGCCACACCTGGATAACTTAATATCTGCAGCAAAGTAATATGATAGTAGTGGTAACGGTAACAAAGGTAACGGAAGCGAAAGTAATATTTTTGGTGTGTTGTAGTGATTGTAACAGTAGCAACGGAAAAGTAAATAAGCGAGAACCAATATAGGAAAAGCTTGTAGGCATTGGATTGGTGATGGAGAATTATGCCGGATGTGGTTCATCATGTAACAGTCATAACATAGGGTGACACAGAACTAGCTCCAATTCATCAATGTAATGTAGGCAGGTATTCCAAATATAGTCATACGTGCTTATGGAAAAGAACTTGCATGACATCTTTTGTCCTACCCTCCCGTGGTAGAGGGGTCCTAACGGAAACTAAGGGATATTAAGGCCTCCTTTTAATAGAGAACTGGAACAAAGCATTAGCACATAGTGAATACATGAACTCCTCAAACTATGGTCATCACCGGGAGTGGTCCCGATTATTGTCACTTTGGGGTTGCCGGATCATAACACATAGTAGGTGACTATAGACTTGCAAGATAGGATCAAGAACTCACATATATTCATGAAAACATAATAGGTTCAGATCTGAAATCATGGCACTCGGGCCCTAGTGACAAGCATTAAACATAGCAAAGTCATAGCAACATCAATCTCAGAACATAGTGGATACTAGGGATCAAACCCTAACAAAACTAAGTCGATTACATGATAGATCTGATCCAACCCATCACCGTCCAGCAAGCCTACGATGGAATTACTCACGCACGGTGGTGAGCATCATGAAATTGGTGATGGAGGATGGTTGATGATGACGACGGTGACGAATTCCCCTCTTCGGAGCCCCGAACGGACTCCAAATCAGCCCTCCCAAGAGGTTTTAGGGCTTGGCGGCGGCTCCGTATTGTAAAACGCGATGATTTCTTCTCCTTGATTTTTTTATCCCCGAAACCAAATATATAGAGTTGGAGTTGGCGTCATAGGAGCTCCAGGGGGGCCACGAGGTAGGGGGTGTGCCCTAGGGGGGAGGGCGCGCCCCCCACCCTCGTGGACGGGGTGTGGACCCCCTGGTCTTCATCTTTTGTAACGATTTTTTATTATTTCCAAATAGACGTTCCGTGGAGTTTCAGGTCATTCCGAGAATTTTTGTTTCTGCACATATAAAACACCATGGCAATTCTGCTGAAAACAGCGTCAGTCCGGGTTAGTTCCATTCAAATCATGCAAGTTAGAGTCCAAAACAAGTGCAAAAGTGTTTGGAAAAGTAGATACGACGGAGACGTATCACGCGGCCCACGACCTCGGATGGGAGGTCCATAGGCATGTTTGTATTTCCTTGAGGGCCGTCATGTATCGACCGGCCTATGGACCTCCCATCCGAGGTTTTATTTTTCCTGAAACATCGGCAGCCCAATTTATGTATTTTTTTTGAAGAAAACGCAGAGGTTTGTTCTATTTTTCTATATAAGAATAGGAACGCCTGGTCCAACTTATGTTTTCCTTCTAACTATATTATATATATTAATTATTTTATATGTTATTATATATTATTGTTATTGTCATCATATATTTAAAAGATACTTACATATGTAAGAAAACAATATCCCACATCTTATTAACTTATAAAATAATTTCTTAACAATAAAATCCAGGATTTTTTGGCAACGAAAATCCTGGTGATTGTGTACAAAAGCTTGGTAAGATTTAAGGACCAATGTAATAATAAATCACTTATTATATATATATATATATATATATATATATATATATATATATATATATATATAACAAAATGCTCAGCCCTGTTTATTTTTTTGATAACATTGCTGCGCCCACCCCAACATTATAATTAGAATCAACCCAGCAAAATCGTGTATTTCGAGAAAGTGCAAAAGGCCTGCAATTTTTTAGGAAAAACATAAATGGGCCGCATGGATGCTACATTATTTGTTCACCCAGCCCAGCTAATGGAGTGTAATTCAAAAAATAAGATCAAATTGACTGTAAATTCTACCCCGCAAAAAAAAAGACTTCAAATTCTGAAAAAATGGGTTGAATACGTGCCACATTTTTGGAGGCTGAAATGTGGGCCAATAGGTCGAAGCCAACGCAAGTCGTTGTCAACTTAGTCAACAAATGATTCTGACATTGTTAGCCGTTGGATTTACATCCAACGACCGACATCCATCTTCAATCTCTCTTCTTCTTCCTTCAGTGCCGCCGGGACCACCTGCTCCTGCCTCCTGCTGCTAGCAGCTCTGTTTAGCACGCTTCGCTGTGAATCGCTACTCCACCGTTGGCCAGGCCATCCCTCCACCCCTCCACGCCTCCTGTTCTTCTCGACCGACTGTTGAACCACACCGCACCAGAACCATTTAACCCTCCTACCTCTCCATATGCGACTCTACTCCCGCGTCTTCCCATGTCCGGCTTGTTGCTGTCCGGGGCCTCGCCGTCGTCCACCACCTTGGATGTGCTCAACGCAGAGTCGTCAACATGGTCAACGAACGACAACATCGGAAGTAGACTGTGCGTGGAGAGGCTGACAGCTGGGTCCACGGCCACACGCAAGGAAATGCCTCCTTATTACACGCAAAATAATGATTCCTCCACCTGACAGCTAGGACCCACCGGAAGGGCCTCTATATTTCGCAAGAAAACGTTCACACCGCTGACAGGTCGGACCCACCAGCTATATCTTCGCACGCAAGGAAGTGCCTCCTTATTACGCACAAAAAAATGAATACCCCCCTGCTAGCTGGGACCCACAATAGTGGGAGGCTGACTTGTGGGCCAACTAAGTTGACGGGACCGAGGGCTTTGTCAACTTATTAAATATGAACGATTCTAGCTCCAGTGACTGTATGATGTCCATCCAACGGCCATAGTGCTTCTTCAACCTCTGGTCTTCTTGCTCCAGCCGCCCAAACCAGCGCCGGTCGTGCCTCGTGCTCCTGCCTCTCGTGGCCGGCTGCGATGCCGCGGAGGCCTCACTGCCCCCTACTACTCCCACCGCTAGCCAGGCCATCCCTCTACTCACCCACACCCCCTGTTATTCTGCGGCGATGACAGCATTACACCGCAGCAAACCAGTGAACCCTCATACTCCTCTATGCGTGGGCATCCACTACTGCGTCTTCCCCGGCTCTGCGTCGTCCCCTTCCTAGGCCTCGCCGTCGTCCACCTCCCTGGTGCTCTCGGCGCAGCGTGGTCAACATGGTCAAGGAACGGCTTCCATTGGACATGGACTATACGTGGAGAGGCTGACAGCTAGGTCCAAGGCCGCAGCAAGGAAGTGCCTCCTTATTACGCGAAAAATAATGATTCCTCCACCTAACAGCAGGGACCCACCGGACGGGCAACCGTATTTCGTGAAAAAAACATTTCCCCCCTGACTGCTGGGACCTACCAGCTACATCTTCGCATGCAAGGAAGTGCGTCCGGGCAAAAAAAAACAATTCACCCCCCTGACTGCTGGGACCCACCAGCTACATCTTCGCACGCAAGGAAGTGCCTGACAGTCGGGACCCACCTGGTCGAAGGGTACGTAGCCTTGTCATTCTGGTCGTGAACGTGTACGTACATACTGGTCGATGTAGAGGCGCGCACGTAGCATGTACACGTACGTACAACGGCCATTGTGCAAGAAATAAAATACGGCCATGTACGTACATACGGGTGGGGTCTCGAACGCCTACTTGCGCATACGTACGGCCAGGGCTCGTGTACATGGCTGGGTCGGAACGGAGAAACATTGTCGTCGTCGTGTTCATGGGGAGCCAACCGGCTGGGTCGGAACGGAATGTGTCGTCGTGTTCATCGGGAGGGCTTGGACGGAACATTCGATGGAAATGAGGCCTGGCGTACCATAGAACGGAGGAAACGGCCTTGTGTTCGACCGACCACAGCTGAAACGGGATCCTGTTCATCTGGAGGGGTCTGGCGTACCACAAAACGGAGGAAACGGACCTCCTACGATCGAAACGGGTGTCCTGTTCATTGGGAGGGGTGTGGCGTATCGCAAAACGGAGGAAACAGACTTGTGTTGGAGCACTACGGTCGAAACATGGGTCCTGTTCATCGGGAGGGGTGTGGCGTACCGCAAAACGGACTCCACGGATACCGTTCATCTCCACCGTCGACCCCTCCGGCCTCCACGGCCTCGCTCATCCACCGTCGACCTCCTCCAGCCTCCACCGCGATCGCTCATCCACGGGCTCCTGCTCATCCAGCCTCCACCGCGTG
The DNA here is from genome assembly GCA_021605205.1 of Aegilops longissima. Classification (NCBI taxonomy): domain Eukaryota; kingdom Viridiplantae; phylum Streptophyta; class Magnoliopsida; order Poales; family Poaceae; genus Aegilops; species Aegilops longissima. The sequence goes on from CM038679.1 coordinate 134,018,626, forward strand.
CTACTCCACCGCCATCGCTCAACCAGCCCTCTCCACGGGCTCTGTTCAACCACCCTCCACGGCTATCGCTCATCCAGCCCTCCACCATCTACTGTTCATCCAGCCCTCGACGGGGTGGTCCTGTTCATCCAGAGGCAGCATCGATCGGCTTTAGTTAGCAGAAGTAGCGAAGGAATCGCTCGATCGGGTTCAGTTAACAGCCATCGATCGATCGCTTGGGTTCAGTAATGCGTAGCCTGCAGTGCAAATGCTCGGGTTCAGTTAGAGCCCAACGCCTCGCTCGGGTTCAGTTAGAGCCCAACCCTTGCGTGTATGAGAGAAACGCGCATCGCTCGGCCCCGACAACCAACCGTAAACGGGAACACCCTGATATTTTCCTCGCCCTCGCTTCTACCATGGTTTTTTCCGTCATGGACGGCCCAAAGAATGTCATGCAGCTGCGTCTCCGGCCCACCCAGAACGAAAAGCCCATTTTCTATCATGATTTTTTGTGATAGAAGTAGGAGCCCACCACATCTATGATGATACCAGGTTCTGTTACAATTATCGTCATAGAAGTGTCATAAGTATGACAGAAAATTTTTCGTTCGACCCAAAATGTCACGGATGTGTCTTTTTTTTGTAGTGATGCCTTTGACCGTTAGCTGACGAGTGGGGCCGCGTATACGTGGGTGCATGCAAGACCGCGGTCATGGGGTAGCACGTGTCCATGGACATGCTTGAAACGTCCCATCATATAAAGAGGGCAACCACCTCCATCGCCCCTACCATTTCCCCCAAATCCACTCACTTCCGCATCGTATTCCTCTGCACACCTCGTCATCTCTCTCCTCCACAGCCTCCACCACACCGTCTCACTCTCCCCTACCGCATCCTCTTCCTCACCTTCATCGCCTCCATCTGTCAGATGGTCCACGCTCGTGGCGACGCCGGTGCTACAGCCGGAGATGTGGTGGAGCTGCAGGGTCAGGGCGCGGTGACCACGGATGTCGGCGGCGTCCACGGCGGTGCAGGGAAACTCACAACCGCTGCGGATGTGGCGGGCTCCGCCTCATCGCTATAGAAGGTGACAGCGTCGAGCGGCGCAGTCCATCCCGATGCCCCCGTTGCGCCGCCTACAATAGAGGAGCAGGTATTTGCACTGGGCACCCATTTGCACTTGCTTAGCTTGTTGAGTTAGTTCGATTGTGATTCATACAGTAGTTCAGATGGTTAGAGTAGGTTGTTTGATGGATGGGCCGGGTTTTTTTGTATGGGTTGGGGGGATGGGGGTTTTTGGACTAGGGTTTGTTGGATAAATTGGTTGCAAAAATGCTAGCTAGATGTTGTGAACTATGATTTTAGGTGCTGCAATGATTGGGGTTTTCAGATTTGTTTTTAGATTTGGATAAATTCATTGCAAAAATGCTAGATGTTGTGAACAGATTGAGGTTTTTAATGCTATGGTGCTTATTAGATTTGTTTTTAGTGCTCACAGATTGGGGTTTTTAATGCTACTCAAGTTATTTGCTTCAAGTTATATTAGCTCTGTTGTTCACAATATGTCCACAATATGTAGTTATATTAGCTCTGTTGTTCAATGTGTGTGCATGACAATGGAAAATGCAAGTAGGATCATAGTATATTAGCCCTACAATCAAGTGTGATCTAAATTTCAATATGTAGTTATATTAGCTCTTTTGTTCAATGTGTGTGCATGACAATGGAAAATGCAAATAGGATCATAGTATATTAGCCCTATGATCAATGTGTCATCTGTGCACATCTAAATTTTCAATTGGCTTATGTATTTACTAGTGATGGATGTAATTGTATATTCAGGAGGATGATGGTAGGGGGAAGAGGAAGAAGATAGACTATACTTTCGATGACCCATACGATCCAGCGGATGGTGACGATGAAGAGTATGACATGGTGTATTCCTATGATGTATTCCCATGATTCTATAATGTACTAATATAATTCATTCGTGTGTGCAGTATGTCTCTGGGGAAGATGTGGATGTGGACCGCGGCAACTTCGCCTCCTTCAAAGAGAAGGAAGAGGAGAAGATCAGGATCAAGGGCGTGGATTACTACTACAAGAGCAAGACCAAAACTTGGTGCTGCCCCTACTGCACCACCAAGCCAAAGCCAAAGTCTGTCCGCTTCGTTCACCTTCTAGCTCATGCAGAAGATGAGGCCATCCACGGCGAGGACTACAAGATCATGGGGCAGCATGCTGCCCTATCCAAAGTCTTGTCTCCCCCCTTCCCTGATGTTATGATATGTTTTAAGTACTTTAGGTTGTTTGCTGAACTCTGTGGGTGAACAAAGTTTGTGAACAGGATGTGGGTTACCTTTTCGTGGTTGGATGAATTTTATATGCATGTGGCTATCTATGTTGGGTATTTTTGTGTTTAAATTTATCTGCTATGATTTGTTTTAGTGTTTTGAAAGTTCAGGTGCTGCAATGATCACACATATGCTGCAAATATGCTGCAATCCATCATTTTATCAAGAGTTCCCTTTTATCAAATATTCCAATAACAGAGCAAAAAACTACATTTTAATGAAGATGTATTATCAACTATCTATGTTTGTGTAGGAGATCATGTGTGCAAATTTGACGTGATTTAGAGGAGGTCAAAGAAATTTGAACTCTATGAATCTTATAGGTGATAGCTCATATGTGTGAAGGTTTTCTCATGAAAATGACCATAGGACAAGTTTATGATTTTTGGTAGGTAACATGTCACATAAGAAAACATTAATATAAAACTATAGGCCAAGTTTATTATTTCTGAATTAATCTTCATATTTTTACATTTTCTTTTGAAAACATAAGCTTTAATATAAAAACTATTAAAAACACATTTTGAAATATGAAAATGGAAAACTAACTTCAGATCCTTCTTATTCACTTTAAAATAAAGCTTTAGTGATTTTTTTAAATTTCAAAAACAGAAGGTAACACCACCTCCTCTCCTTGAACTCTATGAAATCATGTACATGATAGCTCATATGTGTGAAGTTTTTCTCATGAAAATGACCATAGAGCAAGTTTATGATTTTTGGTTGGTAACATGTCACATAAGACAACATTGTGAGCAGGTTATATATTTTTTTGATTTTTTTAAAATGAATGGTGCTCATTTGACCTCGTTCGTGCCAGCTATTGTTTTTTCATGAAAATGACCATAGACCAAGTTTAGTATTTTTCCTCGTTAGTTAGTCTTATAAAATGACGAACAACGAAAGTTTCATATTTTTTTCGATTTTTTAAATTAGTTATGCTTAGTCAAAGCCTTCGAAACCCCGTTGACCAACTCAAACCCCCTCTAAACCCCACGGGGTTTCGCCTAACCCTAGCTCCCAACGTCAGCCGTCCGATCATACCCTCGCGCCAAGCAACAACCCTCAGATCTGGCCTTCTAGAAGGAACTAGGTGGGCTGGCTGTGTGCAGGCTCCGCGCCGTTGGATCACAAGGACGGCTCTGCATCGTTGGATCGTGGGGCGATCCGCGAGAGGCGATCCTATTGGTTGTGCTCGGCTGCTCGCCCACCACTGACTCTGTGAAAAAAAAGTTGTTATTGGGCCCAAAAGGAAACCAAGCTCTGGTTGGGCCATCGAATTACGTCTTTTTTTGCATCGTTTGCTCTATTTTTTGTGAATGTGCTGGCTCTGTATTTTTGCATCGTTTGCTCTGTTTTTGCATCGTCCTTTTTGTTCTATACAAATGTAAAATGACCAAATTTATAAGGGCTAATTTTTTTATCATGTAAAATGGCCACAAACTATCAAAAAATGGGTCATTTTGCATTTGTATAATGGCCACAAGCCCTCTATCTCTTTTTATCATGCAAAATGACCAAATTTTTAAGGGCCATATTATTTTTATCATTCAAAATGTCCACAAGCACTTCAAAAATTGTCTTCTTTTGTTCATACTAGTTGAGCCGTTGCGCCAAATGGCGCAGAGACCTGCTGAAGACATGTTGTCGATGAAAATAGTTTCATGCTGCAAGAACCTTCAACTAAATCTTGCTATTTTTTAAACATGTTTACATGTGTTAAACCATGTTATATTGAAAACATGTTTAGCATGTTGTGTAACCCGAGTTTGAAAAAAAAAGTGTATGACATGTATAGACCAGCTAAGGAAGCTTTTTATTAGTTGAAAATATGATTATCACGATGAGAAATCTGATTAAAAAAACATATTTGTATACAATGTATAGCCAGTTAAGGATGTATTCTTTTAGCGGTGTTTGTACCAAACTTTTATTTTTCACGTGCATGAAAAAAAACCTCTTTGTGTTGTGCATATGGAGGCATAGGTATTTGAAATGCCCATATGCTACCTAGCCCAGTCCACGAACAAAGCTATGTGTGGCCTGTTAGTAGTAGAATATGAAGCTTATTGTGGACTGAATCCATCGAGCTTGTTTATCCCCTTTTCCTCCTCGGTTCCTCAGTTGGGCAAGATAAGCATTCCCAGAGAGGCGTACTCAACTAGTGAAATTTCTCCTTTCCTTCGGTTTCGGATTTCTCTGCATGCATGGATTTAGTTCTCATTTATCCGGATCTTGCATTTCTCCTCTTTATGTGGCAATTTTTACTTTTCTCTTATCTTTTTTAGGCATCGTAGATCATGTGTTGTAATTCTCTCCTAAAACATTTCTGGATGTATACGTATGTAAATAAATCCTTATAGTTATTTCTGTTGCGCCAAATGACGCAAAGAACCATTGAATTCATGTTCACATTGGAAAAAAACCTTAATTTAGTTATTTTAGTTGTGGACAAGCACATACGGTAACAAATTTAACCCCTCTTTTTGCGAATAAAATCAATCCTCTTTAATAAATAAATAATGGAGGTTTGTTGTATACAATGAGATGTACCTATAGATTTTAATTTGGTAGTATGGAATCTCATTGAAGATCATGCTATGTTGAACATATGTGTATTTTTTAGTAATCTCCCATTGGACAAAATGACACAGAGACCCACTAAACACCATTTTTGCTCTGAGATAAAAATCCATTTATCAGTAGCACTATTTGTCTACTACATGCTTCATAGAAGTGTTTTATTTGTTTATAAAATGTATATATTGCAGTCCTTTGATAACCTGATACAACATGTAAGTACCATCGACCACTGACATGAAAAGGAAAGTAAAATACTTCCGTTACTTTGAAAATGACCTCAGGCTCAACCCACACATGTCATTAGTTGAGCTCATTGAGACTTAATTTCCTGACTGACCAATTACATTATCTCACACTTCTGCTTCTATTCTTTCAACATGGATTGTTTACATGTGGCACACACTGTTGGCGCTTTTCAAATAAGCTAGCAATAGACCGCCTTTTCCTCATGGACCCGTTGCGAATGGCAGAGACCCACTGAATCCATGTTCACATTGAAAAGAGAATCATGGTTTAGTTGGTTTGTTGGTGGCAAACATATAAGGTAACAAATTTAATGCCCTTTAATAATTAAAAAAACATGGCTTGTTGTCTACAAAGAGATGTACACATTGTGTGTGTGTTTGAAAAAAAGTGACTATTTTTGAGCCAATTAGACACATGTCTATTTTAAAGTAGTCATATGTAAGTTAGTACAACCCATGAAGCGTTGTTTTGGGCTCGCCCACTTGGAATAGAATATGAAGCGGCAGGGAATATCGACCAAATGGCGCAAAGTCCCATTTGAAACCATGTGCACGTGAAAATATTTGCATTCTTTTTGTAACTTTAGGTTATAGTCCATTTCAAATCTGAAGTATTTTAAAATTGTTTCCCTTCTTTGGTAAAATTAGGTTTTAGCAGACACTTAGGATACAACCCAACACTGATTGCAACAGATTTGCCCCTCGGCCGTTCAATTTTCGCTACTCATTTTACCCCGTCTTTTCATTAGTGGAGAATGACCGTGGCCCTCTTCACATGTGTGGTACTGAAGGGAGTGGATTTAAATCGGCTCATACCAAATTCAAACCAAGAACTAAATGCAAGTATTTTGCTTTACTTTGCAAATGAATGGTTACAATGATAGAGAACAATTTTATCCTATATGATATTGTTGTTTTGTTTTATTTATGCATAAAATAAAGGAAATATTTTTTTCTTATATTGTTGTTATAATATATTGTTGTTTTTATTATATTGTTGTTTTGTTGGATGTATGCATAACAGAAAGGAAATATTTATTTCAAAATTAGCTTACTCGACCCATCAATGTTAGCTGGGCTAAGCCCAATCAAGGGAGAAGACCAACCAAGAAGAATTTCTAGCAACCCTGTCTTCTCTATAAACTCTGTTCCAACGCCTAACATGTAATCTACTTAGGGTAGTACTACCTCCGGTCGGAATTACCTGCCGCTCAAATAGATGTATGTAGCACTAAAAGGAGCTAGTAGATATTTACAACCAAAAAACTAACTTTAGTCTTATATAACATGTGGCTGCGAGCACATATCAAACATATTTTTATATACATGATCAGTCATAAATATAGGCAATATTTCTTTGATAGCAAGACTGTCTTGTTATAGGTACATCATTGAAACCTAGAGCATGCTAAGGGAGGCGCTCGGACATATCAAACTTATCTTTCTTCAGCAACAGACCGCCTGTTCCTCTCGAACTTGAGCTGGGTAACACCCTGGTACTTGCATCTTCCTGACACATATACAGCAGACTAGATACCACTGAACATAAGAACATACAGGTAAGCAACTATATCATGGAGAAAATAATAAAGATTAGGATAGCTGCACAAATAGAAGCAAGAAACGTTAAGAATGAACAAATGCATTAGTTATTGGGAAAACAAAGGAAACCATAAGCTGTAATGAATAGATAGACCCATTTTAGATTTTTATGCTACAATACAGCGACAGGAAAACAAAGGTTCAAGAAAGTATCCCTGGCAACTGGTCTCTGGTAATAGCAACTAACGCCAATGCCTCACCAGCTTTAACGTAAAATCTAACCATATGCGCTCAGGGCGAGTCCAAGTACAGTAAAAATTCTTTTCATTCTAGCATCAGCCAATATCCCTCTTGCTGCTTTGCCAAGTGAAGAATCAATCAGGTGACAGACTCCAAAAATGTTAAGAGGTTTCAGCAAGCAAAGTTCATAAATTTCAGAGAAACGACTCAAGGTTCAGATGAGCCTCCCAGGGTTTGTATTGCTCTCAGAGAAAAGTGTTGCCAGGACCATGATATTGGATGCTAGGGAAGCCCAATTACAACAAAGTAGATGCCTCACTCGGCTTGAATCTAGTGATTCTATATATAGCCATTACAAAGGCAGATTGCGGTAAATAAAAGGAAACCGATGTAAACTGGAGAGCGACACTTCAGAACTTAGACATCAATCTAGAATGGAGCTGCGGTTGTTAAACTTGGATCGGAAGTTGTTACTTATTATGTGAATTGTGTCTCTACTTTCAGTTTCCACAGTTGGCTGGCAACACACATAAACATAGGTCTCAATCGAAGTCTTTCAAGATTTAAATCAACTCCATTCATGCCAAATATTTTCCAATGTCGAACCTAACATATTATGAGAGAAAAATAAATAAATTACATTGCGAAAGACTGAAAATACCTACTCAGGATTCATGTAATGAGTTTTTCCTTCTATACATGGTTGATGTATTTATTAAGTTGAGACCCGCAAGCTGCATATGGCAACCAATAAGAATAGAGAAACTCTTGTAGGCACAGTCCTTACCATGTTCCCTTTCTTGCTCCAGCACACTTTTTTTTCTTGAAATCCTGGTTGGAAAGTTAATTTGATAGCATTGTTTTAACACAAGATTTGATACAATTTGTTACTGGCAACACACATAAACATTCTGCTTGATGATGCATAGTCTAGTGACATGTGTATGTAAATCAAACTGACAACTCAAGATAGAGAGTGCTAATTTTGCTTGTTCTAAGCATATATATACATGTATTTTATATCTGCTATAAGTTTAACAAAGCTGAACCAGCAGAGGAAAAACAGGGAATACATGCAGATCAAAACATGTAGATGAATAGATCACCAGAGCGTTGCTCGATTGATTCGATTTATCACCTCTGTATTCGGAGCTGCGGAGTTCCTTGAATTCTTTTTCTCCACAAGGATTCCTCAATCACATGGATTGGTGAGTTCAATCTGCAAAGTAATTAAGTGAGGCCAACATAACCAAAATGGAGTATATAAGAGGTTTTGTAGTATAAGAATATCGAACATTGTTCTTGATTAAAAGGCCAAAAGGATAAACAAATGGAATAAGTCTCGCTGGGTAATTTGGAACAACTAATTCAACTTCTATAATTTGACCCTGCTAACAAATGATTTATTGGATAATTTGGACTGCTGTACAAAATTTAAGAGTGGAACTAATTGCTCAGTTTCTAATTTTTTTTACTTGGCACACCCACTGAATAAGGTGAGCTCATTCTCTTAAGAAAATAAAACAATGCTTGGGAAAATGCTTAGAAACAGTAGTAGCAAGTTAAAGATCAAGTTGGATGATGTAAGCGTGTTTTAATTCAATAAAGCTAGCCATGATGGCCTTTCCTAAAAAAGTTAAAGATCAAGTTGGATGAGTAAGGTCTAAATGGCATCTCCTTTTATAGAAGGCAAAAGATCTTAATGGCCTCGTGGACTGAGTAAGATGTGTAGATGGAGAAACCATGCGTATGAAGCTGCTCAATACAACTTAACTGAATTCACTAGCTTTAAGTAACAATGAAGAAAGAAGAAAGCATTCATAAAATGCAGGTTCTCTCTTCTTTGAACATATTACATGACTTGGCATCTTCTTGTAGGAAAGAAAAAAGCAAAGAGAGAAGCATCGAGGAATCAGTATAACAATTTTGAAATACAATAATTTCGAAATCTTGCAAAATCATAACAAAAATTTTAGGAGTTATGAACAATTAGAAATACATTATACTGAAGGTTGAGTAAAATATGTCTTTTGGATTGAGCAAATATATAGCTGCAGAAATTTTACAAATCAACACATAACAAGAATCTAAGGCTCTCTATACTCCTTTTCCTTGCTAAATATGCACGCTTTCCATGGAATTTTTTTCAATATATTTGTTCTATAAACAAATGCTTGCTTTCTTTCCTTTTTTTGAAGCAGGTCGCATGCCATCAACAGCCCAACACCGAACAACGAGCCAGTCACAACAATCATGCACGCAGCAGCAAGCCGACAAAAAACACAACAGTGCCTGCACACATACACATAACTAAGCCAGTAGTAACCAAGCACACAACAAGAACTTGTAGCTAGCAAGCGAGCGCTACGACCAAGTATATATGATGCTACCACCAAGCCAGCCACAACAATCATGCACGCAACGGCAAGCCAGCAAAAAAATACAATGGGTGCCCGGACACACACAACACTAAGTCAGCAAGCACACACACAACAAGAACCTGTAGCAATCAAGCACGAAGGATAGGAGTATAGCTGGGACCGGAACAAAATTACCTTGCTAGTGACGGGATGCCTAGGCGGAAGCGACTGGAGGTGGCGGCAGCGGCGAGTCTAGGTAGTAGCTGCGCAAGCATGAGACATGCATTTCATTAGTTGTCAATGGAAGCATCCATCATATTCATACATACCTTCATTTCTTTATGAGCACTCCACTTCTCTGCCTCACCCCGTTGACCTCCACCTCAATAACCTGGTCAATCAATAACACATGATCCATGGGGTGATGATAAACCTTATATAAATATATATATATAATATATATATATATATATATATATATATATATATATATATATATATATATATATATATATATATATATATGAAAATGGACGGGAGGCGGTGCAGTATTAGATCTCTGAACTCTGACGGGCCGATGAGCCAATGGAAGAAGGGGATGGTGAGGGCAGCATTGAACACGTAGGCCCAGCGCAGGAAGAGACCATCCAGAGGAGTACCTCAAGGACGGCCTCCTCCTGCTGGGCCTGCAAGCACCTCACATACCACCTTCTTCTCCTCCTCGACGCCCAGCTCTTCTTCCTTCTAGCGAACTTCCGCATCTTGCGCGCGAACATCCCATCAAACCATGCTCGAGCGGCTCATCCCTATACTCCGTCTTCTCCACCATTGGCCGAGACCTAATTTTTCCTAGCAAAAGAAATCACATCATGAGCAAAAGAACAAATTTGCAACTAACAATTCAAATCGAGATTTATCCATTAGCTGTCCTACAGTATATAAATAGAAGGGTTTCTAATTGCCCACCTGAGCGTTCCGAGCTAATGCCGGAATCCATGGGTAGAGCGCCAGCTGCAAGTGTAGTCGCCCACATTGGTGAAGGCAAGAGTTCAACGTTGTGATGTCAAATACTTATGCTTGTGTGAAAACTGGTTTTTTCTTGATGTCTACTAATGCATGCCAAAATGTTGTGTAGTCAGTTGCCTACACAGCTAACCCCTGGCACCGCCACTGGTCGCCCACCCGCTGAGGCTGTCGTCAGCACACGACCGCAGAGCTGCCGTCCGCCGCACCACGAGGAAGAGGCAGAGTGTAGCCTCCCGTACATAACCTCTGTGAGTTGTTTCCTTTTGAATTAAAAACCATCTGAATTTACAAAGACCGAAACAACAGAATGAAGTGCAACTAAAATTCAAGGAAACATTATGTGAAACTAATTTACTCCCTCTGCACTATATGTCTAATAAAGGCACTTGAAAACCAATCCAATGATAATTCTAATATGTGTTTTTATGAAAATCAATTGATCTGCTCTGTACTGATTACTGATGTGAATTGTCAATTCTGAACTCGGGAATTCTATTGAAATTAAAAGAAGGGTAAAAGAAATTATCCAGTTCTTTTTAGTTTCTACCTACATGATCCATTGGAGAAGCCAATAACCGTGCAGGAACCAGTCACTTAAGAAGGGGATGAGACAAACAAAGAGAAAGTATAACACACTCTATTTGTACAGGAAGCAACAAAATGGTTGTCCTGGGAATTAAGGCAGTGAAGAAGAAGAGCTAACGAAGCAGCAAACCAACGCCGTCGTCAGACGCACGACCACAAGAGCCGCCGTCCGCCGCACCATGAGGAAGAGGCGGAGTGCAGCCTCCCGTACAACGCGCCCGAGCCCCAGCCTCGTCGCAGCTCCCGATCCAGGAGTGGATCGAGCCGCCGCCAACCTCCAGGTCACGTCCAGGTCGGGCCCGTCCTCTCCGGCGCCGGCCGATGACCCTCTCTCCTGTCAGCCGCCGCACCTCCCTTTCCTCTTTCTTCTCTCTTTATCCCTCCTCTCCTTCCTTCCCTCTCTCCCCCTCATTTTGTCTCTCAGCTAGGGTTCATGCACGAGGAGGGGCGCAGGCCGACGCCTCGCAGGTGTAGGCCGACGCTGGCCGGTCACCCTCTCCCGTCAGCTACCGGACCTCCCTCTCCTCTCCTCTCCCCTTTCTCTCCCTCTCATCTTCCTATCTCTCCCTCCTAGGGTTCGTGCGGGATGAGGGGACCGGAGTGTGCACGGCGTGCGGGACGAGGGGATTGAGTTGCGTTGGGTGCAGGCGCGGCGCGTGGATGGGACAAATTATTTCTCACCCGAGCGCCGCTTATACCAACAGTCATTGGGCAGAAAAATGAACCGTGGGGTGAAAATAATTCAACCGCAAGTGAAGATCCAACGGCTTAGGTGCGCCAGAAAGGCAGATCGGACGGCTGACGAAGCCCCAATCGGGGGAGCCTTCGGAGGTGAGTTGGATGGCTTCTGTTTTGTTTTAAATAATATAGGGTTTGACCACGGATTCCCATGCGTGCAATTAGCTTGTTTTATTCTTCTTTTCAAACCACCTTTTCCCACGCGTGTACACTCCCGTTGTTGCAGTGGGTTTGAAAGCGGGCTACTAACTTCACATTTGACCCCGTTATTGCCACAGCCAAATAACACGTAGCACTACGGCTATTTAAGCCACCCTCTGCATCTGCCATCCCTCATCCATCTGCCCTTCTTTCTCTTCGATCCCTTCTCCGTCTTCTACACATCCCTCCTCCATGTAGTACACCGGACCAACCTACCGCTTCCCACCCACCATGCCAGAGAGGCTCTACCCTACCGGCGTGTACGTTGATCGCACACTACATGTGTGGGCGATATCAAGGCTGAGGACCGCAAGGAACTTAACCGAGTTCTTACTCGTGTTCGGCTACCACCACCTCCCGAGGGGATCTCCAAAGATGTTCCGCGTCGAGGAGGTCATCCAAAACCGGGTGGTGGTTGCTCTCCTTGCCCACTTCACCAACACATTCGACGCCTTCTACCTCCTCGGCCGGGTGTTTTGGTGTGGCTCCGAGTTCATCGCTTTCACCACCCACAATAGGTTCATGGAGTACAACAACATCTTCCTCACCGTGACGCGCATGCACACTCTTCCGTACCCCATCGACAATGCCCCGGAGGAGCAGTGAAAAGGGCGCTCAGAGGAGGAGTGAGGTGGAGAAGGCGGCGGCTAGGGTTCTAAACCCTCTATCTTTTTTTAGTCTATGTTATGTTAAGTTGTAATTGAACTATGTTGGAGTTGCTTTGGGCTTGTTGGCCCTTTTCTTAAATTCTATTATTAAGTTTTCTAACTATTCTATTATTAAGTTCTTCCTAGTTTGAGCTATGTGATCGTGCTATGGGCTTGTTGGCCCTATCTACATATTGGTACTACATATTTGTCGATTATTTTCTTAGAGAGCTCGGCTTGTTAGTAGGGTTTCCTTGTTAGTAACCGCCTAGTGCATGCAAGCAAGCTTTGTTAGTAGGGATGAATGAGTACAACGAAGCAAGGGAGTGGCTCTTTTTTTGCACAAGCCACAAATATGTAGCCACCTAGCTAGAAGAGAGGAACCAGTGGCAGTGACCGTCGCTGCATCCGTGGCGGCTGGCGTGCAAAAAGCTACTCAGTTAGTGCATCATGGCGGACACATCGGCGCATGCAGGCTCGATCAACGCATGCAAGCTCGGTCGGCGCATCGTGGGATCGTGGCATCGACGCATGCAGGCAAGGTTTGCTGGGTGCATGCATAGCAGGCTTCTGTCCTGGCGGCACGCGCAGACGTTTAATGCAAGGGACGACCCAACGAAACCACGGCCCAAAGGTCGAACAGCGACACCACCCAACGCGGCCCCATTTGTCAGGTCGAACGGACGACACAGTCTAGCATGGCCCCATGAGTCAGAGTTAACGGTCAAGCCTTTGACCCGATGACAATGTCCGTTGTGCCCAGTTATGAGGGTTTCTGGCAAGGGAGTGGGGAAAATTAAGCAAAAGTTAAGATCGCGGGGATGAATGAGTAGAGCTAAGGAACCAGGGGCACAGATGTAAAAATACCTAAAGAATTACTTGAGGGGATGAAATCCACTCCTGATCCCTTTCTTGTGGTTAATCCCACGGCATTGGAGTCGGAGCCCAATTCCGCGAAGGAAGGGGCTAAAGGTACTCATGTTCCTTCCCCTCATGACAAGAATGGGACGAAAACCTTTGCCTCGGCTCCCCCTCCCCAGGTCTACGGAGGACCGGTCCCCACAACTCACATTAATATTCATGGTCCTCCTTGAGGGAGTCTTGGACTGAGGGGCCCTCGGGCGTCCGGTCTGTTATCCATGGGCCGGACTGATGGGCTGTGAAGACATGAAGACCAAAGACCATACTCGTGTCCGGATTGGACTCTCCTTGGTCTGGAAGGCAAGCTAGGCGGCCAGTTGTGAAGATTCCTTCTTATGTAACCGACTCCATGTAACCCTAGATCTCTCCGGTGTCTATATAAACCGGAGAGCATAGTCCGGATAGGACATGTTGATTACCATATACACATAGGCTAGGCTTCTAGGGTTTAGCCATTACGATCTCGTGGTAGATCAACTCTTGTAACACTCATATTCATCAAGATCAATCAAGCAGGAAGTAGGGTATTACCTCCATAGAGAGGGCCCGAACCTGGGTAAACATTGTGTCCCCCGTCTCCTATTACCATCGATCCTAGACGCACAGTTCGGGACCCCCTACCCGAGATCCGCCGGTTTTGACACCAACATTGGTGCTTTCATTCAGAGTTCCACTTTGCCGTCGGCAAAGGACTCGATGGCCCCTTCGATCGTAAGTAATGGCGCCGTTCAGGGAGAAACCTTCCTCCCCAGACAAACCTTTGTGTTCGGCGACTTCCTACTGTGGGCCAACTCGCTTGGCCATCTGGAGCAGGTCGATAGTCACGCCCCTGGCCATCAGGTCAGACCTGGAAGCTTGAACTGCGTCGCGGAAACTCACGGAGACTTGATCTCCGATGGATTCAAGACTGCGGCAGTCGTTCCCCCTCTCTCCGATGAATGTGACTTAAATCTGTCATCGGATCACTCCCACGAGATGGATCCTGTTGCTGCAACGGCCTCAGAACCAAAGAAGATCGTGCCCCTCGAGGCCACAAAGTCCACGGTGTTGGAGCCGCACACGGACTCGACATCCTGCAATATTTGCATCAATGGAACTCCGGACTCGTTTTCGGCTACACGTTCCAGATCAGGCGCGCATGCGGACACCGAGCTGGATCGGTTATTGATTTTCGAATTTGGCGCCGCAGACTTCTTCCAGCACTCACCTTTTGGTGACATGCTAAATTCTTTAATGAACTTATCCTTGGAGGAGGACTCACAGCCGGATGATGAGGAATTTTGCTTCCCACCCGCCACCCACTTCATAGCCACTGTCGATGACTTAACCGACGAGCTTGACTATGGCTCCGAAGACATCGACGGTATGGACGACGATGCCGATATGGAGCAAGGCCAAGACCCGCCATTCATCGGACATTGGATGGCTACCTCTTCGTACGACGTGTACATGGTTGATACACCTAAAGGATCTGGCGGCGACAACGAAGAACCAGATGCGAATAAAACCTCTGAGACACAGTCCAAACGACGGCGCGCCAAACGCCGCTCCAAGCCTCCATGCTCAAAAGATGGCAACACTGGCACCGGAGAAAATAGCACTCCAGGCAACGCCGAAAACAACGAAGACCCTGTCGGAGCTACATCCGAATAGGAAGAAAACGAAAACAGGCAAGACAATCCTGATGAACATGTCATAGAAGATGACTCGGAGGACGATAGTTACCGTCCACCCTCCAAGAAGGAGACAAGCCTCGACAACGAAGACCTCATCGTGCCGGAAGATCCTCTGGAGAAGGAGCGCTTTAAGCTTCAGCTCATAGCCACTACAAAGAGCCTAAAAAAGAAACAGCAGCAGCTTCAAGCCGAACAAGATATGCTCGTCGACAGATGGACTAATGTCCTGACAGCCGAAGAATATGGCCTCAGGCGCCCGGCCAAGAGCTACCCGAAACGCAGACTGCTGCCTCTATTCAATGAGGAAGCACCGGAGCGCACATCTCCCTCACGTAATGCGGAATGACCACCACGTGGTCGAGACAGGGTGGCCGACCGGCCACCCCGCATCCGGGATAAAACGGCAACACAGGCCAAACACCAGCCTGCCCCACCGCCCCGTAAAAATAGAGATGGAAGAGTTCGGAGTCACACATACGACCTCCGGTAGTGTGACGCCCCAAGACCGGAGCTTCAGTTGCCTTCCAGGGTTTTCGAGTTTTGGCGTGTGATTTGTTTTGTTTGTTGCATTCTTCATGTCATCTCTTGTATTGCATCATCTCATCATGCCATCGTATCATTATTATTTTTACTCAACTAAATAAATTGCATGGATTTCTCGATCCATTTAAACCGAGGGATTCACATGGTGACTTCTCTTTATAACATATCCTCCCAATATTAGGGAGCTATATTAAAAATATTCCATTGTTTTGGAATTCACCATAACACACTTGCAAATTCCCATGCCCTTTCTACTTCAAGTTTGGTCCCCAAACCTTGCCAATAATTCTTTCATCATTTTCCGGAGCTCCACCAAAAATCCGAACATTTTTGGACCTTCCCAAACCCTCACTTCCATTCAAATCATTTGGATTTAAATTCAAATGAATTTGAATTCAAATCTTCAATTTTGGCCTTTCTATTTTTCTTGGAACGAGCATATTTTTGCGAGTCCGGAAAAATTACCCTCATACCCTAATTCTTGTCCACTCATTTCTTTTCTCTCCCTTTCTTTCTTTGCGTTTCTGTTTTTTTTTGAAGAGTTTAAAGAGAGAGAGAGAGAAGAGAGCCAGTCCAGCAAGGCCCAAGGTCCAGCCAGGCCTCTGGCCACTTCTTTCCTAGCCCACACCAGGTCAGCCCATCTAAACCGGCCCAAGGTCAAGGCCCAGCCGGCCCCTGCCCTTAACCCTAGCCTCACGACACCCGTCTCTCTCCCTCGTCTCCTCCCTAGCGCCGACCAGCGCCCGATCCCCGTCACCTCCTTCGCGCCGCCGTCTCCCTCGCTCCTCCCCCTCGGCCTCCTCCACCCCATAAATGCGTTGGAGCCGCGCCCGTCCTGTCTTGGCTGGCACCATGGCCAGCACCGTCGCTCCCTCCTCCTCGCCCCTACCGTCTTCGGCGCCGCGCTGGCGAGCGCCATCGCCGGAGCTGCTCCTTTGCCGAGCGCCACCCCGAGCCCCAAGCGCTTCCTCGTCCTCTGCCCGTCCGCCTCGTCCTCGCGTCCCCCTTTCCTCGTCCCTCACCCGAGCTCCTGGAGCCCGAGCCGTCCCCGACGCGCCCGTGCCCGATCTTCTTCAAGCCGCGCCGCCGGCCAAGTCCCTCTTCCCCTCCAGGCCATCTCCGCCGTGACCCGTCCGGCCATCGCCCGCGCCGGCGACCCTGGTGGCCGCTGCTCCGCGCCATGTCCGCCTCCTCCTCTGCACCTTTCCCGTCGACCTCGCGTCCTCGCCTCCGAAGGCCCTGCCCGATGCCATGGCCGCCGCCCGTTCGTCGACTCCGGCCGGGTCCAGCCGCCCTCGGCCTCCCCTCGAGCACCCGAGGCCCTGCGAGGCCATCAGCATCGCCGCGGCCCTTTTTCGCGTGAAGCCCCTGCTCCACCACCATCCGCGCCCGGCCTCCTGCGTCCTCGCCTCCGGCGACCCTCGCCGCTCCCTGCGCCGGTTCCCCTCGCCCCTTGCCGCCTCCTCCGGTGGTGGCGACCACCAGGAACTCCACAAGGGGCCGGAGTCCCCTGCCTCCACAACCTCCGAACGGGGCGCCGGGGCCAGCCGGGATTATCGCCAAGTACCACGACTACCTCGAGGACATACGGTTCCGTCAAGATCGACTACGGTGATGCACCAAGTACCCCCCCCTCGGACCGTCAAGTTCAACTCCAAAGCGTGAACAACTACTTCCGTGGTTAACGACAAGTACCCCTACACGCGAAGGCGCCAAGTCCGTTCGGGATTCACCAAGTACCACTACCGTCGACCCTCGAAGACCCGTGGACCCCGAACATCCACGGGACATGAGCGACTACTTCCGATGGCGAGATGTACCACTACCATCGAACTTGAACGTCTACAAACCGTGTACGACTACCATCGCCGAGATCGCAAGTACCACGACAACCCCGAAGGGATTCGGACCCGTCAAGTACCTCTTCGAAACGAGCGTGAAACACTACTTCCTCTACCGTCGCCGTGTACGGCTACTTCCACTACATCGCGAGAACGACTACTTCCTCTACTTCCCTCGACGACCCGTGAACGTCTACTTCCCTCTCCGAAACGCCTTCTCCTCCGAACGCACGCTTCGAAGGTATAACCACCGAGATGACCGACCGTGATCGAATCATCCTTGCGATGCCCCTCTTTTGCCATGCCACCGTTCCGTGGGAACCCGGTATCCGGGATCACCCCACCATCTTGCATGACTCGCTTCCGTCACGTTTTCCTTTATACCGATATCTCAATCGAGCTATCGGAACCGATATGTTGCCGTGGCACCATTTTCGGGTTCGTTGCCGTGGCACCCCTTTCTTCTACCACGGTGACACAATGCTTCATCATGCTCTTGTCAACATTTTTCATAAAATTGCATAAAACTTGCACATGTCATCCGCATCATGATAACAACATTTAAATGTTTATAATTGTTGTTTGCATTAATTTTGTTTAAATGCCATGCTAAAATGATTTATTTCATAACTAAATAACCGTAACTTCGGTTTAAATAAATTATATATGTAAATGGGGTAGAAAATGCATAGATTAACATGGTAGCATTACTTTGCATGTTTAACAACATTAAAATTGTGTTTAGGGCAGAACAGTACCTAATTCGAAATATGCATATGAGGATTTTCCGGACTTGTTGTTCGTTGTTTCGGCCTCATTTAAACTTGCCTAGTTAGGTAGTTTTGTTGTGCTTCACCCGTGCCTTGATAATCAACATTTAATATTGTTGGGTACATATCCGAGAGAGAACTAAATAATTGTTGTGGTGCCGTCAATATGCAACTCGTTGCATATTGAGCTCCACTTAATTTGTGGTATTGTTTGTTGCACTTTGCCATGCCATGCTATTTAAACGGACATGCATCATACTCGTTGGTGCATCATGACATGTTTATGTGATGGTTGTTTACCATGTTGTTTGTGTCTTTCCGGTTGCTTCTCTCGTTAGCCGGTTTCGTTCGGAGTTGTGAGGATTCGTTCGACCACGCCCGTTTGTCTTCTTCATGGATTCGTTCTTCTTCCTTGCGGGATTTCAGGCAAGATGACCATACCCTCGAAATCACTTCTATCTTTGCTTGCTAGATGCTCGCTCTTTTGCTATGCCTATGCTACGATGCCTATCACTTGCTTATCATGCCTCCCATATTGCCATGTCAAGCCTCTAACCATCCTTTCCTAGCAAACCGTTGTTTGGCTATGTTACCGCTTTGCTCAGCCCCTCTTATAGCGTTGTTAGTTGCAGGTGAAGATGAAGTTTATTCCTTGTTGGAACATGGAGATGTTGTTCCTTGTTGGAACATGTTTACTTGTTGGGATATCACAATATTCTTATTTAATCAATGCATCTATATACTTGGTAAAGGGTGGAAGGCTCGGCCTTATGCCTGGTGTTTTGTTCCACTCTTGCCGCCCTAGTTTCCGTCATACCGGTGTTATGTTCCCGGATTTTGCGTTCCTTACACGGTTGGGTGATTTATGGGACCCCCTTGACAGTTCGCTTTGAATAAGACTCCTCCAGCAAGGCCCAACATTGGTTTTACCATTTGCCACCTAAGCCTTTTTCCCTTGGGTTCTGCAGACTCAAGGGTCATCTTTATTTTAAACCGGGCCAGTTCTCCTCCAGTGCTGGTCCAAACTAAACCACTTGCGGTGCCGCCCCGAGGCAACTTGGGGTATCGTCGGTTGCCGTACGTAGTGTTCATCCGGTGTGCCCTGAGACCGAGATATGTGCAGCTCCTATCAGGATTTGTCGGCACATCCGGGCGGCTTTGCTGGTCTTGTTTTATTGTTGTCGAAATGTCTTGTAGTCCGGGATTCCGAGACTGATCGGGTCTTCGGTAGAAGGAATATCCTTCGTTGACCGTGAGAGCTTATAATGGGCTAAGTTGGGACACCCTGCAGGGTATTATCTTTCAAAGCCGTGCCCGCGGTTATGAGGCAGATGGGAATTTGTTAATGTCCGGTTGTAGAAAACCCGAAGTTGATCTTAATTAAAATACACCAACCGCGTGTGTAACCGTGATGGTCTCTTCTCGGCGGAGTCCGGGAAGTGAACACGGTGTTGGAGTTATGGTTGACGTAGGTAGTTTCAGGATCACTTCTTGATCATAGTTGTTCGACCGTGCTTTTGCCTTCTCTTCTCGCTCTCATTTGCGTATGTAGCCACCATATATGCTAGCCGCTTGCTGCAGCTCCACCTCACTACCCTGTCCTACCTTTAAGCTTAAATAGTCTTGATCTCGCGGGTGTGAGATTGCTGAGTCCCCGTGACTCACAGATACTTCCAAAACCAGTTTGCAGGTGCCGATGAAACCGTGCAGGTGACGCACCCGAGCTCAAGGAGGAGCTCAATGAAGATCTTGTTCTTTATGTCGTTTCGTTTCAGTTGATCAGTAGTGGAGCCCAGTTGGGACGATCGGGGATCTGTGTAGCATGTGGGGTAGTCTTCTTTTATTTTGGTTCCGTAGTCGGACCTTGTTTGTATCTGTATGATGTAATGCTTTACTCATGTATTGTGTGAAGTGGCGATTGTAAGCCAGCTATGTATCTCTTTCCCTTATGTATTACATGGGTTGTGTGAAGATTACCTCACTTGCGACATTGCTTTCAATGCGGTTATGCCTCTAAGTCGTGCTTCGACACGTGGGAGATATAGCCGCATCGAGGGAGTTACAAGTTGGTAATCAGAGCCTTCCCCGACTTAGGAGCCCCCTACGTGATTGTTTGCTGGCGTTGTTGAGTCTAGAATGGAAAAATGTTTTGAGTCTTAGGATTATATATATCGGAGAGTAGGATTCTTTTTACTCCTCAGTCCCTTCGTCGCTCTGGTGAGGCATCCTGACGTAGATGTTTTGACTTTGCTCTCCTCAAATTTCACTAAAAATTTTTTTTAGGATCACGTGGGTATCTTGGAATCGTTCCGATGGTTTTGTGACGAGAACATTGTTCTTGGTGCCTCCTGACATTTAGGGGTTGTGGCGGTGTCCCGGGAGTTGAGCTCCGAGGTGTTGTCGTCACAATTTTATCGTTCTGATTCTGGAATACCTGAGTTTTGCCGACATCGAAATCTCTTTTGTGCAGTTGTTGGTGAGATAACCCCGATAGCCCGAGATTGTGGCGAAAAGGGAGTATTGCCATGACTTGTATAACGGATGTTTTTGAAGGTCGAGGTACACGATTTCGAGGATTTCTTGGTTATGTGTTGACGGATGGATACAATTTGGATCTAGGTATTGTTAGTTTGGGTGATATATTTTGTGTCCCTGTATCCCCAACACCAGATTGCATAACCAGAAAGTTTGGGAGTTTATAGGTGGGAATTCTAGTAGCTTACGGGATATTCTTTCCGACGGATGTATGATTTGAGATTGGGGTTCAACGTCTAGTGGTCCGCCCATTCACGGTCGATTCTGATGGTCGCGAGGCGTCTTAAAGAATCCTTGGCTATGCTGATTCGGGGACGTCTTGTTTGTCATTCGTGACGTCCGCTATACGTCGTGTCCGTGTGGGCCCCACCACAAACACTTTGGGCGAAATCTCTATCATGTGTTTGTTCCGGCTCATTCTTGAAGCCAATCCTTTGTTTTTGTTTTGTTTTGTGGTATTCGAGTTGCTTCGAAGTCAAGTGTTGATTCCATACCTTCTTCTAAATGGTGTTCTCATATTTCTATGTGAATACTAATCCTTCTTGATCAATGAGCTTGTCATGTCAATTCTTTTCTCAACCGGCGTGCTTCTCTTCAAGTGGATCCGATCATTTCAACATTCGCAAGATCAACTCTAAGTTTTCTCAACGGTGTTTGTTTCATCCGTCCCAAGTTGTCTTTGTTTTCCCGCCCTCCCACCCCTTTTTCTTCAAGGACTCAGATTTCTTAATCAAGTATCCATTTTATTGAGAGAAGTTTCTTCATTCTTTTCCTTTAATGTTTTATCCGGTGATTTCTCGTGAAGACGCTAAGGAAGCTTTAACCTTATCATTGTTCCATTCTAATTTTTCTTCTCCATTGGACTCAAGTCAAGTTTTCGGTGTTGATCATATTCCCTTCCTCGTTTCAAATGTTTTTCTCATACCGGTGCACCTCATAATCCTTTAGTTCTTGTTATTCTATTGTTCCGGAGTGTTGAAGATATCTCAGAAGATTCGTGTTTCCATTCTTAATCCGTTCAAGTTATTTCGAGATTGTTATCTCATTCAAGTCATTTAATTCTACCGGTGCAATATCTATTTCAAACAATTGTTCAACGGTGGTTCTTTTGAGTGGGCCCTAACCCACAGGTCTTTTCCCAGGATCTTACCTGACACTTCTAATTTTTCCCAGAGCTTCTAAAATTCTTTTCTAAATTTGACGTAAGAATGAATTATCATCAGTCATATGGCTTTCTCCAAGAATTTTCAAATTCTTTTCATCGTGTGGTTCAACCTTTCTAATTTTCATCCCGGAGTATCTCAACAATTCATGGTGGTGTTTCTCATCGTCATTCTCAACATGTGAAGACCGAAGAAGAGTTTCTCTTTAATCTCGCTCCTTTCTCTTCAAGATTCATGGTTTTAGCTTGATGCCATCCTCATAATTGTTTTGATTGTGAGAATTCTTTTCACCCACCCGGAGCAATTCAGGAGTCTTTTCAGTTTGATTCTAAGGAGCCCATCTTCTCAGAATTATTCATTCCAGCTTTAAGCTCTCGTTTTCCAAATCTCACCGGTGCATCGTCGAAATATCCTCTAATCAGTTCATGATCTCTTCGTTCTAATGTATCTAAATTTTGTCAAGCATCTTTATTCGTTTTCCAATTCTTCCCGGTGAATTGTGCCTTTGCTACGTTCATTCTCAACTATTATGGTGGTTTGTTCAAGAGTTCTCTTCCTTCGTTATCATATAGATTCATTCGTCCTTCCCAAATCCTACCGGTGAATTGTTGAAGACCTTCTCAAGTTTGCGCTATATCTCTGTCTGTAATCATTTTTTTTCAATGAGAATAAGTAGTATGCCAAATCCATTGCTTGTCATCAATTTAAGTGGTGAAGGATCAGCATAATGTAATTCTTGTTCTTGTTTCATCCAAGTGATTAATTCCTTATTCCGGAGGTTCATCAAAATTCTTTATTTCATTTAGTCATCTTTCTTTCCGGAGTTCCAAGTTTTCTCGGCTATATCATTTCAAAGCTTCATCTTGTCACTGCAAGGCTTCACATTGTGTTGTCAACTTCTCTTTCTTTTATCATCCTTTTGTTTACCGGAGTTCTTCATGGAGGCTCTACATGATGGTTCGTCAAGGATTCTTTTCATTCTTCAATTGTTCATCAAGATTTCTCGCGGAGTTAAGATCCGTCAAGCCATACTCAAAATTGAACAGGGTGTTCCAACACATGTTTTGTTTTGAGGAGTTCAAGCATTCTTCTTCTTGCATTCCGAAGTGCAATTCTTTCGATCTTATCTTTTGAGGTGGTGTTATGTCATTCTCGACAATTTGAGTTCGTGTTTCATGATTGGTCAAGAATGATATATTTTAAATCCATCAATCTCTTCATTGGAGTTATCTTGGGCTATATTTCACCTAAAGCTTTCCCTAAGGATTGTGGCTATTTATGGTGCTTATAAATGACCCAAGTTCTTCATTTGTCCTCTCGGTGAAATAAGTTTCGTCTCCTTGTTGATATAAATCCAATCATTTGTTTCCGTTGGTGGCAGAAGCTCACCTCATAATTTTGAGATGTTTGCCATAAGCCCACAACAAGCTTGTGCTTTTCGTTGTTGGTTTTCCAACAACTCCGCTCTAACCTTCTTGGCAAGGATGCTTCCCAAATTCAATTGTGGTAGAAGTTACTATTATCTTCTCCGTTCTTTTCTTTCCAACCATCTAGTTTTTCATTGCATTCTTTCATTTCTATCGGAGGCATTGTGATGTTGCTCTCTTCGACCCATCGTCTCGTTTTGTCAAGATCATGTTCTTTTCTTGCTTTATCCATTTAACCGGAGTGTCATGTTTTCATTCGAGTTCTCTCATCTTATCAAGTTCTGCCTGCTTCCTCAACCGGAGAGCTGTCTGAAATCTTTCTTACCCCTTGTGCCATTCTTTCAATAGTTCCGGAGGCAGTGTGTTGTTGATTTCATCAACTATCATCCCATCTTCTCAAGTTCATGATTCTAATTCCTCCCATTTTTAGTCGGAGTGCTGCACAAATTTTATCAATCTTATTCCTTGTCTATCTAGTTTTAACCGGAGTGGTTTCAGTATTTATCTTATCACTAAACCTCTTGGTTTTCGTCGTATCCCTTGTTCCTCTTTTCTAACAGAGTGTTTTCTACTTTCTTCATCTTCATTGTTTTCTTTCTTTCATTTTGTTCAACCTCTCAAGGTTCTTTGGTTTCACTCGTTTGTCGGAGAAGCAATTTTGTTTTACCTCTTCCTCTTCCGCTTTTCTCCGGTGCCATCCTAGATCTCGGGACGAGATCCTCTCGTAGTGGTGGAGTGTTGTGACGCCCCAAGACCGGAGCTTCAGTTGCCTTCCAGGGTTTTCGAGTTTTGGCGTGTGATTTGTTTTGTTTGTTGCATTCTTCATGTCATCTCTTGTATTGCATCATCTCATCATGCCATCGTATCATTATTTTTTTTACTCAACTAAATAAATTGCATGGATTTCTCGATCCATTTAAACCGAGGGATTCACATGGTGACTTCTCTTTATAACATATCCTCCCAATATTAGGGAGCTATATTAAAAATATTCCATTGTTTTGGAATTCACCATAACACACTTGCAAATTCCCATGCCCTTTCTACTTCAAGTTTGGTCCCCAAACCTTGCCAATAATTCTTTCATCATTTTCCGGAGCTCCACCAAAAATCCGAACATTTTTGGACCTTCCCAAACCCTCACTTCCATTCAAATCATTTGGATTTAAATTCAAATGAATTTGAATTCAAATCTTCAATTTTGGCCTTTCTATTTTTCTTGGAACGAGCATATTTTTTGCGAGTCCGGAAAAATTACCCTCATACCCTAACTCTTGTCCACTCATTTCTTTTCTCTCCCTTTCTTTCTTTGCGTTTCTGTTTTTTTTAAGAGTTTAAAGAGAGAGAGAGAGAGAAGAGAGCCAGTCCAGCAAGGCCCAAGGACCAGCCAGGCCTCTGGCCACTTCTTTCCTAGCCCACACCAGGCCAGCCCATCTAAACCGGCCCAAGGTCAAGGCCCAGCCGGCCCCTGCCCTTAACCCTAGCCTCCCGCACACCCGCGTCTCTCTCCCTCGTCTCCTCCCTAGTGCCGACCAGCGCCCGATCCCCGTCACCTCCTTCGCGCCGCCGTCTCCCTCGCTCCTCCCCCTCGGCCTCCTCCACCCCATCGTCGTTCGGAGCCGCGCCCGTCCCTGTGCGCTGGCACCATGGCTAGCACCGTCGCTCCCTCCTCCTCGCCCCTACCGTCTTCGGCGCCGCGCTGGCGAGCGCCATCGCCGGAGCTGCTCCTTTTGCCGAGCGCCACCCCGAGCCCCAAGCGCTTCCTCGTCCTCTGCCCGTCCGCCTCGTCCTCGCGTCCCCCTTTCCTCGTCCCTCACCCGAGCTCCTGGAGCCCGAGCCGTCCCCGACGCGCCCGCGCCCGATCTTCTTCAAGCCGCGCCGCCGGCCAAGTCCCTCTTCCCCTCCAGGCCATCTCCGCCGTGACCCGTCCGGCCATCGCCCGCGCCGGCGACCCTGGTGGCCGCTGCTCCGCGCCATGTCCGCCTCCTCCTCTGCACCTTTCCCGTCGACCTCGCGTCCTCGCCTCCGAAGGCCCTGCCCGATGCCATGGCCGCCGCCCGTTCGTCGACTCCGGCCGGGTCCAGCCGCCCTCGGCCTCCCCTCGAGCACCCGAGGCCTGCGAGGCCATCAGCATCGCCATGGCCTTTTTCGCGTGAAGCCCTGCTCCACCACCATCCGCGCCGGCCTCCTGCGTCCTCGCCTCCGGCGACCCTCGCCCGCTCCTGCGCGGTTCCCTCGCCCTTGCCGCCTCCTCCGGTGGTGGCGACCACCAGGAACTCCACAAGGGGCCGGAGTCCCCTGCCTCCACAACCTCCGAACCAGGACGCCAGGGCCAGCTTCGGGATTATCGCCAAGTACCACGACTACCTCGAGGACATACGGTTCCGTCAAGATCGACTACACGGTGATGCACCAAGTACCCCCCCTCGGACCGTCAAGTTCAACTCCAAAACGTGAACAACTACTTCCGTGGTTAACGACAAGTACCCCTACGCGCGAAGACGCCAAGTCCGTTTCGGGATTCACCAAGTACCACTACCGTCGACCCTCGAAGACCCCGTGGACCCCGAACATCCACGGGACATGAACGACTACTTCCGATGACGAGATGTACCACTACCATCGAACTTGAACGTCTACAAACCGTGTACGACTACCATCGCCGAGATCGCAAGTACCACGACAACCCCGAAGGGATTCGGACCCGTCAAGTACCTCTTCGAAAACGAACGTGAAACACTACTTCCTCTACCGTCGCCGTGTACGGCTACTTCCACTACATCGCGAGAACGACTACTTCCTCTACTTCCCTCGACGACCCGTGAACGTCTACTTCCCTCTCCGAAACGCCTTCTCCTCCGAACGCACGCTTCGAAGGTATAACCACCGAGATGACCGACCGTGATCGAATCATCCTTGCGATGCCCCTCTTTTGCCATGCCACCGTTCTGTGGGAACCCGGTATCCGGGATCACCCCACCATCTTGCATGACTCGCTTCCGTCACGTTTTCCTTTGTACCGATATCTCAATCGAGCTATCGGAACCGATATGTTGCCGTGGCACCATTTTCGGGTTCGTTGCCGTGGCACCCCTTTCTTCTACCACGGTGACACAATGCTTCATCATGCTCTTGTCAACATTTTTCATAAAATTGCATAAAACTTGCACATGTCATCCGCATCATGATAACAACATTTAAATGTTTATAATTGTTGTTTGCATTAATTTTGTTTAAATGCCATGCTAAAATGATTTATTTCATAACTAAATAACCGTAACTCGGATTTAAATAAATTATATATGTAAATGGGGTAGAAAAATGCATAGATTAACATGGTAGCATTACTTTGCATGTTTAACAACATTAAAATTGTGTTTAGGGCAGAACAGTACCTAATTCGAAATATGCATATGAGGATTTTCCCGGACTTGTTGTTCGTTGTTTCCGGCCTCATTTAAACTTGCCTAGTTAGGTAGTTTTGTTGTGCTTCACCCCGTGCCTTGATAATCAACATTTAATATTGTTGGGTACATATCCAGAGAGAACTAAATAATTGTTGTGGTGTAGCCGTCAATATGCAACTCGTTGCATATTGAGCTCCACTTAATTTGTGGTATTGTTTGTTGCACTTTGCCATGCCATGCTATTTAAACCGGACATGCATCATACTCGTTGGTGCATCATGACATGTTTATGTGATGGTTGTTTACCATGTTGTTTGTGTCTTTCCGGGTTGCTTCTCTCGTTAGCCGGTTTCGTTCGGAGTTGTGAGGATTCGTTCGACCACGCCCGTTTGTCTTCTTCATGGATTCGTTCTTCTTCCTTGCGGGATTTCAGGCAAGATGACCATACCCTCGAAATCACTTCTATCTTTGCTTGCTAGATGCTCGCTCTTTTGCTATGCCTATGCTACGATGCCTATCACTTGCTTATCATGCCTCCCATATTGCCATGTCAAGCCTCTAACCATCCTTTCCTAGCAAACCGTTGTTTGGCTATGTTACCGCTTTGCTCAGCCCTCTTATAGCGTTGTTAGTTGCGGTGAAGATGAAGTTTATTCCTTGTTGGAACATGGAGATGTTGTTCCTTGTTGGAACATGTTTACTTGTTGGGATATCACAATATTCTTATTTAATCAATGCATCTATATACTTGGTAAAGGGTGGAAGGCTCGGCCTTATGCCTGGTGTTTTGTTCCACTCTTGCCGCCTAGTTTCCGTCATACGGTGTTATGTTCCCGGATTTTGCGTTCCTTACGGTTGGGTGATTTATGGGACCCCCTTGACAGTTCGCTTTGAATAAGACTCCTCCAAAGAAGGCCCAACATTGGTTTTACCATTTGCCACCTAAGCCTTTTTCCTTGGGTTCTGCAGACTCAAGGGTCATCTTTATTTTAAACCCGGGCCAGTTCTCCTCCGAGTGCTGGTCCAAACTAGAGCCACTTGCGGTGCCGCCCGAGGCAACTTGGGGTATCGTCGGTTGCCGACGTAGTGTTCATCCGGTGTGCCACGAGACCGAGATATGTGCAGCTCCTATCAGGATTTGTCGGCACATCCGGCGGCTTTGCTGGTCTTGTTTTATTCTGTCGAAATGTCTTGTAGTCCGGGATTCGAGACTGATCGGGTCTTCCGGTAGAAGGAATATCCTTCGTTGACCGTGAGAGCTTATAATGGGCTAAGTTGGGACACCCTGCAGGTATTATCTTTCAAAGC
Organism: Aegilops longissima; assembly: GCA_021605205.1. Taxonomy (NCBI): domain Eukaryota; kingdom Viridiplantae; phylum Streptophyta; class Magnoliopsida; order Poales; family Poaceae; genus Aegilops; species Aegilops longissima. The sequence goes on from CM038679.1 coordinate 134,046,717, forward strand.
CGTGCCCGCGGTTATGAGGCAGATGGGAATTTGTTAATGTCGGTTGTAGAAAACCGAAGTTGATCTTAATTAAAATACACCAACGCGTGTGTAACCGTGATGGTCTCTTCTCGGAGTCCGGAAGTGAACACGGTGTTGGAGTTATGGTTGGCGAGGTAGTTTCAGGATCACTTCTTGATCATAGTTGTTCGACCGTGCTTTTGCCTTCTCTTCTCGCTCTCATTTGCGTATGTAGCCACCATATATGCTAGCCGCTTGCTGCAGCTCCACCTCACTACCCTGTCCTACCTTTAAGCTTAAATAGTCTTGATCTCGCGGGTGTGAGATTGCTGAGTCCCCGTGACTCACAGATACTTCCAAAACCAGTTTGCGGTGCCGATGAAACCGTGCAGGTGGCCACCCGAGCTCAAGGAGGAGCTCAATGAAGATCTTGTTCTTTATGTCGTTTCGTTTGATTGATCGATAGTGGAGCCAGTTGGGACGATCGGGGATCTGTAGCATGTGGGGTAGTCTTCTTTTATTTTGGTTCCGTAGTCGGACCTTGTTTGTATCTGTATGATGTAATGCTTTACTCATGTATTGTGTGAAGTGGCGATTGTAAGCCAGCTATGTATCTCTTTCCCTTATGTATTACATGGGTTGTGTGAAGATTACCTCACTTGCGACATTGCTTTCAATGCGGTTATGCCTCTAAGTCGTGCTTCGACACGTGGGAGATATAGCCGCATCGAGGGCGTTACAGGTAGATCTTGGACGATAGAACAGGACACACAAGATCGATCTACGGATCGCGAGGGAGTGCCTCGAGGCACGACGACGGCTACCCATTCGGACGTGATAAACCTAACCACACCCGGGCCGAATACCGCAGACGAACTCCATTAGAGCTACGCCACAACGTGGCCCGATATAGAGGCGCCGCACACCCTCTCTTCTTCACAGACGAAATACTGGATCATGAAATCCCTGAGGGGTTCAAGCCTGTCAACATTGAATCATACGACGGCACAACCGATCCTGCAGTACGGATCGAGGATTTTATTCTCCATATCCATATGGCTCGAGGAGATGACCTAAACGCTATTAAATACCTCCCACTAAAGCTCAAAGGGCCAGCTTGGCACTGGCTTAACAGCCTGCCTGAAAATTCTAACGGCAGCTGGGAGGACTTGGAGGAAGCCTTCCTGGACAACTTCCATGGAACATACGTCCGGCCACCAGACGCCGATGACTTAAACCACATAGTTCAACAACCCGGAGAATCAGCCAGAAAATTCTAGACTAGGTTCCTAACTAAAAAGAACCAGATCGTTGACTGTCCAGATGCCGAAGCCCTAGCGGCCTTTAAGCATAGCATCCGGGACGAATGGCACGCCCGCCACCTCGGCCAAGAAAAGCCGAGGTCCATGGCAGCTCTCACGGCACTTATGACCCGCTTCTGCACGGGAGAGGATAGTTGGCTGGCTCGCAGTACAAACACAGCCAACAAAACAGGCCCCTCCGAGGCCAAAAGCAGCATGGGCAAGCTCCGGCGCAACAGACACAAACGCCGAAGCAATGGCGATAACACCGATGACACTACAGTTCACGCCGGATTCAGTGGCTCCAAGTCCGGCCAGCGCAAGAAGCCCTATAAAAGGAACAGCGGAGGACCATCCAGCTTGGACCGCATACTCGATCATCCTCGCCAGATACACGGCACCCTAGAAAAACCGGCCAGCCACACTGACAGCGATTGCCAGGTATTCAAACAAGCTAGTTAGATAAACATCAGAAACAAGGAAGGGGAATCACAGAGCGAGGACGATGATGAAGAGCCCCGACAGCCGAACACCGGAGGGCAGAAGAAATTTCCCCCTCAAGTGAAAACGGTGAACATGATATATGCTACGCACATCCCCAAAAGGGAGCGTAAGCGAGCACTTAGGGACGTCTACGCGGTAGAGCCAGTCGCCCCAAAATTCAATCCGTGGTCATCATCCCCGATCACCTTCGATCGTAGAGATCACCCAACCAGTATCCTCCATGGCGGTTCAGCCGCACTAGTCCTCGACCCAATTATTGACGGGTTTCACCTAACACGAATCCTCATGCACGGTGGTAGCAGCCTCAACCTGCTCTATCAAGACAAAGTGCGGAAAATGGGCATTGACCCCTCATGAATAAAACCAACAAAGACTACCTTTAAAGGAGTCATACCAGGCGTAGAGGCCTGTTGTACGGGCTCAATCATGCTGGAGGTGGTCTTCGGTTCCCCGGACAACTTCTGAAGCGAAGATTTAATCTTTCATGTCGTCCCCTTCCGCAGTGGCTATCACGCGCTGCTCGGACGAACCGCGTTTGCTAGATTCAACGCAATGCCGCACTATGCTTATCTCAAGCTCAAGATGCCCGGTCCACGCAGCGTCATAACAGTCAATGGCAATATGGAATGCTCCCTCCGAATAGAGGAGCACACCGCCACCCTAGCAGCAGAGGCTCGGAACGGCCTTCTCAAGCAGCACCATAGTATGGTTGTCGAGCCCTCGGACATCATTAAGAGGTTCGGGACTACGCTGCAACAGGACGACGCGGCTCGTCAAGAGCTCGACTAGCAATTCGGCCTCTGTCCCAATCTCAATGAGGTAGTGGCATTCGTACCACGCATACACAATTACGCACTCGAAACCCCATGGGTACTGACGGAGGCATACCCCATTCGCAATCACAGTGCGGCTTGACCGACCCTGGGATCTGCATGCTTTTACTTTTTTTACGGGTTTTCTTCTCTTTTCGAGGACTACACGGACAACCCGCCAGCAGAACACACCAAGGAGGCAGGGAGCTCTGGCTTACAAGGGATCCCCAGGTGGTCTCTACTAAACTGTGGCCATAATTGCTTTTTATACTCGCATGTAGCTCACCCTTGGTGGCGGCGTGTTAAATAGATTTACTTGCTTATCGCATTACATATACAAAGTACGCCTCGACGTACTAGTTACACCACAATGGTGAATACACGGTAGCGTCAGCTTATTACTTCATTTTCCCGTTTCCTCACCTCGGTATTAATTACTTATTGCACGCGTACATCATGGTACGTATTGCTACGCCAAGGGCTTCATTACACCCCGCATCACGGTAATAAAAGTCCGAATAGTTTTACAGTATAGTTCGGCACCCCGAACTTATAGCATTATATGCATCGGCTCCGAATCTTGTCTTTGGTCAATAGTTGGGTTGCCCAGCTCCTGTGCTTACTACCTTACGTTCCTCTACATCGGCTAGGGTAGTAAAGGGAGAACTACTGCGATTGTGTCCCGGTTCTTCCGGATGAGCACCTCAGTAGAGAAAGCCAAAAACTGACTGTCATGATGCGGCGAGAGCTGGTCAGCTGTTCGAGAGGTTCCAAATCGTTGGAGATTTTTTCCGCTTCTTGCGAAGAATCAGTTCTTCCGATTAGGCGTGTACAACGCCCCTAATTTGGCTTCCGAACACTAGGGGCTTTGCCAACTTTATTAATTGTCAAACTCCTATGGCTAAGTGAGGGCAGTAAAGGCCGCATAGTCCGATTGCCTTGTTCGTTGTGCTAAACACCTCCTTCACGGACCAAAATTTGGAGTAAAGAGTGTTTTAGATTTATCCCGAACACCTCCGTACCATCTACGTGGGGGCAGAAGCCGACGACTGGTCAACCCTCAGATTTAATACACGGCCGCACAGGAGGTAAAATTTAAATCATAAACATTATACTACATAATATCATCATTCCATATTACAAAACATGGTAATACACATGTTCTCATGGGAATATAACATCCTTCGAACATTGCTCCGCCACAAGGCGTGACCCCTCCAGAACACCGTCAAAATAGTGCTCGGGTCGACGATGCTCCTTGCCCTCTGGCGGTCCCTCGGCCATCAGCTTCTTGGCATCCAGCTTCCCCCAATGCGTCTTGACGCGGGCAAAGGCCATACGCGCACCTTCAATGCAGAACGACCGCTTCACGGCTTCGAGCCGCGGACAGGCACTCACAAGCCGCTGCACAAGTCCGAAGTAGCTGCTAGGTGTAGGATCGGCAGGCCACAGCCGGACTATCAGGTCCTTCATGGCTAGCTCCGCCAACCTATGCAGCTCGACCAACTGCTTTAGCTGGTCGCTGAAGGGTACCGAATGTTCAGATCCCAGATGTTGGGACCAGAATAGCTTCTCCGTAGACATCCCTTCCTTGGCTCTGTAATACTCGGCAGCATCCGATACACTGTGCGGTAGATCCGCAAATGCCCCTGGAAAATCCAAATTCAGGATAAGTACAAGGAACGCTTCTTCTATATACTTGCTATGCATGGTGAAAGACTTACCCGCAGTAATCATATTGGCTGCCTGAATCTCCTTGAGGGCGCTCTGGGCTTCGGCTCATGCATCCTGTGTGCTCTGGCGGACCTTCGCCAATTCGGACTCTTGCGCCTTACAATCGCGCTCCAGGGACTCAAATCTCTCTATCGCGCCCTGGAGCTGTTGCTGCGCCGCTCCAACCCGGGCCTCGTGCTTCTCGCGCGAGGCGCGTTCCTTGGCCGCTTTGTCCTCGGCCTCGGCTAGCGCCTTCTTAAGGGCTGCCACCTCGGCCGCGGCCCCTAATAAAGTTTATGACAATTTAGTCCATTCGAACTATTCATTTTCTAGAAATATGCCTACAGGTTATTGCATACCTTGGTTATCCTCCAGCTGCTTCTTCACAAGGCCGAGCTCCTCCTCAGCCCGCTTCATTTCCCGCTTCAGTCTAGAGACCTCCACAGCATGAGCAGTGGCTGCCTTCAGCGATACCTGCTTATTCACATAGACAACTCATGTTAGACTCCTGCGATATTTCTTCTCGATCCTCTGCTTGGCTTTTCTTCACGAACACCAAGCGAGCATCAGGGCTCTGTCTATCTGTGATATTTTTACAATCACTTACCTCAAAGCCCGTTAGAAGGCTAGTGCAGGCTTCGGCCAGTCCGCTTTTGACGAACTGAACCTTCTCTATCACCGTGTCCATAAGGACATGATGTTCATCCACAATAGAGGCGCCTAGTAGCGCCTCCAGCACATATCCGGCGCCTCTGGTTGGACAGAGGTCACCGATGGAACATGCACATTCCCCCGTTCGCTGGACCCTGGAGCCGTGTAGATCTCCAGAATGGTATCCGGCTGAGGTCCAAAGGGAACTCGGGCCCCGTCACCAGTTCCCATGGGGACTTTTTTCCCCACATGTCCGGCGGCCGAAAAATCATCCTGGGACGTCACCCCGATGATCTCTGGAATCTCCCCCAGCCTAGGAAAGTCTTTTTTGACACCACCTCATCATCACCCTTGGGTGAGACGGAATGAGCAGGTGGCGGAGATGTGCTAGTCCTCTCCTTCGAGCCCAGTGAATCCTTAGTCGAGGACTGCGGGGAGCCATCGCGTGCCGGACTGCAGTAACAAGGCTTACAATATGTCAGTACTATAAAACAGGAAGGCCATACGTTTGCGGATTCTGGTACTTATGAAGCGGCCCGAGGCTTGGTCCCGCGAGGTCGTTCCGGACTGCTATCAATATCCCACACGAAGTTATCCGTTTGGGAGCCTTTAACCTTCTTGGGCGCTTTCGCCTCCAGATCCGGGGGAGCCGCCCTCTTCTTCCTCCCCACCTCAGGTGGGGAATCGTTTTCTTCTTCTTCCTTTTCGTAGTTGTCATCGGATGAAGAGGAAGTCTCGTCCTCGGACGACATGTCCGGAGTGCCTTTTTGGCAAGGGCCTTTATTGGCCGTCTTCTCCGGCACGTCATACGGCGCCGGAAACAACATCTTCATCAGAAGTGGGGATTCTTCCTCCTCAGGAAGCGGAGCCGGACAGCTAATCTGCTCTGCCACCTCGATCCAGGCCTCGTAAAATAGATGGAGAAGCTCAGTATCCATCCTCAAAACATGCTGGTGAAGGGTATACCTCGAAAGCATTAAAATACTTACCGAATTGGCCTAGCGCTTTGAGCTAAGCCCGCGATTTTCAGTTGTGGGCGGGGGGTCTCGCCCGCCTTGAAGATCGCTTTCCAGATGCCTTCGTGCGTTGTGCCGAAGAGCCCTCACAGCGTCTGGTGCTCGGCAGGGTCGTACTCCCACAAATAGCAAGCCCGACGTTGACATGGAAGAATCCGGCGAATGAGCATGACCTGGATCACATTCACAAGATTGATCTTCTTGGTTATCATGTTCTGGACGCATGTTTGGAGCCCAGTTATCTCGTCCAGGGATCCCCAGGTCAGGACCTTCTCTTGCCAGGAAGTGAGCCACATCAGAACTCCGGATCGGAATTCGAGGGCTGCTACCCAATTGGCAACACGCGGCTCGGTGATGTAAAACCACCCCGACCGCCACCCCTTCACCGTCTCCACGAAGGAGCCCTCGGGCCAGGTGACGTTGGGCATTTTGCCCACCATGGCGCCTCCGCACTCTGCTTGTTGACCGCTCATCACCTTTGGTTTCACGTTGAAGGTCTTCAGCCATAGGCCGAAGTGAGGCGGGATGCAGAGAAAGGCCTTGCACACAATGATAAATGCTGAGATATTGAGTATAAAGTTGGCGGCCAGATCATGGAAGTCCAACCCATAGTAAAACATCAATCCACAGACAAATGGATGAAGGGGGAATCCCAGCCCGTGGACGAAATGTGTGAGGAACACAACCCTCTCATTGGGCTCGGGGGAACGGACGATTTGCGCTTCCACAGGGAGTCGGTGAGCAATCTCCTTGGCTAAATAGCCGGCCTCCCGGAGCCCCATGATGTCCTTCTTCTTGACAGAAGAGGCCATGAACTTGCCTCCAGCTCTGGATCCGGACATGATTGGAGTGTCTTCTCGAACGAGGAAAAACTAAAGCTTGGGCGCTGGAGCTCGAGGACGGAAGGACTGGAGATGAAGAAGGGTGTGGGGAAAGGGAGAGTGTCCTTATCCCCTTATAAAGGCCGTGAATGTCAAGCGCCTCCCCACTCGTCCTAAAAAATCGCCTATTCCCAAGGGCTGTATAAACGGCACGGTTGGGTTACCCATGCCCGCATTGATGAGAATCCCGCAATAAGAGGACACGATCTCTGCTTTGACAAGACGTGCCAATAGCAACCGCGTCTCGAAACGTGGGATGGCAAATGAAAAATGGTTCGAAATTATGACTGGACAGACGCGATGTCGTGTTGTAAAGAAGCTGTCAACAGATTAGATTCATGTATATATTATATTATCTCTGCGGTTATACCAGGACCGGATACAATCATCGCATCTGAAGACTATCTTGGAGTTCGGAGAAAGGGGAACCCGCCTTGCAATGCCGAAGACAATCTGCGCGTCGGACTCCTCGTCATTGAAGCCAGATTCAGGGGCTACTGAGGGAGTCCTGGACTAAGGGGTCCTCGGGCGTCCGGTCTGTTATCCATGGGCCGAACTGATGGGCGTGAAGACATGAAGACCGAAGACCATACTCGTGTCCAGATTGGACTCTCCTTGGCGTGGAAGGCAAGCTAGGCGGCCAGCTGTGAAGATTCCTTCTTATGTAACCGACTCCATGTAACCCTAGATCTCTCCGGTGTCTATATAAACCGGAGAGCATAGTCCGGATAGGACACGTTCATTACCATATACACATAGGCGAGGCTTCTAGAGTTTAGCCATTACGATCTTGTGGTAGATCAACTCTTGTAACACTCATATTCATCAAGATCAATCAAGCAGGAAGTAGGGTATTACCTCCATAGAGAGGGCCCGAACCTGGGTAAACATCGTGTCCCCCGTCTCCTATTACCATCGATCCTAGACGCATAGTTCAAGACCCCCTACCCGAGATCCGCCGGTTTTTACACCGACACTCCTCCCAAGCTTGTTAAGGGTGATTTTGCTAATTGGGTCTTTCGCATTAAGTCTCATTTGAATCATTGCTCAACTAACCTTTGGAGAATCATTGAGCAAGGTTTCTACCCGCATGATCCAAACAATTTCACCCCAAGAGAAGAAGTGGACAATCAATACAATCACTCCACATTGTTCATTCTTCAAGAAGCGGTCCCTCCCGAAGATCTATCGCACCTACTACCTTTCACTCGTGCAAAGAATTATTGGGAGCACATTGTTTATATGTACAAGGGGAGCTCAAGCATCCAACAGCCCAACTTTGAAATGGTCCTTGATGAGGCCGATGAATTTGTGATGCTTGAAGATGAGGATCCATGTGATCTTTACCGGAGGGTGACAACTCTTGTAGTTGCTCTCCAAGACCATGGAAGCAAGGATACGAATAACACTTGGATCAACCAAAAGTTCCTCAAGGCCATGTCTTCCGTGATTCGTCAATGTCCGGACTTTCACACCTTAGCCTCAAGTGAAGTGTTGGATGAGTTTATTGCCATGAACATCATGAACAAGACCTCCGACAATACTCTTGCTCGCGTCCGTTCAAAGAAGAGCACTCCCACCCTTGCTTTGAAGGCCAAGGCCATTCCGGAAGAAGAAGAAGAGGAGTGTGGTCCCGAAGACACCAAATATGCTTACCATGAGCACATGGCTCTTGCGTTAAGGCAATTTTGGAGCAACAATAGAAGATCAAAGCCCAACTTCACCAAGAAAACCCGAGTGGGTCATAGAACAAGCAACGTGTACGAACTTGCTTCAATTGCGGAAATGTGAGTCACTTTGTGGTGGATTGCCCATATGAGAAGAGGGAAGACAATGGTGGCAAACTCATTCGCAAAGATAAAGCAAAATCCTTTCATAGCAAGAACAACTTCACCAAGAAGACTCCTCCAAATGGCTTGGTGGCACATGAAGAGTACCCCTCCGATGATGAAGAGGAAGATACACGTGGAGAATGAATGGCGATGACAACCATTGCCATTGCTACATATTCTCCCTCCAAGGTGTCTCTCTTTGGCGCCCCCAACGAAAAACACCATTGCCAAGTGTCTCATGGCCAAAGGTATCAACAAGGTATCTCCTAACAACAAAACTACCATCATTACTACTCCTTCATTGTTAGATTGTGTTGATGATAGTGAGGTGGAGAAATTTGATGATAATGAGTTCACCAAGTTTGTGAGCAAGCTCAAGGGTGAGTCCAATAAGCACTTTAATTTGTTGCTCTCTTGGAACAACTTGGTGAGGCCAATGATATCATTGAGTCTCATGAGGATAATATCTCCAAATTGGAGGAGCATGGTCGTGACTATGCCGATGAGATTGCAGATCTTTCCATTGCTCAAAAGGAAGAGCAAGATCTTCGTTTGACTCTTGAGGAGTAACACAATGTTGATCATGCTAAATTGCAAAAAGATCTTGATCATTCTCTTGTTCTTACTCGTGTGCTTAAATCCAAGAAAGACGAACTTGGGGTTGGCCATGCTAGACTCAAGGAAGAATTTGATATACTTGACAAGGCCCACAAGGTCTTGAAGGGTGTTCATGCTTCTCTCAAAGAGTCTCATGATCAACTCCAAGTGAAGCTAACCAAGGAGATTTCCGCTTGTCCTCCTTTCGTTCTAATTGATAATGTCCATGCTACTAACCCTTGTTGTGAGCATGTGCATCTTGTGGAAGAAAATGCTAAGTTGAAAGAGCAACTTGAGAAGGGCCTTGTGACTTGCATACAAGGCGAGAAAAACCTCAATGACCTTTTGAGCAATCAAAAGGAAGTTGTAGGTAAGGAGGGACTTGGATTTGCACCCAAGTCAAAGAAGAAGAACAAGACCAAGCAACCTCTCCCACTTAAGGAAACTTTTTTCAAGGCGGGTGAGGGTGCTCATGAGAAGAAGAAGAACAAGGAAGTGGGTGGTAATGCCAAGAAGGGCAAAACTGCCCCTATCAACAAAGCCGGCAACTTTAACCCTTCTTATGTTTTGTGTCGTGCTAGTGATGGGCATGTTTATGCTAAATTTGTTGGTTCTTACTATGAGTACATGGAATGGTCTATTTGGGTTCCTAAGATACCTGTTGTTGACATAAAAGGACCCATTCAAGAATGGGTACCTAAACCCAAGCATTGATCTCTTGTAGGAGTTTGCTTCTGGTGGGGTGTCATGGTTGCTCGATAGTGGAGCAAAAAATCATATGACCGGGAGCAAGGATTTGGTGGTGGGTGTGCATCCAATTCCATCTATGCCCACCCGTGTCCAATTTGGTGATGCCTCAACTTCTAAGGTATTGGGACTTGGTAAGGTGCAAGATATAACTATTGAGAAAGTCATGCTTGTTGAGTCCCTTGCATACAATTTACTTTCCATTCGTCAACTTGCACTTATGGGCTTTGCAACATTCTTTGATCTTGATATCGTGGCCCTTTTGTGGAGCAAGACTCTTAAAGTAGCCTTTGTTGGGCATGTCGAGAACGGTCTCTATGTGGTGAACTTATTGGAGCGTCCCACTAAGATCGCGACTTGCCTAATGGCTAAAGTTGATGTGGGTTGGCTTTGGCATCACCGACTAGCCCATGTCAATATGAGATCTTTGCAAAGTCCCCTCAAAGGGGACCACGTGCGTGGACAAACGTGAGTTTTGCCAAAGACCGTGCTTGCAGTGCTTGTATTGAAGGAAAGCTTCACGAAACGGCTCATCGACCATCGACTATCATCTACTAAAATAGGCCCTTGGAGCTCCTACACATGGATCTCTTTAGTCCTCCATCCTTTGATAGTCTTGGTGGAAGAAAGTATTGCTTGGTGATCGTGGATGACTACTGATGATATACATGGATATACTTCTTCAAGAGGAAGAGTGAGACTCAACAAACCATCATCAACTTTGCAAATGAAGCTCAATGTCAACATGATGCAAAGATCTTGATGATTAGAAGTGACAATGACACCAAGTTCAAGAACTACACCTTGGATGAGTTTCTTAGTGACGAGGGGATCAAGCACCAATATGCCGCACCCTATACCCCTCAACAAAATGGTGTGGCGGAGAGGACTAACCGGACGTTGATGGATGCGGCAAGGACCATGATGGCGGAATTCAAATCTCCGTACAACTTTTGAGCCAAAGCCATCAACACTGCATGTCATGCTTCCAATAGGCTCTACCTCCGCAAAGGCTTGAACAAGACTACATATGAGATACTTACCGGCAACAAACCCAACCACAAGTACTTCCGGCTGTTCGGTTGTAAGTGTTTCATTCTCAAGAAAGGTGTTCGTTTGTCTAAATTCAAACCTAGAGCTCAAGGGGGCATATTTGTTGGTTATGCTACAAACTCTCATGCTTACCATGTTCTCAACAAGTCCACCAGACTCATTGAGGAGACGTGTAACATGGCGTTTGATGAAAGTAACGGCTCCCAAGTGGAGCAAAGTGGTCTTTGTGATGTAGGTGAGGAAATTCCTCCCCAAGCCATAAGAAGAATAGGGATTGGTAAAATACTCCCCATTGAGGAACCCCTTGTGGCTGAAGGAGAAGGAAAATGCTCTACTCAAGTGGAGCCATCACCTTCCCTAGACCCACACGCTTCCGAAGAACAGAATGAAGGCCCTCAACCCAATGAACAAGGTCAAGGGCAAGGTCAACCTCATGGAGATGGTGATGCACCAAATGGTGCCCAAGATCAAGTTCAGGCCTCCGAGCTCACTCAAGATCAAGAGCAAACTCAAGGTCAAGAGAAAGCTCAAGACGGTGCTCAAGGTCAAGAGCAAGCTCAAGACGGTGTTCAAGGTCAAGTACAAGCTCAAGACGGTGCTCAAAATGTGCAAGATGATCCTCAAATGCCCATCGAGGAACTTTTGGAGTGTCGTGCCACTAAGGTGGCTTCCAAGCTCGAGCGACAACAACATGTCATGGAGAATGTGCTTGGAAGCTTGAGAAAAGGGGTAACCACTCATAAACAATTGTCAAATTTTTGTGAGCATCACGCGTTTGTTTCGTGTGTTGAACCCCAAAAGGTACATGAGGCGCTCGATGATGAGGATTGGTCTTGAAGCTATGCACGATGAACTCAACAACTTCGAGCGCAATCAAGTTTGGGAATTACTGCCAAGGCCAATGGAGGAACATAATGTCATTGGGACCAAGTGGATCTTTAAGAACAAGCAATATGCGAACGGTGTGGTTGTTCGAAACAAGGCAAGATTGGTGGCACAAGGCTACTCCCAAGTCGAGGGTATTGATATGGTGAAACCATTGCCCCCGTTGCTCGTCTTGAGTCTATTCACATGTTGCTTGCATATGCTTCTCATCATGATTTTAAATTGCAACAAATGGATGTGAAAAGTGCATTTCTTAATGGTCCTTTGAATAAGTTGGTGTATGTCAAACAACCTCCGGTAAGTTCCCCACTCATGTATACAAACTCAAAAAGGCGCTCTATGGCCTTAAACAAGCCCCACGCGCGTGATATGAGCACCTTACCGAGTTGTTGCAAGATCGTGGGTTTGAAATTGGGAAAATCGATCCCACTCTTTTTACTAAGAGGGTCAAAGGGGATTTGTTCATATGCCAACTATATGTTGATGATATTATTTTTGGTTCTCCTAACAAATCTTTCAATGATGAGCTTGCCGCACTAATGACCAAGAAGTTTGAGATGTCTATGATGGGAGAGTTGAAGTTCTTTCTTGGGTTCGAAGTCAAGCAAAGAAGAGAAGGAACGTTCATCAACCAAGCCAAGTATACCCAAGACATGCTCAAGAGATTCAAGCTAGAAGATGTCAAGCCGGTAAAGTTTCCCATGCTCACCAAATGCAAGCTCGACAGTGATCCCAATGGTAAAGTGGTGGATCAAAAGGTATATCGTTCGATGATTGGATCCTTGATTTACCTTTGTGCATCTAGACCGAATATTGTCGGTGTCCTGGGAACAGCCTGCGGCCCAGGGCATGGCTCAACCAACAGCCTGGTACGGCCCATGTTCATCAGGAACCACTCAAGACCCTCGCGAGGGGCCAAGCCTCGCGAGGTGGACGATGCCAAGACCTCCTCAGGGGCAGCCACACTAGGCTGTCTCCCGAGGAGCGGAGATATCTATGCAAGGGGGACCTCGCGAGGTGCGCGTGACGTGATCCGTGATGATCAAGGCCAGGTGGGCGCCAGCGGGCTTAGAGTACCAGTTGCCTCTTTGGTGCTAAAGGGGCAAGCACAGACGAGGAGTCCTGAGGCATCAGGCAAAGGTTTCCATGTGGGTGCAACGAGACCAAGACCAGTGGGACGGCAGGACGGAGGTCACCATGGAGCCCACGACGGCGTCACCACCAGAGCCTTTGGCAGGCGAAGACCACCTTTTGTCAAGATAACTTGTACTACTTGTCCCCCTTTAAAATTGGCCATTGTGGGATCCCTTCCCGCCAAATATTTGGGAAGAGGACCAAGGCCACTATAAAAAGGACTAGCCACCACCCTAGCAACGGGACGGATCATTCAGACCATCCTTACACACACCAGCTCTCCAAGATCAAGAACACCTCTCCTCAGTAGGCTGTTCATCCATTGTACTTGTTCATCCTCAGCCTACAAGGCAATCCACCACACCACACTGGAGTAGGGTATTACACCAGCACGGTGGCCCGAACCAGTATAAACCCTCATGTCTCTTATTCTTTGAGTTCGTCGAGTTGGGCCTAGAGATCGTTGCGGAGCGGGTCAGGGAGAGAGAGAGATATTCGTGTGCACCCTAGTGTTCGAACCTCAAGGGTTTGCTGGAACCCGTAATCCGACATTTGGCTGGCTAGGTAGGGGTGCGCCGAAGGTTCGCTCCTCCACCGGCTCCACCTCTCCGTTCGGTCCCCATGGCCAGCGCCGCTCCCCCGACCGAACCGATGGACGCCCGCGACGGTGCCATGGGGCTCAGGGCCTTCACCCCCGCCTTGCGACGGGTGCAGTGGCCGCCCAAGTTCAGGCCAGAGATGCCACCCCGCTATGACAGCGTGACGGATCCGTCGACCTTCCTGTTGGCGTACAAGGAGGCCGTTCTAGAGGCTGGAGGCGACGACAAGGTCATGTCCAACCGGCTCACCATGGCCCACGCTGGCGCACCGCGCGCCTGGCTGCTCAACCTGCCAGGATCCTCTGTGGATTCTTGGGAGGAGCTGCGCGGCCTTTTTGTCGCACGCTTGATACGTCTCCGTCGTATCTATAATTTTTGATTGTTCCATGCCAATATTATACAACTTTCATATACTTTTTGGCAACTTTTTATACTATTTTTGGGACTAACATATTGATCCAGTGCCCAGTTCATGTTTGTTGCATGTTTTATGTTTCGCAAAAACCCCATATCAAACGGAATCCAAACGGGATAAAAACGGGCGGAGAATATTTTTGGAATATTTGGAGAATATGGGAAGAAGAATCAACGCGACAGGGTGCCCGAGGTGGCCACGAGGCAGGGGGGCGCGCCCCTGATCCTCATGGCCCCCCATAAGGCGGTTGCTACTCTTCTTTGGTCGCAAGAAAGCTAATTTTTGGAGAAAAATCTGGGCGAAGGTTTCAACCCAATCGGAGTTACGGATCTCCATATATATACGAAACGGTGAAAGGGCAGAAGACCAGAACGCAGAAATAGAGAGAAACAGAGAGGCAGATCCAATCTCGGAGGGGCTTTCGCCCCTCCCACGCCATGGAGGCCAAGGACCAGAGGGGAAACCCTTCTCCCATCTAGGGAGGAGGTCAAGGAAGAAGAAGACGAAGGGGCCCCCTCTCCCCTTCTCTTCCGGTGGCGCCGGAACGCTGTCATGGCCACCATCATCATCACCACAATCTTCACCAACAACTTCACCGCCCTCATCACCAACTCTTCCCCCCTCTATGCAGCAGCGTAACCTCTCTCTTACCCGCTGTAATCTCTACTTAAACATGGTGCTCAACGCTATATATTATTTCCCAATGATGTATGGCTATCCTATGATGTTTGAGTAGATCCGTTTTGTCCTATGGGTTATTTGATGATCAAGATTGGTTTGAGTTGCATGTTTTATTATTGGTGCTGTCCTATCCCCACTGTAGGGTTTGTAATATGTTCATGATTTTCTTATGGTGGGTGGCGTGAGTGATAGAAGCACAGACCCGAGTAAGTAGGTTGTTTGCGTATGGGAATAAAGAGGACTTGATACTTTAATGCTATGGTTGGGTTTTACCTTAATGATCTTTAGTAGTTGCGGATGCTTGCTAGAGTTCCAATCATAAGTGCATATGATCCAAGTAGAGAAAGTATGTTAGCTTATGCCTCTCCCTCAAATAAAATTGCAATAATGATTACCGGTATAGTTATCGATTGCCTAGGGACAAATAACTTTCTCATGACAAAAAGCTCTCTACTAGAACTAATTTAGTTGTGTTTTTATCTAAACATCCCCTACTTTTTATTTACGTGCTCTTTATATTCTTGCAACCCTATCCAACAACACCTACAAAGTACTTCTAGTTTCATACTTGTTTTAGGTAAAGCGAACGTCAAGCGTCCGTAGAGTTGTATCGGTGGTTGATAGAAATTGAGGGAATATTTGTTCTACCTTTAGCTCCTCGTTGGGTTCGACACTCTTACTTATCAAAAGAGGCTACAATTGATCCCCTATACTTGTGGGTTATGAAGACCTTTTTCTGGCGCCGTTGCCGGGGAGCAATAGCGTGGGGTGAATATTCTCGTGTGTGCTTGTTTGCTTTATCACTAAGTAATTTTTATTTTATGTTCTTAGTTGTTCTGTATCTTTAGTTATGGATATGGAACACGAAATACCAAAAAAATTAGGTGTACTTGCTACTCATGGAGATGGGGAACCTCCTAAAACCCTCGATGCTCGTTATGTGATAGATATTATGTACTACTTTGATAATCCTGAGAAAACCCCATTCGATTTGGTAATGGGAGACACGTTGGATCAACGTGAATACTTTAGGGATTATCGCTTGACTCAAAAAGGGAAACTATTATGGGATCAAATTTATATGTTGAAATGGTATGCTAGGCAACTATGCTTGAGATATGATTATACTTGTTGCTCTAGGATGAAGTCTCCACACCTTCCCTTTTCATGCAAATTTAATGATAATGAAACCTTGGCTTCTTATGCTAGAGGTATATATGATTACTATGATGTGGAACAAATAGAAGAATTTGTTGCTTTTATGGGTGCTTATGAAATTGAATCTATGTTCAAAGAATATGAAAATCTTTATGATGCTGTTTACAAACCTGAAAATTTAGCTATCCTTAAATATTGTTATGAGAATTATGAATACAATTCCGATATTGATGCATTTATTGAGAAAGTCTCCGCTGTCCCAGAAGAGACTAATATTTTGCAGGAATCTATGGAAGAAGAAATTGATGAAACTGTGAGCTCATTGGATGAAAAAGATGAGGAGGAGAGCGAAGAACAAAAGGAGGAAGAGCGGATTGATCACCCATGCCCACCTTCTAATGAGAGTAACTCTTCAACTCATACATTGTTTAATTTCCCTTCATGCTTACTGAAGGATGAATGCTATGATAATTGCTATGATCCCGTTGATTCTTTTGAAATATCCCTTTTTGATGATGCTTGCTATGCTTGTGGCCAATATGTCAATATGAATTATGCTTATGGAGATGAACTTGCTATAGTTCCTTATGTTAAACATGAAATTGTTGCCATTGCACCCACGCATGATAGTCCTATTATCTTTTTGAATTCTCTCGACTACACTATATCGGAGAAGTTTGTGCTTATTAAGGATTATATTGATGGGTTGCCTTTTACTACTACACATGATGATTTTGGTGAGTATAATATGCATGTGCTTGCTGCTCCTACTTGCAATTATTATGAGAGAGTAACTATATCTCCACCTCTCTAAGTTTCCCACATGATAAAATTGCAAGAAACTGTTTATATTATGCATTGGCCTTTACTATGTGTGCATGAATTGTTATTTTATGACATGCCGATGCATAGGAAGAGAGTTAGACTTCGTCATTACATGATATATGTTGCTTTGTGCTCACTACTAAATTACAAATCATTGCTAATTAAAATTGGCTTTGATATACCTTGGGATCCGGGTGGATTCACTACTTGGGCACTATATGCCTAGCTTAATGCCTTTAAAGAAAGCGCTGCCAGGGAGACAAACCAGAAGTTTTAGAGAATCATTTATTTCTTTTTAGTGCTTTCATATAGTTTAAAAACAACAAAAATAAAGAGGGGATCCCAAAACTTTATTAAAAAGAAAAGCGAAAGTGAGAAAGACGAGCATTGTTGAAGTGGGAGCTAGCCTTGAACTTTGTTCATGCTCACGGAAACTTTGTGAATCTTGATTACAGAAACTTTTCAACAAAAATAATTATCCCCTTGTACAATTCCATTGTATTATAAAAATAATGTGCTAAGGTTTGCCTTTAGGATGTTTACAATGCTTGTTGGTTTGTACGGTGCAGGACTGAAACTTTGGCTGTAGTGTGCGATTTGTCATTTTTTACTGGAACGTCGAATGGTTCTGAAACTTTTTGTACTGTATTTATATACAAATTATTTATTTTTCCTAATTTTTTTCGAATTTTTAAAGTATCAGAAGTATGGTGAATGTTCAGATTATTACAGACTGTTCTGTTTTAGACAGATTCTGTTTTTGATGCATAGTTTGCTTGTTTTGATGAAACTATTGATTTATATCAGTGGATTAAGCCATGAAAAAGTTATACTACAGTAGACACAATGCAAAAGCAAAATATTAATTGGTTTGCAACAGTACTTAGAGTAGTGATTTACTTTATTATACTAACGGATCTTACAGAGTTTTCTGTTGAAGTTTTGTGTGGATGAAGTGTTCGACGATCGAGAAGGTCTTGCTACGTCTTGAGCTTGCGTTGGTTTTCCCCGAAGAGGAGAGGATGATGCAGCATAGTAGCGTAAGTATTTCCCTCAGTTTTTGAGAACCAAGGTATCAATTCAGTAGGAGGCCACGCACAAGTCCCTCGTACCTGCACAAAACGATAGCTACTCGCAACCAACGCGATTAGGGGTTGTCAATCCCTTCACGGTCACTTACGAGAGTGAGATCTGATAGAGATAATATTTTTGGTATTTTTGGTATATAGATGCAAAGTAAAAAGTAAAAAGCAAAGTAAAAAACAAAGCAAGTATAAAAGTGATGGAGATTGATATGATGAGAATAGACCCGGGGGCCATAGGTTTCACTAGTGGCTTCTCTCAAGAGCATAAATATTCTACGGTGGGTGAACAAATTACTGTTGAGCAATTGACAGAATTGAGCATAGTTATGAGTATATCTAGGTATGATCATGTATATAGGCATCACGTCCGTGACAAGTAGACCGAAACGATTCTGCATCTACTACTATTACTCCACTCATCGACCGCTATCCAGCATGCATCTAGAGCATTAAGTTAAAAACAGAGTAACGCCTTAAGCAAGATGACATGATGTAGAGGAATAAATTCATGCAATATGATAAATACCCCATCTTGTTATCCTCGATGGCAACAATACAATACATGCCTTGCAAGCCTTTCTGTCACTGGTTAAGGACACCGCAAGATTGAACCCAAAGCCATGCACTTCTCCTATTGCAAGAACTACCAATCTAGTTGGCCAAACCAAACGGATAATTCGAAGAGACTTACAAAGATAACTCAATCATACATAAAAGAATTCAGAGAAGATTCAAATATTATTCATAGATAAGTTGGATCATAAACCCACAATTCATCGGCCTCAACAAACACACCGCAAAAAGAAGATTACATCGAATAGATCTCCACGAGAGAGGGGGAGAACATTGTATTGAGATCCAAATAGAGAGAAGAAGCCATCTAGCTACTAGCTATGGACCCGAAGGTCTGAAGTAAACTATTCACACTTCATCGGAGAGGCTATGGTGTTGATGTAGAAGCCCTCCGTGGTGGATGCCCCCTCCGGTGGAGCTCCTAACAGGCCCCAAGATGGGATCTCATGGATCTGAGGAAGTTGCGGCGGTGGAATTAGGTTTTGGCTCCGTGTCGATCGCTTGGGGTACGAGGTATATATAGGAGGAATGAGTACATCGGTGGAGCAACAAGGCCCATGAGGGGGTGCGCCCTAGGGGCGCGCCTTCACCTCGTGACCGCCTCTGTTGTTCCTTGGCGAGGGTCCAAGTCTCTGGATCACGCTCGTGAGAAAATCACGTTTCCGAAGGTTTCATTCCGTTTGATATTCTGTTTCTTCGAAACACTGAAAAAGGCAAAAAACAGCAATTCTGGGCTGGGCCTCCGGTTAATAGGTTAGTCCCAAAAGTAATATAAAAGTGGAAAATAAAGCCCAATATAGTCCAAAACAGTAGATAAAGTAGCATGGAGCAATAAAAAATTATAGATACGTTGGAGACGTATCAGGTCTCGATGTGAGAAGAAGGAAGAGAGGCAAGAGCTCAAGCTTGGGGATGCCCGAGGCACCCCAAGTAAATATTCAAGGAGACTCAAGCGTCTAAGCTTGGGGATGCCCCGGAAGGCATCCCCTCTTTCTTCAACAAGTATCGGTATGTTTTCGGATTCGTTTCGTTCACGCGATATGTGCAAATCTTGGAGCGTCTTTTGCATTTAGTTTTCACTTTTCTTTTATGCACCATGCTGGTATGAGATAGTCCTTGGTTGATTTATAGAATGCTCATTGCACTTCACTTAAATCTTTTGAGTGAAGATTTATAGAATGCTTCATGTGCTTCACTTATATCATTTGAAGTTTGGATTACCTGTTTCTCTTCACATAGAAAACCGCCATTTGTAGAATGCTCTTTTGCTTCACTTATATTTGTTAGAGCGTGGGCATATATTTTTTAGAAAGAATTAAACTCTATTGCTTCACTTATATCTATTTAGGGAGATGACAGGAACTGGTCATTCACATGGTTAGTCATAAAATCCACATAAAACTTGTAGATCACTAAATATGATATGTTTGATTCCTTGCAATAGTTTTGCGATATAAAGGAGGTGATATTAGAATCGTGCTAGTTGACTAATTGTGAAATTGAGGAATACTTGTGTTGAGGTTTGCAAATCCCGTAGCATGCACGTATGGTGAACCGTTATGTTACAAAGTCGGAGCATGAGGTGTTCTTTGATTGCTTTCCTTATGAGTGGCGGTCGGGGACGAGCGGTGGTATTTTCCTACCAATCTATCCTCCAAGGGGCATGCGTAGTAGTAGTTTGCTTCGAGGGCTAATAAACTTTTGCAATAAGTATATGAGTTCTTTATGACTAATGTGAGTCCATGGATTATATACACTCTCACCCTTCCATCATTGCTAGCCTCTTCGGTACCGTGCATTGCCCTTTCTCACCTCGAGAGTTGGTGCAAACTTTGCCGGTGCATCCAAACCCCGTGATACGATACGCTCTATCACACATAAACCTCATTATATCTTCCTCAAAACAGCCACCATACCTACCTATCATGGCATTTCCATAGCCATTCCGAGATATATTGCCATGCAATTTCCATCATCATCATATACATGACTTGAGAATTTATTGTCATATTGCTTTGCATGATCGTAAGATAGCTAGCATGATGTTTTCATGGCTTGTCAATTTTTTGATGTCATTGCTACGCTAGATCATTGCACATCCCGGTACACCGCCGGAGGCATTCATATAGAGTGATATCTTTGTTCTCGACATCGAGTTGTAATATTGAGTTGTAAGTAAATAAAAGTGTGATGATCATCATTATTAGAACGTTGTCCCATGTGAGGTTATCAAAATAAAAGAGGCCAAAGAAGCCCAAATAAAAAAGAGAGGCCAAAGAAGCCCACCAAAACAAAAAAAAAGAAAGAAAAAAAAACAAAAAAAATGAGAGAAAAAGAGAGAAGGGGCAATGTTACTATCCTTTTACCACACTTCTGCTTCAAAGTCGCACCATGTTCCTCATATAGAGAGTCTCATTGAGTTATCACTTTCATATACTAGTGGGAGTTTTCATTATAGAACTTGGCTTGTATATTCTGATGATGGGCTTCCTCAAACGCGTGAGGTCTTCATGAGCAAGCAAGTTGGATGCACACCCACTTAGTTTCCAGTCTGAGCTTCCATATACTTATAGCTCTAGTGCATCCGTTGCATGGCAATCCCTACTCCTCACATTGACATCAATTGATGGGCATCTCCATAGCCCGTTGATTAGCCGCGTCAATGTGAGACTTTCTCCTTTTTTGTCTTCTCCACACAACCTCCATCATCATATGCTATTCCACCTATAGTGCTATATCCATGGCTTGCGCTCATGTATAGCGTGAGGGTTGAAAAGGCTGAAGCGCGTTAAAAAGTATGAACCAATTGCTCGGCTTGTCATCGGGGTTGTGCATGATTTGAATGTTTTGTGTGGTGAAGATGGAGCATAGCCAGACTATATGATTTTGTAGGGATGAGCTTTCTTTGGCTATGTTATTTCGATAAGACATAATTGCTTGGTTGGTATGCTTGAAGTATTATGTTTTTATGTCAAATGATAGACTATTGCTTTGAATCACTCGTGTCTTAATATTCATGCCATGATTAGATACATGATCAAGATTATGCTAGGTAGCATTCCACATCAAAAATTATATGTTTATCATTTACCTACTCGAGGACGAGCAGGAATTAAGCTTGGGGATGCTGATACGTCTCCGTCGTATCTATAATTTTTTATTGTTCCATGCCAATATTCTACAACTTTCATATACTTTTTGGCAACTTTTTATACTATTTTGGGACTAACATATTGATCCAGTGCCAAGTGCCAGTTCATGTTTGTTGCATGTTTTATGTGTCGCAGAAACCCCATATCAAACGGAATCCAAACGGGATAAAAACGGATAGAGAATATTTTTGGAATATTTGGAGAATATGGGAAGAAGAATCAACGCGAGACGGTGCCCGAGGTGGCCACGAGGCAGGGGGCGTGCCTGCCCCCCTGAGCGCGCCCCTGACCCTCGTGGGCCCCCTGTAAGGCGGTTGCTGCTCTTCTTTGGCCTCAAGAAAGCTAATTTTCGGAGAAAAATCTGGGCGATGGTTTCAACCCAATCGGAGTTACGGATCTTCATATATATACCAAATGGTGAAAGGGCAGAAGACCAGAACGCAGAAACAGAGAGAAACAGAGAGACAGATCCAATCTCGGAGGGGCTTTCGCCCCTCCCACGCCATGGAGGCCAAGGACCAGAAGGGAAACCCTTCTCCCATCTAGGGAGGAGGTCAAGGAAGAAGAAGACGAAGGGGCCCCCTCTCCCCTTCTCTTCCGGTGGCGCCGGAACGCTCCCGTGGCCACCATCATCATCACCGCAATCTTCACCAACAACTTCACCGCCATCAGCACCTACTCTTCCCCCCTCTATGCAGCGGTGTAACCTCTCTCTTACCCATTGTAATCTCTACTTAAACATGGTGCTCAACGCTATATATTATTTCCCAATGATGTATGGCTATCCTATGATGTTTGAGTAGATCTGTTTTGTCCTATGGGTTATTTGATGATCAAGATTGGTTTGAGTTGCATGTTTTATTATTGGTGTTGTCCTATGGTGCTCTCCGTGTCGCGCAAGTGTGAGGGATCCCCGCTATACATTTGCAATATGTTCATGATTTGCTTATGGTGGGTGGCGTGAGTGATAGAAGCACAGACCCGAGTAAGTAGGTTGTTTGCGTATGGGAATAAAGAGGACTTGATACTTTAATGCTATGGTTGGGCTTTACCTTAATGATCTTTAGTAGTTGCGGATGCTTGCTAGAGTTCCAATCATAAGTGCATATGATCCAAGTAGAGAAAGTATGTTAGCTTATGCCTCTCCCTCAAATAAAATTGCAATAATGATTACCGGTCTAGTTATCGATTGCCTATGGACAGATAACTTTCTTGTGACAAAAAGCTCTCTACTAGAACTAATTTAGTTGTGTCTTTATCTAAACAGCCCCTACTTTTTATTCACATGCTCTTTATATTCTTGCAAACCTATCCAACAACACCTACAAAGTACTTCTAGTTTCATACTTGTTTTAAGTAAAGCGAATGTCAAGCGTGCGTAAAGTTGTATTGGTGGTCGATAGAACTTGAGGGAATATTTGTTCTACCTTTAGCTCCTCGTTGGGTTCGACACTCTTACTTATCGAAAGAGGCCACAATTGGTCCCCTATACTTGTGGGTTATCAATGCTTCATGGCGCCGGCGCCTGCTGTCGTGGCAACCCTCCTCGGCGGCTCACAGGCACCGCCCTCGGGCCGCCATGTCAAGAAGTTCTTCTGCCAGATCGGCGCCGCCTCTGTGCAGCAGGGAGCCCCTCCAGGATGGGCAGCTTCCAAGGTCGACCTCACCTTCGACTCAGGAGACCACCCCGCTACCACTGCTGGCTCGGGCGCGCTCCCAATGCTCTACACGCCCACCATCTGCAACGTCGCCATGACCAAGACCCTCATCGACGGCGGAGCTGGCCTCAACGTGCTCTCCGTGGAGGCTTTCGGCTTGCTTCACGTGTCGTACGGCCAGCTCCGCCCCACCAAGCCTTTCTCCGGAGTCGGCAGCGGATCCACCAGCCCCCTGGGGAAAATACACCTTCTGGTGACCTTCGGTACCCGGGACAACTACCGCACCGAGCTGATCCACTTCGACATCGCTCGCATCGGCCTCCAATACAACACCATCCTCGGGTACCCTGCCTTGGCTAAGTTCATGGCAGCAACACATCCGGCCTACAACCTCATGAAGATGCCGGGCAGCAGCGGCGTCCTCACCGTGGCTAGAGACACCAAGGAGGCTCTAACGGCCCTCAAGCTCGCCTTCAGGGCCGCCACGGCCGCATGCCCAGCCGATGAAGCTGCCCTGGGGGCTAAGGGGGCCACTCCGGCGAAAAAGAAGCAGTTGTTCTCTCAGAACCGAGGCGAAACGAAGCAAGTGCCAGTCGAGGAGGACGTATCCTCGGGAGCCACCTTCACCATAGCTGCCAACCTCGACCCGGACCAAGAGGAGGCATTGGTGAAGTTCCTGCACGCGAACAAGGAGGTATTCGCCTGGGAGCCCAAGCAGATGGTGGGGGTCCCCAGGTGGGTAATCGAACATCACTTAAGGGTGTGCCCCAATGTGCGCCCTGTGAAGCAGAAGGCACGGCAACAGTCCACGCAGAAGCAGTCCTTCATCGTCCAAGAAACTCGCAAGCTAGAAGCAGCAGGTGTCATTCGCGAGGTCCAGTACCCGGAATGGCTGGCGAACCCCGTCGTCATGCCAAAGAAAGGCGGGAAGGAACACATGTGTGTCGACTTCACCAACCTCAACAAGGCCTGCCCCAAGACCCGTTCCCGCTTCCGCGCATCGACCAGATCGTCGACTCCACCGCCGAGTGCGACCTGCTGTGTTTCCTGGACGCATTCTCCGGTTACCATAAGATCAAGATGGCGGTGCAGGACGTGGAGAAGACCGCCTTCTTGACCCCGTGCGGGGTGTACTGCTACACCTGCATGCTGTTAGGATTGTGCAACACTGGGGTAACCTTCCAACGGCTGATGCACATCGCCATAGGCAAGCAGCTAAGGAGGAACACTGAAGCCTACGTCGATGACATCATGGTAAAGTCTCGGGAGTCAAGAACCCTCATTCAGGACCTGGAGGAGACTTTCACCAGCCTACGCCAGGTGGAGCTGCGGCTTAACCCGGAGAAGTGTGTGTTTGGTGTCCCCTCCGGCAAGCTGCTGGGCTTCCTCGTGTCGCACAGGGGGATCGAGGCCAACCCGGAGAAGGTCAAGGCGATAGAAGACATGAGCCCGCCGCAAACTCTCAAGGAAATGTAGAAGCTCGCGGGCTGCGTGACCTCACTGGGGCGCTTCATTTCCAAGCTGGGGGAGCGTGCCCTGCCATTCTTCAAGCTGATGAAGAAGAAGGACCCGTTCGTGTGGACCCCAGAGGCCGACCTACCATTTCAAGACCTCAAGAGATACTTGACCAGCCCTCTAGTGATGGTAGTGCCACGTTCCCTCGAGCCCCTGGTGCTCTACCTGGCCTCCACGCCCCACTCAGCCAGCGCGGCGTTGGTGGCTGTCCGGGAGGAGCGCCAGGCCAAGAGCACGCCGCGCAATGCCGCACCTTCTGCTGGTACGGTGCGGCGTCGAGGCGGCTTCGCTTAAGCCACGACGAAGCCCGCGGATGGCCAGACCCCACAAGACGGTGTTTCAGGGCCTGCGGAGGCCCCAGTGGGTGACCAAGCTCCTGAGGTCCCCCCACCTCAAGAGGCGCCACAACCTCCGGAGGTCGCAGGCCCCGTCGGCGCTCCCGCCCACGTCGAGCACCTGGTATACTTTGTCCGCACGATGTTAAGGGACGCAAGAGCGCTGTATCCTATGCCGCAGAAGCTTCTGCTCGCACTCTTGGTGGCCTCACGCAAGCTGTGTCATTACTTCCAAGGCCACTCAATTAAGGTCGTCTCAGCCTACCCACTGGAGAGAGTGCTCCGGAGCCCCAACGTTGCGGGAAGAGTCGCTTAGTGGAACATCGAACTGCAAGCATTTCAGCTGGAGTTTGGCACAACCAGGGTCATCAAGGGAGCCGTGCTCACCGACTTCGTCGCAGAATGGACCGACGCTCCGGAGCCCAAAGCAGGCGAGAGCCGATCCCTCTCACCAGGAGATGAAGCGCCAGATGGCTGGGTCATGTACTTCGACGGCATTTTCGCACGCCAGGGTGCGGGGGCTGGCGCCGTGCTCATCTCGCCCACCCAAGACAAGCTATACTATGCCATGCAGCTCTGCTTCCAGCAGGGCGAGAAGGTCTCCAACAACATCGCGGAATACGAGGGGTTGATCGCCAGCCTCAAGGCTGCAGCAGCCTTGGGGCTGAAGTGTCTCATCATCAAGGGTGGTTCCCAGCTCCTCGTCAACTTCTCCAACAAGGTGTACGAGCCGAGGGACGAACACATGGAGGCGTACCTCGCGGAGGTGCGCAAGATGGAGAAGCAATTCTTGGGCCTGGAGCTATAGCATGTGCCACGCGGCACCAACAACGAAGCCGATGAGATCGCCAAGAGGGCGTCAAGGCATCTGCCCCAAGAGCCTGGTGTCTTCGAAGAGTGACTTTTCAAGTCTTCGGCGCCCCCCTCGGCCATGGAGCCTGCACCGCCTCGAGAGGAACTCCCCCAGCCACCAGCCTCAGGAGCCCCTGCCTGTGGCTCGACCTCAGGAGCACGCCTACTCGTGGCGCTCGAGTCTCAGGAGGGGTGCTGGATCAAGGAGTTCGAGGCGTACCTGGTGCAAGGAACGCTGCCGGAGAAAGAGGAGAACGCGGAGCGCGTGGCCCGGCAAGCTACGACATACTGCATCTAGGACGGTGAGCTGTACAGAAAACAACCAAATGATGTTTCCTTGCGATGCATCTCCAAGAAGTAGGGGAGCGAGCTGCTAGCGGACATACACGGCGAGGACTGCGGGCGCCACTCATCGTCACGCACCCTGGTTGGCAAGGCGTTCTGCAGCGGGTTCTACTGGCCCACGACACTCAACGACGCAGCCGAGCTGGTAAGGTCCTGCGAGGCCTGTCAGTTCCACGCCAAACAAATCCACCAACTGCCCCAGGGCCTCTAGACTATCCCACTCTCATGGTCGTTCGCGGTCTGGGGGCTGGATATCCTGGGTCCGTTCCCTCAAGCGCCCAAGGGCTACCGCTACCTCTACGTCACCATCGACAAATTCACCAAGTGGGCAGAGGTGGAAGCCGTCCGCACCATCCCAGCCGGGTCAGCAGTTAAGTTCATCAAGGGCCTCGTAAGCCGGTTTGGGGTCCCTAATCGCATCATCACCGACAACGGCTCGCGGTTCACTAGCAATCTCTTCAAGACATATTGTGCTAACCTTGGAACACAGATATGATAAGCCTCAGTGGCACACCCCAGGAGCAATGGCCAAGCCGAGCGCGCCAACGCAGAGGTCTTGAGAGGCCTCAAGACCAGGACCTTCAAGAAGAAGCTCGAGGCCTGCGGTAAGGGCTGGCATGACAAGCTCCAGTCCGTGTTGTGGTCTATCTGCACCACCACCACCAAGCCAACAGGCGAGACCCCATTCTTCCTCGTCAACGGAGCTGAAGCAGTCCTCCCTCACGAGGTCAAGCATCGCTCCACACGGGTCCTTGCGTTTGACAAGGCACATCAGGACGCCATGCGGGGGATGGACCTCATGCTGGAGGAGGAGCGCCGCCGTCAAGCCTTGCTTCGGGCGGCAAGATACTAGCAGGCGCTGCGGCAGTACCACTGTCGCAGCATCCGCTCCAGGACGCTCGAGGTGGGCGATCTCATCCTGAGGCGGGTGCTCTCTAGGGAAGAGCTGCATAAGCTCTCACCCATGTGGGAGGGCCCGTTTAGGATTGCCCGCGTCTCCAGGCCTGGCGCCGCGCGCCTGGAGACGCAGGACGGGATCCCCATCTAGAACACCTGGAACATCCAGCACCTCCAGAAGTTCTACCCATGAAGCAAGGCTCAGTGCCTGTGAAGGTCTCCGCTCGTGACACTCTCACGTAATAATGAGTGGGGCTGTACATGCCCCGGAGTCTCCGAAGTGCCGCCCTCAGGCCTCGGGGGCTCCCTCCCACGTCCTAGTGGCAGCACCTAGCTCCACGCTGGTGAGAAGACTAGACTAGGTGCCGGACGTGGCTGTTCATTTGCTTTCTGTAGTTGGCTTGCCCCCCTTTTTAATGGAATTTGAAGTTTTGGCGTTTCTCGATGACTTGGTTGAACCCCCTTTTCTTTCTGATTCTCCCCTCGATTCTTTGTTTTACGCCAGGGACGGCGGCAGTTGCCCGACGCTCTCTCTCGCGTGCCCCGTGAGGGGGCTGGACAGTTGTGCGTGCGTACGCACTCCCCTGGTCTTCACGAGGCGCCCTCGTTTCAGCTTGCGATCAGCGCACCCGCCTTTCTTAAGTCTGTGCCCCACGGGTACCGCGACGTGGCGCGCTAGGGCATGATCAGCCCATGCCTGAGGCCTCGCGCAAGGAGGGATATGAATTTCTTAACGAATTTTTGCAGCTTCGCGATGTCTCTCGAGTCGGTAGCAGGTAAGCCCCACCAGATGCCAGGAGGCGCGCGCTCTCACGAGGTGGGATCTACCTCAAATGTATCAAGCTAAGTTATCCCTCTACGCCTGCGTAAAGCATAAATTCCACAACACAGCCCGGAAACAATAAACATAGAATAAAGCAGCATAAGCATTGCGGTTCATTACACGCCCTCGCAGGGCCCCATACTTGTTTCTGGTAATACAGGGGGGAAGGAAAGGACAGGCAAAAGCGGCCCCTACGACGCGGCTGCTCACGAGGATCGGTCCCCCGGATTCAGCCGGAATCCTCCTCACGCTTCACTGGGGCACGGCGACAGGACGACCCGCCACCATCCTCAAAGCGAGCCCAACGATGTGGTGGCTGGTCGTAGCCGCTGCTGCTGGAGCTTTCGCTGGAGGAGGAGCTGTCGTTGCCGGACGAGCCGTGGCCGTTGCCGAGGGCAACTTCACCCTCATCCTCGTCTCGGCCGTCGCCAAGGCCGAGCACTTTGTCACCATCGTTGTCTTCAAGGCAGTATCCGGCGCGGCCACCGTCCTCCCCGAACACCCTCACAAAGAGGGTCGCTGCACCTTCATACTTAAAATGGAGGGTGCATCGCCTGCTCAGGCCGCACGCGCGGGCAAACGTCTGCCAGCCGCGGGCCAAGGCTACGTTGCCCGCGACGGAGACCTCCACCGCTACCCATGAAGCCTTGCTGCAGCAGCCATCGGCCTGCAGCCAGAGGCCGCTAGGACCGGGGCCGGCAGCTCGCCAGCAAAGGAGTGCGAAAGCTGAAGCCAGGTGCCGGTCGGGTTCTCCGACCACATGACGAACTCCGGTAGCAACTCCGCCGAGTGGAAGTGCGGCTGGGGAGGCCGAGCGACCATGGCGTGCCTCCCTTTGTTGACGGGGCTACCACGTCTCGGGCGGCTTCCGCCGCGCGATGAGACGCCGCCATGGCCGCCAGGGACGACACTGGACCCCGAAGAAGTTCGCCCGCGCCCATGAGGGACCATAGCGGGGGTTGCTGTCACAGCCCTAGAATTTGATTGCGAATAGTTGCACAAGCATTCATGCATCATGTCTAACTTTAATAGAAATCTTGAAATGGGGATGTTCAAACCCTTGCACCACTTGAATCAACTAGGTTCAACTAAAAATTGCATTCAATGAAACCCAAATGATCCATATTAATATTTGGTATTTTTGGCAAGGGCTTTGTTCCAAACAAAAAATAATGAACATTTTTAAGGAATTATTTTGGGCATTGAATTTAAATCAATATTGTATTTGGATTTGGTTTTATATTCTTAATATGTGGAATATAATTTCAGATAACTCTGAAATAATTTATGTGCCTTTGGATAATCCCATTGAGCAATATAAAATATCCAGAGGATTGTTGTCACTGTTTTCAATTTGTTTGGAGTTCAAAACAGTGGCAAAATGAATTAATAAAGGAAAACAGAACAGAAATAAAACAGATCAGGGAAACCTACCTGGCCAAACCCACCTGGCGGCCACTTACCTGGCCCAACCCACCAGAGCCGCCACCGTCTCCCACCTCGCGCCAGAAGGACGCGAGGCGTGGGCCACTGCGTCGGCCAAGCGCCCGAGCCACCTCCTGCTCCGCCGCTCGAACCAGCCCCGAGCGCCATGCGTTCTCCCGCTTCCTTGCACCTCTCCCCACTCTCCCGTGCTCTTTCCCTGCCTCTCTCTCTCCTCAGCCTGATCTGGCTGCTGCCGCCCTTGTGACGAGCACCACCGTAGCCACCGCCTCCCCTCGCTTCTCCGACGTGCCCACGAGCTCCGCCGACTCCCTCTTCCTCCCCAGAGCCGAGCCAAGGCCACGGAGGCCCCTGATCGTCGCCATCTTCATCATCTTCGTCACCGCCACGGAGATCTTTCCGCATCGCGCCGCTCGCCGGTGCTTCCCCTAGCACGCCGAGGCCACCCCTGCACTCCTCGTGAGCTCCTCTTCCTTCTCCCCCTAGCCACGCCACTCGAGCTGCCCCCTAACCCCCGTTGACCATCACGGCCGGGAGCTTGGCTCCACCGGCCATGTCGCCGCCGTGGCCACTGTCACCTACAGCCGCAACTGAGCATGTCATGGTGCTCAGTGCACCCCCAGGAGCCCGTAGCACCCCTCTGCGCCCCCTGCTGTGTTTCCTAACGTCGTCTTCATGCACGCCCGAACTCCGGCCGCCGCCTTGGAGCTCGCCGTCGTCGGCTCCGGCCACCATAGGCCCGGCCTCCACCACCCTTCGACGCGCACCGGCAAGGGCTCTCCAACGCGCCGAGCCGCAGCTCGAACCGTGCCCCGTAGCGCAATCCCGAACCCCACCGCCGCCTCTGGCCTCGCCGACGATTAGCCGCCGGCCTAATCCCGGTTTAATTAGCGCTAATGACTCTACTAAACACCCCTAGCGCCACTGCCATGTGGGCCCTGTGCCTGTTTAGCTTAAGTTAATTTTCTGTTTAGATTAGTTCTTAACCGGTGGGACCCACGTGTCAACTTTGACCTCGCCGACATGGCCGCTGACCGTCCCACATGTCACCAACAGATCGGCCTTTGGTCATCGACGATGGACCCCACTGGTCAGGGTTGACCTGGGTGGCACCTGTTGACCTGCTGAGGTCAGCATGACATAATGCTGATGCAATAATGTAATTTCTGGATTTATTTCTTTTTAGGAAATTTCAGAAAATAGTGCTAACTTCTAAAAATCATAGAAAATAATCTATAACTCAGAATGAAATAAATTGTATATGAAAAATTATCAGAAAAAAGCAACCTATCCATCTGTATCATTTTCATGCATGTTTGAGAAAGTTAACCTCACTGTTTAGGATGAAACATGATTAGGACAAATTTGATAATAGATTTGGAGTTGGAATTTGATCTAGTTTTGAATTCCACTTCAATCAAAATGACTTTCTGTTGCATTAGCTCAAATCACAGCATATTGCCATGACATTATCATGCATCATATTTGTTGCATTGCATTGATTGTGTCCCTCTTTGTTTGCCGGTATTCGTCCCCTCTCGATAGACATGGTTCCGACGATGAGTTCGATGACACCGATGAAGAGCTATAATATCTTCAGGAGTGCCATGCAAGCAAAACCAACTTGTTCATTCTGATACAATCCCACTCTCTCGCTCCTGCTCTCTTTTACTGCATTAGGACAACAACGAATCATCTGTTACTTGCTGCGGTAGCTGAACCCCTTTATCCTCTCGTGATGACCTGTCATTCCACAAGAATAGATGAAACCCACTAGCATGAGTAGGAGTTGTTTGAGCCCTCTTGTGCCTACTCATTCATGCTTGTTTGTCATGCCTGCCATCGCTTAGAGTTGAGTCAGTCCGATTCATCGAGGATGAATCGGAGGTGTGTGAACATGTCCTACTGTGTGTGAGCTAAGTGTGTGAACACGATTTGGTAAAGGTAGCGGTGAGAGGCCATGTCGGAGTACATGGTGGGTTGTCTCATTGCAGCCATCCTCAGGAACCGAGTTCTGTGTTTGTGATCCATGAAACAGTTACAACCACTCATTGGGCTCCGGGCACTCCAAGCTCTCTCGACTTATTAATCAACTTGATCTCTGTCCAGGAGTTGCAACTAGTTTCTGGTGTTTGTAGGATATGTGTTGGGGGCCGTGCGTAGCGCTGACCCTAGGGGTGGGCTATGTTGCGGTAGAGACACGAGGCACGGTGTACTGGGACGCCCGTTTGGTGCCTTGGGAAGCCTGCTCTCATCGTTTGGGGCCGTGAGAGACACCCCGGTCGGATCTCCTCGCGGATGGAACCCGAATAGGCGATAAACCTGGACTAGAGACTCGTGTGGTTAGTCAGGTCGTGGCCGACACCCTCGCCAGGCTTCCGCTTGAAGGTTGCCGAGATACATGACGTGTACATGTCGATAAGTGGCGAGAGCGTGTGTGAAGAAGTGGGTTAATATGATCTATTCGAATAGCCGTGTCCGCGGAAAAGGACTTCTGGGTTACCTATAACAGTTCATAGACAAGTGAAAGTGGATACTCTAAAATGCGCAAGATAAGCGTGAGTGTTATGGATGGCGTTCTCGTAGGGAGACGGGAACGGATCCATAGTGGTGTATTGATATGGTGAATATGTGGACTCGTGTGCGCCACCTCAAAGAGTTACTTGCAGTCGTAGTTTAGGATAGCCACCGAGTCAAAGCTGGCTTGCTGCAGTCATACTCCACCACCCCCTTTGTTGATAATGTTGCATATGTAGTTAGTTCTGATGTAAGTCTTGCTGAGTACATTTGTACTCACGTTTGCCTATTTTATGTTTTGCAGAGAGACGTCAGTCTCGCTTAGTAGTTCCGCGTGGACTTGACGCTTAGCTTGATACCTCAGCTATGATCTTGTGCCCTCGGCAGAGATCAGTAGATAGTCGGGCTTCTCAGCCTTTTTCATTTGTAGATGTCGTAGATTCGGACATGTTAAGCTTCCGCTTGTGTTTTGACTTGTATGCTCTCAATGTTGGGTCATGAGACCCCTGTTTGTAATATCTCGCTCCCGGAGCCTAATGAATAAATATTTGAGTCGAGAGTTATGTTGTGATGCCATGTTGTATTTACACATATTGAGCATATTGTGTGAATGTTTGAAATGCTTGGTATGTGTGGGATCCGACAATCTAGTTGTTTATCCTTGGCAGCCTCTCATATGGGGAAATGTAGTCTAGTGCTTCCCGAGCGATAGTAGTCCGCTACTGCCCGGTTCACCGGAGTCTCGCTAGCCCACTACCGCCGCTCTGGACAATTGACCGGCCGGCATGTGTTTCACTTCGTTCCGTTCCGTCCTTCGGGAAATGTCACGCGGTGACATCCGAGTCCTGCCTAGCCTACTACAGCCCGGGTTCCTGAGTCCTGTTAGCCAGTGCTACAGCCCGGATTCACACGCTGGCGACCAACATGCTCGATGTGATTCATGTATGCCTGTCCCCATGGGTTAGTGCGCTTTGGGTTCACGACTAGCCATGTCGGCCCGAGTTCTGTCATATGGATGCCAGCGACACTATCATATACGTGAGCCAAAAGCGCGAACGGTCCCGGGCCATGGTAAGGCGACACCCATGGAATACCGTCGTCGAGCCGCAAAGTGATATGAGGTGTTACCAGCTAGATCGATGTGACTTGGAATCGGGTCCTGACAGCTTTGGTATCGAGCTTGATCGCTGTAGGATTACCAAGCCAAACTTGTCGGGTTGTGTCTAGAAATGCTTTAGTTATGTAAGGGAATTGATTGTGGAAGGGAACGTAAGGCTCTTTTTACTCCTTATACCTCATGGCCTTCTGATCTGAGTCATCCTCTTCTCTTCTACGGGGTTTAAGAACTAGGCTTCTCATCTATCTATTAAGATGATGTGTTGCTAATCCATAGACTTTTAAGATTGTTGGTTTTAAGCCCAAGTTCAGTTTCTACTACTTCCGTGTGTTGTTAGTTGATCTCAGAACCTTGATATTGTGCTTCTGAGTGGTTATGCCACCATTTTTGCAGGATGTCTCAAATCATTTTGAGCATTTACAGCTGTTATGCTGTCCGAGTCATCCCAGGTTTCTAAACAATCTGATGCACTTGCAAATCCTTTTCCTCTCGTTTTGATGTTCCTTTGGGCCAGGTTAATCACACTAATTGCTGAGTTGAGGTATTCTACTACCTTGACATATAAGTTGGAGTTATTGTTGGGGAACGTAGCAGAAATTCCAAATTTTGCTACGTGTCACCAAGATCTATCTATGGAGAAACTAGCAATGAAGGGAAGGAGAGTGCATCTACATACCCTTGTAGATCGCTAAGCGGAAGCGTTCAGGAGAACGGGGTTGAAGGAGTCGTGCTCGTCGTGATCCAAATCACCGGAGATCCTAGTGCCGAATGGACGGCACCTCCGCGTTCAACACACGTACAACCCGGTGACGTCTCCCACTCCTTGATCCAGCAAGGAGAGAGGGAGAGGTTGAGGAAGACTCCGTCCAGCAGCAGCACAACGGCGTGGTGGTGGTGGAGGAGCGTGGCAATCCTGCAGGGCTTCGCCAAGCACCGCGGGAGAGGAAAAGGGAGAGAGGTAGGGCTGCGCCAAGAGGGAGAGAAAACCGTGTGTTGGGCAGCCCCTAGACCTCAACTATTTATAGGAGGAGGGGAGGGGGCTGCGCCCCCTCTAGGGTTCCCTCCCCAGGGGTGGTGGCAGCCCCCAGATCCCATCTGGGTGGCGGCCACAAGGGGAGAGAGGGGAGGCGCACCTCGGGTGGGCCTTAGGGCCCATCTGCCCTAGGGTTTGCCCCCCTCCCACTCTTCCCTGCGCCTTGGACCTTGTGGGGGGCGCACCAGCCCACCTGGGGCTGGTCCCCTCCCACACTTGGCCCATGCTGCCCTCCAGGGATGGTGGCCCCACTTGGTGGACCCCCGGGACCCTCCCAGTGCTCCCGGTACGTTACCGATAAAACCCGAAACATTTCCGGTGACCAAAACAGGACTTCCCATATATAAATCTTTACCTCCGGACCATTCCGGAACTCCTCGTGACGTCCGGGATCTCATCCGGGACTCCAAAAAACATTCGGTAACCATATACAAACTTCCTTTATAACCCTAGCGCCATCGAACCTTAAGTGTAGACCCTACGGGTTCGGGAACCATGCGAACATGACCGAGACGTTCTCCGGTCAATAACCAACAGCGGATCTGGATACCCATGTTGGCTCCCACATGTTCCACGATGATCTCATCGGATGAACCACGATGTCAAGGATTCAAGCAATCCCGTATGCAATTCCCTTTGTCTAGCGGTATTGTACTTGCCCGAGATTCGATCGTCGGTATACCGATACCTTGTTCAATCTCGCTACCGCAAGTCTCTTTAATCGCTCCATAACACATCATCCCGTGATCAACCCCTTGGTCACATTGTGCACATTATGATGATGTCCAACCGAGTGGGCTTAGAGATACCTCTCCGCTTACACGGAGTGACAAATCCCAGCCTCGATTCGTACAACCCAATGACACTTTCGGAGATACCTATTGTCGGTGTCAAACCGGCGGATCTCGGTAGGGGTCCCGAACTTTCCGTCTAGGCGGATGGTAACAGGAGACAAGGGACACGATGTTTTTACCCAGGTTGGGCCCTCTCGATGGAGGTAATACCCTACCCCGCTTGATTAATATTGATGATATGGGTAGTACAAGAGTAGATCTACCACGAGATCAAGGAGGCTAAACCCTAGAAGCTAGCCTATGGTATGATTGTTGTTCATCCCACGGACTAAAACCCTCCGGTTTATATAGACACCGGATAGGTTAGGGTTACACAGAGTCGGTTACAATGGTAGGAGATCTACATATCCAGATCGCCAAGCTTGCCTTCCACGCCAAGGAAAATCCCATCCGGACACGGACGAAGTCTTCAATCTTGTATCTTCATAGTCTTGGAGTCCGCCATGACGATAGTCCGCTATACGGACACCCCTAGTCCGGACTCCTCAAGAGCTCTGAACCAGGCTTCAATGACGACGAGTCCGCGCGATATTGTCTTCGCATTGCAAGGCGGGTTCCTCCTCCGAATACTTCATAGAAGGTTCGAATGCCAGGATAGTGTCCGCTCTGCAAAATAAGTTCCACATACCACCGAGAGAGAATAATTTTGCACAGATCTGTTCGCTGACGCACTTCGCGGCATGACATCACACCACGGCCGTGCCTTTATATGAATCGTTTTTACTGTTCCACCTCGGTAGCGTTTAGCGAGACGGTTTCCTTGGCACGCCTTATCAAAGCATAGATCGTGCCCCTTATTCAGGGATTCTCATTAATACGGACGTGGGTAACCCATCCGCGCCATTGATTATGGCGCTTGGGAGATAAGCGAGTTTTACCAGGCTGGTGGGGGACGCATAACTTCGTCCGTCCATATAAGGGGATAAGGATCCACCTTTTCACCTACGCCTTCTTCCTCCTTTGCTTATCCATTTCACAAGACTCGAGCTCCAGCGCCCAAGTCCGCACATCCCACCTCAACCTTCTCCAACCATGTCAGGAGCGGGAGGCAGGTGGATTGCCTCCTCCGTCACGGAGGGGCACATCACAAAACTGCGGGAGGCCGGATATTTGTCCGGCGACATCGCGCACAGGCTGCCCGACGCGGGGCAGCTCATTCCAACCCCCAGGCCCCGTGAGAGGGTGTTGTTTCTCCCCACTTCCTCCATGGACTAGGTTTTCCACTTCACCCATTTGTCCGGGGCTCATGTTCAACTACGGCCTGGACTTCCACGACCTGGCCCCAATTTCATCCTCAACATCTCGGCGTTTATCGTGGGTGCGAGGCTTTCCTCCGCATCCAGCCCCACTTCGCTTATGGCTGAAGATCTTCAACGTCCGCCGAAAGTAGTGGGCGGCCGTCAAGTTGAAAGCGGAGGCGCCATGGTTGGCAAGATGGACAAGGTCCTATGGCTTGAGGCGCCTTTGTGGAGACAATAAAGGTGGCAATCGGGTGGTTCTACATCACCGAGCCACGCGACCCGAATGGGTGGCGGCCCCCGAATTCAGATCTGGCTTCCCCACACGGCTCTCGTCATGGAAGGAGACGGGCCTGATGTGGGGGAATTCTAAAGAGCTATCCGGACTCCAAACATGCGTCCGAAACCTGGTGGACAAGAATCTCAGGCTTGTCAACGTAATCCAGGTGATGCTCATCCGCCGGATTCTCCCATGCCAACAACGGGCCTTTAACTTGTGGTAGTTTGATCCGGCACAGCACTGAACCTTGAGTCGGCTCTTCGACACTACGTACGAAGATGCCTGGAAGGTGCTGTTCAAGGGCGCTGAAGCCCCAACATCCGCCAACAAGGATCGCGGATACAGCTTGCGGCGTCCAGCCGGCGAGGTAAGTTATTTTACCCTTTACGGGACTCTTTTTTTCATAGATTGACTCCATGTGGGATATAAAACTCCCTAATCTTTGACAGGACTGGCTGAAGACGTCCGGACAGATTAACTGTCCGGCTCCTTTGCCGGAAGACCCGGAGGACGCCCGATTGACGGGGCTGCTGGCTCGGCGCCCATGTGGTGCCGGAGAAGAAGGCTAAGAAGGAGGCCACGGAACTCAAGGAGCTCCCGACGCCAGTCTTGTCAGATTCGATGCGAATCTTCTCCCGAGGACGAGGAGGAGGAAGAAGAAGCTCCTCCCCCAGCGGGGGAGGAGAAGAAAAGGAAGGCCGCCCCAACTGGGGAGGCCGGAGGGTCCAAGAAGGGAAGAACCCTTCCTCCGGACTTCTCAATGTCGAACAATCGTGCAGCCCGCCCAAAGGCGAGTTCGCCGATTCATCGAACGGGTCCCTGGGCTCGTCAGAAATGGAGAGTACTTCGCTTCCGACCGCCTCCTCGCCCCACGCTGCGGACGACATCGAGGTGGTGCCCCAAGGGGGGCTTGGTCAAGAGGAGGTGGCGCAGGAGGAGCCACAAGGCAACCTCCCGGACTCCAGGCGCGTGGGGGGCAAGACCCCCAGGGGCTCTAAGCCCGACCCTCGTCCGGACTCCATGATGGAACCATCAGCGGTTCCGAAGTCCGGCCAGCGGATCCTTCGCAAGAAGGGTAAGACACCGGTGTCCTCCGTCCAACAGGCTTTGAGGTAAGTTTAGACTATGTAAAAATATTACCGCATAGACAGTAGCCCCTGATGCTTAGTTCGGTGTTCGAAAAGAAAAGCCGGACTAAGGATCTAAAAAGATATACGCAGGAGTCTAACATAAGTATGTCAATATGGGAATGCAAAGGCGCTGCTGACTCTGCGCCAGACCGATCATGGAGGTCAACGCATTGAAGCAGAACCTCGAGCGGTCCGAGAACAAGCTCGGACAGGCCAAGAAGCAGCTCGAGGACAAGGAAGGTAAGTAATACCTTATTAAAGAAATACCTTATAGAAAAGGTTTTGGTTGCAAAAAATAATAGGAATAACTTGGGTACTACAGGGGCCACGAACGAGGTGGCGACCCTGAAGGAAGCGGTGTCCGTGGCCGAAAACAAAGCGGCTGCGGAACGCACCGAGCGAGAGAAGGGGGAGGCGCAACTGGCCAAGGTACGGCAAGAGCTCCAAGCTCTCGTCGAAAAACACGAGGGTCTGGAGCGTGACTCGAAGACTCGAGAGTCCGAGCTCGCCTCGGCTCTTGAAAGTGCCAAAGCTGCTAAGGCTGAGGCCCAAAAAGCTCTCCAAGAAATTGAGTCGTTGAAGAAGATAGCGGTGGGTAAGGCATTCTTTATGCAAAGCAAGCATGTGAAAGTGAATTACCTATTACTTACCCGGATTCGGAGCTCTCCAGGAGCATTCGCAGATTTGCCCCGTAGTGTGTCTGATGCTGCCGCATTCTACCGCGCCAAGGAGGGGAGCTCGACGGAAAAGGTGTTCTGGTCTCAGTATACTGAGGCCGGACAACCGGTGCCCCTGAGCAACCAGCTGAAGCAGCTGGTCGAGCTCCACAAGGTCGCCGAACAGGCCATGAAGAGCCTTATAGCGCGGCTGTGGCCATTGGAGGCCATGCCCGTGAGCTACTTCGGCTTGGTGCAGCGGCTGGTGGATGCATGTCCACGGATTGAAGTCATCAAGTGCTCCGTCTGCATCGAAGGTGTCCGTCGGGCCCTTGCCCGTGCTAAAGTGCACTGGGGCAAGCTGGATGCGGAGAAGCTTGTGACGGACGGGCCACCGAAGGGCCATGAGCATCGTACGCCCAAAATGTACTATGAGGGCCTCCTGAAGGGTACCTGCCGAATAGCGGATGAGTGCTCCAAAGATGTAATTTTTGAATAGGCTCGCATTTGTTATCCTGTACGCTGAAAACTTGTTCATATGCGCTAAGCAACGCTTGTTAATTTAAAATATTACCTTATGTGCGGCCGTTTATCAAATTTGAGAGATGGCTAGTCGTTGGCTTCAGCCCCCATGCCACGAGTGCTGGGGTGTTCGGGATAAACTTGAGCACTCTTGTTCCCATTCTTGGGTCCATCTAGGGAGGCGCACAACACAACGAACAAGGCAACCGGACTTATAATGCTTGAGCACTCTCACTTAGCCATAGAATTCTATAATTTTAAATTTGGCGAAGCCCCTAGTATTCGAAGACCGAGTTCGGGCGCTATCCACGCCTTGGCCGGACAATTCGGTTCCTCGCTCTAAGCGGCATAAGTCTTTAGGGACCGAAAAACCTCTCGAACAGCGGCTGGCTCGCGCTCTATCATGACGGTCGGTTGTAGCTTTCTCCACCGAGGTGCTCAACCCAGCTCAACTGGGGCACAATCCCGGTGGTTCTCCCGTGCTACCTTAGCCGATATAACGGAACGTAAGGTACCAAAACACGGGAGCCGGGCAAACCCAACTATTGACCCAAGACATGATTCGGAGCCGATTCATATAATGCTATAAGTTCGGCGTGCCGCACTTGTGAAAGTGTTCGGACTTATCACACCATAATTTTGGGATACTTAAGCCCCTGGTGTCAAAACCGGCGGATCTCGGGTAGGGGGTCCCGAACTGTGCGTCTAGGCGGATGGTAACAGGAGACAAGGGACACGATGTTTTTACCCAGGTTCGGGCCCTCTCGATGGAGGTAATACCCTACTCCTTCTTGATTAATATTGATGATATGGCTAGTACAAGAGTAGATCTACCATGAGATCAAGGAGGCTAAACCCTAGAAGCTAGCCTATGGTATGATTGTTGTTCGTCCTACAGACTAAAACCCTCCGGTTTATATAGACACCGGATAGGTTAGGGTTACACAGAGTCGGTTACAATGGTAGGAGATCTACATATCCGTATCGCCAAGCTTGCCTTCCACGCCAAGGAAAGTCCCATCCGGACACGAGACGAAGTCTTCAATCTTGTATCTTCATAGTCTTCAAGTCCGGCCGTGACGATAGTCCGGCTATCCGGACACCCCCTACTCCGGGACTCCCTCACCTGTAGTGCACCTTTATAGCCACCCAGTTACGTTGTGACGTTTGGTACACCCAAAGCATTCCTACGGCATCTGGGAGTTGCACAATCTCATGGTCTAAGGAAATGATACTTGACATTAGAAAAGCTTTAGCATACGAACTACGATCTTTGTGCTAGGCTTAGGATTGGGTCTTGTCCATCACATCATTTTGCTAATGATGTGATCCTGTTATCAACGACATCCAATGTCCATGGTCAGGAAACCGTAACCATCTATTGATCAACGAGCTAGTCAACTAGAGGCTTACTAGGGACATGGTGTTGTCTATGTATCCACACATGTATCTGAGTTTCCTATCGATACAATTATAGTATGGGTAATAAACTATTATCATGAACAAGGAAATATAATAATAACTAATTTGTTATTGCCTCTAGGGCATATTTCCAACAGTCTCCCACTTGCACTAGAGTCAATAATCTAGTTCACATCACCATGTGGTTAACACTCACAGGTCACATCGCCATGTGACTAACATCCAAAGAGTTTACTAGTGTCACTAAACTAGTTCACATCATCATGTGACTAAGACTCAATGAGTTATGGGGTTTGATCATGTTTTGCTTGTGAGAGAGGTTTTAGTCAATTGGTCTGCAACATTCAGATTCGTATGTACTTCGCAAATCTCTAGGTCATATTGTAAATGCTGCTTCCATGCTCCACTTGGAGCTATTCCAAATGGTTGCTCCACTATACGTATTCGGTTTGCTATTCAGAGTCACTCGGATAGGTGCTAAAGCTTGCATCGACGTAACCCTTTACGCCGAACTCTTTATCACCTCCATAATCGAGAAACATGTCCTTATTTACTCCAAGGACAATTTTGACCGCTATCCAATGATCCATTCCTGGATCATTCTTGTACCCCTTGACTGACTCATGGCAAGGCACACTTCGGTGCGGTACACAAAGATAGCATACTATAGAGCCTACCTCTGAAGCATAGGGGACGACCTTCGTCCTTTCTCTCTCTTCTGCCGTGGTCGAGCTTTAACTCTTAACTTCATACCTTACAACTCAGGCAAGAACTCCTTCTTTGACTGATCCATCTTGAACACCTTCAAGATCATGTCAAGGTATGTGCTCATTTGAAAGTACCATTAAGCGTTTTGATCTATCCTTATAGATCTTGATGCTCAATGTTCAAGCAGCTTAATCCAGGTTTTCTATTGAAAAACACTTTTCAAATAACCCTATATGCTTTCAAGAATTTCTACATCATTTCTGATCAACAATATGTCAACAACATATACTCATCATAAATTCTATAGTGCTCCCTCTCACTTCTTTGGAAATACAAGTTTCTCGTAAACTTTGTATAAACCCAAAATCTTTGATCATCTTATCAAAGTGTATATTCCAACTCCGAGATGCTTACTCCAGTCCACAGAAGGATCGCTGGAGCTAGCATACCTTTTAGCATCCTTAGGATCGACAAAACCTTTCTGATTGTATCACATATAATCTTTCCTTATGAAAACTGGTAAGGAAACTCGTTTTGACATCCATCTGCCAAATTTCATAAATGTAGCTAATGCTAACATGATTCCGACGGACTTAAGCAACACTACGGATGAGAAAATCTCATCGTAGTCAACTCCTTGAACTTGTGAAAAACTCTTCGCCATAAGTCGAGCTTCATAGACGATGATATTACCGTCCACGTCCGTCTTCTTCTTAAAGATCCATTTATCTCAATGGCTTGCCGATCATCGGGCAAGTCCACCAAAGTCCATGCTTTGTTCTGATACATGGATCCTATCTCGGATTTCATGGCTTCTAACCATTTGTCGGAATATGAGCCCACCATCACTTCCCCATAGCTCGTAGGTCCATTGTTGTCTAGCAACATGACCTTCAAGACAGGATTACTGTACCACTCTGAAGTAGTACGCATCTTT
The DNA here is from genome assembly GCA_021605205.1 of Aegilops longissima. Lineage (NCBI taxonomy): Eukaryota > Viridiplantae > Streptophyta > Magnoliopsida > Poales > Poaceae > Aegilops > Aegilops longissima. The sequence continues at coordinate 134,088,613 of CM038679.1, forward strand.
GTCACCCTACGAGGTACGGTAGTGACTTGATCCAAAACTTCATGATCACTATCATAAGCTTCTACTTCAATTGGTGTAGGCGCCACAGGAACAACTTCCTGTGCCCTGCTACACACTTATTCAAGTGACGGTTCAATAACCTCATCAAGTCTCCACCATCCTCCCACTCAATTCTTTCGAGAGAAACTTTTCCTCGAGAAAGGACATAATTCTAGAAACAATCCTTTTGCTTCCGGAACTGAGACTGGAGGTATACCCAACTGTTTTGGGTGTCCTATGAAGATGCATTTTATCCGCTTTGGGTTCGAGCTTATCAACCTGAAACTTTTTCACATAAGCGTCGCAGCCCCAAACTTTTAAGAAACGACAATTTAGGTTTCTCCAAACCATAGTTCAAACGGTGTCGTCTCAACGGAATTATGTGGTGCCCTATTAAAGTGAGTGCGGTTGTAAACCCATGAACGATAGTGGTAATTCGATAAGAGACATCATGGTATGCCCCATATCCAATAGGTGCATCTATGATGTTCGGACACACCATCACACTGTGGTGTTCCAGGCGGCGTTAGTTGTGAAACAATTTCCACAATGTCTCAATTGTGTACCAAACTCGCAACTCAGATATCCATCTCTATGATCACATCACAGACATTTTATCCTCTTGTCACGAAGATCTTCAACTTCACTCTGAAATTACTTGAACCTTTCAATAATTCAGACTTGTGTTTCACCAAGTAAATATACTCAACATCTACTCAAATCATCGTGAAGTAAGAACATAACGATATTCATCAGATGCCTCAAAGACTCATTGGACTGCACACATCAAAATGTGTTACTTCCAACAAGTTGCTATCTTGTTCCATCTTACTGAAAACAAGGCTTTTCAATCATCTTGCCCATGTGGTATGATTTGCATATCTCAAGTGATTCAAAATCAAGTGAGTCCAAACGATACATCTGCATGGAGTTTCTTCACGCGTATACACCAATAGACATGGTTCGCATGTCTCGGACTTTTCAAAAATGAGTGAGTCTAAAGATCCATCAACATGGAGCTTCTTCATGCGTTTTACACCAATATGACTTACGTGGCAGTGCCACAAGTAAGTGGTACTATCATTACTATCTTATATCTTTTGGCATGAAAATGTGTATCACTACGATCGAGATTCAATAAACCATTCTTTTTGGGTGCAAGACCATTGAAGCTCTTATTCAAATGAATAGAGTAACCATTATTCTCCTTAAATGAATAATCAGACATTGTATAGACATAATCCAATCATGTCTATGCTCAACGCAAACACCAAATAACAATTACTTAGGTTTAACACCAATCTCGATGGTAGAGGGAGCAGCGATGCTTGATCACATCAACCTTGGAAACACTTCCAACACACATCGTCATCTCACCTTTAGCTAGTCTCCATTTATTCCAGTAGCTCTTTTATTTCGAGTTACTAACACTTAGCAACCGAACCGGTATCTAATACCCTGGTGCTACTAGGAGTACTAGTAAAGTACACATTAACATAATGTATATCCAATATACTTCTATCGACCTTGCCAGCCTTCTCATCTACCAAGTATCTAGGGTAATTCTGCTCCAGTGGTTGTTCCCCTTATTACAGAAGCACTTAGTCTCGGGTTTGGGTTCAACCTTGGGTTTCTTCACTAGAGCAGCACCTGATTTGTCGTTTCATGAAGTATCCCTTCTTGCCCTTGCCCTTCTTGAAACTAGTGGTTTCACCAACCATCAGCAATTGATGCTCCTTCTTGATTTCAACTTTCGCGGTGTCAAACATCACGAATATCTCAAGGATCATCATATCTATCACTGATCACGAAGCTCTAGCAGCTTGGTGGCAATGACTTTGGAGAAACATCACTATCTCATCTGGAAGATCAACTCCCACTCGATTCAAGTGATTGTTGTACTCAGACAATCTGAGCACAAGCTCAACGATTGAGCTTTTCTCCTTAGTTTGCAGGCTAAGAAAATCATCGGAGGTCTTATACCTCTTGACGGGCACGAGCCTGAAATCCCAATTTCAGCCCTCAAACATCTCATATGTTCCGCGACGCTTCAAAAACGCCTTTGGTGCCTCAACTCTAAACCGCTTAACCGAACTATCACGTAGTTATCAAAACGTATGTCCGATGTTCGCAACATCCATGCACGACGTTTGGGGTTCAGCACATCGAAAAAGTGCATTAGGACATAAGCTTTCTTATGTCCGCATAATCGCCATTGTCAACTTTCAACTATATTTTCTCTAGGAACATATCTAAACAAGAGGACTAAAGCGCGAGCCATTTACATAATTAGCAAAGACTTTTGACTATCTTTAGGATAATTAAGTTCATCTTATGAACTCCCACTCAGATAGACATCCTCTTAGTCATCTAAGTGATTACATGATCCGAGTCAACTAGGCCGTGTCCGATCATCACGTGAGATGGACTAGTCATCATCGGTGAACATCTTCATGTTGATCGTATCTACCATACGACTCATGCTCGACCTTTCGGTCTCTTGTGTTCCGAGGCCATGTCTGTACATGCTAGGCTCATCAAGTTAACCTAAGTGTTTCGCGTGTGTAAATCTGGCTTACACCCATTGTATGTGAACGTAAGAATCTATCACACCCGATCATCACGTGGTGCTTCAAACGCATTTAACTTTCGCAACGGTGCACGCTTAGGGGAACACTTTCTTGAAATTTTAATGAGGGATCATCTTATTTACTACCGTCGTACTAAGCAAATAAGATGTATAAACATGACAAACATCACATGCAATCAAATAGTGACATGATATGGCCAATATCATTTTGCTCCTTTTGATCTCCATCTTCGGGGCTCCATGATCATCATCGTCACCGTCATGACACCATGATCTCCATCATCATGATCTCCATCATCGTGTCTCCATGAAGTTGTCTCGCCAACTTATTACTTCTACTACTATGGCTACCGGTTAGCAATAAAGTAAAGTAATTACATGGCGTTTGTTCAATGACTCGCAGTTCATACAATAAATTAAGACAACTCCTATGGCTCCTGCCGGTTGTCATACTCATCGACATGCAAGTCGTGATTCCTATTACAAGAACATGTCAATCTCATACATCACATATCGTTCATCACATTCTTCTTGGCCATATCACATCACATAGCATACCCTGCAAAAACAAGTTAGACGTCCTCTAATTATTGTTTGCATGTTTTACGTGGCTGCTATGGGTTTCTAGCAAGAACGTTTCTTACCTATGCAAAACCACAACGTGATATGCCAATTGCTATTTACCCTTCATAAGGACCCTTTTCATCGAATCCGCTCCGACTAAAGTGGAGAGACTGCACCGCTAGCCACCTTATGCACCAAGTGCATGTCACCGTGGAACTTTGCCTCACGTAAGTGTACGTAAGGTCGGTCCGCGTCGCTTTATCCCACAATACCGTCGAAACAAGATTGGACTAGTAACGGTAAGCATATTGAACAAAATCAACGCCCACAACTACTTTGTGTTCTACTCATGCAAAGAATCTACGCAATAGACCTAGCTCATGATGCCACTGTTGGAGAACGTAGCAGAAATTCAAAATATTTTCTACGTGTCACCAAGATCTATCTATGGAGAAACTAGCAACGAAGGGAAGGAGAGTGCATCTACATACCCTTGTAGATCGCTAAGCGGAAGCATTCAAGAGAACGGGGTTGAAGGAATCATACTTGTCGTGATCCAAATCACCGGAGATCCTAGTGCCGAACGGACGGCACCTCCGCGTTCAACACACGTACAGCCCGGTGACGTCTCCCACGCCTTGATCCAGCAAGGAGAGAGGGAGAGGTTGAGGAAGACTCCGTCCAGTAGCAGCACAACGGCGTGGTGGTGGTGGAGGAGCGTGGCAATCCTGCAGGGCTTCGCCAAGCACCGCGGGAGAGGAGAAGGGAGAGAGGTAGGGCTGCGCCAAGAGGGAGAGAAAACCGTGTGTTGGGCAGCCCCTAGACCTCAGCTATTTATAGGGGGAGGGGAGGGGGCTGCGCCCCCTCTAGGGTTCCCTCCCCATGGGTGGCGGCAGCCCCCAGATCCCATCTGGGTGGCGGCCAAAAGGGGAGAGAGGGGAGGCGCACCTGGGGTGGGCCTTAGGGCCCATCTGCCCTAGGGTTTGCCCCCCTCTCACTTTTCCCTGCACCTCGGGCCTTGTGGGGGCGCACCAGCCCACCTGGGGCTGGTCCCCTCCCACACTTGGCCCATGCTACCCTCCGGGGATGGTGGCCCCACTTGGTGGACCCCCGACCCTCCTGTGGTCCCAGACGTTATCGATAAAACCCAAACTTTTCGGTGACCAAAACAGACTTCCCATATATAAATCTTTACCTCCGGACCATTCCGGAACTCCTCGTGACGTCCGGGATCTCATCCAGGACTCCGAACAACATTCGGTAACCATATACAAACTTCCTTTATAACCCTAGCATCATCGAACCTTAAGTGTGTAGACCCTAAGGGTTCGGGAACCATGCAGACATGACCGAGACGTTCTCCGGTCAATAACCAACAGCGGGATCTTGATACCCATGTTGGCTCCCACATGTTCCACGATGATCTCATCGGATGAACCACGATGTCAAGGATTCAAGCAATCCCATATGCAATTCCCTTTGTCTAGCGGTATTGTACTTGCTCGAGATTCGATCGCCGGTATACCGATACCTTGTTCAATCTCGTTACCGGCAAGTCTCTTTACTCGTTCCATAACACATCATCCCGTGATCAACCCCTTGGTCACATTGTGCACATTATGATGATGTCCTACCGAGTGGGCCCAGAGATACCTCTCCGTTCACAGGGAGTGACAAATCCCAGTCTCGATTCGTGCCAACCCAACAGACACTTTCGGAGATACCTGTTGTCGGTGTCAAAACCGGCGGATCTCGGGTAGGGTGTTCTGAACTGTGCGTCTAGGCGGATGGAAACAGGAGACAAGGGACACGATGTTTTTACCCAGGTCCGGGCCCTCTCGATGGAGGTAATACCCTACTCCTGCTTGATTAATATTGATGATATGGGTAGTACAAGAGTAGATCTACCACGAGATCAAGGAGGCTAAACCCTAGAAGCTAGCCTATGGTATGATTGTTGTTCGCCCCACGGACTAAAACCTCCGGTTTATATAGACACCGGATAGGTTAGGGTTACACAGAGTCGGTTACAATGGTAGGAGATCTACATATCAGATCGCCAAGCTTGCCTTCCACGCCAAGGAAAGTCCCATCCGGACACGGACGAAGTCTTCAATCTTGTATCTTCATAGTCTTGGAGTCCGCCGTGACGATAGTCCGCTATACGGACACCCCTAGTCCGGACTCCTCAAGAGCCCTCGAACCAGGCTTCAATGACGATTTAGTCCGGCGCAAGATATTGTCTTCGCATTGCAAGGCGGGTTCCTCCTCCGAATACTTCATAGAAGGTTTTGAACGCCAGATAGTGTCCGCTCGCAAAATAAGTTCCACATACCACCGTGGAGAGAATAATTTTGCACAAATCTGTCGACGTATTCGCGGGCGTGACATCACACCACGGCCGTGCCTTTATATGAATCGTTTTTTCGCTCCACCTCAGCGCTTAGCGAGGCGGGTTTCTTGGCACGCCTTATCAAAGCATAGATCGTGCCCCTTATTCCGGATTCTCATTAATACGGACGTGGGTAACCCATCCGCGCCATTGATTACGGCGCTTGGGAGATAAGCGAGTTTTAACCAGGCTGGTGGGGGACGCATAACTTCGTCCGTCCATATAAGGGGATAAGGATCCACCTTTTCACCTAGGCCTTCTTCCTCCTTTACTTATCCATTTCACAAGACTCGAGCTCCAAGAACTAAGTCCGCACATCCCACCTCAACCTTCTCCAACCATGTCGAGCGGGAGGCAGGTGGATGGCCTCCTCCGTCACGGAGGGGCACATCACAAGACTGCGGAGGCCGGATATTTGTCCGGCGACATCGCAAGACAGAGCTACCCGACGGGCAGCTCATTCCAACCCCTGTGCCCCATGAGAGGGTGGTGTTTCTCCCCACTTCCTCCGCTGACTAGGTTTTCCACTTCACCCATTTGTCCGGGGCTCATGTTCTACTACGGCCTGGACTTCCACGACCTGGCCCCCAATTTCATCCTCAACATCTCGGCGCTTATCGTCAGGTGCGAGGCTTTCCTCTGCATCCAGCCCCACTTCGCTTATGGCTGAAGATCTTCAACGCCCGCCGAAGGTAGTGGGCGGCCATTGTTGGCGTAGGCGGAGGCGCCATGGTTGGCAAGATGGCCAAGGTCCTATGGCTCAAGGGCGCCTTTGTGGAGACAATAAAGGGGTGGCAATCGGGGTGGTTCTACATCACCGAGCCACGCGACCCCGAATGGGTGGCGGCCCCCAAATTCAGATCTGGCTTCCCCACTCGGCTCTCGTCATAGAAGGAGACGGGCCTAACGTGGGGGAATTCGGAAGAGCTATCCGGACTCCAAACATGCGTCCGAAACCTGGTGGACAAGAATCTCAGGTTTGTCGATGTAATCCAGGTGATGCTCATCCGCCGGATTCTCCCATGCCAACAACGGGCCTTTAACTTGTGGGAGTTCGATCCGGCACAACACCGAGCCTTGAGCCGGCTCTTCGACACTACGTACGAAGATGCGTGGAAGGTGCTGTTCAAGGGCGCCGAAGCCCCAACATCCGCCAACAAGGATCGCGGATACAGCTCGCAGCGTCCAGCCGGCGAGGTAAGTTATTTTACCCTTTACGGGACTCTTTTTTCATAGATTGACTCCATGTGGGATCTAAAACTCCCTAATCTTTGACAGATGGGTGAAGACGTCCGGACAGATTAACTGTCCGGCCTTTGCCGAAGACCCGGAGGACGCCTGATTGACGGGTTGTTGGCCCGCGCCCATGTGGTGCCGAGAAGAAGGCTAAGAAGGAGGCCACGGAACTCAAGGAGCTCCCGACGCCAAAGTCCGTCGATTCTAATGCGAATCTTCTCCCGAGGACGAGGAGGAAGAAGAAGAAGCTCCTCCCGAGCGGGGAGGAGAAGAAAGGAAGGCCGCCTAATCGGGAGGCCGGAGGGTCCAAGAAGGAAGAACCTTCCTCCGACTTCTCCACCAATGTCGATTTATTTACTTAAGAGGATTAGCCTATAAGGGCCAAGCCTCGGCGAGATAGTAAGTTTCCGGATACCCGTGGCTTTTTATTATTGCAGAGTGTTCTCTAATGTCGAACAATCGTGCAGCCCGCCTAAGGGCGAAGTTCGCCGATTCATCGAGCGGGTCCTCGGCTCATCGGAAATGGAGAGTACTTGCCCGACCGCCTCCTCGCCCCACGCCATGGACGACATCGAGGTGGTGCCCCAAGGGGGGCTTGGTCAAGAGGAGGTGGCGAGGAGGAGCCACAAGGCAACCACCCGACTCAGCGCGTGGGGGCAAGACCTCAGGGGCTCTAAGCCCGACCTCGTCTCGACTCCATGCCGAACCATCGTGGTTCCAAGTCCGCCAGCGGATCCTTCGCAAGAAGGGTAAGACGCCGTGTCCTCCGCCCAACCGGAGGCACCGGATAGCATCGAGGCGCTAACAGCGCTTCCATCAGGAGGAGCACCGCACTGCTATGAGTGCGGTGATCCGACAGTTCAGTCCGCCAAGAGCGGACTGATCAAGCTCGCATCAGCCTTCTAACAAAGCTTTGAGGTAAGTTTAGAATATGTAAAAATATTACAAGATAGACAGTAGCTCTGATGCTTAGTTCGGTGTTCAAAAGAAAAGCCGGACTAAGGATCTAAAAGATATACGCAGGAGTCTAACATAAGTATGTCAATATGGGAATGCAGGGCGCGCTGCCGACCTCTGCCAGACCGACGGCGGAGGTCAATGCATTGAAGGTAACCTCGAGCGGTCCGAGAACGAGCTCGACAAGCCAAGAAGCAGCTCGAGGACAAGGAAGGTAAGTAATACCTTATTAAAGAAATACCTTATAGAAAAGGTTTTGGTTGCAAAAACTAACAGAATAACTTGGTACTACAGGGCCACGAACGAGGTGGCGACCTCAAGGAAGCGTGTCCGTGGGTCGAAAACAAAGCGGCATGAACGCACCGAGCGAGAGAAGGGGGAGGCGCAGCTGGCCAAGGTACGGCAAGAGCTCCAAACTCTCGTGGAAAAACATGAGGGTTTTGAGCGTGACTCGAAGACTCGAGAGTCCGAGCTTGCCTCGGCTCTTGAAAGTGCCAAAGCTGCCAAGGCCGAGGCCCAAAAAGCCCTCCAAGAAATTGAGTCGTTGAAGAAGATAGCGGCGGGTAAGGCATTCTTTATGCAAAGCAAGCATGTGAAAGTGAATTACCTATTACTTACCCGGATTCGGAGCTCTCCAGGAGCATTCGCAGATTTGCCCCATAGTGTGTCTGATGCTGCCGCATTCTACCGCGCCAAGGAGGGGAGCTCGACGGAAAAGGTGTTCTGGTCTGAGTATACTGAGGCCGGACAACTGGTGCCCCTGAGCGACCAGCTGAAGCAGCTGGTCGAGCTCCACAAGGTCGCCGAACAGGCTATGAAGAGCCTTATAGCGCGGCTGTGGCCATTGGAGGCCATGCCCGGGAGCTACTTTGGCTTGGTGCAGCGGCTGGTGGATGCATGTCCACGGATTGAAGTCATCAAGTGCTCCGTCTGCATCGAAGGTGTCCGTTGGCCCTTGCCGTGCTAAAGTGCACTCGGGCAAGCTGGATGCGGAGAAGCTTGTGACGGACGGGCCACCAAGGGCCATGAGCATCGCTACCAAATGTACTATGAGGGCCTCTCAAGGGTGCCCGCCGAATAGCGGATGAGTGCTCCAAAGATGTAATTTTGAATAGGCTCGATTTGTTATCCAGACGCTGAAAACTTGTTCATATGCGCTAAGCAACGCTAATTTAAAATATTACCTTCTTTGTGGCCGCTTATCAAATTTGAGAGATGGCAAGTCGTTGGCTTCAGCCCCCATGCCACGAAAGTGCTGGGGTGTTCGGGATAAACTTGAGCACTCTTGTTCCCATTCTGGGTCCATCTAGGAGGCGCCAACACAACGTAACAAGGAAACCGGACTTATAATGCTTGAACACTCTCACTTAGCCATAGAATTCTATAATTTTAAATTTCGCGAAGCCCCTAGTATTTGGAAGACCGAGTTCGGGCGCTATCCACGCCTTTGGCCGGACAATTCGGTTCCTCGCCTAAGCGCATAAGTCTTTAGGGACCGAAAAAACCTCTCGAACAGCGATCGCTCTCGCCTCTATCATGACGGTCAGTTTTAGCTTTCAACCGAGGTGCTCAACCCAGCTCAACTGGGCACAATCGCAGTGGTTCTCCGATGCTACCTTAGCCGATATAACGGAACGTAAGGTACCAAAACACGTGAGCCGGCAAACCCAACTATTGACCCAAGACATGATTCAGAGCCAATTCATATAATGCTATAAGTTCGGGGTGCTGCACTTGTGAAAGTGTTCGGACTTATCACACCATAATTTTGGGATACTTAAGCCCCTGGTGTATTGGCCGTACCAAATTGTACGGTTGCAACATGTCATGAAATGAACATATGTATAGATAAAGCAAGTAGTGCAATAATAAGCAAAAGCTATGTATTGTCTATTCAAAAAAGGTACTGCAATGAAAGCAGAACGATACAAATAGTGATATAAGCAAGGGATGGGACTATCTAACATGTCCCCCTCCAGGGGTAAGCTGCGGGATGGTATGTAAAACAGGTATAATGCTCGTAATAGAGACCACCGAACACTTGACGTGGCTTTCGCTTCCCCTCGCTGTTGCATCGTGAGTTCGGGCGATTCTAGTGTCGGACAGACTTCAAAGACGGAGTCCCGAAAGTAAAAAAGGAAGAAAAAGGAAAAGGAAAAGAATGACACAATCGGAGCTCTCCGGTGCGGTCGAGCCGCATTCTTGGCGTGCCGTGGTCTTGCCCCTCCCCATATGCCCATGGTATCTCCAGAGCGTAATTATGTACGCGTAAGACTAGCTTCACAATTTCGCGAGGGCGGGGGTTGGGGCCGGATTGCTACGCGTGCTTGAATCGTGCCAGGCGGTCTTGTTGTAGGTTACTCCGGGCGCGCTTTGGCAGTGTCCGGACGCTTAGTGGCCGGACTCGAGAATTGTTGTGAGAGGCTGCTTTGTACCTCCGCCGCGAGGGCCGCCATGTGCTCCTCCGTTCGGAGAGAGCGTTCAGTGTTTCCATTGACCGTGATTACTCCTCGAGGGCCTGGCATCTTGAGCTTGAGGTATGCTTAGTGCGGCACCGCATTGATTTTTGCTAATGCGGTTCGTCCGAGCAAAGGCATGATAGCCGCCATGAACGGGACGATGTCGAAGATTAACTCTTCGCTCGAAGTTATCCGGGATCCAAGACCACTTGAGTGTAATCGAGCCCGCATAACTGGCCTCTACACCCGTATGACGCCTTTAAAGGTCGCTTTGTAGGTTTAATCCTTGAGGGGTCTATGCCCATTTTGCGACCGTATCCTCGATAAAGCAGGTTCAGTTACGCCGCCGCCCATCGACTCGTTAGGTGAAATCCACAATAATTGGGTCAAGAACCAATGCGGCAAAGCTGCCGTGACGGATGCTAGTGGGTGGTCCTTCGATCAAGGTGATCGGGCAGGAAGACCATGGGTTGAACTTGGGCGATCGCTCCATCGCATATACGCCCCTTAGTGCACTTCCGCTCCCCTTTGGGTATGTGGGTTGCATATATCATGTTCACCGTCCGCACTTGTGTAGGAAAACCCTTCGTCCTCTATTGTTCGTGGCCGGGCTCTTCCTCGTCATTTCTATGCAGCCCTTGTCATTGAGTTCGCACTTAACTTGCTCGCTTTCTTGAACACCCAACAATCCTCGCCGGTGCGATTGGCTGGTTTTTGGGGTGCCATCTATCCGCACAAGCGATCGAGTATTCGGTCCAAGTTGGACGGGCCCTGGGTATTTCTTTTGAATGGCTTCTTCACGACCGGTTTAGAGCTCAATCCCGCATTGACGGCCAGATCTTCAGATTATCGCCAAGCACGCGGCGCTTGTTCTTGTTGCGACGCGAGCTGCCATTGTTGTCCTTGGTATCCAAACTATCGTGATGTTTGGCCAAGTTGTTGCTTCGAGCTAGCCAGTTGTCCTCTCCCGCACAAAAGCGGTCATGAGTGTTGTGAGGGCTGCCATGGATTTTGGCTTTTCCTGTCCTAGGTGCCGGGCAAGCCACTCGTCGCGGATGTTATGTTTGAAGGCTGCAAGGGCCTCTGCATCCGGATACCAACGATTTGATTTTTCTTTGTTAGGAACCGTGTCCGTAATTGTCCGGACGATTCTTCGGCTGCTGAATTATGTGGCTAAGGTCATCTGCGTCTCGGTGGTCGCATATATGTGCCCCGGAAGTTATCAAGGAATGCGGCTTCCGTGTCCTCCCAACAACCAATTGATTCTGCCGTAACTGTTGAGCCAATGCCGAGCTGGTCCTTTAAGCTTGAGTGGGAGGTATTTGATGGCATGTAGATCATCACCGCGGGCCATGTGGATATGGAGGAGATAGTCCTTGATCCGCACCGCAGGATCTGTAGTACCATCGTATGATTCGATGTTTACGGGTTTGAAGCCCTCGGGATTTGATGATCCATTACTTCGTCTCGTGAAGCATAGTGGGTGTGCGGCGCCTCAGATAATATATCACGACGTAGCTCATATGAGCTTTGTTCATCGTGTTCAGCCCGCCGGGTTTGTCAGATCCAGCGACGGTAATCATCCCGTCGTTATGCCCACGCGATCCGTAGATCGATCTTGTATGTTTTGCCTTATCCTACAATATATCTCGTAAGTCCGCGCGCTTTCCCGTGCCTTGGTACTTTTTGAGCGCGCCGGGTGTGGCTTGAGCGAGGGCCGAGAGGCTTCTCCGTCGGGCACGGGTGGCCGGTCAGCCATGTCGCAGGCCTGGTGACTTGGGTGCTTCCTCCTCCGATCGAGGCAATGGCCTGCGCTTGGGGTAGCTTTTGAGGGGCGCTCGAGTTCATACTCTTCGCTGCAAGGACTTCATCCATCTGGCCGCCTAGCAGGTCTTGATCAGCTCTAAGTTGTTGCTACTTTTTCTTGAGGCTGCTTGCCATGGCTATAAGCCTGCGCTTGAAACGCTCCTGCTCGGGATCCTCAGCACGACAAATTGCCGTCGCCGAGGCTTGCCTCATCTTCGGAGGGAGGCGATAATTATCGCCCTCGACCTCTCTTTCTCGCCACATTGTCGTGTGGACTTGCTTCTCCTCCTCCCCGCAGAGTCTCGGCTGAGGGGTTCTCTTCGCACCGTCCGGTGTTATTATCTCCGTGCCGGAATCACCGCTTTTATTGTGGCGGATTTAGAGCGGCGCCACGACGCCGGCGCTTCGGCTGTTTCTTGAGGGGTCATCCTCCGTTGTTCCATCGCTGCTCCTATCTTTTGGGATGTCCACCATGTATATGTCATATGACGGTGGCCTTCCAAATTGCCTCTGTAGGCGCTGGTCTTGGTCGCCTCCGCGCCGCCGTCCATACCGCCGACGTCTTCGAGTCAAGTCGAGCATGTCGCTAAATCATCGGCAGTGGCTACAAAGTGGGTGGTGGGTGGGCGTTGAATTTCGCCGCCCTTATCCCAACCTTCCCGTCCGCAGTCCGCCAGGCTCTCCGGATAAAGAGAGAGACTTTAGCGATTCGTAATGTCGCCAAAGGGCGAAAATGAAAGATGTCCGCGCAGTGAACTCCATAACGGGCGCCCAATCGGATTCGATTGGGGGGGCGCAGAGTTCGGAGTCCGGAGAGGAGTCCGCACCGGAGTCGAGGTCTTCGCAGCGACAGGGATGGAGTTCGCTCGATCGCCAGAGATTGTAGCCCCGAGGCGGTGTCCAACCACTCGCCCTCGGTCGGGAATCGGCCCGGATTAAGGGTCGGAGCGGATGTCGGTGCGGCCTGTGGCAATCGCTCGCTGCAGAGCTAGATCATGCCCATCGAGACAAGGCAGCACGTTATTGCTGCGGCTCAATCCGTCAAGATCAAGTCTCCACGGATATCGGCCGATAGTTCAAACTTCCAAATCTGACCTGATGGGCTGGGCGAGCTTCGATCCGCTCCAGATGGCTGCTTAATTGGCCCGCAGCAGCAAAGCCGCCGAACACGAAGATCTGTCCGGGAGAAAAGTCTCACCGACTGGACCGCGTCGTTGTTGATGATCGAAGGAGCCATCGGGCCTATCGGTGACGCATACGAGGAACTCTCAATGAAAGCACCAATGTCGGTGTCAAACCGGCGGATCTCGGTAGGGGGTCCCGAACGTGCGCCTAGGCGAATGGTAACAGGAGACAAGGGACACGATGTTTTACCCAGGTTCGCCCTCTCGATGGAGGTAATACCCTACCCTTCTTGATTAATATTGATGATATGGGTAGTACAAGAGTAGATCTACCACGAGATCAAGGAGGCTAAACCCTAGAAGCTAGCCTATGGTATGATCGTTGTTCGTCCCTACGGACTAAAACCCTCCTAGATATATAGACACCGGATAGGTTAGGGTTACACAGAGTCGGTTACAATGGTAGGAGATCTACATATCCAGATCACCAAGCTTGCCTTCCACGCCAAGGAAAGTCCCATCCGGACACGGACGAAGTCTTCAATCTTGTATCTTCATAGTCTTGGAGTCTGGCCGTGACGATAGTCCCGCTATCCGGACACCCCCTAGTCCGGACTCCTCACCGTAGTGCACCTTTATAGCCACCCGCCATGCCAGACGCTTTGGTACACCCAAAGCATTCCTACGGCATCCGGGAGTTGCACAATCTCATGGTCTAAGGAAATGATACTTGACATTAGAAAAGCTTTAGCATACGAAGTACGATCTTTGTGCTAGGCTTAGGATTGGGTCTTGTCCATCACATCATTCTGCTAATGATGTGATCCTGTTATCAACGACATCCAATGTCCATGGTCAGGAAACCATAACCATCTATTGATCAACGAGCTAGTCATCTAGAGGCTTACTAGGGACATGGTGTTGTCTATGTATCCACGCATGTATCTGAGTTTCCTATCGATACAATTATAGTATGGGTAATAAACTATTATCATGAACAAGGAAATATAATAATAACTAATTTATTATTGCCTCTAGGGCATATTTCCAACAGTCTCCCACTTGCACTAGAGTCAATAATCTAGTTCACATCACCATGTGATTAACACTCACAGGTCACATCGCCATGTGTCTAACATCCAAAGAGTTTACTAGTGTCACTAAACTAGTTCACATCATCATGTGACTAAGACTCAATGAGTTATGGGGTTTGATCATGTTTTGCTTGTGAGAGAGGTTTTATTCAACGGGTCTGCAACATTCAGATTCGTATGTACTTCGCAAATCTCTAGGTCATATTGTAAATGCTGCTTCCATGCTCCACTTGGAGCTATTCCAAATGGTTGCTCCACTATACGATCCGGTTTGCTACTCGAGTCACTTTCGGATAGGTGCTAAGCTTGCATCGACGTAACCCTTTACGCCAACTCTTTATCACCTCCATAATCGAGAAACATGTCCTTATTTACTCCAAGGACAATTTTGATCGCTGTCCAATGATCCATTCCTCGATCATTCTTGTACCCCTTGATCGACTCATGGCAAGGCACACTTCCGTGCGGTACACAAGATAGCATACTATAGAGCCTACGCTCGAAGCATAGGGACAACCTTCGCCCTTTCTCTCTCTTCGCCGTGGTCGAGCTTTAACTCTTAACTTCATACCTTACAACTCAGGCAAGAACTCCTTCTTTGATCGATCCATCTTGAACACCTTCAAGATCATGTCAAGGTATGTGCTCATTTGAAAGTACCATTAAGCGTTTTGATCTATCCTTATAGATCTTGATGCTCAATGTTCAAGCAGCTTAATCCAGGTTTTCTATTGAAAAACACTTTTCAAATAACCCTATATGCTTTCCGAATTTCTACATCATTTCTGATCAACAATATGTCAACAACATATACTCATAGAAATTCTATAGTGCTCCCACTCACTTCTTTGGAAATACAAGTTTCTCATAAACTTTGTATAAACCCAAAATCTTTGATCATCTTATCAAACTGTATATTCCAACTCCGAGATGCTTACTCCGGTCCATGGAAGGATCGCTGAGCTAGCATACCTTTAGCATCCTTAGGATCGACAAAACCTTTCTCGATTGTATCACATACAATCTTTCCTTCACGAAAACCGGTAAGGAAACTCGTTTTGACATCCATCCGCCAGATTTCATAAATGAAGCTAATGCTAACATGATTCCGACGGACTTAAGCATCGCTACGGATGAGAAAATCTCATCGTAGTCAACTCCTTGAACTTGTGAAAACTCTTCGCCACAAGTCGAGCTTCATAGACGATGATATTACCGCCCATGTCCGTCTTCTTCTTAAAGATCCATTTATCTCAATGGCTTGCCGATCATCGGCAAGTCCACCAAAGTCCATGCTTTGTTCGATACATGGATCCTATCTCGATTTCATGGCTTCTAACCATTTGTCGGAATATGAGCCCACCATCACTTCCCCATAGCTCAGAGGTTCATTGTTGTTCAGCAACATGACCTTCAAGACAGGATTACCGTACCACTCAAGTAGTACGCATCCTTGTCACCCTACGAGGTACGGTAGTGACTTGATACAAAACTTCATGATCACTATCATAAGCTTCTACTTCAATTGGTGTAGGCGCCATAGGAACAACTTCCTGTGCCCTGCTACACACTTGTTGAAGTGACGGTTCAATAACCTCATCAAGTCTCCACCATCCTCACACTCAATTCTTTCGAGAGAAACTTTTCCTCGAGAACGGACCTAATTCTAGAAACAATCCTTTTGCTTCCGGAACAGAGATTGGAGGTATACCCAACTGTTTTGGGTGTCCTATGAAGATGCATTTTATCTGCTTTGGGTTCGAGCTTATCAACCTGAAACTTTTTCACATAAGCGTCGCAGCCCCAAACTTTTAAGAAACGACAATTTAGGTTTCTCCAAACCATAGTTCAAACGGTGTCGTCTCAACGGAATTACGTGGTGCCCTATTAAAGTGAGTGCGGTTATCTCTAATGCCTAAGCCATGAACGATTGTGGTAATTCGATAAGAGACACCATGGTATGCCCCATATCCAATAGGGTGCATCTACGATGTTCGGACACACCATCACACTATGGTGTTCCAGGCGGCGTTAGTTGTGAAACAATTTCCACAATGTCTCAATTGTGTACCAAACTCGCAACTCAGATATCCATCTCTATGATCACATCACAGACATTTTATCCTCTTGTCACGAAGATCTTCAACTTCACTCTGAAATTACTTGAACCTTTTAATAATTCAGACTTGTGTTTCATCAAGTAAATATACTCAACATCTAGTCAAATCATCTGTGAAGTAAGAACATAACGATATTCATCAGATGCCTCAAAGACTCATTGGACTGCACACATCAAAATGTGTTACTTCCAACAAGTAGCTATCTTGTTCCATCTTACTGAAAACGAGGCTTTTCAATCATCTTGCCCATGTGGTATGATTTGCATATCTCAAGTGATTCAAAATCAAGTGAGTCCAAACGATCCATCTGCATGGAGTTTCTTCACGCGTATACACCAATAGACATGGTTCGCATGTCTCGGACTTTTCAAAAATGAGTGAGTCCAAAGATCCATCAACATGGAGCTTCTTCATGCATTTTACACCAATATGACTTACGTGGCAGTTCCACAAGTAAGTGGTACTATCATTACTATCTTATATCTTTTGGCATGAAAATGTGTATCACTACGATCGAGATTCAATAAACAATTCTTTTTGGGTGCAAGACCATTGAAGCTCTTATTCAAATGAATAGAGTAACCATTATTCTCCTTAAATGAATAATCAGACATGATAGACATAATCCAATCATGTCTATGCTCAACGCAAACACCAAATAACAATTATTTAGGTTTAACACCAATCTCGATGGTAGAGGGAGCAGCGATGCTTGATCACATCAACCTTTGGAAACACTTCCAACGCACATCGTCATCTCACCTTTAGCTAGTCTCCATTTATTCCGTAGCTCTTTTATTTCGAGTTACTAACACTTAGCAACCGAACCGGTATCTAATACCCTGGTGCTACTAGGAGTACTAGTAAAGTACACATTAACATAATGTATATCCAATATACTTCTATCGACCTTGCTAGCCTTCTCATCTACCAAGTATCTAGGGTAATTCTGCTCCAGTTGGTTGTTCCCTTATTACGTAAGCACTTAGTCTCGGGTTTGGGTTCAACCTTGGGTTTCTTCACTAGAGCAGCAGCTGATTTGCCGTTTCATGAAGTATCCCTTCTTGCCCTTGCCCTTCTTGAAACTAGTGGTTTCACCAACCATCAGCAATTGATGCTCCTTCTTGATTTCTACTTTCGCAGTGTCAAACATCACGAATATCTCAAGGATCATCATATCTATCACTGATCATGAAGCTCTAGCAGCTTGGTGGCAATGACTTTGGAGAAACATCACTATCTCATCTGGAAGATCAACTCCCACTCGATTCAAGTGATTGTTGTACTCAGACAATCTGAGCACAAGCTCAACGATTGAGCTTTTCTCCCTTAGTTTGCAGGCTAAGAAAATCATCAGAGGTCTTATACCTCTTGACGTGGGCACGAGCCTGAAACCCCAATTTCAGCCCTCAAAACATCTCATATGTTCCGCGACATTTCGAAAAACGTATTTGGTGCCTCAACTCTAAACCGCTTAACTGAACTATCACGTAGTTATCAAAACGTATGTCCGATGTTCGCAACATCCACGCATAACGCTTGGGGTTCAAAGACACCGAGCAAAGTGCATTCAGGACATAATCTTTCTTCGTCCGCATAATTGCTATGTCAACTTTCAACTATATTTTCTAGGAACATATCTAAACAGAGGGACTAAAGCGCGAGCCATTTACATAATTAGCAAAGACCTTTTGACTATCTTCGGATAATTAAGTTCATCTTATGAACTCCCACCAGATAGACATCCTCTTAGTCATCTAAGTGATTACATGATCCGAGTCAACTAGGCCGTGTCCGATCATCACGTGAGATGGACTAGTCATCATCGGTGAGCATCTTCATGTTGATCGATTCACCATACGACTCATGCTCGACCTTTCGGTCTCTTATGTTCCGAGGCCATGTCTGTACATGCTAGGCTCGCAAGTTAACCTAAGTGTTTCGTGTGTAAATCTGGCTTACACCCATTGTATGTGAACGTAAGAATCTATCACACCGATCATCACGTGGTGCTTCAAACCATTTAACTTTCGCAACGGTGCACAGTTAGGGGAACACTTTCTTGAAATTTTAATGAGGGATCATCTTATTTACTACCGTCGACTAAGCAAATAAGATGTATAAACATGACAAACATCATATGCAATCAAATAGTGACATGATATGGCCAATATCATTTTTCTCCTTTGATCTCCATCTTCGGGCTCCATGATCATCATCGTCACCGCATGACACCATGATCTCCATCATCATGATCTCCATCATCGTGTTCCATGAAGTTGTCTCGCCAACTTATTACTTCTACTACTATGGCTACCGTTAGCAATAAAGTAAAGTAATTACATGGCGCTTGTTCAATGACACGCAGGTCATACAATAAATTAAGACAACTCCTATATTCTCGCCGTTGTCATACTCATCGACATGCAAGTCGTGATTCCTATTACAAGAACATGATCAATCTCATACATCACATATCATTCATCACATTCTTCTTGGCCATATCACATCACATAGCATACCCCGCAAAAACAAGTTAGACGCCCTCTAATTGTTGTTTGCATGTTTTACGTGGCTGCTATGGGTTTCTAGCAAGAACGCTTTCTTACCTACGCAAAACCACAACGTGATATGCCAATTGCTATTTACCCTTCATAAGGACCCTTTTCATCGAATCTGTTCCGACTAAAGTGGGAGAGACTGGCACCCGCTAGCCACCTTATGCACCAAGTGCATGTCAGTCGGTGGAACCTGTCTCACGTAAGTGTATGTGTAAGGTCGGTCCAGGTCGCTTCATCCCACAATACCGTCAAAACAAGATTGGACTAGTAACGGTAAGCATATTGAACAAAATCAACGCCCACAACTACTTTGTGTTCTACTCGTGCAAAGAATCTACGCAATAAACCTAGCTCATGATGCCACTGTTGGAGAACGTAGCAAAAATTCAAAATATTTTCTACGTGTCACCCAGATCTATCTATGGAGAAACTAGAAACGAAGGGAAGGAGAGTGCATCTGCATACCCTTGTAGATCGCTAAGCGGAAGCGTTCAAGAGGACGGGGTTGAAGGAGTCATACTCGTCGTGATCCAAATCACCGGAGATCCTAGTGCCGAACGGACGGCACCTCCGCGTTCAACACACGTACAGCCCGGTGACGTCTCCCACGCCTTGATCCAGCAAGGAGAGAGGGAGAGGTTGAGGAAGACTCCGTCCAGTAGCAGCACAACGGCATGGTGGTGGTGGAGGAGCGTGGCAATCCAGCAGGGCTTCGCCAAGCACCGCGGGAGAGGAGAAGGGAGAGAGGTAGGGCTGCGCCAAGAGGGAGAGAAAACCGTGTGTTGGGCAGCCCCTAGACCTCAACTATTTATAGGGGAGGGAGGGGCTGTGCCCTCCAGGCTTCCCTCCCTGTGGTGGCGGCAGCCCCTGATCCCATCTGGTGGCGGCCACAAGGGAGAGAGGGAGGCGCACTGGGTGGGCCTTAGGGCCCATCTGCCCTAGGGTTTGCCCCCTCCCACTCTTCCCTGCGCCTTGGACCTTGTGGGGGGACGCACCAGCCCACCTGGGGCTGGTCCCCTCCCACACTTGGCCCATGCTGCCCTCCGGGATGGTGGCCCCACTTGGTGGACCTCGACCCTCCCGATGGTCCCAGACGCTATCGATAAAACCCAAACTTTTCCGTGACCAAAACAGACTTCCATATATAAATCTTTACCTCCGACCATTCCGAACTCCTCGTGACGTCAGGGATCTCATCGGGACTCAACAACATTCGTAACCATATACAAACTTCCTTTATAACCCTAGCGCCATCGAACCTTAATGTGTAGATCCTACGGGTTCGGGAACCATGCGCATATGACCGAGACGTTCTCCGTCAATAACCAACAGCGGATCTGGATACCCGTGTTGGCTCCTACATGTTCCACGATGATCTCATCGGATGAACCACGATGTCAAGGATTCAAGCAATCCCGTATGCAATTCCCTTTGTCTAGCGGTATTGTACTTGCCCGAGATTCGATCGTCGGTATACCGATACCTTGTTCAATCTCGTTACCGGCAAGTCTCTTTACTTGTTCCATTACACATCATCCCGTGATCAACCCCTTGGTCACATTGTGCACATTAGGATGATGTCCTACCGAGTGGGCCCAGAGATACCTCTCCGTTTACACGGAGTGACAAATCCTAGCCTCGATTCGTGCCAACCCAATGACACTTTCGGAGATACCAGTAGTGCACCTTTATAGCCATCCAGCCACGCCAGGACGCTTGGTACACCCAAAGCATTCCTACGGCATCCGGGAGTTTCACAATCTCATGGTCTAAGGAAATGATACTTGACATTAGAAAAGCTTTAGCATACGAACTACGATCTTTGTGCTAGGCTTAGGATTGGGTCTTGTCCATCACATCATTCTGCTAATGATGTGATCCCGTTATCAACGACATCCAATGTCCATGGTCAGGAAATAGTAACCATCTATTGATCAACGAGCTAGTCAACTAGAGGCTTACTAGGGACATGGTGTTGTCTATGTATCCACACATGTATTTGAGTTTCCTATCAATACAATTATAGCATGGGTAATAAACTATTATCATGAACAAGGAAATATAATAATAACTAATTTCTTATTGCTTCTAGGGCATATTTCCAACAGTTATTATTATGACCCTAGGTGTCTTAGGGGATCATCTAGTAATCCATCCATGAATGTGTCCCAGTGTGATGATTCTTGCCATTATTCTCGAAAGCATCCTGTGATGCCATTTAGTAGTAGGTATTCTATTCCTGGGTTCTTGGACCCGAGATTCACCCTACTTACCTCCTGTTGATAGTGTTTGCTAGTTCCTTTAGGATATTAGTAACTTTGCGATAGTCCTCGAGGCCCGTGGTATTTCCTTCTTCCAAATACTATGAACCGCTTATGGCGGAAGTTCCTCGCTCAACCGAAAGATCACAATAAGAGTGCTCTTGATGAGTTCTTCGTTCTACATTGTGAATCTGCCAATCCTACTTTCCTACATGGGTTATCCGGAAGAAATGTTGAGATTCGCTCGACATACTAATCCATGCACCCACAACTCAGAAAATTATATGTTCCTTTGAGTTGTCCCCCTTTAGTTTGTCTTCTGACCTTCGTCTATCAATTGATATTCAAGAGTATGCGTGCATCCGTTTATCGATGCCTATTACTCTTGTGGTCCGTCAAGCCATTCTATTCCGGAATGACTAGGAGAAACAAACTCCAGTACCTCATCCATTTCTAGGATTGGGTCAAAGTAGTTGTATCCCGCAGATCAAAATGCCAATCCAGCTTTGTTCTGTTCTACCTCGGAGTATTACCCCTTTATGTCGAATTGTCATGAGAACTGCACCAACTCTCATGAATTCTTGACGTAGTGATACTTCTCACCATCATCATTCATTCCTCGGTCCTCGTGTTGTTGTAACCGGAATGCCGACAAGTGAATCGTGATGTGTGAAATCAATACTTCTAGAAACCCTGTTGCTTGGTAGTTAAAGCACAATAATTTCATTCTTAGTGTGTTGGTTCTTGAATCATCATTCTAAGATAGATTGTGCTACCTAGTCCTTATTTCTGGTGCACTCTTCGATCAATGAGTTAGGATTTTGTCAAACCCTTGCTCTGTTGATCATATCGTCTTGCCCTGAAAAGCAAGATTGTTCTCGAGCTTAGTAACATATCGGTGGTTCGTGATTTTCCGAATATCTTCTCGGAGGTATCACCAGGTTGTCACCTGACCGCTATGTTGACTACGTGATCAAGTTGGTTCCTTGTAACCACCCCCTTCTCCAAGAATCTGTGTTGGATACCCCTGAGCTAGTTGGTTAAGCTAACAACAACTTGGAGAGTTGGAAGATAAAAGCTTGTCCGACTTAGCTCATCACTAAGGGATATCCTTGAGTGTGTGTGTGTGTTAAAGAAAGATGATATCTTCATCGACTGATCCCCGTGATCAGTTGTTGAATCTATTGCCTTGTCAAAACTTTGACTTGAGAATGGGCTATTGTCAAGTCAAATCAGAACCAACGATGTTCGTAATGTTTTCTTACTCGTGGTTGATCCCTCGAGCATACACCATTACATCTTTTGGTCTGATCAATGCTATCACCGTGATCACATGATGGTGGAAGTCCAGTGATATGGAAATTACGATGAGTTGCCGTTGAGCCCATCAGCAGCATCTTGTCTTCCCCATGATCCATGTGGAACATTAAAGCTAGCATTGGAAACTTTTGTGAGCATTATCTTCGTGCCTGTTCATGAAGAATATGTTGGATGAAAGAGGTGACTTCCTCTAGTTCATGTGCATTTGAAGCAAGTTGCCGCCGTGAATTTGAGAAAGTTAGTTTTGCTTCCTCTGGAACCGTCCCAAGTTAGTCACGCATGTGCGAAGTACTCCATGGTTTGATAGGTCGGCCGCCTCCATTCTATATGTATTCTTAGCACACCAAGCCACTGATCGACTTGTTCAAGGAAGAGAAGTCTATGCTTGGGCTCTAGTCCATGGACTTGCGTAAATACTTCGATATCCTCGATGATGGTTCCCCACCTGAACTCGGTAGTGTTTCATTATAAGACTACTACTTGGTCATGCTTGTCTGGGACAACATGCTCACATGTATGTAGCAGAACCAGCTCATGTTTTGGAGCTTGCTATCGTAGTTCATATCCCAAGAATCTCCCAACGTCATCTCGTCGATTTGTGTTGCAACTTTTCTTTTCAGACATATGAGTCTGAAGTATCCTGTTTCTAACCAGATCTGAATCTCAGGCAGATATGATGGTTGGGACATTCCCAACATTTGCATTTTGTTCCCAGCTTGCATCCCATCGTGCCAATTTCCCATGGGCTGCCCTTCTCAGTAGTTGCTGTCCAGGATCATCTTCAAAAGTGGTCCTACCATGGGTCCCATCCATTTCCGGTGATAAGCAAAAGTTATCCATTGTGTTTTCTTCAACAATGTAGTCCACATCATCCATTCTAGTCCGAGTATGCCATTTCTTCGAGCTCTGTCAATCAATCAATTGTAAACTGCCTTAAGCTGGTATGAAGAGTTCCAATGATCTATGGATCAAAAGTAATTCTTTTTGCCACTTAAGGGAACAGTCCAACGAGTCACCTTTCTCGAGGTGCCCTGTTACGGGATCATGGCAAATATTTCCTCGCCACCTTGGCACCGTCCACCATCTTTCTAAGCGTGGAATTGTTGCCCACCAATCAAACCCCGTCGTTTGTTCTTCCATCCCTCTCGATGTGTTTTGTGTCTCAACTCGAGATGTTTCAACATCTCATTCCGCGAGTTGAGATTGTGTAGTTGATCTTTGAGAAGATCAATCCTAGTAGAGCTCCTTTCCGTCGTCATCACATGGATGAAGATCTCAAAAGCGAGGATGTCAAGATCACCGTATGCAATGAATCAACAACCTTATGAGGTGCAACCTGGATCGTGAAGATTGTATTGGTCTTGTACCCCCTCTGTCTTCTTACCTCGCGTCTTGAATCTCGGGACGAGATTCTTGTTTAGTAGGGGTGAGTTGTCACAGCCCTAGAATTTGATTGCGAATAGTTGCACAAGAATTCATGCATCATGTCTAACTTTAATTAAAATCTTGAAATGGGGATGTTCAAACCCTTGCACCACTTGAATCAACTAGGTTCAACTAAAAATTGCATTCAATGAAACCCAAATGATCCTAATTAATATTTGGTATTTTTGGCAAGGGCTTTGTTCCAAACCAAAAATAATGAACATTTTTAAGGAATTATTTTGGGCATTGGATTTAAATCAATATTGTATTTGGATTTGGTTTTATATTCTTAATATGTGGAATATAATTTCAGATAACTCTGAAATAATTTATGTGCCTTTAGATAATCCCATTGAGCAATATAAAATATTCAGAGGATTGTTGTCACTGTTTTCAATTTGTTTGGAGTTCAAAACAGTGGCAAAATGAATTAATAAAGGAAAACAGAACAGAAATAAAACATATCAGGGAAACCTACCTGGCCAAACCCACCTGGCGGCCACTTACCTGGCCCAGCCCACCAGAGCCGCCACCGTCTCCCACTCAAGGCCAAAGGACGCGAGGCGCAGGGCCACCATGGCGGCCGCACGCGCCGAGCCACCTCCTGCCTCCGCCGCTCGAACCAGCCCCGAGCGCCACGCGGTCTCCCCGCTCCCTTGCACCTCTCCCCACTCTCCCTGTGCTCTTTCCCTCCCTGTCTCTCCCCTCACAGCTTGATCTAAGCCGCCGCCGCCGCCGACGAGCACCACCGCAGCCACCGCCTCCCCTCGCTTCTCCGACGTGCCCACGAGCTCGCGCCGACTCCCTCTTCCTCCCCACCGAGCCGCCACGGAGGCCCTGCATCGTCGCCATCTTCATCATCTTCGCCGTCACCGGAGATCTTTCCCGCCATCGCGCCGCCTCCGGTGCTTCCTCGAGCACGCCGAGGCCACCCTGCACTCCTCGTGAGCTCCTCTTCCTTCTCCCCTAGCCCCGCCACTCGAGCTGCCCCTAACCCCTGCTATTATCACGGCCGGGAGCTTGGCGTCGGCCATGTCGCCGTGGGCCATCACACCTACACCAGAATCGAAGCGTGTCACGGTGCTCGGTGCACCCCAGAGGCCGAGCACCCTCTCGCGCCCGCCAGTTTCCTAACGCCGCTTCGTGCATGCCCAACTCCGCCGCCGCTTTGAGCTTGCTGTTGTCGGCTCCGCCACCATAGGCCCGCCTCCACCACCCTTCGACGCAGACCGCAAGGGTTTCCAACGCGCTTAGCCGCAGCTCGAATCAGGCCTCAGAGCGCAATCCCGCTCGCCTCGGCCGGGCGATTAGCCGCCTAATCCTGTTTAATTAGCGCTAATGACTCGCTAAACACCCCTAGCGCCATCGCCATGTGGGCCCTGTGTTCTGTTTACCTTAAGTTAATTTTCTGCTTAGATTAGTTCTAACCAGCGGGACCCACGTGTCAACTTTGACCTCGCCGACGTGGCTGCTGACTGTCCCACATGTCACCAACAGATCGGATTGGGTCATCGACTGATGGACCCCACCGGTCGTGGTTGACCTGGTGGCGCTGTTGACTGTTGAGGTCAAGATGACGTAATGTCGATGCAATAATGTAATTTCTGGATTTATTTCTTTTCAGAAATTTTAGAAAATAGTGCTAACTTCTAAAAATCATAGAAAATAATCTATAACTCGTAATGAAATAAATTATATATGAAAAATTATCAGAAAAATGCAACCTATCCATATGTATCATTTTCATGCATGTTTGAGAAAGTTAACCTCACTATTTAGGATGAAACATGATTAGGACAAATTTGATAATAGATTTGGAGTTGGAATTTGATCTAGTTTTGAATTCCACTTCAATCAAAATGACTTTCTGTTGCATTAGCTCAAATCACAGCATATTGCCATGACATTATCATGCATCATATTTGTTGCATTGCATTAATTGTGCCCCTCTTTGTTTGCCGGTATTCGTCCCCTCTCGATAGACATGGTTCCGACGATGAGTTCGATGACACCGATGAAGAGCTATAATATCTTCAGGAGTGCCAGGCAAGCAAAACCCCCTTATTCATTCCGATACAATCCCACTCTCTCGCTCCTGCTCTCTTTTACTGCATTAGGACAACAACGAATCATCTGTTACTTGCTGCGGTAGCTGAACCCCTTTATCCTCTCGTGATGACCTGTCATTCCACAAGAATAGATGAAACCCACTAGCATGAGTAGGAGTTGTTTGAGCCCTGTTGTGCCTACTCATTCATGCTTGTTTGTCATGCCTGCTACTGCTTAGAGTTGAGTCAGGTTTGATTCATCGAGGATGAATTAGAGGTGTGTGAACATGTCCTACTGTGTGTGAGCTAAGTGTGTGAACACGATTTGGTAAAGGTAGCGGTGAGAGGCCATGTAGGAGTACATGGTGGGTTGTCTCATTGCAGCCGTCCTCAGGAACTGAGTTCTGTGTTTGTGATCCATGAAACAGTTACTACCACACATTGGGCTCCGGGCACTCCAAGCTCTCTTGACTTATTAATCAACTTGATCTCTGTCCAGGAGTTGCAACTAGTTATTAGTGTTTGTAGGATATGTGTTGGGGGCCGTGCGTAGCGCTGACCCTAGAGGTCGGCTATGTTGCAGTAGAGACACGAGGCACGGTGTACCGGGACGCTCGTTTGGTGCCTCGGGAACCCTGCTCTCATCGTTTGGGGCCATGAGCGACACCCCGGCCGGATCTCCTCATGGATGGAACCCGAATAGGCGATAAACCCGACTAGAGACTTGTGTGGTTAGTCGGTCGTGGCCAACACCTCGCCAAAGCTTCCGCTTGAAGGTTGCCGAGATACATGACGGTACACGGCGGTAAGTGGCGTAGAGCGTGTGAAGAAGTACACCCCGCAGGTTAATATGATCTATTCAATAGCCGTGTCCATGAAAAGGACTTCGGGTTACCTATAACAGTTCATAGACAAGTGAAAGTGGATACTCTAAAATGCGCAAGATAAGCGTGAGTGCTATGGATGGCGCTTCGTGAGGGAGACGGAACGGATCCATAGTGGTGTATTGATATGGTGAATATGTGGACTCGTAGCGCCACCTCAAAGAGTTACTTGTAGTCGTAGTTTAGGATAGCCACCGAGTCAAAGTTGGCTTGCCGCAGTCATACTCCACCACCCCTTTGTTGATAATGTTGCATATGTAGTTAGTTCTCGATGTAAGTCTTCTTGAGTACATTTGTACTCATGTTTGCCTATTTTATGTTTTGCGAGAGACGCTGGTCTCGCTAGTAGTTCCGCTGTGGACTTTGACGCTTAGCTTGATACCTCAGCTACGATCTTGTGCCCTCGGCAGATCTGGTAGATAGTCGCTTCTCAGCTTTTTTCATTTGTAGATGTCTCAGACTCGAGACATGTTAAGCTTCCGCTTGTGTTTTGACTTGTATGTTTCAATGTTGGGTCATGAGACCCCTGTTTGTAATATCTCGCTCCTCGGAGCCTAATGAATAAATATTTGAGTCGAGAGTTATGTTGTGATGCCATGTTGTATTTACACATATTGAGCATATTGTGTGAATGTTTGAAATGCTTGGTATGTGTGGGATCCGACAATCTAGTTGTTTATCCTTGGCAGCCTCTCATATGGGGAAATGTAGTCTAGTGCTTCCGAGCGATAGTAGTCCGCTTCAGCCCGGTTCACGAGTCCCGCTAGCCCAAAGACTACTGCTCGACACTTGACTGGCCGGCATGTGTTTCACTTCATTCTCGTGTTCTGTCCCTTCGGGAAATGTCACGCGGTGACATCCGAGTCCCGCCTAGCTGTTACAGCCGGGTTCCCTGAGTCCTGTTAGCCCAGTGCTACAGCCCGGATTCACACGCTGGTGACCGACATGCTCGATGTGATTCATGTATGCCTGTCCCCATGGGTTAGTGCCGCTTTGGGTTCACGACTAGCCATGTCGGCCCGGATTCTCTGTCATATGGATGCTAGCGACACTATCATATACGTGAGCCAAAAGGCGCGAACAGTCCCGGGCCATGGTAAGGCGACACCCGTGGGAATACCGTGCGTGAGGCCGCAAAGTGATATGAGGTGTTACCAGCTAGATCGATGTGACTTGGAATCGGGTCCCGACAGCTTTGGTATCGAGCCTGATCGCTCAGAGGATTACCAAGCCAAACTGGTCGGTTGTGTCTAGAAATGCTTTAGTTATGTAAGGGAATTGATTGTGGAAGGGAACGTAAGGCTCTTTTTACTCCTTATACCTCATGGCCTTCTAATCTGAGTCATCCTCTTCTCTTCTACGGGGTTTAAGAACTAGGCTTCTCATCTATCTATTAGGATGATGTGTTGCTAATCCATAGACTTTTAAGATTGTTGGTTTTAAGCCCCAGTTCAGTTTCTACTACTTCTGTGTGTTGTTAGTTGATCTCAGAACCTTGATATTGTGCTTCTGAGTGGTTATGCCACCATTTTTGCAGGATGTCTCAAATCATTTTGAGCATTTACAGCCGTTATGCTGTCCGAGTCATCCCAGGTTTCTAAACAATCTGATGCACTTGCAAATCCTTTTCCTCTCGTTTTGATGTTCCTTTGGGCCAGGTCAATCACACTAATTGCTGAGTTGAGGTGTTCTACTACCTTGACATATATGTTGGAGTTATTGTTGGGGAACGTAGAAGAAATTCCAAATTTTCCTACGTGTCACCAAGATCTATCTATGGAGAAACTAGCAACGAAGGGAAGGAGAGTGCATCTACATACCCTTGTAGATCGCTAAGCGGAAGTGTTCAAGAGAATGGGGTTGAAGGAGTCGTACTCGTCGTGATCCAAATCACCGGAGATCCTAGTGCCGAACGGACGGCACCTCGCTGCTCAACACACATACAGCCGGTGACGCCTCCCACGCCTTGATCCAGCAAGGAGAGAGGGAGAGGTTGAGGAAGACTCCGTCCAGCAGCAGCACAACGACGTGGTGGTGGTGGAGGAGTGTGGCAATCCTGCAGGGCTTCGCTAAGCACCAAGGGAGAGGAGAAGGAGAGAGGTAGGGCTGCGCCAAGAGGAGAGAAACCGTGTGTTGGGCAGCCCTAGACCTCAACTATTTATAGGGGAGGGAGGGGCTGCGCCTCTAGGGTTCCCTCCTGTGGGTGGTGGCAGCCCCTGATCCCATCGGGTGGCGGCCACAAGGGAG
Organism: Aegilops longissima; assembly: GCA_021605205.1. Lineage (NCBI taxonomy): Eukaryota > Viridiplantae > Streptophyta > Magnoliopsida > Poales > Poaceae > Aegilops > Aegilops longissima. The sequence goes on from CM038679.1 coordinate 134,117,740, forward strand.
AGAGGGAGGCGCACCTGGGGTGGGCCTTAGGGCCCATCTGCCCTAGGGTTTGCCCCCTCCCACTCTTCCCTGCGCCTTGGACCTTGTGGGGGGACGCACCAGCCCACCTGGGGCTGGTCCCCTCCCACACTTGGCCCATGTTGCCCTCCGGGGATGGTGGCCCCACTTGGTGGACCCCCGGGACCCCCCGAATATGGTAATGAATTTCCCCTATCCGGACTATGCTCTCCGGTTTATATAGACACCGGAGAGATCTAGGGTTACATGGGGTCGGTTACATAGGAAAGAATCTTCATAGTTAGTCGCCTAGCTTGCCTTACACACCAAGGAAAGCCCAACCCGGACACGGGTATAGTCTTCGGCCTTCGTATCTTCACAGCACATCACTCCGGCCCAATGAATAACAGGCCGGACACCTGAGGACCCCTTAGTCCAGACTCCTCAAGAGTCTCCCTCGAACTCCGGCTTCAATGACGAGGAGTCCGGCGCGCAGATTGTATTCGGCATTGCAAGGCGGGTTCCCTTTTCTTCGAACTCCAAGATAGTCTTCGGACGCGATGATTATATCTGGATCTGTTACACAACCGCAGAGAAAATATAATATTTGCACGAATCTAATCTGTTGACAGCTTCTTTACAACACGACATCGTGTCTGTCTGGTCATAATTTTGAACCATTTTTCATCTGTCATCCCACGTTTCGAGACGCGGTTGCTATTGGCATGTCCTGTCGAAGCAGAGATCATGTCCCTTATTGTGGGATTCTCATCAATGCGGGCATGGGTAACCCAACCGTGACGTTTATACAGCCCATGGGAACAGGGGAATCCTAAGGCGAGTGAGGAGGCGTTTAATATTTGCTGCCTTTATAAGGGGATAAGGATTCCCTCTTCCTCTTCTCATGCTCTCTCTCCATCTCTGCATTTCCGATCTCAAGCTCTAGCGCCCAAGTTCTCATCTCCTTTCCACTCGAGCAACCATGTCCGGATCCGGCGGTCAGGGCAAGTGGATGGTCTCCTCCGTCAAGGAGGAGGACATTACTGAGCTTCGGGCGGCCGGATATTTGGCGAAAGAGATCGCCCATCGTCTGCCGGCCGAAGGACAAGTCGTCCCCACGCCGGAGCCCACAGAGAGGGTAGTATTCATCCCCCATTTCTTACGCGGGCTAGGGTTTCCACTCCACCCCTTCGTCTGCGGGCTAATGTATTATTACGGGGTAGATTTCCATGATCTGTCCCCGAATTCCTTCCTCAACATCTCGGCGTTTATCATCGTGTGCGAGGCCTTCCTCCGCATCCACCCCCACTTCGGGCTGTGGCTCAAAGTCTTCAACGTGAAGCCGAAGGTGGTAGACGACCAACACACGGAGTGCAAAGGAGCCATGGTGAGCAAGCTGCCCAATGTCTCCTGGCCAAAAGGTATTTTTGTGTAGATAGTGAAGGAGTGGCAGAGACAATGGTTCTACATCACAGAACCCCACGGCACCCCCTGAGCCGCGGCTGCCGAATTCCGCTCCGGTGCTCCCATGCGGCTCACCTCTTGGGTCGAGAAGAGCCCGAATTGGTGTTCGTCAGATGAGCTGATTGCGTTGCAGACGCGCGTTCAGAGCATGATAGCTAAGGACGTCAAGCTCGTCGATGTGATCCAAGTGATGCTAGTTCACCAGATTCTTCCATGCCAGCGCAGAGGACGGCCTCTATGGGATTTCAACCCAAAGAAGCATCGGACCCTGGTGAGGCTCTTCGAGACCACCCACGAAGATGCCAAACCGCCGGCCACGGATTCAGACCGTGGTCACAACTGTAAACACCCCGCCAGCGAGGTATGTTACTTTTGACGTATCCCCAACATAAAGGTTTCGAGGATGATTTCCGAGATTTCAGTATTGCTCCCTCAGGACTGGGTGGAGAGGGCGAAGCGGATCCAATGTCCGGCTCCGCTGCCCGAAGAACCAGTCATCCCGCACCTGGCGAAGATGTTGGTGCCGGCGCCATATAAGGCACCGGAGAAGAAGGCCAAGAAGAAGGCCAAGGGGGCCAAGAGTGGGCCCCGTCGCAAGGGCACTTCGGACGCGACGTCCGAAGACGACGAGGCCCATTCCTCTGTCCCTGAGGACAATGACGAGGAAGAGGAGGAGGAGGAGGAAAACAACCCTCCTCCCGAGGAGAAGAAGAAGAAGAGGGCGGCCTCGGCACATCCGGAGGCGAAAGCGCCCAAAAAGGGGAAGGGCGCACCGGCGGTCAATGCCGCGTGGGACATTAACAGTAGTCCGGAATGACGCCCCCGCACTAAGCCCCAGGCCGCATTGTAAGTGACACAGCTTATTTATGAGCACATCCATCCCTTTCTCTTTATTATTTTAACATGGTTAACTACACTATTGTAGTCCGGCCCGTGACCTTATCCAGCGATCCTCATATGGAGGTTCGTTGGCTCCGTCAGAGATGACGAGCATGTCGCCACCGGCCGCTTACTCCCCCGGGGCTAGGGACGACACCGAAGTGTTGTCCCACAGGACCGCTCCGAAGGGAGGAGCCCATGACGCTGTCCGGGAGGCGCCACAAGGCGAGACCTCCACTGTCGGACACATGGGGGAGCCAATCCTTATGGAGTCTGGCGAAGAGGGCCGTATCCAGTTTGGCCCTCAGCTGAATATGATTCCGGAGACCCATATGGCTCCGGAGTCGGGCGAGCAGCCCCCTTTGAAGGAGGGGGTGCGCCGCTTCCGCCGGTGGCTCCCGTCCATCCGGGGGCGCCGAATATCCTGATGGAGGCACTGCGAGGTGCCTCCGTTATGGATGAGCATCGTGTTCTTATGGGTGCGGTGATCGAGAAGGTTCAGTCCGCCAAGAGCGGACTGAACGAAGCCTGCAGCAACCTGTTGACAGGTTTCGAGGTAAGTGACATAAAAAGAAAAAAAACCCATGTAGTCAGTAGCCCCTGAGACACTGTCTGGTGTTCGGTGAGGAGGACCGGACAGAGGATCAATCTTATGTTGCAGGAGACTAACGTGATATGTATGCATGAGCAGGCGTCGCTGTTGGCCGCAACCTCGCATGCTGCCGAAGTCTCCAAATTGAGGCAGAGGCTGGAGCGGACCGAGAATGAGCTCGGCGAGGTTAGGGTTCAGCTCCAGCAGAAGCAAGGTGAGTAACGACTTGCTGTATGTTCGGAAAGCGTAGGCGTTGTATATTGACTGTAGTGTCGTAATATGTGCAGGAGCCGCAACCGAGGTCGAGGCCCTAAGGAAGGCCCTGGGCGAGGCCGAGGAGAAAGTTGTCCAGCAGCAAGCCGCCCGTAAGAAGCTCAAGGCCTGGGTCAAAGAAATCCAGCAGGAGCTCCAGGATGCGGTGAAAAAATGTGAGGCCTTGGAGCATGACGTGTCGGCTCAAGGGGCCGAACTCACCAAGGCTCGTCAGAGTGCGGAGATCGCAGGGAATGAGGCCCAGGACGCCCTCTAGGAGATCCAGGAGGCCAAGAAGGTCACGGCGGGTAAGGATTTTAAGATGCAAAGCAAGTATGCGGCGAAGCAGTTCCTTTTACTAACCCGGGTTCGGAGTTCCCCAGGGGCTTTTGCGGATCTACCAAGCAAAGGTATCAAAGCGCCATGGAGTTCTACGGAGCCAAGGAGGAGGTTCTCTCGAGAGGCTATTCGGTCGCAGATATGCGATGCCGAGCATCCCGTGTCCTTCACCGATCACCAAGCAGCTGGTGGAGCTGCACCGGTGGCGAACTAGCCATGAAGGATGTGATGATCCAGCTATGGCCAGCCGAAGCTATGCCCGGCAGCTACTTCGGACTCGTGAGGCGTCTAGTGGAGGCCTGTCCGCGGCTGGACGTCGTCAAGCGCTCAGCCTGTATTGAAGGTGCCCGTATGGCCTTCGCTCGTTGCAAGATGTGGTGGGCGAAGATGAATGCCGTTGAAGTTGCCAGCGGGCCGGCGGAGGGAAAGGAGCACCGCACACCCGAGAGATATTTCATGGATGTCGCGGGACTTGTGGCGGCGCAATGTTCGCAGGACATTGTATTTGAATAAATGTATTCATGTTTCCTTTGCCTTGTATTATGGGAACAAAGCCGGTTTTTGTAAAATAATTTTATTATGCTTTGAATTGTTTCCTCCTGTGTGGCCGTGTTATTTGTAATCTAAGGGTTGGCCAGTCGTCGGCTTCTGCCCTCGCGTAGGTAGTACGGAGGTGTTCGGGATGGATTCTAAACAATCTTGATCCAATTATATGGTCCTTTGGAGGAGTTGTTTAGCGCAACGAACAAGGCAATCGGACTGTACGGCTTAAACGCCCTCACTTATCCATAGGAGTTTTATAATTAAGCAAGTGCGCAGCCCCTGGTCCAAGCCAGGGTGCTGTCAGCATCTGATCGGGAAGTGCCAATCCTTCGCATGACGCGGAAAAAATCTCCAACAATTTTGTAACCCTCGAACAGCTGACCGGCTCTCGCCGTATCGTGACAGTCAGTTTTCTGCTTTCTCTACTGAGGTGCTCATCCGGTCAAGGCCAAGGCACAATCGCAGTAGTTCTCCCTTTACTACCCTAGCCGATAGAGCGGAACGTAGGGTAGCAAGCAAAAGAGCCGGGCAACCCAACTATTGACCAAATACATGATTCGGAGCCAATGCATATAATGCTAAATTCGGGGTGCCGAACTTATATATAAGAAGTGTTCGGACTTTGCTGCCATATTGTGGGGCGACAAGTAGCCCCTGGCGAACATGAAACATACAGAAGAGTATCGATGCAGCAAATAAGCAGATCGAAATAAAATGAAGTAAGAAGCGAAAACCACAGAAACTGGGCCACGAACCATTTTTATTATAACTGGATGGATACGTCAAGGCGTATCTTGTACAGATGGTGCGAGAAGTATCCGGGCATTTAACATGCCGGAATCAGTAGGGCGCAGCGTGTGGGTCCTGAGAAATAAGTATGAATACCGTCAAGAAGAACGTATAGAGGTTACCCTACACACCTGTGCTGCTTGCCTCCGTTGTATGCCAATCCTTCTAAAGGACTCGCGATCAGGCCCACGGTAAAAAGAAACCTGAAACAAGAAAAAAGTAAAAGTACGTGTGTCCGGGATCTGTCTGGCCGAACTGTAGACCCCGGGTTATCTTGTGCCTCCGTCGATCTCCATGGAATTTTGAGTGCGTAATTGTGTACGCGTGGTACGAATGCCACTACCTCATTGGGACTGGGACGGAGGCCGAATTGCTAGTCGAGCTCTTGACGAGCCGCGCCATCCTGTTGCAGTGAAGTCCGTAACCTCTTAACGATGTACGAGGGCTCGATAGCCATACTATGGTGCTGCTTGAGAAGGCTGCTCTGTACTTCTGCTGCTAGGGCGGCGGTGTGCTCCTCTGTTCGGAGGGAGCGTTCCGTATTGCCATTGACTGTTATGACGCCGTGTGGACCGGGCATCTTGAGCTTGAGATAAGCATAGTGTGGCACTGCGTTGAATCTAGCAAACGCGGTTCGTCCGAGCAGTGCGTGATAGCTGCTGCGGAAGGGGACAATATCAAAGATTAACTCTTCGCTTCGCAAGTTGTCCGGAGAACCGAAGACCACCTCCGGCGTGATTGAGCCCATACAGCGGGCCTCTATGCCTGGTATGACTCCTTTAAAGGTAGTCTTTGTTGGTTTGATTCGCCGAGGGGTTATTGCCCATCTTCCGCACTGTGTCCTGATAAAGCAGGTTGAGGCTGCTACCACCGTCCATCAGGACTCGTGTTAGGTGAAACCCGTCAATAATTGGGTCGAGGACTAGTGCGGCTGAACCGCCATGGCGGATACTAGTTGGGTGATCCCGACGATCGAAGGTGATCGGGAATGATGATCACGGATTGAATTTTGGGGCGACTGGCTCTACCGCCTAGACGTCCCTAAGTTCTCACTTACGCTCCCTTTTGGGAATGTGCGCAGCGTATATCATGTTCACCATTTTGACTTGAGGGGGAAATTTCTTCTGCCCCCAGTGTTCGGCTGCCGGGGCTCTTCGTCCTCGTCCTCACTTTGTGATCCCTTTTCTTTGTTTTTGGCATTTAACTTGTCGGGCTGCTTGAAGACCCAACAATACCTATTGGTATGATTGGCTTGCTTATCCGGGGTGCCGTGAATTTGGCACGGACGGTCAAGTATGCGGTCCAGGCTGGAAGGTCCTTCGCTGTTTCTTTTTTAGGGCTTCTTCCGTTGGCTGGACTTGGAACCACTGAATTCGGCATTGACTGCGGTGTCATCGGTGTTGTCGCCATTGCTTCGGCGTTTGTGTCTATTGCACCGGAGCTTTCCGGTACTGTTCTTGACCTTAGTGGGGCCTGCCTTGTTGGCTGTGTTTTTACTACGAGCCAGCCAGTTGTCCTCACCTGCAAAGAAGCGGGTCATGAGTGCCGTGAGGGCTGCCATAGACTTCGGCTTTTCTTGGCCGAGGTGGCGTGCTAGCCATTCGTCACGGATGCTGTGTTTGAAGGCTGCTACGGCCTCGACATCCGGACAGTCAACGATCTGGTTCTTTTTGGTTAGGAACCTAGTCCAGAATTTTCTGGCTGATTCTCCAGGTTGTTGAACTATGTGGCTTAAGTCATCGGCGTCTGGTGGCTGGACATAAGTTCCTTGTAAGTTATCAAGGAAAGCCTCTTCCAAGTCTTCCCAGCTGCCGATGGAATTCTCAGGCAGGCTATTTAACCAGTGCCGAGCTGGCCCTTTGAGCTTTAATGGGAGGTATTTGATGGCGTGGAGGTCATCTCCTCAAGCCATATGGATATGGAGAATGAAATCCTCGATCCATACTGTGAGATCGGTTGTGCCGTCGTATGATTGTTGACAGGCTTGAACCCCTCGGGGAATTCATGATCCAGTACTTCATCTGTGAAGCAGAGAGGGAGTGCGGCGCCTCTATATCAGTTCGCGTCGTGGCGAAGCTCTGATGGAGTCCATCTGCGGTATTCGGCCCGGGCATGGTTCGGTTTATCACGTCCGAATAGGTAGCCGTCGTCGTGCCTCGAGGCACGCCCTCGCGATCCGTAGATCGATCTTGTATGTCCTGCTCTATCGTCCAGGATCTTCCGGAGGTCGTACGTGTGACCCCGAACTCTTCCATCTCTATTTTTACGAGGCGGTGGGGCAAGCTGCTGTTCGGCCTGAGTTGTCGCTTTATCCCGGCCGCGGGGTGGCCGGTCGGCCGCCCTGTCTCGACCACGTGGTGGTCGTTCCGCATTACGCGAGGGAGATGTGTGCTCTAGTGCTTCCTCATCGAATTGAGGTAGCAGTCTGCGTTTCGGGTAGCTCTTGGCTGGGCGCCTGAGGCCGTATTATTCGGCTGTCAGGACATCAGTTCATCTGTCGACGAGCAGATCTTGTTCAGCTTGAAGCTGCTGCTGTTTCTTTTTCAGGCTCCTTGCAGTGGCTATGAGCTGAAGCTTAAAGCGCTCCTGCTCTAGAGGATCCTCAGGCATGATGAAGTCTTCGTTGCCGAGGCTTGTTTCCTCCTCGGAGGGTGGACGGTAACTATCGTCCTCCGAGTCATCTTCTATGGCCTGTTCATCAGGGTTGTCTTTCCTGTTGTCGTGTTCCTCCTGATCGGATGCAGCTCCGACAGGGTCTTCATTGTTTTTGGCGTCGCCTGGAGTACTATTTTCTCCGGTGCCGGTGTTGCCGTACTTTGAGCGACGAGGCTTAGGACGGCGTTAGGGGCGTCGGCGCTTGGACTGCGTCTCAGAGGTTTTATTCGCATCTGGCTCTTCTTTGTCATCACCAGATCCTTTGGGTGTATCAACCATGTACACGTCATACGAAGAGGTAGCCGTCCAACGTCCGGTGAATGGTGGGTCTTGGCCTTGCTCCTTATCGGCATCGTCGTCCATACCGTTGATGTCTTCGGAGCCATAGTCAAGCACGTCGGTTAAGTCATCAACGGTGGCTGTGAAGTGGGTGGCGGGTGGGAAGCAAAATTCTTCGTCATCCGTCTCTAGCTCGAACCGGACGTAGTTTGGGTGTGAGTCCTTCTCCAAGGACAAATTCTTTAAAGTTTTAGCACGTCACCCAAAGCCGAGTCTGGAAAACGTTAGCGGCGGTGAACTCGAAGATGGATAACCGGTCTAGCTCGGTGTCCGCGGGCGTACACAGTCCGGAACTTATAGCCGGAGACAAGCCCAAAGTTCCGTTAAAGCGAATATTGTAGGCCGTTGAGTCCGTGTGCGGCTCCAACGCCGCGGACTCTGCGGCCTCGGATGGCACGATCAGCTTTGGCTCTAAGGCCGTTGCAGCAGCAGGAACTAGCTCCTGGGTGTGATCCGATGACAGATTTAGGTCACGTTCATCGGGGTGACGGGGAGCGATCGCCGCGAGCTCAAATCCTTTGAAGATCAAGTCTCCACGGATATCCGTGATGTAGTTCAAGCTTTCTAATCTGACCTGATGGCCAGGGGCGTAGCTGTCGATCTGCTCCAGGTGGCCAAGCGAGTTGTCCCGTAGTACGAAGCCGCCGAATACGAAGGTCTGTACGGGGAGGAAGGTTTCTCCCTGGACAACATCATTACTAACGATCGAAGGGGCCATCGAGCCCTTTGCCGACGGCACAGTGGAACCCAGGTAGCGGGTCCCGAACTATGCGTCTAGGATCGATGGTAACAGGAGATGGGGGACATCATGTTTACCCAGGTTCGGGCCCTCTCTATGGAGGTAATACCCTACTTCTGCTTGATTGATCTTGATGAATATGAGTGTTACAAGAGTTGATCTACCACGAGATCGTAATGGCTAAACCCTAGAAGCCTAGCCTATGTGAATATGGTAATGAATGTCCCCTATCCGGACTATGCTCTCCGGTTTATATAGACACCGGAGAGATCTAGGGTTACATGGGGTCCGTTACATAGGAAGGAATCTTCATAGTTAGTCGCCACGCGTCAATCAAGGTTGCAGGCTATTGGGGCCCGCGGCGCTCTACACTTGACCCTTGGCTTCGCCTCGAATCCAAGTCTGAGCACGCCTTGGGCCCGGGGGCTACTGTCGGCGTCCTGGGAATGGGGGTACCCAGACTTGCCGGCCTGCGGCCCAGGGCGTGGCTCAGCCAACGGCCTGGTACGGCCCATCTTCATCAGCAACCACTCAAGACCCTCGCGAGGGGCCAAGCCTCGCGAGGCGGACGATGCCAAGACCTCCTCAGGGGCAGCCTCACTAGGTTGGTTCCCTAGGAGCGGAGATATCTATGCAAGGGGCACCTCGCGAGGTGCATGTGACGTGAACCGTGACGATCAAGGCCAGGCGGGCGCCAGCGGGCGCAGAGTACCAGTTGCCTCTTTGGTGCTAAAAGGGCAAGCACGGGCGAGGAGTCCCGAGGCATCAGGCAAAGGTTTCCATATTGGTGCAACGAGACCAAGACCAGCGGGATGGTAGGACGGAGGTCACCGCGGAGCCCACGACGGCGTCACCACCAGAGCCTTTGACAGGCGAAGACCACCTTTTGTCAGGATAACTTGTACTAGTTGTCCCCCTTTAAAATTGGCCGTTATGGGATCCCTTCCCGCCTAATATTTGGGAAGAGGACCAAGGCCACTATAAATAGGATTAGCCACCACCCTAGCACGGGGACGGGTCATTCAGACCATCCTCGCACACACCAGCTCTCTGAGCTCAAGAACACCTCTCCTCAGGAGGTTGTTCATCCATTGTACTTGTTCATCCTCATCCTACAAGACAATCCACCACACCACAACGGAGTAGGGTATTACACTACTAGGGTGGCCCGAACCAGTATAAACCCTCGTGTCTCTTGTTCTTTGAGTTCGTCAAGTTGGGCCTAGAGATCGTTGCGAGAGCGGGTCAGGGAGAGAGAGATATTCGTGCGCACCCTAGTGTTCGAACCTCAAGGGTTTGGCGGAACGCGTAATCCGGCTGATATCATGTTGAGTGTGGTAATTTGTGCACGGTTTCAAGCCGCACCAAAGGAAAGCCACTATGTGGCGGTCAAGCGAATCTTTCGATATTTGGCTCATACCCCAAACTTTGGCTTATGGTACCCCAAAGGAGCAAGCTTTGATATCATGGGTTACTTGGACTCGAATTGGGCGGGTGATTGTGTGGAGAGGAAGTCAACTTCCGGAGGGTGCCAATTCCTTGGTCGCTCTTTGGTGAGTTGGTCTTCAAAGAAGCAAAATTGTGTGTCTCTCTCGTCCACTGAGGCCGAGTATGTAGCCGCCGCAAGTTTTTGTGCACAATTGCTATGGATGAGGCAAACTTTAAAGGATTATGCTGTCACTTGTGAAAGTGCCTCTTCTATGTTACAATGAAAGTGCTATCAAGATTTCTCTCAATCCGGTGCAACATAGCAAGACAAAGCATATTGAGATTCGCCATCATTTCATTCGAGATCACATCAAGAGGGGAGACAATGATATCATCTACATCAACACTCAAGAGCAACTAGCAGATATTTTCATGAAGCCTCTAGATGAAGCAAGATTTCGCGAGTTAAGGCATTAGCCAAATATCATTGATTTGAGCAATGTGGCTTGAATCTATGCACACCCCACCGCACTCATCATTATATCTTGTTCTAGATGTAGGCATGGACATAGGGGGAGTGTTGTTCTCTCAATGAACTCTCCCTCCCCAAATCATGCATAAATTGATCAAGTATTTCACATTAGCCATTTTTTATGATAATTGAGCTTCAAAGATGAGTTTTGGTCATGGACCCAAGGTTAAAATCTTCGCGGTACCATACCACTTGACTCAAACATAGGTGGCTTCAGCGACCGCCCTCTCTTTGAGAGGTGTGTTGTTTCTCTTTTTCTCTAGTTGGTTTGGCTTGTGTTTCTTTTGTTGTGTTTTTCTTCTAGTCTCTTCGGTGGTGCATCTCTTGTTTGTATTTTACTCTTTGAGTTGCTCACTCGGCTCGACTAGGTTTCTCTTTTGTTTGGAGCTAGGTCCTTTTCTTATCCGTCTTGTTGAGTTCTTACTGGGCGATACTACCGCTCAGGTCAGACGTTACTACCGCTTAGTGGTACCAAGCGGTACTACTGCCCACCCGAGCGGTACTACCGTTGCGAGGCGGCCTTGGGGAGTTATGTTTCGGGCAGGGGGAGTTTTTCTCCCCATACCCATTCGACTTGCCTCGCTCGTTCCCCTCCTGCTCCAGCGAAGAACTTGCCGCGGGAGGCTGCCGCCGGGCCGCCTTCTCCGGGCCTCCTTTCACCCTTTCCTCCGGTGAACCGATCCCCACCCTTTCCTCTTGCCATGGGTGCTGGTGATGGCCCTTCGGAGCAACCTGACCATCGTGTCAACCCTGGGCGTACTGGATTGAAGCGCTATCGCACTTCTGAGGCAGCAACTTCTTCCTCAAGTGTTCCTCCACCACAGCCCAAGAAGCAGGTGGCGAACAAGCCCAAGCCAAGGGCCAAGTCTGTGACAGAGATGACTGCTAAGGAATTTTGGGAGAAGCGTCGGTGCAACCCGTATGATCACGATCAAGAACCCAATCTTGTTGATACATCTCCAACGTATCTATAATTTTTTATTGTTGCATGCTATTATATTATCCGTTTTGGATGTTTAATGGGATTTAATATGCTCTTTTATATTATTTTTGGGACTAACCTATTAACCGGAGGCCCAGTGCCAGTTTCTGTTTTCTTACCTATTTTAGAGTTTCGCAGAAAAGGAATACCAAACTGAGTCCAAATGGAATGAAACCTTCACGATGACCTTTCTTGGAACGACAGCAATCCAGAAAACTTGGAGTGGAAGTCTGGAACTCCGCGAGGCGGCCACGAGGCAGGAGGGCGTGCCCAGGGGGTAGGCGCGCCCCCCACCCTCGTGGGCCCCTCGTAGCTCCACCGACGTACTTCTTTCGCCTATATATACTCTTATACCCTAGATTGATTAGAGAGAGCCACGAAACAACTTTTCCACCACCGCAACCTTTTGTACCCGTGAGATCCCATCTTGGGGCCTTTTCCGGCGATCTACCGGAGGGGGAATCGATCACAGAGGGCTTCTACATCAACACCATAGCCTCTCCGATGAAGCGTGAGTAGTTTACCATAGACCTTCGGGTCCATAGTTATTAGCTAGATGGCTTCTTCTCTCTCTTTGATTCTCAATACAAAGTTCTGCTTGATGTTCTTGGAGATCTATTCGATGTAATACTCTTTTGCGGTGTGTTTGCCGAGATCCGATGAATTGGGATTTATGAACAAGTTTATCTATGAATATTATTTGATTCTTGTCTGAATTCTTATATGCATGATTTTATATCTTTGCAAGTCTCTTCGAATTATCGGTTTAGTTTGGCCTACTAGATTGATCTTTTTTGCAATGGGAGAAGTGCTTAGCTTTGGGTTCAATCTTGCGGTGTCCTTTCCCAGTGACAATAGGGGTAGCAAGGCACATATTGTATTGTTGCCATCGAGGATAAAAAGATGGGGTTTATATCATATTGCTTGAGTTTATCCCTCGACATCATGTCATCTTGCTTAATGCCTTACTCTGTTCTTATGAACTTAATACTCTAGATGCATGCTGGATAGCGGACGATGTGTGGAGTAATAGTAGTAGATGTAGAATTGTTTAGGTCTACTTGACACGGACGTGATGCCTATATCATGATCATTGCCTTAGATATTCTCATAACTATGCACTTTTCTATCAACTACTCGGCAGTAATTTGTTCACCCACCGTAATACATGCTATCTTGAGAGAAGCCACTAGTGAAACCTATGGCCCCCGGGTCTATTTTACATCATATTAGCTTCCCGTCAACTTGCCAATTTCTGTCACCGTTCTTTTTATTTTGCAATCTTTACTTTCCAATCTATACAACAAAAATACCAAAAATATTTACTTTACTATCTTTATTAGATCTCACTTTTGCGAGTGACCATGAAGGGATTGACAACCACTTTATCGCATTGGTTGCAAGGTTCTTGATTGTTTGTGAAGGTACTAGGTGACTTGTGTGTTGTCTCCTACTGGATTCATACCTTGGTTCTCAAAACCTGAGGGAAATACTTACGCACTTTGCTGCATCACCCTTTCCTCTTCAAGGGAAAACCAACGCATGCTCAAGAGGTAGCAAGAAGTATTTCTAGCGCCGCTGCTAGGGAGATCTACGCCCAAGTCAAGACATACGAAGTACCCATCACAAACTCTTCTCCCTCGCATTACATTATTTGCCATTCGCCTCTCATTTTCCTCTCCCCCACTTCTAAAACGATTTTCAAAAACCTTTGCCTTTTCTTCGCCTTATTCCCGTATGCCTTTTTGTTTGTGTTTCCATGTGCCTTCTATTTGCTTGCATCTTTGCTTGCTAAAAATCTATTGATATGGTTCCACTTAAAGTGTTCTACTTGGATCATCTTCGATCTATATGTTCTCGTGCTGAAACCCCAACTAGTTTAGTTGAGGGAAAATCTTTAGACGAGCATGCTCATTTTGTGCGTCATCGTTTGTCTGAAAAGGGGAAGCTCTTATGGTATCAAATAAATAGTTTGCTATGCTACGCTTGGAATCTTTGTGAAATTTATGATTTTACTTGTTGCTCTAAGAACCCTAAAAAACACCTTCCCTACCTATGTGAGTTTAATGATAATGAAATCTTATTTTCTTATGAAAAGGGTGTTTATAGTTACTATGATATCGAACAAATTGAAGCATTTATCATTTTTAAGGTTGCTCATGAAGTTGCTTCTTTGATTGAAAAGTATGATATTACTCTCTACAAATCTGAAAATACTGACATACTTAAATATTGCAATAAAAACTATGCTCATAATGCCTATGTTAAGGAATTTATTGAGAGAATGACCGTTGCTTTGGAAGAAAATAATGATATGAACGAATCTATAGATAATTATGATTCCGATGATTTGATTGAAATATCCCTTGATGAACATGATGCTTGCTATTCTTATGGCCATGATGCCAATATTATGGAGATGAATTTGCTGTAGTTCCTTATGTTAAACATGAGATTATTGCTATTGCACCCGTACTTGATAGTTCCTTGAATCAAAAGCATGATTGCAACTATGTTATTATAAATTCTCTTGATGTCAATTGTGCTAATAATATGCAAAACCCTAAGCTTGGGGATGCTAGTTTTGCTATGTCCTCTACTTATTGCAATGATCATGATTGGGGTGATTCTTCTTATGATCTTGAAAATTATTTAAGCCCATGATGAATATGAGATTGATAATAGTGTTTGCAATAATATTGAAAGTGGGTTTGGAAGAGTGTCAACTTTAGATCCCACATATTTGGAGTATGTTCAATCTTATGAATTTTTTTATAAAAGTGGGTTTGGAGAGGTCATGACTTTAGTTAATGATATTCCCACTATTTTGGAAGAGTGTCAACTTTGCATGCATGTGGATCATGTAGAGAAAATTTTATGTGATAGCTATATCGTTGAATTTGAATATGATCCCACATGTAATTATTATGAGAGAGGAAAATACGGTTGTAGAAATTTTCATGTTACTAAATTACCTCTCTTCTTGTTGAGATTGATCTTGTTTCTTTCTTCTGCTTTGCATATGCTAGGATTTTCTTGCCTTGATAATTTGTTTTCCTATAAGATGCCTATGCATAGGAAGTATGTTAGACTTAGATGTGTTTTTCACATGCTTCATGATGCTCTCTTTATGTTTCAATTGCTATCTTTCATGTGAGCATCATTGAAATCTCAATGCCTAGCTAAAAAGGCTTTAAAGAAAAGCGCTTGTTGGGAGACGACCCAATATTTTTCCTTGCTGTTTAGAAATAAATAATTAATCTAGCCTCTGTTTAGATGTGGTTTTATGTTTTAATTAGTGTTTGTGCCAAGTAGAACCTTTGGGAAGACTTGGGTGAAGTCTTTGCGATCTTGCTGTAAAAACAGAAACTTTTGCGCTCACGAGATTAGCCACCATTTTCTTACCGGAGAGTGCTTTTAGGTTGATTCTTTTTTGCAGATGACTAATAGACAAATTCCTCACATCCACCAATTTATTTCAGAATTTTTGGAGTTACATAAGTATTTGAACATATCAGATTTCTACAGACTGTTCTGTTTTGACAGATTCTGTTTTTCGTGTGTTGTTTGCTTATTTTAATGAATCTATGAGTAGTATCGGGGGTATGAACCATAGAGAAGTTGGAATACAGTAGGTTTGACACCAATATAAATAAAGAATTAGTTCATTATAGTACCTTAAAGTTGTGGTTTATTTTCTTATACTAACGGAGCTCATGAGATTTTCTGTTGAAGTTTTGTGTTGTGAAGTTTTCAAGTTTTTGGGTAAAGATTTGATGGATTTTGGAATAAGGAGTGGCAAGAGCCTAAGCTTGGGGATGCCCAAGGCACCCCAAGGTAAAATTCAAGGACAACCAAAAGCCTAAGCTTGGGGATGCCCCGGAAGGCATCCCCTTTTACGTCTTCATCTATCGGTAACTTTACTTGAGGCTATATTTTTATTCACCACATGATATGTGTTTTGCTTGGAGCATCTTGTATGATTTGAGTCTTTGGTTTTTAGTTTACCACAATCATCCTTTCTTTAAACACCCTTTTGGGAGAGACACGCATGAATCGGAATTTATTAGAATACTCTATGTGCTTCACTTATATCTTTTGAGCTAGATAATTTTGCTCTAGTGCTTCACTTATATCTTCTTAGAGCACGGTGGTGGTTTTATTTTATAGAAATTATTGATCTCTCATGCTTCACTTATATTATTTTGAGAGTTTTTTAGAACAGCATGGTAATTTGCTTTGGCTATAAAATTAGTCCTAATATGATGGGCATCCAAGATGGGTATTATAAAAACTTTCATATAAAGTGCATTGAATACTATGAGAAGTTTGATGCTTGATGATTGTTTTGAGATATGAAGATGGTGATATTAGAGTCATGCTAGTTGAGTAATTGTGAATTTGAGAAATACTTGTGTTGAGGTTTGCAAGTCCCATGCACGTATGGTAACCGTTGTGTACCAAATTTGAAGCATGAGGTGTTTCTTTGATTGTCTTCCTTATGAGTGGTGGTCGGGGATGAGTGATGGTCTTTTCATACCAACCTATTCCCCTAGGAGCATGCGTGTAGTGCTTGGTTTTGATGACTTGTAGATTTTTTCAATAAGTATGTGAGTTCTTTATGACTAATGTTGAGTCCATGGATTATACGCACTCTCACCCTTCCACCATTACTAGCCTCTCTAGTACCGTGCAATTTTCGCCTGTACCATAAACCCACCATTTACCTTCCTCGAAACAGCCACCATACCTACCTATTATGGCATTTCCATAGCCATTCCGAGATACATTGCCATGCAACTTTCCACCATTTCGTTTATTATGACACGCTTCATCATTGTCATATTGCCTTGCATGATCATGTAGTTGACATCGTATTTGTGGCAAAGCCACCATCCATAATTTTTCATACATGTCACTCTTGATTCATTTCACATCCCGGTACACCACCGGAGGCATTCATATAGAGTCATATTTTGTTTTAAGTATCGAGTTGTAATCCTTGAGTTGTAAATAAATAGAAGTGTGATGATCATCATTATTAGAGCATTGTCCCGTGTGAGGAATAAAAAGAGAAAGGCCAAATAAAAAAGGCCCGAAAAAATGAGAGAAAAAGGAGAGAAGGGGAAATGTTACTATCCTTTTTTCCACACTTGTGCTTCAAAGTAGCACCATGATCTTCATGATAGAGAGTCTCTTATTTTGTCACTTTCATATACTAGTGGGAATTTTCGTTATAGAACTTGGCTTGTATATTCCAACAACGGGCTTCCTCAAAATGCCCTAGGTCTTCGTGAGCAAGCAAGTTGGATGCACACCCACTTAATTTCTTTTGTTGAGATTTCATACATTTATAGCTCTAGTGCATCTGTTGCATGGCAATCCCTACTCACTCACATTGATATCTATTGATGGCCATCTCCATAGACCATTAATATGCCTAGTTGATGTGAGACCATCTTCCTCTTTTTTGTCTTCTCCACAACCACCATTCTATTCTACCTATAGTGTTATGTCCATGGCTCATGCTCATGTATTGCGTGAAAGTTGAAAAAGTTTTTGAATACTAAAGTATGAAACAATTGATTGGCTTGTCATCAGGGTTGTGCATGATTGAACATTTTCTGTGACGAAGATGGAGCATAGCCAAACTATATGATTTTGTAGCGATGAACTTTCTTTGGCCATATTATTTTGAGAAGACATGATTACTTTGTTAGTATGCTTGAAGTATTATTATTTTTATGTCAATATTAAACTTTTGTGTTGAATCTTTCGGATCTGAACATTCATGCCACAATAAAGAAAATTACATTGATAATAATGTTGGGTAGCATTCCACGTCAAATATTTTGTTTTCATCATTTACCTACTCGAGGACGAGCAGGAATTAAGCTTGGGGATGCTTGATACGTCTCCAACATATCTATAATTTTTTATTGTTCCATGCTATTATATTATCTGTTTTGGATGTTTAATGGACTTTAATATGCTCTTTTATATTATTTTTGGGACTAACCTATTAATCGGAGGCCCAGTGCCAGTTTCTGTTTTTTTGCCTGTTTAGAGTTTCGCAGAAAAGGAATACCAAACAGAACGAAACCTTCGTGATGATCTTTCTTGGAACGAAAGCAATCCAGAAAACTTGGAGTGGAAGTCTGGAACTCCGCGAGGCGGCCACGAGGCAGGAGGGCGCGCCAGGGGGGTAGGCGCGCCCCCACCCTCGTGGGCCCTTCATAGCTCCACCGACGTACTTCTTTCGCCTATATATACTCTTATACCCTAGATTGATCAGAGAGAGCCACGAAACAACTTTTCCACCGCCGCAACCTTCTGTACTCGTGAGATCCCATCTTGGGGCCTTTTTTGGTGATCTGCCGGAGGGGGAATCGATCACGGAGGGCTTCTACATCAACACCATAGCCTCTCCGATGAAGCGTGAGTAGTTTACCACAGACCTTCGTGTCCATAGTTATTAGCTAGATGGCTTCTTCTCTTTCTTTGATTCTCAATACAAAGTTCTCCTCGATGTTCTTGGAGATCTATTCGATGTAATACTCTTTTGCAGTGTGTTTGCCGAGATCCGATGAATTATGGATTTATGAGAAAGTTTATCTATGAATATTATTTGATTCTTCTCTGAATTCTTATATGCATGATTGGATATCTTTGCAAGTATCTTCGAATTATCGGTTAGTTTGGCCTACTAGATTGATCTTTCTTGCAACAGGAGAAGTGCTTAGCTTTGGGTTCAATCTTGCGGTGTCCTTTCCCAGTGACAATAGGGGCAGCAAGGCACGTATTGTATTGTTGCCATCGAGGATAAAAAGATGGGGTTTATATCATATTGCTTGAGTTTATCCCTCTACATCATGTCATCTTGCTTAATGCGTTACTCTGTTCTTATGAACTTAATACTCTAGATGCATGCTGGATAGCGGTCGATGTGTGGAGTAATAGTAGTAGATGTAGAATCATTTCGGTCTACTTGACACAGACGTGATGCCTATATTCATGATCACTGCCTTAGATATTCTCATAACTATGCGCTTTTCTATCAATTGCTCGGCAGTAATTTGTTCACCCACCGTAATACATGCTATCTTGAGAGAAGCCACTAGTGAAACCTATGGCCCTCGGGTCTATTTTACATCATATTAGTTTCCCGTCAACTTGCCAATTTCTGTCGCCGTTCTTTTTATTTTGCAATCTTTACTTTCCAATCTATACAACAAAAATACCAAGAATATTTACTTTACTATCTTTATTAGATCTCACTGTTGCGAGTGACCGTGAAGGGATTGACAACCCCTTTATCGCGTTGGTTGCAAGGTTCTTGATTGTTTGTGCAAGTACTAGGTGGCTTGTGCATTGTCTCCTACTAGATTGATACCTTGGTTCTCAAAAACTAAGGGAAATACTTACGCTACTTTGCTGCATCACCCTTTCCTCTTCAAGGGAAAACCAACGCATGCTCAAGAGGTAGCACCTGTCAACCGTCCTTTCTGGAACTGTTTTCAGTGGGCTATCTTCTTTGATGTGATCAAAGCAAAGAAGAATCTCTATGTTGATGTCCGCTCCATTGACATTGCTTATTTGGAGAAATATCCTGCGTACTTAGGTGAAGCACTGCAGATGTGTACTCTGTTGAATATTCTCAAGATCATGGAGTTCAACAAGGACTTTGATGCAGATTTGGTGGCTCGGTTTTATGCCACGATCCATCTTGGCAGTGATGAGGAAAGAACTTTGACTTGGATGACAAATGGCAAACTTCTCTCCGTCAAATGGAAGGTGTTCATGGAATTGTTTGGATTGAAGATCAAGGGCTTGAGAACCCGGTTGTCTTTCGTCCTCACTGGAATGCAACTTCTACTCACAAGCAATCTCTCTAGACTTACTGCACATTGAAGATTAACCCCAAGACGCAGAAGGAGACTTACAAGCTGCCCCCTTTTCTGGACATCCTTCATCGCATCTTTAGGGAGACTATTTGCCCTCGCATTGGGAACTTGGATATGGTTCATTCGTTCCTCGTGGACATGTCACTTTTCTGCCAGCATGAGAAGGAAAACAACACTGGATATTCCTTGGATATTTCTCATGTCATGTGGTCTGAGCTCGTCTCCGCCATCTCTGAGCGCAAGTGCCCCATCTATGCTCCTTTTCTCATGTTACTTATTGAGAAGGCATGGGAGCACAATTATCCTGGTGTCGTTCTGGAGACTGGTGAGTTTGTCTCTCACTTGGTTAAGCGTCTGAGAAAGAAGGAGCTCTGGGGCACTCCTATTCTGAAGTCTGGAATTCCGTCAGGTGCTGACGAGGTTGAGGCAGAGGTTGATGCTGATGATGATGAGGACTATGTGCCCTCTGGAGCGGAGCCCTCATGGGCAAAGAAGTTCAAGCACAAGATGATGAAGCTTTTCTGCATGCAGTCTCATGGACAGTATATGGCTCATGTGTCTGAGAAGAAGGCCAGGAGTCGTCACAAGGAGCTCATGCGTCAGTTTGGTGCTATAGTTAACAGTGGATCTGAGGGCAAGATCACTGATGAGGAGGACTGGATTCAGCAGCACTGTCCTTGGACAGACTCAGACACCAAGCAACCCTCTATCGATGATGGAGGTGCGGGCGATCACGCGGGGATGTGATGATGGAGATCATCGACTGTGCTATCACATGTGGCTGTAGCAGCACTCTTTGCCCTTTTGGTGTCTCGATGCCAAAGGGGGGGAGAGTTTAGGGATTTGTCGAGTTGCGAGTGTGTCTTATTTGCCTTGTTGTCTTTCTCTCTCGCAAACTCTTTTCTCATCATTTGCTTTGGTTTGGTTTGTGCTCGTGAGACCTGGTTACCCTATCATATGGTGTGAGACATATGTTACCATATCCTTTTATTATCTATGTATGTCGAGTACTTTAGTAGTATGTGAGTAGCATGCTTATCTTATGATTCTACTTTGCTCACTTTCTACTCTATTGCATCCTAGCTCATATATCTATCATTTTAGATGCAAGTGTTGTCGGGCTATAAGATATAGGGGGAGTGTTGATCCTAATGTGTGTACTTTGCATTCCAAAGGCACTTCTAATTAAGTGCACACATCTAGGGGGAGCCTGTCTATTTTTTGTTGTCTCTAGGGTTCGCTTACTCTCTTGCCATATCTTTATGCAAATCCCGTGTTGTCATCAATCCACCAAAAGGGGGGAGATTGTTAGGGCATGTCTCTCTCTAAGTGGTTTTGGCGATTGATGATAATGCTTTTGCAGACTAATCGTGTGCATTGAGCTTTTCAGATATTTATTCATTAGCACGAGACGAGTCCTTCCCCTTGGAGCTCAAAGTGAAGACGGTGTAGTCTCTTTCACTTCGGATTTGGTCTTCAGTCGTAGGAGACACCGTACTATCAAGAGGGGGTCCGCATCGGAATGGCTAGGGTGGAATCAACACGTACACATCATTCCTGCACCCCCAGCTCCTTCCCGCCTCATTGGAGTTTTATGTTTTTGCGGATATGGCATAAGGAAGGCGCCAGCGGTAGTACCATTGGTCCAGAGCGGCAGTACCGCCTATCGCCACAAGCGGTAGTACCATTGTCTCACGGCGGTAGTACCGCCCAAGGCCATGAGCGGTAGTGCGGCTTTGGTTCAGTGTTGATACCGCCTCGACTCGAGACGGGGTTTCTCGTGTTGGGTTCTGAAGCAGTAGTAGCGGCAGTAGTAGCGGTAGTACCGCTCGTGAGCAGTAGTACCGCGGCTACCACTGCTGCTAGTGTCGCCCGAGCCCTCTCTCCCACGTCCGTTCTCTCTCTTGGCCCTGCTTTGTGTCTCTGCGGTAGTACCGCTGGGGCTCGCGATAGTATCACTACTACCAGCGGTAGTACCGCTCCCCTGAGCGGTGGTACCGCCCTCTATGGGCTTCGATGTGGGATAACGGTTGGAATTGTTCCCCCACTATAAAAGGAGGTCTTCTTCCCCAAGAAGACCCACCTCTCTTCCCCCAAGCTCCATTGTTGCTCCAAAGCTCATTTTCGCCTGATATCTCTCCCTAGCCAATCAAACTTGTTGATTTTCTAGGGATTGGTTGAGAAGACCTAGATCTACATTTCCACTAAGAGAAATTTGATTTCCCCCACTAATCCCTTGAGGATCTTGTTACTCTTGGGTGTTTGAGCACCCTAGACGGTTGAGGTCATCTCGGAGCCACATTCCATTGTGGTGAAGCTCCGTGGTATCGTTGGGAGCCTCCAATCAAGTTGTGGAGATAGCCCCAACCTTGTTTGTAAAGGTTCGATCACCACCTTCAAGGGAACCACTAGTGGAATCACGGCATCTCGCATTGTGTGAGGGCGTGAGGAGAATACGGTGGCCCTTGTGGCTTCTTGGGGATCATTGTGCCTCCACACTGCTCCAACGAGACGTACTTCCCCCAAAGGGAAGGAACTTCGGTAACACATCCTCGTCTCCACCGGCTCCACTTGTGGTTATCTATTCTCTTTACTTTGTGAAAGCTATTATTGTGTTGTATCCTTTGCTTGCACTTGTTGTTGTTGTTGTTAGCATCATATAGGTTGCTCACCTAGTTGCACATCTAAACAACCTATTTGTTGCTAAACCTAATTTGATAAGAAAAGCTAAAAATTGGTAGTTGTCTATTCACCCCCCTCTAGTGAACCATATCGATCCTTTCAGGAGTTTTGTTTAAATATTTTCAATTTCTTATTTCGGGACTGGGAATCCTATTACCGCCCCTCTCGTCACCGGTACAACGAGCTGCTATACAAACGGTTTTTAACCCCTTTCCATGACGGCATTTTAAACTGTCGCCAAGCGAGTGTGGACGATAGGGGGGTCCTTCCCACATGACCCAGAAAACATCGGGGATAGGGAGTAGGAATGCATACATTTTCCAGAACAAAGCGTATGCGATGCACGCACCTATCCCAAATGTGATTCTTCACGCAACTGTTTAGGTCTATCCAATATCCCAAACGCTCCATCCTTGCTACTCGTGTGTGCTGGCATTACCATCGCAGTCGGACTTCTGTGGTTTTACCTAAAACCAGGCGCAGTCCAGGCACATTCCAGGCATGGGATTTTTCTAGGCACATACCAAACTGGCTCTACATTTATGATGCCCGGTACATCACAAATAGTTCATGATTGTAAACCAAGTACGATAGGTCGACAATCACACACATTTAGTTTCCCCGCACCATTTGTGATTTTGTCTGACATCACACACGCTTTGCAAACGACAACTATGTGCATGGTTACACATGTTTCCTCTCCGTGAACCGTGTCGATTATGATGTATATCACACACGCTGTGCTTTATAGACCGTGTGCACCGTAATGACCTGTAGAGCGTAATTTCACCCTAATTTAATTGCTGCTATTTAAAATTGTACCTAATTTGAATTTGAAAGTAGGCCATAGCTTTATTCATATCCATCAGGTTCAAACAACGAATGCATTATTCGATTCATAGGTACATATGTTCAAGAATTACATAAGCACCAAATAAAGAATGATGAACCAGGGTTGTATACTTGTACTATTAAAGATGGTAAAGAAGGAGGCGAGTGACATTCTGGTTGCTGAACAAGGTGAAGTGGAATGGCCCTATTGTGCTCTCCTCGATGCAGAAGGCACGCACGACTCTAGTCCAACCCCTTGTGATGGCCGATCGTCAATCATGTAGTTTGAGAGGTAATCTTGAGTAAACTAAATCAGGATCCACTGCAAATAAAAACGATTCAAACATTGTCATCTAACACAACTCATTATGGGCAGTAAAAAGAAGGCTCCAGATTCTTACTTACCATCCTGCAGTTCATTGTTGTCTTTCATAAAGTGTAAACAAATAGTTTGATTGACATCTTTTGACCCATTTTAATAACAATCTTTATCAGTTTCCTCACTTGATGCTGGTTCATGAATATCTCATTGCCCCATACGCAGAAAGGGTCGAAGTGTGGATCTTTGGCAATGATATATGTACCTAAAAGCACCAAGTTAATATTAGAAGCTAAACAACAATTACAAAATGATGTAGTACAACACTCCTTCCATCCCATTATATAAGTCCATTAAGGGTTTAAGTCCGTTAACTTTTAGGGGATCCAGCAATTTTTGGTTGTTTCTAGTCGATCCCCTAAACTTAACATTGTAAACTTCAATTTAATCAAGTTCAAACCAGGTTCAACCATAAGTAGGATGCATTCAAACATACACATAGATAGTTTTGCATAACCGAACATAAAACATAAATTTAAACTAAACTAAACTAGTTTCGGTCTAAGTGGAGGTCGAGCCAATCCTTCCTTGTCAGTTAAGGTGTGTCACGAGCCGGGTCCGGTCCCGTGCCGTTGCCGGGGTCGTTGCGGAAGACACTCCTCCACTCGTTGAGGTCGATGTCCTCATCCTCGCCGCCCACCTTGACGCCCTCCACGCCGCCGTCCTCGCTGCCTTCGACCTCGTCATCAGAGGAGAGCACGATAACCTCGCTGCCCTCCACGCTGGCAAAGATCATATGCTCCGCCTCCATGAGCTCCGGGTGCTGCCAGCGGAGCTCTTGCATGTAGGCCTCATCGGCGGCGGCGGCCTCGAGGCGCTCCCACGCCTCGTGGTCCTCCCGCGCCATAGCCAAGTTCACCACCCCTAGCTCCGGCAGGACGAGGTTGACCAGACATGTGCCGAAGGGGAAATTGAGCCTAGCCGCTGCGTCGTGGCAGCGGACCTGCTAGTGGTCGTACTCCATGGCCGCAAGCTCGGCCCTGTGGAAGCTACCGAGCCACCGGCGGGTGTGGGTCTCCCCATCCATAATCTCGGAGACCCACGTCCCCCACCATCGCTGCCGTACCCCGAGGTAGGACCTCGTCAGTGGTCGGGCCCGAGGGGGGACGGGGAAGTCCTCGAACTGGCTTAGGGGCGCGGCGGCGGGCGTATCAGGCGACCGGCAACGGCGGATCGATAAAGATCCCACAGAGGACAACAGGGACACCTCGGCGGCCACCTTGTCAGCGTAGGGCAAAGAGGTCGTGATAGACCTCTTTTGGGCCATTTGCTCCTTGAGCTCCCCTGCACACAGACAGAGGTTGAGGATGGAGGCAGCGGCAGCTGCGATGGCAGCGACCTACCAATGGTTTCAAGCGAGGGAGCGGTGGTATGTGTCTGTGTGAGCGGAGGTTTTGGGGTGTGTATGGTGTGTGTGGAGGGGGGCGAGGTGGTGTCTGAGGAAATACCGCGGCAACTGAAAATTTTACTCGGCGGGAGTAAAATGTCGGGCTACTAAAAATTTGGATCAAGGGCGAGCAGATATTTTTGAGATTGCGAGGGATGCAGAGGCGGGAGTAACAAGCCGGGGCTACTGAAAATTTGAATGAAGGGCGAGCAGATATTTTTTAGATTGCCAGGGATGCAGAGGCGGGAGTAACAAGTCGGGGCTACTGAAAATTTGAATCAAGGGCGAGCAGATATTTTTGAGATTGCGAGGGATGCAGAGGCGGGAGTAACAAGCCGGGGCTACTAAAAATTTGAATCAAGGGCGAGCAGATATTTTTGAGATTGCAAGGGATGCAGAGGCGGGAGTAAAATGTCGGGGCCACTGAAAATGTGAATCAAGGGATTGAAGCAGAGCAGGAGTAACAGACATCGCACACGGTCCGCACATACTAATTGTGTGCTATCTAACATATAAACCTTCCAGGTGGTAGATATTTTCGAGATTACGAGGCAGTAGATATTTTCGAGAGCGGGACGCAAGCCTCGTGGAGCCCAATCTACTGTGCTGATGTGAGTAATTGCAGGGGCACGGGCGTGGCACACGGGTAGTCTAACCGAACTGTGTCTGTTGCATCCCCAATCCCAGACGGTTTCTGCATCCAACTCATGTGTTGTTTATAAATTTGGGAAAAATAATAATGCGGGAAAGGGTCAGACACGAACACACTTGCATGTGGACCAAATATATGTACGAAAAGGGTGGTTTGATGTTCGAATACACAATGCACAACTTTGATGTGGCACCTGTCGCACAAAGTGCACAGTATTGCTAGTCAGCCACCCCCTATGAACCCCACTTCGTGTCAGCGGTAAGGGAATCCTAGCTACGAATGCATGCCCCCAAATAGCTAGGTCTAAAATCTCACCCTACCGTGACACAAAACCTATAGGAGTCCATAATATATATGGTCAAACTTCCCCTTTCGCTTCCCGACAAAGGTGGACCATGTGCCAACCCACAAATGTGTGCTTGTGGCGCGAAATGGGTGAGACCACATACGAACCACCTGCGGGTGGCCCTACTATATGTATGAAAAGGGTGTGGTGTGATATTTAACTACCATTCACAACTTTGATGTGGCACGTGTGCCTCGCAAATTAACCGGACTTCCCCGACCCCACGGAGGTTGCAGGTAGTGCGAAGTAGCCCCCCCCCCCACACACACACACACATCGGGGGGAGGGCATCTCACCAAGACGTACTGTAACACGGACCAAACAGAATCCAACTTGGTTGTGTAACCTCTCTCGCTCGTTGTTGGTCAAAGTGATGGACGTCCACACGGCCCCGCAAAATGGGCTAGCTTGTCGCTGATAACCTCGCAAGAGAGTATTTTTTGAAGACAAACCCACTCTATGCATGTGTCCCAAGTATGTATATGGAAGTGGTGTGTGTGGTGTTTGAATACCCAGTGCGCAAATTTGATGTGGCACCATGCTTTGGAACCATAAAATCCCCACACCGATGCGTAGCATGTGCTCAAACTTAATTAGGCCTGGAATGATCAACCAACTATACGGTAACTCGAACCAAATAAGAAGAATCCACCTTGGTAACCTTTCTCATCGTTGGTCGAAATGATGGACGTCCACGCGGGCCCACGAATATATATAGGCTTGCCGCCCATAACCAAGCGAGTGAGAGTGTGTCCAAAGACAACCATTGCATGCGTGTGTCGCGAACATATTTATGGAGGTGTGTGATGCATGCATATGTGTTGAATACCCAATGAACAACATTGATGTGGTGCATGCGTTGAAAACCGCAGAGGTCCTGTAGCGACCCGACCTCAGACGGTCAAGCCTCTGTGTTTCTGTGCCATCCCTGGATCACTATGCTGGCACACACAGTACATCAATGTATATATCAAAGTGCAATCACATGTATAAATAACGTAAAACTGATATATACCTCATAAGTCACAGCGGAAACAAATAGTCGGGTATGGAGTCCCATCAACGCCATCGGCAGGTTGAGTGTAGACCGTAACCCTGTATCGTAACTCTTACTCGTCGAAGAAAATCCTGCAACATGATACGTTGCAGCCGTGTAGGTCAGTACATTGAATGTACCGGCAAGACCACAACATGAATAAACAAATGGTAAAACTATACTATATGCAATTTGGCTTTGTGGCTCTGTATCTGAGTTTTGTTTGCGTAAAAGCTGATTTTATTTTCCCTACATCAAAGGAATAAATGAATTCTGTACTATGGAGTTTTCTATCATGACATGGTTCCGCCAACCGATGTCTCATAGCCCAAATCATCATAAGTTGCCCACAATTAAGTTATCAGTCCGGTGTTGAGAGTTCCGAGATAAATCCAAGTCCAGATGCTCAAATTGTCCGTAACCGGGGACATGGCTAATCGATTAGGTTTTAACCCTCTGCAGAGGTTTGTACACTTTACCAGCAAGATTCGATCCCTCTCTTTACGTTCTCGCACTTCAGGGTGTTTGAGAACAAGATGACCGAAACATGGTCTTCCGAAGAGTTCCTCTGACCACTGTCCGGTGGTCATCCAATCCTACCGTAGTTCTACATCTGCTAGCACCGTCCCAGCCAGAGTCACAACTAAGGTTGACCAAGCCAGAGCCCATAGTGACTTGCGGTTGCACAGGTAAGCTTCCGGGCATGAAGTATTCTTCCGTCTCTTTGAGTGCAGGTGAAGCTTTCGCGAGATGTCATGGCGCTTCTCCATGCATCCCGCCAACCTTTGGTTTCTCCAGGTGCCCGTCAACCATCCTTCACCCAAGAGTGTGTATTGAATTCTTGTCTTGAGTCTTGAAATCTTGAGGCCTTGAAAATGCAGTCCTTGCAGATGCCATCATGGAGTTGTCGTCATTGACGTAGAGTCCTCCTTCTTCACACCACTCTCGAGCACTCATACCAAACCCCGTCTACTATAGCGTAGCATTAAAATAAATAACGTCCCGGGCTTGGTAACAGGGTGATGGGTTCCTACCTCATGCATACTACTCAATTACAAGAATCGATAACACTACTGGAGTGTGGTTGCAAAGATGCCACTAAATGCAATAAAACATAGGTATGAAAGCATGGTCAAAGTGAACTTGCCTTGTTGACGATCGTCGAAAACTAGGGACTCGTGGTAGCAAGCTTCGCACTCCGGAAATTC
This sequence comes from Aegilops longissima, assembly GCA_021605205.1. Lineage (NCBI taxonomy): Eukaryota > Viridiplantae > Streptophyta > Magnoliopsida > Poales > Poaceae > Aegilops > Aegilops longissima. The sequence continues at coordinate 134,145,695 of CM038679.1, forward strand.
TACCGAGACAAACAATAATCACAATAAGCATATAGCATATGATCACTTAACATAATAGCATGCTACATAACACACCAAACAAACAAATCAAAACCCAAGGAAAACTCGAAGAAATCCAACTCAAAGTTTTCCTACATCAAGCAACAACTAAAAGTAGTTTTACATATCAAAATTTTTCTTAACAGAACCTAAGCATGGGTTTATGTTACCTAACAGAAAAAGAATTCATCAAGCAACTAGGAGCAAAAAGAATCACCTTAAAATCTATTATAAAACTCCTATTAGGCCTAAAGCAAATTCTAGTAGGAAAAATAAAATAAAAGTTTTATTTTTATAAATAAAAGTTCATGCTCTAAAGTGACAGAAACTAACCTAGAATAATCTATCACCTATGAAAAATAAATTTATTTGCTAACTAAAACAATAGGAAAACAGTAGCTAACTAATTAATTAAGAATAACATGATTCTGATTAAAACTATTTTTTATTAATCTAAATGCCCAAATAAATTCCTACGGTTAGGCAATGTCAAAACAAAGTTGTGACAAAAGAATCACTAAAAATAATATTTCTAACTCATTTTATAGCAGAATTACTATTCTGTCTAAATCTAAAATAAAGCAATTTTAAATAATTTTAACATGGCTAATTATATTTTCTACAGAAACTATAAGAAATTTGCAAACCAACAAAAAAATAATCACTTAAAAATATTAAGTAGATTAAAAGATATGAATTTTTCAAATCTGAAACTATTCTGTTAAAACAGAAAATGAAAAATAAAGAAAAACGGCCTAATGGGCCTAACTAACGCCCTGGGCGTAACTTAACTAAACGGGCCCTAGGGTTAAAACGAGTCGGCCGGTTTAATAAAAACCTAACTAAACCGATCTAACCGGAAATAAACCCGGTTTTGTTTGAACTAACTTACCCCTTCGGGGTTCTAATCCTAACCGTTGAACTAGATCGGACGGCGGGGGTGAACTCCAGCGACTTACCGGTCGGCGACGACGACGGCGGCTCGGGCGGCGAGCGCTCCGGCGTCTCCGGTGGTCGGGGGCGACGGCGGAGGGCTCCGGCCAGTGCGGACAGGCGAGGGGTCGGTTTGGTGGAGTTGATGGGGTTCGGGGTGGCCAGGCGTGAGTCTGAGGTTAATGTGGCGGGCGGCGGGTACTCCGCGAGTGCTATGAGGGAGGCGGGCGTCGGGTGAGGCGGGGAATGAGGTGAGGGGTTTATATAGAGGGGGGCACGGCTTGGGCGAGGGGCAAGCCGGGCGAGGATCCTGGCGAATCCTGGATCCGGCGGGATCCGTGGCAGCGGCGCGGAGGTGGCGTGGGCAAGGGTAGGTGATGGGGTGGGGACCACCCGTCAGTGAAGGGGGGGCCAGGTCCGGTCGGTCGGCCGAGCGGTAGCCGATTCAGGCGAGGCTCGGTCGGTTGGCTCATTGGGCAGCTCGGCATTGGTGGGCTGGCTCGGTGGGTCGCCAGTCTTTGGTGGGCGGTCGGCTGGTGGCGCTGGGTATTTTTTCTTTTTCTAATTTTATTATTTTAAAAAACAGAGATAATATATAAAATATAAATATTTTATATAGGACATATATATATATCAAAATGATCAGGAAATATTCCTATCATTTGAACATTTATCGAGGCAAAATCCAAACTTTATAAAATTCATTTTTTCAAAATTCAAATAAAACTCAAATTTGAATTCAAACCTTTTGGCAATGTTTTTCCTCGATATTTTTGGAGTGTCATGTTTACTCCTCTCATACTTTTTCTCAAGTATTTATCGGGCATAGTTTTTGAAATGATTTCCCTTTGCCAAAATTTTGAATTCAATTTCCAATAACTCCAAAACTTACGAAACTTCAAATGCCACTCAAAATTCAAACAACATGCATAGATGCTTAGCTATAATTGTAAAACATTCCAAATAGGAAATTTGGGATGTTACAAATCTACTACACTTAAAATGAATCTAGTCCTCGAGATTGAAGAAACTAACAAGAAAGGGTTAGGGGTTGGGGTGCGCTAGCAAATGTTTGGTCGGAGGGTCAGGTGCTACCACACTTAAAACAAGGTTACGGTTCCAATAAACTCAGATACTTCCTCTGGAGTGCCGACAATGTATGTCTCTCCACATATCTTACAATAGCTCCTTCATTAACGCTCTTCTATCAGAAGCATAGAGTTTTCCTCAAAATCTTGGGTCGGTTCGTCAAAGTTGAAGTTCGTCCGTGTCGGGGGAGAACTGATCGTGTCCCACGAGCACCTACGGGACCTGGGTCCCTTGTGGTTCGGAGGGGGGCGGAGATTGCACAAAGAGCGGATCGAGGCGATGCACACGAGCGGATTTACCCAGCTTCGGAGCTCTCCGGAGAGATAATACTCCTACTGCTGCACTGTGGATTATCTAGTGTTCTCGCTAGGGAGCAATGGGAGCTACAAGACCTAGCCTGAGTGTGGTTTCGTATGAATATGATGAACTAAGCCGGAGCTGGGCCAAACCGAACCGAACCCTTTCTACGTTGCCCTTGGGCCTCCTTTTATAGGCACAAGGGGTCACCACATGTGGCAAGTAGACAAGGGTATGATGGTAAAACCATAGGTTGGTACACCGCTTTGTGCGAGTGTACAGATAATCTATACCTAACTCGACGGCAAGGGACAAGAGTCATCAATGCCCGTCTCACTTTCGCCCAACGAAGGTAACAGGACCGTCAAGTGCGCCTCCGTTTGCCACGATGGTAGCTTGTCGGTGCCGCTTATCGCTGCTCCCGCTGGCTGCATAGCCCGTCGACACGCGTGCTTGGGAGAGCCCGTGGTGACACGTTGGCGGGTGAGCTCGGCGGAGATGAAGAGAGGTTGCCCGCCCCTGCAAGCGCCTTGCCGCGCAGGAACCTTGTCGCGCAGGGGCTCGGCGCCCACCAAGCCTTCCTGCAAGCTCCTTTTGTTGGGGCCTTGTTTCTTTCGCATACTGGGTGGCCTTCCGGCAAGCTCCTCTTGCCGGGTCTCGATACTTTGTTCTTGAATGGCTCCAAAGGAGCATTGAGAGATCTTAGCGGTCATCGGGCCAGCCCTGCCGTAGGCGCCAGAACTGTCGTGCACTAGTTAGGGATACTAGGGTACCCCTACTCTAGTACACCGGCAGGAGCCCCGAACTGGGCCACCACAGCGCCAAGCTCTGTTGGGCCAGGCCCAAAAGCGATTACTGCACACGCGTGGTCTTGATTACGCCGTTATTTGCCTTGGACCCACCACGTCTCCCACGAACGGCACGCACCGGACGTGGCATCGTGGGGGAGATCGTGGGGCTTTCTTTTAATGGGAAAAAATCGGAACGCCCGCCCCCTCTCCCCATTATAAGCGGGGGAACAGAGGCAGGACGCCCACTTGCCCTTGCTGTCACATCAGAAACCCCCGTCGCTTTCCCCTTCCTTCTCAAGCCCAAAGAGAGCGACGCTCCGCCCCCTCCATTGCCACCGGTGCCACCAACGCCGTCGGCTTCCTCCACCACCACTCCCTATGGCTCCAAAGGCCGACAAGGAAAAAGCGTGAAATCGGCCGGCGCAGCTGCTGGCTGGCTGCATGGAAGGCAGGCCCTCTTGATCCCTGCTCAACGGGAAGGAGTTGCGGAGCTGTACTACCTCTTTTGGTCGACGGTGACCGGGCGCATCCGCGCACGAGGTCATCTCCGCCGCCACATCTGCTAAGGTCTCCATCGGGTACCCCTTCTTGCGATTTTTTCTTACAGTGCGGGCTCGCCCGCTTTTTCTCAATTCTTCTGCGATGTCATGAACACATATGGCCTCCGCCTCCTTGACTTCACCCCAACGCCATCCTTACCATGGCCGTTTCGCACATCTCTGCGAGAACTTTGTCGGGTCCACCCAAGCGTCGCACTCTTCCGCCACTACTTCTCACCCCGCAGAGAGAGGGAGAGAGCCGCTTGTCGGAGGAATTGCATGGACCTCTAGGATCGGCAAGAAGAAGCGATCTTGATGGAGAGTTGCGCAGCAAGTGGGAGGAGTGGAGGGCTGACTGGTGCTGGATCTTAGAGGAGGAGCCACAGCCTTTTACTGCCCTGCGCAAGACCCCCATAGTTCGCAGCAACGATTGGAGCAACTTGGCGCCGGAGGACGACAAGTTGAAGATTGCCACGACTAGGATTTTGCGTCTCCGGCAAGCAGGGCTTACCGTAGGAGCAGTTGGCGTGGACTTCCTTCGCCGCCGCATTGCGCCCTTGCAGGAGAAAGGGAGGCCCGCTTGGGAATTCCAGAACGCGGCAGACATCATGAGGCTGCGCCCAGGTCTGAATTGGAATTTCACTACCTTGGAGCTTGACAGCATGCTGCGGAGCTGTTCAAGCACAAGCGGATAACCTGGATGGTGCATGTTGCGAGGGAGTTGTGCCCTTGTGCAACAACTTCGTCGCTTGATAGCATCCGCGATAATGCCGTTGTGCGATTCCCATGGGATCGTTCCAACTTGGCAGGAGCCCGCCGATGACATAGTGCAGCAGTTCTTCGACAACTTGGTTGAAGTGCCGATCCGCGCCGACGAGAAGAGGCAGCTCACCCGCGACACCACTGCTCAGGAGATGGCGCGCATCGCCACAAGGTTGGAGGAGGCTGCAGAGGCTGCTGCCGCCGGCGCGTTTGGGTTCACTGTCGAGGAGGCAGAGAGGGCCGGCGGCAAGCCTCGCCGACCAAGAAGAGTTGGCGGTGAGGAGGAGCGGACCGAGCCAGCGGCGACCCAAGTGAGCTGCGCTGGGTATCTCTCCTCCGCCGTCAAGTAGCTTGCCGCAGGAGGAGCTCGCTGCCCCGCCAAGGAGACGTCTCCGGAAGACCGGAGAAGTGGCGGGGGAGCATATGGTCCAACAGCCGCCTTGCCGCCCGACGCGCTCCACCGCGGCAAGTACTATTGCCGCGGGAGCGCCTCATTCCGCCACGGCGACGGGCGCGGGGCCTTTCGAGTCGCGGCCCCGCACCCGCCAAGCGTCGAGAGGAGTCTTCTCCCCCAATCCGTCGCGCCGAGCAGAGTTTGATCTCTCCGCCCTCAGCTCGAGGAAGAAGAGGAAGAGTAAGATCTTGTCGCTGCTATTTGTAATCCTCCAATTTATTGCTTTATCTTATATGTGGTGGTTCCTCTGAACTTTCTTCTTCAGGACGTTGGCTCAGAGAGCGCGAAGAGGGCCAAGGCGTCGGTGGTTGTCGTCTCGGATGACTCCCCTGTAGCAACAGGGGCACGTCAGGACTCCTTGCGGATCCGCAACCCTTGAACAGAGCAGCCCCAAAGACAGCCCCAGCGTAAGTGTCCGGTATGCTTCTCGTGGTTAGGCGGCTTGGGTGTTTTTTCCTTCTCGATATCTGGTTTGTTGGATTTTGTAGGAGCGAGCAGCCACATCATGGAGCACCGGAGGCTACTCCGAGGTCCAGCCTCATCGGGAGGCCGGAGGTCACTCCTGAAATTCTGCTTGCTTCAACTACGCCACCAAGGGAGAATTCTCCGCCAAGGGAGTGCTCTCCGGCAAGGGAGGCCTCTCCGACAAGGGGAGCTTCCCCGACAAGGGCTGGCGCCGACGACCCTCCGGTGGTGGAGACCGCGGCAACAGACCCCACCGCAGGTAATCTTCTCGTTTGATAGTTTCCCTTGGGTTCTTTTCTTCCGTTTTTCTCTTTCGAATATCTTCCTGGTTTGTGCTTTCTTCTTCTGACCATCAGATCCATCCGCCAGAGATCCGATGGAGACCGAGGCCGGCGAGAAGGACGCCATGGCGACAATGTCGGCGCCGCCAACATGGAGGAGGAGGCTGGCGCCGACGGCAGGCCCGGCGAGGAGGCCGCCGAGGCTGCCGGCCGCGCAGAGGCCGGGAGAATGGCGATCGTCTTGGCAGCCCGAGGCCGCAGGAGCGCCAGGCGCTGCACCGACCGCTGATCCTCCCGCCACCGACGCCGCGCCCGACTCCGAAGAGCCCCAGCCCGGTGCCTACCTGAAGGCCGGCGAGGGTGTCTTTATCAAGCTCCCCTGGGCATCAAGCTCCAGAGCATCGGCCGAAGGGGAGACCTTCGATGCGGATCTGCTTGCCTCCGCTGGGCTGTCGCTGGTTGATGCCCCAAGTAGCAGCAGCGGTGAGCCTGAGGAGGAGCAGCTGCTAAGGAAGTTGATGTCGCTCACCGCGCCCGACAAGCCAAACTGGAGTCGTGGAGGCGCTTGTCGCGAGGGCGGAGCTGATTTGGAGAAAGCGCTGAAGAGCTCCGGCGCCAACAAAGAAATTCTCCAGGACATAGCGAAGGCGCGGGCGCAGCTTGTTGAGGAGCGCACGGCCTTCATCTTGGAGAAGGGCGAGGTCAAAGAGCAGCAGAGGCTCGCCCGGCGAAGCTCTCCGCTCGAGAAGGTGAGTGGCGCGGAAGATCAACCTCGGCAGCTTTGAGGAAGATCTCGCCGTCGCGAGCAAGCGATTAGCGGGCCACTTGGGAAGCAAAGATCTTATTGCGGCTGCCGAGGCCGCCAAGAGGGAGTGGAAGCGAGGGTGGCTCAGCTGGAGTCCACCCTCCGGAAGAGTGCCGAGGAGGTCGCCGGGTTGAAGCGCGAAGCGTGAGAAGGACGCTTACACCCTCGGCGAGCTACAAGGTCATTTTCTTTGAAAAGATCAAAGAGCTCGACGCCGCCAAGGACTCCAAAGCGGATCTGAGCTGAAATTGACCACCTTGACGGAGACGTTGAACGGTGCCAAGGAGCGGGAAACGGGCCTGCTGGAAAAGATCAAGGCCACCGAGGAGTTGCTGTCGAATGCTGTGACCGCCCAGAATAATCTTCGAGACAGCATAATGCATTGGACAGAAGGTCTTGTGGACACTGCCGCCGGCATCCATAATGAGCTGATGGAGCTGGGGATGACAGATCTTGGGTACTCCACCGACGAGAAACTCCAACCCAGCGTCAAGCTCAGCCTATTCTTCAAAGGCGTGTTGGCGGGTATCCAGCGGCTCCGGGAAGAGGTTCCAAAGCAACTGGCGGAGGAATCACGTCAAGTCTGCGCCGAGGCTCTCCAGAAGGTGTTGATGAAGGTGGCCTTCCGCAACCCAGGCATCGACTTCACCAAAGCCCTCAAGTCCCTGCCTCCATCCGCCGATGTTGAAGCGCTCAAAGCCCTTGTCGCACCCATTGTGGACAGGGTGAGTGGAGTTAAGAGGCTCGAGGGTGACCGCGTGGACTAGGCCGCCAAGTCTGTCTTTTCTCTTGTCGCTGTAGATCATGTTTAGATAAAAAGTCTATTAGATCCGTGACAAGTCATTATGTAATATACACTATCTTAGGCAATCGAATGCAATGTTATTTCCTTTATTCGACTCTTGGCTTTGTATGTTACTGCCCTCGCTTTTGGAAACTTGCGGTGCAGCACCCTTGCATGGCGCCGAGTCGGAACTTCAGCAGCTCTTTGGCGGGGTCGCTACCGACAAGCAACCTTGTCGCGGACTAGCCGCAGCTCACTTAAGTTGTTGAGCGGACTCGAAACAAAGTAAGGGCGCTGCCGATCACGATTTGGTTCCTCCGCGCAGGTTTTCCATACAAAGCGCGGTCGTTCGAGGAAGATAACTCAAAAATTTAAAACTGGTCGTTTAAACTTAGCAACTTAGCTTTTCTGTTGTCCATTTTCCGGCAAGGCGACAGTTCCTCGAGCGATGCTTGGCGGCCCATACCATTATCTCCTCCTCCCCGGTTAACTTGTGGGTGGATGAACCTTCTTCTTGTTTGAGAAGAAAGAAGAGAAAATAAAGTTATGGAGCCTAGTGGCTCATTATCGCTTACCGGATGCGGGTGCTGCACAAGATGTTAGTAAACACATGCATATAAGATTATGAAAGCATGTATTGACAAAATGTGCACAACCCATAGGCTTTACTGATGCACGGGGTCTGCGCCCAGCTTTGTACAAAGGATTACATGCAACAGCGGCAAGACTTGTACAAAGGGTGGTTGCGGAACGGGTTCCGCAACCGCGCCTCATGGGTAAAACTTGCGAAGATGCTCATATTCCAGGAATTGCTCACGGAAGGCCATCTTGGTCTCAAAGCGGACAGCGCCGGGCCTAGTGACTCGTTTACACGATAAGGGCCTTCCCACTTGGCGTCAACTTGTTGGAATTCTTGGCGGATTGAACGCTACCAAGAACAAGGTCGCCTTCCTCGAAGCCGGCATTAACTGCGGCTATGGTAGCGGCGCAAAGCTTGTCGGTAACGAGCAGCTCTCGTGCAGCACTGAAGACGATCTTCCTCGAGGAGCAGCGTCATCTTGTCGCAGCTGCTCTTGCTCAAGCTCATCATAGCGAGCACTCGAGGTGACCCGCACACGAGTTCCGTGGGGAGAACTGCCTCTACTCCGTAGACTAGAGCAAAGGGTGTCCGGCGGTGGCTCGATTTGGCGTCGTCTGATCGACCAAAGAACCACCGGCAGCTCCTCGATCCATTCCTTCCGACTTGCGCAGCCCGTCGAAGTTCGGTCTTGAGTCCCCGCAGCACTTCAGCGCTTGCTCTCTCGCTGACCGTTGCTTCTCGGATGAGCAGCGAAGCAAAGCAGATCTTGGCGCCAAGATCTTGGGCATCTTGCATGAAGGTGCGGCTCGTGAACTGTGTGCCGTTGTCGGTGATGATTTTGTTAGGAATCCCAAAACGGCAAACAATTGACCTGAAGAACTTGACCGCTGACTGTGCTGTCACCTTCCTCACTGGTTCCACTTCCGGCCACTTTGAGAACTTGTTGATTGCAGCGCACAAGTATTCAAAGCCCCGACGGCTCGGGAAGGGGCCGAGGATGTCGAGCCCCTGACCGAAAGGGCCGGGATAAAGGGATCGTGCCGAGAGCTTGAGCTGGTTGGTGTATCTGTTTTGAATGGAACCGCACGCTTCACACTTGGTTACTTGTGCGATTGCATCTGGAGGGCTTCGGCGGAAGAAACCTTGCCGGAAAGCTTTGCGGCAAGTGCTTTGCGCCAATGTGGTGACCACATATGCCTCCGTGTATCTCCGCCAACAGCTTCTGTCCATCTTCCGGCAAATACACTTCAATTTCACACCGTTGAGCCTTCTTACATGCAGGATGTTGTCAACAAACTGGTACATACTTGATTTGCCGGGCTACTTTTTCCGCTTCTTCTTGCTCTTCGGGAAGTTCTCCTGTCTGAAGGAAATGGACGATTTGTTGTGCCCATGCTGGAGCTTGAGGCTCGACAACAAGGACTAAAGGCTCTTCTATCACTGCGGGAACATCAGCTTCTACGGCGAGAACCTGTGGGTCCGCCGGAGCTTGATGATCCTCGGCAAGCTTGCCGGAGCGAAACTTGTCGGGAGCGTTTGCTTCAACGATACAAACTGCATGGTTTGTCGGAGCAGACTGCTCCTCAGTGATATTTGCATTGGTCTTAGGGACCTTCTTGGCGGCGGCTTCAGAGAGCTCTGCCGGAAAGTAGTCTCCGGAAACCAATTTTATTTTCTTGATCTGTCCTGTTGATGGTGTTACGGTTGGCTGAGTTAGCTTGAGCACAAAAATCCCTGGTTCCACAGGTAACTTAAGTGCGGCACATTTGGAGAGGCCATCGGCTATATCATTATGTGCTCTTGGAACGTGTTCCATTTGCAGGCCTTCAAAGCGCTCTTCCAGCTTCCTCACTTCATCGACGTACGCTTCCATCAACGAACTCTGATAATCTTTATTTACTTGGCGGACGACAAGTTGCGAGTCCCCCCTGACAATGAGCTTCTTGATCCCAACGTCTACCGCAATCCTGAGACCGGCAAGCAAGCCTTCATAGTCAGTTGTATTATTTGTTGCTTGTTCCTTGGGAAAGTGCATCTGGACTATGTACTTGAGGTGCTCTCCGGTGGGTGCGATGAGCAAGACGCGGCACCGGGCGCTTTGCAGCGAGAAGGCACCGTCAAAGTACATCAGCCACTCTTTATTTGCCTCCTTGACGGGATGCTCGTCTCGGAATCTCTTCATCTTGCATTGGCGTCCACTCTGCTATGAATTCTGCCAATGCCCCGCTCGATAGTTGAAGTGCTTTCAACTTGAGACCAAAGCTTGACAGTTCCAGTGCCCACTCGACAATCCTGCCTGTTGCTTCTGGATTTTGCAATATCCTCTTCAGCGGAAAGAGAGTGACAACTGTTATCTCGTGTGCTTGGAAGTAATGGCGCAGCTTTCTCGAGGCCATGAGGAGGCCGAAAAGCAACTTCTGCACACCAGGGTACCTTGACCTAGCCCCCTGCAGAAGGGAACTGACAAAATAGACTGGGCGCTGCACCATCTTCTTCTGTATCTTGTCGCAACCCTGCGCTGATCTGTCCTTGTCGGGACCAGAGCTTGACGGTGAAGCCCCCTGCTCGTCGCTGGATGCAACTGCCTCGGTTGCCGGCTCATCATCCGCCTCCCTCTCCGCTACTAACGCAGCACTAACCACTTGATTGGTCGCTGCTATATACAGCAGCAACTTCTCTTGTAGCTTAGGTGCGACAAGTATTGGAGCGGAGGACAGGTATCTCTTCAAGTCCTGCAGCGCAGCCTTCGCTTCGGGAGTCCATTGCATTGGACCTGCCTATTTCAAAATCTTGAAAAACGGCAGGGCGCGTTCAGTAGACTTAGAGATGAACCTGCTGAGAGCAGCCACGCAACCGGCAAGCCTTCTGACATCCTTGACGCGCTTTGGTGCTTCGATCTACTCAATGGCCTTGATCTTGTCGGGATTGGCTTCAATTCCCCGCTGAGACACAAAGAACCCGAGAAGCTTGCCGGAAGGGACTCCAAACACGCACTTCTCGGGGTTGAGCTTGAGGTTGATCTTGCGCAGATTTGCAAACTTCTCATCCAAATCCTGAACCGAGTCGCTCTGTTTTTGCTCTTGACCACTATGTCATCCATGTAAGCTTCTACATTTCGTATATCGTGGTCCAAAGGCATCATGGACTACCCTTGCAAAGGTTGAACCAGCATTCTTCAAACCGAAAGGCATCCATATAAAGCAAGACGTGCCACATGGTGTAATGAATGCGGTTTTCTTCATCCTCTTACGCCATGAAGATCGATGATATCCTGAATATGCATCAAGAAACGAAAGCAGATCGCATCCAGCCGTGGAGTCAACAATCTGGTCGACACGCGGCAAGGGAAATGGGTCTTTGGGACAAGCTTTATTAACATCGGTGAAGTCAATACAAAGCCTCCATTTCCCATTAGCCTTGCGCATAACTACCGGATTGGCCAACCACGGGGTGGAGGACTCCTCCGACAAGCCCCGCTGCTTCTAATTTCTTGATTTCTTCGCTATGAACTCTTGGCGCCCTCCGCCTGCTTCCTAACTCTTTGCTTGACGGGCCGCGTGAGGACAGACAGCTAGGTGGTGCTCAATTACTTTCTCAGGAACACCGGGATGTCGATGGTTGCCATGCAAACACATCGACATTCGCCAGCAGAAAGCAACGAGCTCGCCTTCCTATTTAGGATCAAGCGTGCAATCGATGGTGAAGGTACCACCGATGTCGCCCTCCTTGGCGGGCACCTTCTTGGTCTTTGGCGGAGCTGCCATCGTCTTGTTGCACTTGCGGTGGAGCTCGATGGTGCGTCCTCGACGGTAGCGCAGCACCGAAGAGGTGCGCTTGCGAGTGGGCAACAAAGCTCTTGCCGGACCTGGTGGTCCTCTTCTTCCCCGGAAGCTTCAGCGGTAAGTGGTTTGCTATCCGTCGCTGCTGCCTGCATCCCAGAATCTTGTCGGCGCAGATAAGTGCATCTTTTTGTCGCCATGGACAGAAATGACGCTTATCGGGCCGGGCATCTTGAGTAGGTTGTAAGCATAATGAGAGGCGGCCATGAACTTGGCGAGTGCTGGACGGCCAAGTATGCCATTGTAGGGCAATGGGAAATCGGCGACGCCAAACGTGACCCTCTCGCCTGAAGTTGAGCTCATTGCCGAATGTTACCGCAACGTGATCTTCCCTTTGGGCTTGCTCCTCCTCAGGTTGATTCCTTGGAAAGTACCCGGTTTCTTGAGCTCATTGTCAGAATTTGAAGTTTCGAGCACCGCAGAGGAGATCAATTCAGGCCGGCCCGCCGTCAACCAGCATCTTTGTGACTTTGAGGTTGCGGATGGTTGGTGAGACCAACATCGGCAGGCACCCGACCGCAGATGATGCGATCGGGTGATCCTCAATGTCAAAGATGATGGGCGGTTGGACCATTTCAGAGGTTTGCGTGACTCTATGGACGGTTCTGCTGCGTTGACCTCACGCATCCATTGCTTAAGTTGGCGGTGCGAGGTATGCAGAGACGCACCACCGTCGACGCAAAGGACCTCCGTTGCCTTTTGAAACTCCTGCTCATCAGCTTCATCGTCTTCATCGTCCTCATCATCTTCATCTTCATCTTCTCCTTGTCGCGCCACGGGAGGTCTGTCTCTTGCCGCTGCTTGGCTTTACATGGCGCCCTCCCCGACCGGGTCTCTTCTTACTTGTTGCACCTGCACCTTCTTGGGCTTTCTCCTTGTCTCGCCGCTCGTATTCAGCTCTCTGTTGCTCAACAAGCTGCTCGACTTTCTTGCAGCTCTGGAGATCGTGGCCTTTGGTGCGGTGGATTTTACAGTACTGCTTGTTGGAGCTGTCAGGCTTGTCGGCGGCCGCCACAGCTTGGCGGTCGGCGTCTACGGCAACCTCCTTGCCGGAGCCACCAGCCTTGGCTTTGTTGGCGGCACCATCCTTGCCGGACTGCTCGACAACTAGTACTTCTTGATTTTTCTTCCTCCTGTTGTTTCGCCGCCGGCTATTTCTTGTTGGGGCGATCCCCTCACTGTCAGACTCTGCTCCCACATTCTCTCACAGGAGTCTTCTTCCTTCTTGGTAGCGTGCACACTTGTCGGCCGGGCGTAGAGAGCTCGTGACGTCTTTCACTTTGCACATCGCCATCTCCTCCCTCATCCCGCGATTTCGTACATTCGATGGAATGCATCGATCACCGCAGCAGGGTGGACGTCTGGGATGTTGTAGTGCACTCGACTGAATCTACGGATGAATTTGCTTGAGACTCCCCTCCTTACAGGCAAGCAGGTGGAGATCACTCTCACAGCCATGAGGTTTGTGGTCGCCGTGAAGGCGCCAACAAACTGGTGGCACAAATCTGCCCAAGAAGAAATAGAGCCATCCGGCAAGTGCATGAGCCAAGATCTGACGTTTGGCTTGAGCACCAAGGGAAAGTAGTTGGCGAGGATCTTGTCGTCTCGTCCTCCCGCAGCTTGCACCGCGATGGTGTAGACGCTGAGGAACTCCGATGGGTGTGTCCTGCCGTCATACTTCTCTGGCATGTCTGGTTTGAAGTTTTTCTTGTCGGGCCACCGGACTTGCCGCAGCTCACGAGTGAACGCAGGGCAACCCACCGCGTACGGCAAGTCGCTTGGTTCCCCTGGCGCATGAATATCAACAGTGGGCCCGGCGCGCTGGTCGGATTGACGGCGCGCTTCTCTTCGGCGCTCAATACGGGTTCGAGCGTCTTCTTCTTGCCGTTCTCTAAGAACTTGACGTTGGTCGCGACGAGCTCGCGGATCCGACGACGCTGTGGAGTCGCTGTCGAGGTGGATCCGGCGAGTCGGCGATCTTGGCCTTCGGAAGGGGAGGTACGGTGGGTGCACCCGCAAGTCTCGTCGCCATCGGCTCGTGTTTTGTCGCCCGCCGTGGCTGCGAAGCACTCGGTTGTTGCGGGGCGTCGCCGTTGGCGGCCGATGAGACTCAATTGTGGCCCTCCATTCGTCGACCTTATCGGCCGTTGGAGGGTAATCTAGAAGTAACTAAGCTCTTGCCAAGGCTTCCGCTGGTGTGGTTGGCGGCAACGGCGTACGGAGCGAAGAACGGGATGTGCTCGGACTCCTAACCAAGTTAGGAGGAGCAGCATCCCGCCCAAGCGATCGTACTCGCCGCATTCAACATCTTTGGGGTGCATGCGGTCTCGAGGGCCTCGAGATCCTCCGGCTTGGCCTTGATCCAACGAGCGATGGTGCCGCGAGCATCATGACGCTGTCGGTCCCGCGCCTCCTGCGAGGGACGCGGTGCGGACTTCGGACGCTGCGCTGCCTTGTCCTTGACTGGCGGCATTGTGGGCTTTCGACGACGCGGTTCCTCCGCCGCGCTTCCCCACCTCCCGACAGCTCCGGTGGTGGTGGGTTCGACGCAGACGGCTGCTGCTGCCAAGACTTCTTCTTCGTGCCATGTTGACGAAGATGTCGATGAAGTTGCTCGTGTGACTGCCGGATCGGGTTCACACAGCCTCGACGCTTCTACCTCGCGCGCCGAGAGATGTCGAGGAGAACTGATCGTGTCCCACGAGCACCTACGGACTGGGTCCCTTGTGGTTCGGAGGCGGGCGGAGATTGCACAAAGAGCGGATCGAGGCGATGCACACGAGCGGATTTACCCAGCTTCGGAGCTCTTCGGAGAGATAATACTCCTACTGCTGCACTGTGGATTATCTAGTGTTCTCGCTAGGGAGCAATGGGAGCTACAAGACCTAGCCTGAGTGTGGTTTCGTATGAATATGATGAACTAAGCCGAGCTGGGCGAATCAACCGAACCCTTTCTACGCTGCCCTTGGGCCTCCTTTTATAGGCACAAGGGGTCACCACATGTGGCAAGTAGACAAGGGTATGATGGTAAAACATAGGTTGGTACACCGCTTTGTACAAATGTATGATAATCTATACCTAACTCGACGACAAGGGACAAGAGTCATCAATGCCCGTCTCGATCGCCCGAACAAAGGTAACAGGACCATCAAGTGCGCCTCCGCTTGCCACGATGGTAGCTTGTCGGCGCCGCTATCGCTGCTCCCGCTGGCTGCACAGCCCGTCGACACGCTGCTTGGGAGAGCCCGTGGTGACACGTTGGCGGGTGAGCTGGAGCGAGATGAAGAGAGGTTGCCCGCCTGACAAGCGCCTTGCCACGGCAGGAACCTTGTCGCGCTTGGGGCTCGGCGCCCACCAAGCCTTCGGCAAGCTCCTCTTGCCGGGCCTTGTTTCTTCATACTGGTGGCCTTCCCGCAAGCTCCTCTTGCCGGGTCTTGATTACTTTGTTCTTGAATGGCTCCAAAGGAGCTGCTGAGGATCTTGGCGGTCATCAGGCCAGCCCTGCCGTGGGGCGCTGCAACTGTCCGTGCATGAGTTAGGGATACTAGGGTACCCCTACTCTAGTACACCGACAGTCCGGGACTGGATCTTCTTAGTTGATAGGTCCGTGTCCATTCTAGACAACTATCGAAATACTCATGGTGGTCTACAATTTATGGTTTCTCCTGCAGAAAACGGGTCTGGGTTGAACCTCACCGTATAACCTACGATTGGCAACGGTTGCCTGTAAAGGGGTTCCATCGTCCTACCATTCTATGGTTTTATGGTTTATCGCGTCGACACTCTTCTAAGGTTTTCAAGGCTCTCTGATTTTCCATCAACATATGATAGTTCATGATAGAAGTCTCCGGTATGGGGGCCAATCCATCCCGTACTTGAATCATTACCACATACGTAAATGGTGAATCACGTATTCTAACACTTGGGCATACTCACGAGCATTGCAGAATTTCCCTTGTCGACGAACTGAGTTCGTGTAAATCCATGGTTTCTGCAAGCTGAACAAGACATCTATCGTTCTTCACAATCCTCGGGTTTTCGTATCCTCCTAAAAATGTCGGATGATTAAACTCGGAGTTTTCTTCCGAAATATGTTCCTACAGTAAGAGCTTGCTTCTTATTAACTCCTGGGCCTGTGGGTTATGGCCCACTTCAACTCTTGTACAAGTTTAATTCATCCTTCCTAGGATTATCATTCCATATTACATCTCCTGTAAATCCAATAGTACTTCTTCCTTCATACCCTTGTGGTGACGATCATATAAAACTCCAACTTATTTTGTCCAGCTTCCTTCTATGGACCGTCATGAATAACACATTTCTTTCTTCATTGATCCTGTGGCTTTACGGAGTACTACGACACCAAAGAGAAATGCACTAGTTTATCCATAAATCTCATTATTTTCATATCAATCTTTTATTACATCCTTAACCATTTTTCGTGAATCCAAATTCCAAAAAGTTTATTACAAATGCCGCCACCCACATGGTTCGGTATGGTCAGACATTACTTCCAACTTTATTTATTTATCTTCCTCGAGGATTCTTTAGTCCTGCTGGAATTGTGCGACATGCGCCTTGAAGTCTTCAATCTTCTGTTTCATCGTGGTGGCTTGAGCTTCACCTCCATCATCTCTGCATGCACTTCGCTTAGGTATTCCTAAGTATAACGGAGTATTGCTTCAAGTATTTCTCCGATCTGGCGTATGGCTTCCATGGCTGCTTCACGAACAGCATCGAAGAAAGTTGCTTGTGGCACACGTGAAATGAAAAAGTACTGCCCCATCATCTTTGGGCAAACTCCTTTCAAATGGTGGAGGTGTACCTCCACATACCAAAGTTCCACTCCCTTTTGCATGAAGGGGTAGCCTTTGTAGACTGCATCTCCTTCAAGGTGAATATGCTTCATCATGTCCTTCAGATCTTGGTAATCATGATCACTTGTCGTGGTCATGATTGTTTCCGGACCTTTAAGGAAAGACTCGTAAAGGGTCGTCATCTGCAGTTGTGAAAAAATGGTGCTCAGAATAAGGTACATATCTCCTGGGGCACACATTCTTATCATCCAAACAAAACTTCAAACTCAATTTCCAATTTCCCGTTTATGCATCACAAATCACTTTCTTCCATGTTCATCCAGAATATTAATTTCCAAGATAAAATATAACAACTCCTTAAAGCCTTTCAACATGTGACATTACAACTTTATTGAGTCATGAACTATTACAATCTCTGAGTAATCTATTACATAACTCAACTCATTGAACTCATGAAAATGAAATTGCTTTCTACTACTCTTATTATCCATATCAAAATTCCAACTACTCAACTCCAGCTTTCGTCTTGTTGGGACATTTAGTAGCATAATGTCCTGCTTCCTTGCAGCGAAAACAAAAGGCTTCCGACATGTCTCGAGGCTTCTTTGTGATTATGTAGGCTCCTTGGATTCTTGGCTTCTTTTCTGGACATTTACTAGCGTAATGACCTAAATCCTTGCACCTGTAACAAGTGATATGACTCAGGTCCTTCTCTGCGAAAATTGTGTTGCTCTGGGGTTGCCTTCTTTTTCTCTTCCTGGATTTCTCTGTAATGATCAGAGCTTCTATTTCCGAGGGTCAAACTTCACTTCGTTGTCGGAAATATCCTGATACTCTTTTCTTTCCTTGGTGCAATCTGCAAAAATGTCCTTCTTCTCCACATGAATAGCGTGCATTGGAGTAAAATCTGTTGAGGCCTTCTCCATCCAGGTCTTCAACACATTCATTCATCTTGGTTCTTTCATAACTTCTCGGAGGGCTTCTTTCATTCCTTCTTCCTGCTCCTGAATAGTTTGTTGCACCATGGGGTAAATGTGACACTGGGTCGGGTAGTGGGTGGTTCCTTCACACAAGAAACAAGTCACCTGAATAGTTGGGCATTCCTTAGCTGGGTGTTTCTCCTCACAATGAGGGCATCCATCCTTGTGTTCCTCCTGGGTGTGTCCTATTTCTCCGCAAATCTTGCAGGCACAAGGTTTATTTCTTGGTGTATCATGGTGTTACCGGATAAGACGTGATCTCAACAGGGTCTTCTTGAATTCCTCCCAAGTTCTTGCTCCATTAAATCCCTGTATGGCTTGATGCATTTTCCACCAGGTTGCAGCACTTCCTTCAAAGTAATCAAGAAGCATCGATACTTCATTCTTCCTTGAAACCAAATTGCTCCCAAGTGATTCTCCATGTTCGAATCCATAGCTCGCCTCCGGCTGAGTCTTGATCCAGAATATCACCAACTTCATTCATCATCTATGGGGTTTAAAAGTTTTGGGATGAGATATGAGAGAGGTGGGGAGGGATATACACACAATACAAACAATAGTTTTTGAAGAAACAAGTTTTATTTTGGGGCTGTCGGAAAACATCAAACAAATGACATCTCACAAATCGCCGCATCTAATGTAAGTGTGTAACAGGGGTTTTGTCTTTTAAAGGTCAAATAATTCTTCAGGAACTTCAAATTCTTCAGGTCTTCAGAGTCTTCAATTGTTGCAGCTGCAATCCTTCCAACGCATGGTGAAATCCTCTTTACTCTGAAATGGCCATCAGTTGTCCGATATCTTTAATTCTTGGAGCGACTTCAGTTGGTCTTCCGTCTGGTCAAAGGGAAGGGTGTATATTCTAACTATTTGAGGTGAGAGGGTCTATTTGATAAATTCAGAAAAGATGAGAAGTAAGAGTCTTTTGTAAATATAGTTTTGAGATATCCTGTCCTAGGGCTTTTTCCGGTTTCTAGGGTCACGTCCTCTGATCAACATGTGCTCGATACCATATCATGCGACCCGACCTCGAGACGGTCAAGCCTACGTGTTTCATGCCATCCACGGATCAGTATGTTGGCACACAGTACATCAATGTATATATCAAAGTGCAATCACATGTATAAATAACGTAAAACTGATATATACCTCATAAGTCACAGTGGAAACAAATAGTCGGGTATGGAGTCCCATCAGCGCCATCGGCAGGTTGAGTGTAGACCGTAACCCTGTATCGTAACTCTTACTCGTCGAAGAAAATCCTGCAACATGATACGTTGCAGCTGTGTAGGTCAGTACATTGAATGTACCGGCAAGATCACAACATGAATAAACAAATGGTAAAACTATACTATATGCAATTTGGCTTTGTGTATCTGAGTTTTGTTTGCGTAAAAGCTGATTTTATTTTCCCTACATCAAAGGAATAAATGAATTCTGTACTATGGAGTTTTCTATCATGACATGGTTCCGCCAACCGATGTCTCATAGCCCAAATCATCATAAGTTGCCCACAATTAAGTTATCAGTCCGGTGTTGAGAGTTCCGAGATAAATCCAAGTCCAGATGCTCAAATTGTCCGTAACCGGGGACACGGCTAATCGATTAGGTTTTAACCCTCTGCAGAGGTTTGTACACTTTACCCGCAAGATTCGATCCCTCTCTTTACGTTCTCGCACTTCAGGGTGTTTGAGAACAAGATGACCGAAACATGGTCTTCCGAAGAGTTCCTCTGACCATTGTCCGGTGCTCATCCAATCCTACCGTAGTTCTACATCTGCTAGCACCGTCCCAGCCAGAGTCACAACTAAGGTTGACCAAGCCAGAGCCCATAGTGACCTGCGGTTGCACAGGTAAGCTTCCGGGCATGAAGTATTCTTCCGTCTCTTTGAGTCTGGGTGAAGCTTTCCGCAAGATGTCATGGCGCTTCTCCATGCATCCCGGCCAACCACTGGTTTCTCCAGGGTGCCCGTCAACCATCCTTCACCCAGTAGTGTGTATTGAATTCTTGTCTTGAGTCTTGAAATCTTGAGGCCTTGAAAATGCAGTCCTTGCAGATGCCATCATGGAGTTGTCGCCATTGACGAGAGTCCTCCTTCTTCACACCACTCGAGCACTCATACCAAACCCCGCCTACTATAGCGTAGCATTAAAATAAATAACGTCCCGGGCTTGGTAACAGGGTGATGGGTTCCTACCTCATGCATACTACTCAATTACAAGAATCAATACACACTCTTTGGGTGAAGGATGGTTGACGGGCACCCGGAGAAACCAGTGGTTGGCCGGGATGCATGGAGAAGCGCCATGACATCTTATGGAAAGCTTCACCCTGACTCAAAGAGACGGAAGAATACTTCATGCCCGAAGCTTACCGTGCAACCGCAAGTCACTATGGGCTCGCTTGGTCAACCTTAGTTGTGACTCGGCTGGGACGGTGCTAGCAGATGTAGAACTACCAGAGGATTGGATGAGCACCGGACAAGTGGTCGAGGAACTCTTCGAAGACCATGTTTGGTCATCTTGTTCTCAAACACCCCGAAGTGCGAGAACGTAAAGAGAGGGATCGAATCTTGCGGGTAAAGTGTACAAACCTCCGCAGAGGGTTAAAACCTAATCGATTAGCCGTGTCCCGTTACGGACAATTTGAGCATCCGGACTTGGATTTATCTCGAACTCTCAACACCGGACTGATAACTTAATTGTGGGAAACTTATGATGATTTGGGCTATGAGACATCGGTTGGCGGAACCATGTCATGATAGAAAACTCCATAGTACAGTAATTCATTTATTCCTTTGATGTAGGGAAAATAAAATCAGCTTTTACGCAAACAAAACTCAGATCTGAGCCACAAAGCCAAATTGCATATAGTATAGTTTTACCATTTGTTTATTCATGTTGTGATCTTGCGGTACATTCAATGTAATCGATTTACACGACGCAACGTATCATGTTGCAGGATTTTCTTCGACGAGTAAGAGTTACGATACAGGTTACGGTCTACACTCAACCTGCCGATGGCGTTGATGGGACTCCACACCGACTATTTGTTTCCGCATTGTGACTTATGAGGTATATATCAGTTTTACGTTAATTATACATGTGATTGCACTTTGATATATACATTGATTTATCTGTGTGTGCCAAAGATACCGATCTGTGGATGGCACAAGAACACGTAGGCTTGACCGTCTCGAGGTCGGTCGCCATGTGTCCGCATACGAGCAAGAGGTTCATGCAGGACGTGTGTCGTGTGCTAATAACCCACAAGTATAGGGGATCAATTGTAGCCTCTTTCAATAAGTAAGAGTGTCGAACCCAACGAAGAGCTAAAGGTAGAACAAATATTCCCTCAAGTTCTATCGACCACCGATACAACTCTACGTATGCTTGACGTTCGCTTTACCTAGAACAAGTATAAAACTAGAAGTACTTTGTAGGTGTTGTTGGATAGGTTTGCAAGAATATAAAGAGCACGTAAATAAAAACTAGGGGCTGTTTAGATAAAGAAGCAATAAAGTTAGTATAGCGAGTGTGGAAAAGTGGTGGTAGGAGTTGCAAAATTGTCCCTAAGCAATTGACTACTTTACTAGACCGATAGCAAGTTTTATGTGGGAGAGGCCACTGCTAGCATGTCATCCCTGACTTGGAATTCTATGCACTTATGATTGGAACCGCAACTACTAACATTCATTAAGGTAAAACCCAACCATAGAATTAAGATATATTGGTCCCCCTTCAATCCCATATGCATCAATTTCTATGCTAGGTTGAAGCTTCTGTCACTCTTGCCCTCCAATACATAGTCCTATCAACATACAACTAACCTATGGTGTGATCCACGCGTGCACTCATATGATGGCCACCAAAGGACAGCAACATAACCACAAGCAAATTAAACCAATTATAGCAATTCATCAATTACCGATAGGACAACGAAAATTTACTCACACATCATAGGATGGCAACACATCATTGGATAATAATATGAAGCATAAAGAACCATGTTCAAGTAAGGGTACAACGGGTTGCGGGAGAGTGGACCACTGTAGATAGATGGGGGAAGGTGATGGAGATGTTGGTGAAGATGACAGAGGTGTTGGTGTAGATTGCAGTGATGATGATGGCCCCGGCGGCGTTCCAGCGCCACCAGAAGAGAGGGGGGAGAGCCCCCCTTCTTCTTATTCTTCCTTGACCTTCTCCCTAGATGGGAGAAGGGTTTCCCCTCTGGTCCTTGGCTTCCATGGCATGGGAGAGGCGAGAGCCCCTCCGAGATTGGATGTGTCTCTCTATCTCTCTCTGTTTCTGCGTTCCCAGATCTGGCCTTTCACCGTTTCTTATATTCCCGGAGATCCGTAACTCCGATTGGATTGAAATTTGAACACGATTTTTATCCGTATATTGGCTTTCTTGCGGAAAAAGAAGGGCACCAACCGCCTTACCGGGTGTCCATGAGGGTCAGGGGCGCGCCCCCCTGCCTCGTGGCCCCCTCGGGCATCGTCTCGCGTTGATTCTTCTTCCCAAAAATCACATATATTCCAAAAAAAATCTCCGTCAGTTTTTATCCTGTTTGGACACCGTTTGATATGGATTTTCTGCGAAACAAAAAACATGCAACAAACAGGAACTGGCACTGGGCACTCGATCAATATGTTAGTCCCAAAAATAGTATTAAAAGTTGCCAAAAGTATGTAAAAGTTGTAGAATATTCCAGCGGGATGGAATCACGTGTACACATGCGCTATTATATATGTAATCTCAAGTCATGACCTATATCATGAGACAAACAAAAAAATTAATCCCCTCCTAAGTCAAATTAATTAACCTCTCTCGCTGTCGGTGAAAGTGATGGACCAAGCGGGCCGACAGATGGAAGCATCGTCAATAACCACGTGAGTGAGTGCCAGAGGACAACAACCATCGCTTGCATGTGTGCCAAAACATATATATATGTGGAGAGGTGTGTGGTTGTGATGTTTTGAATACCTAATGCACAACTTTGATGTGGCATTTGCCACAAAAACCGCAAAGTCCCCACACAGAGTGAGAGGTTCATGTTGCACCTAGTATATGATGGTCCCACCCCCCTTCGACACGTACTATACTCCTATCGTAACACAAACCTAAAAGAATTAATCATCCTTGTTTGTCAAACATACCTCTCTCTCGTTGGGTCAAAGTGATGGACGACGAACTCGCGGGCCCACGGAAGCGAAGTGTACATCGCACGTGAGTGAGAATCCTATATAGGACTATGTACCACCGTCTGCATGTGGCCCAAAGAGGTGTTTATGTGATGTTTGAATACGCAATGCACAAATTTGATGTGGCATCATATATATATATATATATATATATATATATATATATATATATATATATATATATATATATATATATATACCTCGAAACCGAAAAGTCCCCACAGAGAGCGAGGTTCATGATGCGTGGTATGTGTTACGTCCCCATTCGATGTGTGGTATATATATACTTCTATTGTATAGCACAAACCAAAAAAGAATCATTCCTTGATGGTTAAATTAACCTCTCTCTCGTTGGGTAAAAGTGATGGAGGACAACCTCGCGGGCCCACAGATGGACGCCACACGCTAGTGAGTTCCTATAGGGCAACCACCGCCTGCATGGTATTGCGTGATGATAATACTAATGCACAACTTTGATATGTGGCAGCTGCCTCGGGAACCGGAAAGTCCCCACATGGAGCGAGGTTATGACGTACGCATGTATATAGAGTATTCATGTTGCCCCCTCTTTGACATGTACAACATACTCCTACCGTTCATATACGTAACACAAACCAAAAAAACATCCTTGTTGGTCAAATTAACCTCTCTCTCTCGTTGTACGTTCAACTGATCGACGATGACCTCGCGGGCCCACAGAGAGAGTCACATCGCGGGCCCATGTGTTATGTGATATTTGAATACCCAATGCACAACTTTGATGTGGCACATGCTTCGCAAACCAGAAACGCACTACACCATGATGTGTAGCCCCCTCATTTCGAGCCGGTGGGAGGGGCTCATGTGTACGCACGTGCCCGAACTTTGATATGGAATCTCACTGTGATCCACACCCTAAAACACATGCCAAGATGAATCCACCTTTGGTCGAATGCCTCTCGTTGTCGGTGGAAACTGAAAACCTTTGTGGGTTAACGAATGGGCACGTCGCTGATAACCCCATGAGGGAGTGTCCGAGAGGACCAGCAATGCATGCATGTGGCCCGAACATGTATGTATGAAAAGGGTTATGTAATGCTTTAAATAACCAATTCATGACTTTGATGTGGCATATATGACTCACAAAATGGTCAATAATCCCACACGGAGGCTCACGACTCGTAGTGTACTGCCGACCTCCCCCCACACACACACACATCCCGCACCACCACCGCCACTCTGAGGCATGTCAAACTTTTTCTGCAGTGCACATGTGACGAAAGGAGTGTCGTGTTAAAATTTGAAAAAAAACAAAGACCATTCGATCATTTTTATACATTGATTGATTTCCTAGGGATTTAATGTGCAAAAATCAAATTTGAGCTACATGTGCACCAAAATGGATTGCACAATCATATGTGTGTCCCTGGGTGCATGTTTCCCCATGCAAGAGATTTCAAAACATTGAGAATATTCATGTTTAAAATTTAGTCAATCCAAAACTTAGTTGAAATTCATGGAATTTATCGCGAATCCATGAAATCCAAAATATAGACTGTGATATTGTATTTTTTCGTCGAATATGAGACAAGTTTTGATATAATCTTCTTACAAACAGGAGATTGTTAATAAGCTACCAATATCTCATACGAATTATTTATTCGGACCGTGTGCGTTAGACCGTGCCATGCTTCAGTTAAGGAGTAAAGCGGCAGAATGAATCATCAAAAAACAAAAAAATATACGTGTTGCCACGCGCCAAGTGTGCCATGTGAGCAGGCGTGAGTTGACGGGACGCATGCGAGTTGTCCGCCGTGCAGGCAGACCGGGACGCGTGTGTGCAGGTGTGTGAATTGACGGGATGCGTTTTCTCTATGCAGTGTCACCGAGAGGCGTGCGAATAGCTGTGTGAAATGATGGTAGGAATGCCAGAAGTCCGCCGTGCAGGCTCACTGGGAGGCGGGACAGTCTTTGACCCCTGCCCGCCTCGCTCGCACTGGTCCGTATTAATGGCGCGCCCGAGCCGCCAGCCATAATAGGTGGCCGCACCCCCGGTCCACAGTGGTCACCAATGTCTGGACTCTGGAGTGTACGAGGATGCTGCCAAAGCTCACCATCGGAGGGAGTGGCGACGCTGAGGCTGGTGAAGCACCCGCGCAACATGTGAAGCTGGACACAGAGGTTGCCGCCGCCACAGACGAGGTGTCGCGCGGGCAGCAGCACGACCTTGACTTTGTCGGCGCCATCGTGCCCCCCCCCCCCAGCCGGAGCCGGAGGTCAACAGCAACTCCAGCAACGATTGTGACTCCGACGGAAAACCGGTTAGTCATCTATATACCCATTTGTGCGACAAACATATCATGTGTTTTCTCTGGTTACTCCCCTCTCTCTAATTTTTTGGAATACAAATCCTATGGTTATGTTCTCTCAGTCCATGAAATTAGAGTAATTAAGATCCGTTAGATGCATGTAGTGTATTGATTGTTTGAATGGTATCGGTATAGGGTTAGTGATTAATTGTTTGTTCTGTACAAATGATTTTTGCTAATAATCCGACTAGGGTTAGCATGTGTGCTAATAATTCGTAGCCAGATCTTGAGAATTTATTTTGAATGTCTTACATATATGTTTGTGCCTTTTTTCTTCCAGATCTTGAGAATTGATTTTGAATGTCCTACATGTATGTTTCTGCCAATTTTTTCTTTCAGACTGGTACGTACACAGATGAGGCTCCGGACAGCGCCGCCGCCGGATGCCGATCTTGGACCCGACAGCGCGGCCAGAAGCGACCATGCCCCCTGGACCCGAGGAACCAGTAGAATCTCCGGCGGACCGCATCAGCGATCTCCCGGATGCCATCCTTGGGGATATTGAAGGAAATATGCCCTAGAGGCAATAATAAAGTTATTATTTATTTCCTTATATCATGATAAATGTTTATTATTCATGCTAGAATTGTATTAACCGGAAACATAATACATGTGTGAATACATAGACAAACAGATAGTCACTAGTATGCCTCTACTAGACTAGCTCATTAATCGAAGATGGTTATGTTTCCTAACCATAGACATGTGTTGTCATTTGATTAATGGGATCACATCATTAGGAGAATGATGTGATTGACATGACCCATTCCGTTAGCTTAGCACTTGGTCGCTTAGTATATTGCTATTGCTTTCTTCGTGACCTATACATGTTCCTCGTAACTATGAGATTATGCAACTCCTGTTTACGGAGGAACACTTTGGTACTACCAAACGTCACAACGAATCGGGTGATTATAAAGGAGTACTACAGGTGTCTCCAAAGGTACTTGTTGGGTTGGCGATTTCGAGATTAGGTTTTGTCACTCCGATTGTCGGAGAGGTATCTCTGGGCCTTCTCGGTAATACACATCACATAAGCCTTGCAAGCATTACAACTAATGAGTTAGTTGTGAGATGATGTATTACGGAATGAGTAAAGAGACTTACCGGTAACGAGATTGAACTAGGTATTGGATACCGACGATCGAATCTCGGGTAAGTAACATACCGATGACAAAGGAACAACGATATCGTTATGCGGTTTGACCGATAAAGATCTTCGAGAATATGTAGGAACCAATATGGGCATCTAGGTTCCGCTATTGGTTATTGACCGAGAATGGTTCTAGGTCATGTCTACATAGTTCTCGAACCCGTAGGGTCCGCACGCTAACGCTTCGATGACAGTTCATTATGAGTTTATAAGTATTGATGTACCGAAGGTTGTTCGAGTCCGGATGTGATCACGGACATGACGAGGAGTCTCAAATGGTCGAGACATAAAGATTGATATATTGGAAGCCTATATTTGGACTTGAAAGGTTCGGATGAAAACAGGAAGTTATGGAACACCGGGGTTACCGGAACCCCGGGGTCAATGGGCCTTGATGGGCCATAGGGAGAAGAGGAAGGGCCGCAGGGCAGGCCGCGCCCCCCCCCTCTAGTCCGAATAGGACAGGAGAGGGGGGCGCCTCTTCCTCTTCCCCTCCCCAATCCTATTCCAACTAGGAAGGGGGAGTCCTACTCGGTGGGAGTAGGACTCCTCCAGCGCGCCTTGGGCTGGCCGCACTTCTTGCTCCTTTATATCACGGGGCAGGGGGCACCCAGGCAACACACAAGTTGATCTACGGATTGTTCCTTAGCCGTGTGCGGTGCCCCCTCCACCATATTCCACTTCGGTCATATCGTCATGAGCTTAGGCGAAGCCCTGCGCCGTGAAGTCATATCGTCATGAGCTTAGGCGAAGCCCTGCGTCGGTGGAGCATCATCATCGCCACCACGCCGTCATGTCGACGGAACTCATCCCCGACGCTTTGCTGGATCGAGCCCGGGATCGCCATCGAGCTGAACGTGTGCAGAACTCGGAGGTGCCGTCGCTCGGTACTTGGATCGGTCGGATCGTGAAGACGCACGACTACATCAACCGCGTTGTTATAACGCCCGCCACGGTCTCACGAGGGTACGTGGACATACACTCTCCCTCTCGTTGCTATGCCATCACCATGGTCTTGCGTGTGCGTAGGAAATTTTTGAAATTACTACGTTACCCAACAAATGGCATCCGAGCCTGGTTTTATGCGTTGATGTCATATGCACGAGTAGAACACAAGTGAGTTGTGGGCGATATAAGTCATACTGCTTACCAGCATGTCATACTTTGGTTCGGCGGTATTGTGAGATGAAGCGGCCCGGACCGACATTACGCCAGACGCTTACGCGAGACTGGTTTCACCGCCGAGCACTCGTTGCTTAAAGGTGACCGGCGGGTGTCTGTTTCTCTCACTTTAGTTGAACTGAGTGTGGCTACGCCCGGTCCTTGCGAAGGTTAAAACAGCACCAACTTGACAAACTATCGCTGTGGTTTTGATGCGTAGGTAAGAACGGTTCTTGCTCAGCCCGTAGCAGCCACGTAAAACTTGCAACAACAAAGTAGAGGACGCCTAACTTGTTTTTGCAGGGCATGTTGTGATGTGATATGGTCAAGATGTGATGCTATATTTTATTGTATGAGATGATCATGTTTTGTAACCGAAGTTATCGCAAATGGCAGGAGCCATATGGTTGTCGCTTTATTGTATGAAATGCAAACGCCATGTAATTGCTTTACTTTATCATTAAGCGAGAGCGATAGTCGAGAAGCAATAGTTGGCGAGACGACAACGATGCTACGATAGAGATCAAGGTGTCGCTACCGGTGACGATGGTGATCATGACGGTGCTTGGAGATGGAGATCACAAGCACAAGATGATGATGACCATATCATATCACTTATATTGATTGCATGTGATGTTTATCCTTTATGCATCTTATCTTGCTTTGATTGACGGTAGCATTTTAAGATGATCTCTCACTAAAATTATCAAGAAGTGTTCTCCCGAGTATGCACCATTGCGAAAGTTCTTCGTGGCCGAGACACCACGTGATGATCGGGTGTGATAGGCTCTACGTTCAAATACAACGGGTGCAAAACAGTTGCGCACGTGGAATACTCAGGTTAAACTTGACGAGCTTAGCATATAACAGATATGGCCTCGGAGCACGGAGACCGAAAGGTCGAGCGTGAATCATATAGTAGATATGATCAACATAGTGATGTTCACCATTGAAACTACTCCATCTCACGTGATGATCGGACATGGTTTAGTTGATTTGGATCACGTAATCACTTAGATGACTAGAGAGATGTCTGTCTAAGTGGGAGTTTTTGATATGATTAATTAAACTTTAATTTATCATGAACTTAGTCCTGGTAGTATTTTGCAAATTATGTTGTAGATCAATAGCTCGCGTTGTTGCTTCCCTATGTTTTTGTATGTGTTCCTAGAGAAAATTGTATTGAAAAATGTTAGTAGCAATGATGCGGATTGGATCCGTGATCTGAGGTTTATCCTCATTACTGCACAGAAGAATTATGTCCTTAATGCACCGCTAGGTGACAGACCTATTGCAGGAGCAGATATAGACGTTATGAACGTTTGACTAGCTCAATATGATGACTACTTGATAGTTTAGTGCACCATGCTTAACAGCTTAGAATCGGGACTTCAAAGACGTTTTGAACGTCATGGACCATATGAGATGTTCCAGGAATTGAAGTTAATATTTCAAGCAAATACCCGAGTTGAGAGATATGAAGTCTCCAACAAGTTCTATAGCTAAAAGATGGAGGAGAATCGCTCAACTAGTGAGCATGTGCTCAGATTGTGCAGGTACTTCAATCGCTTGAATCAAGTGGGAGTTAATCTTCCGAGATAAGATAGTGATTGACAGAATTCTCTAGTAACCATCACCAAGTTAGTAGAACTTGTGATGAACTATAATATGCAAGGGATGACAAAAGTAATTCCCAAGCTCTTCGTGATGCTGAAATCAACGAAGGTAGAAATCAAGAAAAGAGCATCAAGTGTTGATGATTGACAAGACCACTAGTTTCAAGGAAAAGGGCAAAGGGAAGAAGGGGAACTTCAAGAAGAACGGCAAGCAAGTTGCTGTGCGAGTGAAGAAGCCCGAGTCTGGACCTAAGCCTGAGACTAAGTGCTTTTGCTGCAATGGAACTGGTCACTGGAAACGGAACTACCCCAAGTATTTGGCGGATAAGAAGGATGGCAAAGTGAACAAGAGTATATTTGATATACAGGTTATTGATGTGTGCCTTACTAGTGTTTATAGTAGCCCCTGAGTATTTGATACTGGTTCGGTTGCTGAGAATAGTAACACGAAACAGGAGTTACAGAATAAACAGAGACTAGTTGAAGGGGAAGTGACGATGAGTGTTGGAAGTAGTTCCAAGATTGATATGATCATCATCGCACACTCCCTATACTTTCGGGATTAGTGTTAAACCTAAATAAATGTTATTTGGTGTTTGCGTTGAGCATGAATATGATTTGATCATGTTTATTGCAAAACGGTTATTCATTTTAAGTCAAAGAATAATTGTTGTTCTGTTTAAATGAATAAAACCTTCGATGGTCATACACCCAATGAAAATAGTTTTCAAAACGGTTATTCATTTAAAGTCAAAGAATAATTGTTGTTCTGTTTAAATGAATAAAACCTTCAATGGTCATACACCCAATAAAAATAGTTTGTTGGATCTCGATCGTAGTGATACACATATTCATAATATTGAAACCAAAAGATGCAAAGTTAATAATGATAGTGCAACTTATTTGTGGCACTGCCGTTTAGGTCATATTGGTGTAAAGCGCATGAAGAAACTCCATGCTGATGGACTTTTGGAATCACTTGATTATGAATCATTTGATGATTGCGAACCGTGCCTTTTGGGCAAG
The DNA here is from genome assembly GCA_021605205.1 of Aegilops longissima. NCBI lineage: Eukaryota > Viridiplantae > Streptophyta > Magnoliopsida > Poales > Poaceae > Aegilops > Aegilops longissima. Next base: position 134,175,658 of record CM038679.1, read on the forward strand.
ATGACTAAAAACTCCGTTCTCCGGAACAATGGAGCGAGCAACAAATTTGTTGGAAATCATACATACTGATGTATGTGGTCCGATGAATATTAAGGCTCGCAACAAGTATCATTATTTTCTGACCTTCACATATGATTTGAGCAGATATGGGTATATCTACTTGATGAAACACAGTCTGAAACATTTGAAAAGTTCAAAGAATTACAGAGTGAAGTGAAGAATCATCGTAACAAGAAAATATAAGTTTCTACGATATGATCGCAGAGGAAAAATATTTGAGTTGTGAGTTTGGCCTTCAATTAAAACAATGTGAAATAGTTTCACTACTCACGCCACCTGGAACACCACAGCATAATGGTGTGTCCGAACGGCGTAACCGCACTTTATTGGATATGGTGCGATCTATGATGTCTCTTATTAATTTACCATTACCGTTTTTGGGGTTATGCATTAGAGACAGTTGCATTCACATTAAATAGGGCACCATCTAAATCCGTTGAGACGACACTATATGAACTGTGGTTTAGCAAGAAACCCAAGTTGTCGTTTCTTAAAGTTTGGAGTTGTGATGCTTATGTGAAAAAGTTTTCACCTGATAAGCTCGAACCCAAATCTGAGAAGTGCGTCTTCATAAAATACCCAAAGGTAACTATTGGGTACACCTTCTATCACAAATCCGAAGGCAAGTTATTCGTTGCTAAGATGGATCCTTTCTAGAAAAGAAGTTTCTCTCGAAAGAAGTGAGTGGGAGGAAAGTAGAACTTGATGAGGTAATTATACCTTCTCCCTTATTGGAAAGTAGTTCATCACAGAAATCAGTTCCAGTGATTCCTACACCAATTAAGTGAGGAAGTTAATGATGATGATCATGAAACTTCAGATCAAGTTGCTACCAAACCTCGTAGGTCTTCCAGAGTAAAATCCGCACCAGAGTGGTACGGTAATCGTGTTCGGAAGTCATGTTACTAGACCATGATGAACCTACGAACTATGAGGAAGCGATGATGAGCCCAGATTCGCGAAATGGCTTGAGGCCATGAAATCTGAGATGGGATCCATGTATGAGAACAAAGTATGGACTTTGATGGAGTTGCCCGATGATCGGCAAGCCATATTATATAAATGGATCTTCAAGAGGAAGACAGATGCTGATAGTAGTGTTACTATCTACAAAGCTCGACTTGTCGCAAAAGGTTTTCGACAAGTTCAAGGTGTTGACTACAATGAGATTTTCTCAATCTGTAGCGATTCTTAAGTCTGTTCGAATCATGTTAGCAATTGCCACATTTTATGAAATCGGCAAATGGATGTCAAAACTACATTCTTTAATGGATTTATTAAAGAAGAGTTGTATATGATGCAACCGAAGTTTTTGTCAATCCTAAAGGAGCTAACAAAATGTGCAAGCTCCAATGATCCATCAATGGACTGGTGCAAGCATCTCGAGTTGGAATATACGCTTTGATGTGTTGATCAAAGCATATGATTTTATATGAGACTTTTGAAAGGCCTGTATTTACAAGAAAGTGAGTGGGAGCACTACAGCCTTTACGATAAGTATATGTGATTGACATATTGTTGATCGGAAATAATGTAGAATTATTCGCAAAGCATAAAGGAGTGTTTGAAAGGAGTTTTTCAAAGAAAGACCTCGTTGAAGCTGCTTACATATTGAGCATCAAGATCTATAGAGATAGATCAAGACGCTTGATAAGTTTTTCAATGAATACATACCTTGACAAGATTTTGAAGTAGTTCAAAATGGAAGCAGTCAAAGAAAGAGTTCTTGCCTGTGTTACAAAGGTGTGAGATTGAGTAAGACTCAAAACCCGACCACGGCAGAAGATAGAAAGAGAATGAAAGTCATTCCCTATGCATCAGCCATAGGTTCTATAAAGTATGTCATGTTGTGTACTGATCTATTGCATACCCTACCACTAAGCTTGGCAAGGAGTGCAATAGTGATCTAGGAGTAGATCAATGGACAGCGGTCAAAATTATCCTTAGTGGAATAAGGATATGTTTCTCGATTATGGAAGTGGAAAAGGTTCGTCGTAAAGGGTTACGTCGATGCAAGTTTTAACACTAATCTAGATGACTCTGAGTCTCAATCTGGATACATATTGAAAGTGGGAGCAATTAGCTAAAGTAGCTCCGTGCGAGCATTGTAGACATAGAAATTTGCAAAATACTTACGGCTCTGAATGTGACAGACCGTTGACTAAAATTATCTCACAAGCAAAACATGATCACACCTTAGTACTCTTTGGGTGTTAATCACATAGCGATGTGAACTAGATTATTGACTCTAGTAAACCCTTTGGGTGTTGATCACATGTCGATGTGAACTATGGGTGTTAACCACATATAGATGTGAACTATTGATGTTAAATCACATGGCGATGTGAACTAGATTATTGACTCTAGTGCAAGTGGGAGACTGAAGGAAATATGCCCTAGAGGCAATAATAAAGTTATTATTTATTTCCTTATATCATGATAAATGTTTATTATTCATGCTAGAATTGTATTAACCGGAAACATAATACATGTGTGAATACATAGACAAACAGATAGTCACTAGTATGCCTCTACTAGACTAGCTCATTAATCGAAGATGGTTATGTTTCCTAACCATAGACATGTGTTGTCATTTGATTAATGGGATCACATCATTAGGAAAATGATGTGATTGACATGACCCATTCCGTTAGCTTAGCACTTGATCGCTTAGTATATTGCTATTGCTTTCTTCATGACCTATACATGTTCCTGTAACTATGAGATTATGCAACTCCGTTTACGGAGGAACACTTTGGGCACTACCAAACGTCCACAACAGAATCGGGTGATTATAAAGGAGTACTACAGTGTCTCCAAAGGTACTTGTTGGGTTGGCGATTTGAGATTAGGTTTTGTCACTCCGATTGTCGGAGAGGTATCTCTGGGCCTTCTCGGTAATACACATCACATAAGCCTTGCAAGCATTACAACTAATGAGTTAGTTGTGAGATGATGTATTACGGAACGAGTAAAGAGACTTACCGTAACGAGATTGAACTAGGTATTGGATACCGACGATCGAATCTCGGGTAAGTAACATACCGATGACAAAAGGAACAACGATATCGTTATGCGGTTTGACCGATAAAGATCTTCAGAGAATATGTAGGAACCAATATGGGCATCCAGGTTCCGCTATTGGTTATTGACCGAGAATGGTTCTAGGTCATGTCTACATAGTTCTCGAACCCGTAGGATCCGCACGCTTAACGCTTCGATGACAGTTCATTATGAGTTTATAAGTATTGATGTACGAAGGTTGTTCGAGTCCGGATGTGATCACGGACATGACGAGGAGTCTCGAAATGGTCGAGACATAAAGATTGATATATTGGAAGCCTATATTTGGACTTGGAAAGGTTCGGATGAAAACAGGAAGTTCTGCGGAACTTTGGGGTTACGGAACCCCGGGGTCAATGGGCCTTGATGGGCCATAGGGAGAAGAGGAAGGGCGGCCAGGGCAGGCGCGCCCCCTGCCCCTCTAGTCCGAATAGGACAAGGAGAGAGGCGGCCTTCCTCCCTCTTCCCCTCCCCAATCCTATTCCAACTAGGAAGGGGGGAGTCCTACTCCGGTGGGAGTAGGACTCCTCCAGCGCGCGCCTTGGGCTGGCCGCACCCTTGCTCCTTTATATACGGGGCGGGGGCACCCTGCAACACACAAGTTGATCTACGGATTGTTCCTTAGCCGTGTGTGGTGCCCCCTCCACCATATTCCACTTCGGTCATATCGTCATGAGCTTAGGCGAAGCCTGCGCCGGTGAAGTCATATCGTCGCGGAGCTTAGGCGAAGCCCTGCGTCGGTGGAGCATCATCATCGTCACCACGCCGTCGTGCTGACGGAACTCATCCCCGACGCTTTGCTGGATCAGAGCCCGGGGATCGTCATCGAGCTGAACGTGTGCAGAACTCGGAGGTGTCGTACGTTCGGTACATGGATCGGTCGGATCGTGAAGACGTACGACTACATCAACCGCGTTGTTATAACGCTTCTGCTTACGGTCTACGAGGGTACGTGGACATACACTCTCCCCTCTCGTTGCTATGCCATCACCATGGTCTTGCGTGTGCGTAGGAAATTTTTTGAAATTACTACGTTACCCAACAGATATCATCTCCCTTCTCCCCACCAAGGATGGCTGCCACACACAAGTCCTAACATCTCGGTGGTGCACTCAGTGGTGCGCCGCGCCTCTTAATCTCGAATGTCGTCAGCTATCTGTCGATGATGATTCTGAACTCCTCGGAGCCATCATCACTTCCCACCAGGCCTCAGTTCAATGCATATGCATCCCAGCATGCTACCTGCTAGACATACCCTGCATGGTGGCCGCCTGGCTGACATCCCGTCAATTTGAAAAACTCCAGTAGCTTGAGTTCTACCATTACTACAGCGATAGGTTACCACCAATCGCTGCATCTGTGCCCTCACCACCGATGCCCATCTCATGGTTTTCCTCCTCTCCACACCGCCACCTTGACCCAGTGCCATCTAGCAGACAATCTGGTACAAATGCTTCGACTCCCACTTCTGAAAAAACTTGCGTTTGTGTTGGTTGATCCGTTGGTGGCCTCACTGCACAGCATCATCCACTCCAGCTGCCTTGCCCTGAAGTGTTTGGTGCTTGTTTTGGAAATGGATTCCATATCCCTTGTCTCAAAATAAAGTCGCCTCACCTTGTAAGCATTGGAATTTGTTTTGAAGGATAGGAGCTCATCATTGAAGATGCCCCTTCACTTCAAAGGTTGCTCTGTGATTCGTGTTAGAAACCTTCGCAAATAACTGTGGTCTCCACGCCTAAACTAGAGACTTTGGGTGAAATTCGTGATCCGTTTAAAGGTTACAAGATGGTGGTTGGCTCCACATTTATTCAGGTACTATATATTATCCATGTACACTTTTGTAATCTGCATTTTCATTTGTGCGCATAAGTTAGATATCATCTTGGAGTACACTTTCGGTGCTAATATTATGTTATATGTTGAATGAAGAGCTTGTCCATGGATGGCCTATCAGGGATGCTGGATTCTGTCAAGACCTTATATATTCATATAGGGTGTCTTGATCTGAACACAACTATTGGCTTGTTGTGATGCTTTCCATGTCTTGAGAATTTGTATATAGAGGTGATGATTTCACACGCATTGAAAGCCCATATATAATTGATACGTCTCCAACGTATCTATAATTTTTTATTGCTCCATGCTACTTTATCTACTGTTTTAGGCTTTATTGGGCTTTATTTTCCACTTTTATATTATTTTTGGGACTAACCTATTAACCTGAGGCCCAGCCCAGAATTGCTGTTTTTTTTTCCTATTTCAGTGTTTCGAAGAAACGGAATATCAAACGGAGTCCAAACGGAATGAAACCTTCGGGAACGTGATCCAGAGAACTTGGAGTGCAAGTCAAGAAGCAACCGGAGCCTCCACGAGATAGGAGGGTGCCCCCCCCCCTATAGGGCACGCCCCCCTGTCTCGTGGGCCCCTCGGGAGGCCACCGACGTACTTCTTCTTCCTATATATACCTACGCACCCCGAAAACATCCAGGGGCACCACGAAACACAATTTCCACCACCGTAACCTTCTGTATCCGTGAGATCCCATCTTGGAGCCTTCGTCGGCACTCTGCCGAAGGGGGAATCAATCACGGAGGGCCTCTACATCAACATATTTGCCCCTCCGATGAGTTGTGAGTAGTTTACCACAGACCTACGGGTCCATAGTTATTAGCTAGATGGCTTCTTCTCTCTTTTTGGATCTCAATACAATGTTCTCCCCCTCTCTTGTGGAGATCTATTCGATGTAATCTCTTTTTGTGGTGTGTTTGTCGAGATCCGATGAATTGTGGGTTTATGATCAAGTTTATCTATGAATAATATTTGAATCTTCTCTGAATTCTTTTATGTATGATTAAGTTATCTTTGCAAGTCTCTTCGAATTATCAGTTTGGTTTGGCCTACTAGATTGGTTCTTCTTGCCATGGGAGAAGTGCTTAGCTTTGGGTTCAATCTTGCGGTGTCCTTACCCAGTGACAGAAAGGATTGCAAGGCATGTATTGTATTGTTGCCATCGAGGATAACAAGATGGGGTTTATATCATATTGCATGAGTTTATCCCTCTACATCATGTCATCTTGCTTAATGCGTTACTCTGTTCTTATGAATTTAATACTCTAGATGCATCTTTGGATAGCGGTCGATGTGTGGAGTAATAGTAGTAGACGCAGCAGGAGTCGGTCTACTTGTTATGGACGTGATGCCTATATACATGATCATGCCTAGATAATCTCATAACTATGTGCTTTTCTATCAATTGCTCGACAGTAATTTGTTCACCCACCGTAATACTTATGCTATCTTGAGAGAAGCCACTAGTGAAACCTATGGCCCCTAGTCTATCTCTTATCATATTTACTTCCAATCTACTTTTATTTGCATCTTTACTTTTTGCATCTATATTATAAAATACCAAAAATATATTTATCTTATCATACTATCTTTATTAGATCTCACTTTCGCAAGTGGCCGTGAAGGGATTGACAACCCCTTTACTGCGTTGGTTGTGAGTTCTCAGTTTGTTTGTGTAGGTGCGTGGGACTTTTGAGGAGCCTCCTACTGGATTGATACCTTGGTTCTCAAAACTGAGGGAAATACTTACGCTACACTTTGCTGCATCACCCTCTCCTCTTCGAGGAAAACCAACGCAAGCTCAAGACGTAGCAAGAAGGATTTCTGGCGTCGTTGTCGGGGAGGTCTTCGCTCAAGTCAACACATACCAAGTACCCATCACAAACCTATCTCCCTCGCATTTACATTATTTTCCATTTGCCTCTCGTTTTCCTCTCCCCCACTTCACCCTTGCCGTTTTATTTTCCCTCTCTTTCCCAGTCTCCTCCTCTCTTTTTGCTTGCCGTTTTTCTGTTTGCTTGTGTGTTGGATTACTTGTTGCCATGGCGCAAGATAATACCAAATTGTGTGACTTCTCGAATACGAATAATAATGATTTCCTTAGTACTCCGATTGCTCCTCTTAATAATGATGAGTCTTGTGAAATCAATTCCGCTTTGCTGAATCTTGTTATGAAAGATCAATTCACCGGCCTTCCTAGCGAAGATGCCGCTACTCATCTAAACAACTTTGTTGATTTGTGTGATATGCAAAATAATAAAGATACGGATAACAATGTTGTCAAACTAAAGTTATTTCCGTTTTCACTTAGAGATCGTGCTAAAGTTTGGTTTTCATCTTTGCCTAAAATTAGTATTGATTCTTGGAACAAGTGCAAAGATGCTTTTATCTCTAAGTATTTTCCTCCCGCTAAGATCATCACTCTTAGGAACGATATTATGAATTTTAAACAACTTGATCATGAGCATGTTTCCCAATCTTGGGAAAGAATGAAATTGATGCTTCGCAATTGCCCTACTCATGGTTTGAACTTATGGATGATCATACAAAATTTTTATCCCGGTTTGAACTTTGCTTCTAGAAATCTCTTAGATTCGGCCGAGGGAGGCACCTTTATGGAAATCACGTTAGGAGATGATACAAAATTACTTGATAATATTATGGCTAATTATTCTCAATGGCACACCGAAAGATCTTCTTGTAAAAAAGTGCATGCTATAGAAGAAATCATGGTTTTGAGTGGAAAGATGGATGAACTTATGCTACTAAAAATACACCTCTTGATCCCAATGATATGCCTTTGTCTTCCTTGATTGAGAATAATAATGAATCTATGGATGTGAATTTTGTTGGTTGATGCATAACTGGTTGATGCATAAAATTAGCTCTGCATAACTGGTTGATGCATGATACAGACGAACACTACTTTGATGTCAGGCAAGCGCAGGATAGGAGGATGGAATATATATATACAAAAAAAGACAACATTGCATATTGAAAGCACAAGTGCTCCCTAGGTGGTTTTGGTAATTAATGACAACATATCTCTTGTTGGACTAACACTTTTATCTAGTATGTTTCAGATAAGTTCAACAATGGAGTGGCATGGACTAAAGGATGTGGGAACTTGTAGCGACCGGACCCGAATGGATCAAGTCTCTGTGCTCAGGTGTCATCCCTGGATCAGTAATGCTGACACCACACAGTACTTCGAAGGATTTATAGTAGAGTAGCAATCACACACTTATTACAACGTTGTCCACAAGAGAACTTATTACAATAATATGGCTTAAGGCCATCTAATAATAACAGCGGAAGGCTTGGAAGAAAAGTGAGTCCATCAACTCCATCGGCATCACTGAGTATAGAACCACGACCTAACACCTTACTGTCGTTCGAAAAGTCTCGCAACATGAAAGTTGCAGCCGAAAATGGGTCAAGACATGGAATATGCTGGCAAAGCAACACATAGAGAGTAATGAAGGAAATAAGCCTATACTACATGCATATATGGCTGGTGGTAAAGCTCTATGGTTACAATTTTGCATAAAGCTAGTTTTTCCCTAGAACAAAGGAATAATTTTATTTAACTATCATGGTGGTTGTTAAACATTGAGAATGGTTGACAGCATCCTCAATCCCAATTAAAAGTACTCATTAGATCCCAATAACATTTATTAGAAGTAACATGTGGGGATTCACATGATATTCAAGTACTAGATACTCAAAACATCCATAACTGGGGACACGGCTAATCATGATTAGTTTATACACTCTGCAGAGGTTTGCGCACTTTTCCCCACAAGACTCGATCGCCTCCGTTTGGTTCTCGCACTAGGATGACCGAGACACAATCTTTCAGAAGCGCTAGCACCTTACATGTGGGTAGACCGTACCAACCTACATCCCCTACATCAGCTAGCCTACCCGTAAGAGTTCGCACAACTTACTCAACTATGCCAGAGCCCATATTGGCTTGTGGCTGCACACGGAAGTTTCTAGTTTAAATAATCTCATGATCCCTTAGAGCATGGGTGGCGGTCCAAAGAAATACAGGCAAGTCCTGATAGAAACCAGGTGCCTCAATCCACCCAGATGTGTGTTTAGGTTGCCACCTTAGATAAACCATTAATTAACAATCTCACATCTGTCATGGATATTCACTCACCCAATCCAGGTCTACTAGCATAGCATGGCATAAAAAGCAAACGTAGAAGTAACTCCCAAGGTTTCATAAGTAAAACAGGTAATAGGTACTACCTCAATCTACTTCCCATCCCACAATTTAAGTTGATCCTAAACATGCAAGTGTTTGAGGATTGATCTAATGCATAAAACTGGGTAGTAGAAAAGGTATGATCAAGTGTTACTTGCCTTGCTGATGATCCGCGAGACCTAGGGTTTCGAAGTAACAAGCGGCGCACTCCGGGTGATCTAACGCAGACAAACAACAAGCATACAATAAGTACTCATCTAATGCACAGGGAAATCTCAAATAAAAGATCTAACCAGAGAGCTCAACTTAAGAACCCTGGTTGCAAAAGAATCGAATCAAACAAAACCTCGAAAGTCGAAAGTCGAGAGAGATCGATTCGGTTTTAGCAATTTGAAACTAGGTCAAATTTTTACAGTAGCAAAACTTTGTTTAAGTAGGTTAGTCGGAACGGCGGTTTCGAAACGAAACTCCAGGTGCTTGAATCACCTGATTCCGATAAACGAGCGAGAAAATAAACAGATTTGAAAATTGAATCGGAAATCGAATTCGGAAAATAACGGATTAAATCCGATTAAAAGAAAAACGACAAACGGTTAACCGAACGGACATTCGTTAACAGAAACAATCCGATGAACACGTTCATTAAAACGAACGAGTCCGTGAACGTTCACTAAATAATAAAACCGAAAAAAATAAACCAATCTAGGGTTTTTTTTTTAAACCGAACAACGCGAGAAAAACCGGATCGGGTTTTGAAACAAAACCGAACGGGGCGGCGAGGTGGCTACCTCCATGAAGTCACCGCGGGCTCCGGACTCGGTGGGCGTGGCGGGTCCGGCGGGTCGGCGGGTGGCGGGTGGCGACGTCCGCGGCGGCGGCGGCCTTCGGCGGGGGCGGCGGCTCGGGTTAGAGCGGAAGGCGGGCAGGATGAGGAGAGAGGGGGCGGCGGGGTTATAAAGGGGGGCTCCGGTGCCTTGGGGAGGGGGGCACGGCGGGCGGTGGCGAGCCGAGCCGGTCTCGGCCAGCGGCGGCAAGCGAAGGACTCCTCCAGCAGGGAGCGCGAGGGTAGGGGCGGCTGGGCCGGGCGGCTCGGTTGGGCAGTGGGCCCTTGGCCCGAGGGCGCAGCGTTTTTTTTAAACAAAACTAAACGAATTTAAAATAAAACCAAACGAACTCCAAATTAAATAAAATTTATTTTCCCCGACTCCTAAAAATGAGTCGAACAAAATGAACTTTAAAACGGGGCAAAATGCATATTTTTAAAAATACTCATTTTTTTCCTAAAGCAAATAAACTTTCGAAAACCAAAATTTGATTTATTTATTAAATCTTCATTTTTCCGAAATGTTGGGAAAGTCATATTATTCCCTCTCTTAATTATTTTATCGGAAAACTTTTGAAGATAAATAAATAAATCCAAATGATCCTATTTTCAAAATTTGAGAAATCCCAAATATGAAAATAATGAAATCTCCAACTCTCTCCGAGGGTCCTTGAGTTGCGTGAAATTTTCTAGGATCGGAAAAATGCGAGAAAATATGATATGCATGATGACCTAATGTATAACATTCCAAATTGAAAATTTGGGATGTTACAAACCTACCCCCTTAAGATGAATCTCGCCCTCGAGATTCGGGTTGGCTAGAAAATAGGTGAGGTGGTCCTTGAGCAAAACTTCCTCTATTTCCCGGTGGCTTCATCTTGATGTGGTGGCTCCTTTGGACCTTGCAAAACTTGATAACCTTGCTGCGAGTAACTCTCTTGGCATAGTCGAGAATCTTAACCGGTTTTTCCTCATATGTTAAGTCATCCTTCAACTGAATTGCTTCCAGTGCACTTGTGTCTCTTAACGGTATCTCTGCTATCTCGGGTGACATTTCTTGGTGAGAAACATGGAATACATCATGAACTCCCGACAGTCCTTCCGCAATTCCATCTTATAAGCAACTTCTCCCATGCGTTGCAAAATCTTATGTGGTCCAACGAAATGTGGTGCTAACTTTCCTTTAACTCCAAAACGCTTAACTCCTCGAAGCGGGGATACTCTAAGATATACTCTGTCTCCAACTTCATACTCAATCGCTGCGCTTTGAATCTGCATAGCTCTTACATTCGGACTGGGCTACCTTGAGCCTATCTCGAATCAGTTTAACCTTCTGCTCAGACTTCTTAATCAAATCTGGTCCAAACAATTGACGATCTCCAGTTTCGTCCCATGACAACGGTGTCCTGCATCTTCTTCCATCTGAGCCTCGAAGGTGCCATCTTCAAGCTGGTTTGGTAGCTGTTGTTATAAGAAAATTCTGCATACGGCAAATTATCATCCCAACTTGATCCATAATCTAGTGCACAAGCTCTCAAAGATATCCTCCAAAATCTGATTGACTCTCTCGGTCTGTCCATCGGTGCGTGGGTGGAAAGTCAGATCAATTCCAACCTAGTTCCCAATGTTTCGTGCAACTGGTTCCAAAATTTCGAGGTAAATTGGGTTCCTCTATCGATACGATACTCCTCGAACTCCGTGTAAACACACAATTCTGGTCATGTATATCTTTGCCAACTTAGCACTGCTATAGGTAGTCTTATTGGAATGAAATGAGCTACCTTCGTCAAGCGGTCGACTATAACCCAAATCGAGTCATATCTGAACGAGTCTTTGGCAAACCTGTGATGAAATCCATGCCTAGTTTATCCCATTTCCATTCGGTATCGGCAATGGTTGTAACAATCCTGCTGGCTTCGATGTTCGCCTTTACTCTCGACATACATCATAAACTGCTACATACTCCGCAATATCCTTCTTCATTCGGTCCACCGAAAGTATTCTTCAAATCCAAATACATCTTGGTATTTCCTGGGTGAATCGGATAGGGTGAATCATGAGCTTCTTGCAAAATCAACTTCCTGATCTCCGGGTTATTGGGCACATAAACACGGTCCTCAAACCATAGGGTATCGTGCTCATCCTCACGAAATCCATTAGCTTTTCCTTTGCTCATTTTCTCCTTTATAGAGGCAACTTCCTTATCGCCTTTTGGGCTTCTCGATTTTGTCCATCGATGTAGACTGAATCTCCAATGCTGCTACATAGCCTCTCGGAACTATTTCCAAACATAGCTCTCGAAGGTCCTCGGCTAACTCATTTGGTATTCCTCCCATCATTAGGGTATTGACGTGGCTCTTACGAATCAATGCGTCGCTACAACGTTAGCCTTTCGGGTGATAATGCAATCTCATATCATAATCCTTGATAAGCTCTAACCATCTCCTCTGCTCGAGATTTAATTCATACGTGTGAAGATGTACTTCAAACTCTTGTGATCCGTGTACACTTCACAATGATTTCCTATGAGAAAATGTCTCCATGTCTTCAATGCATGCACAACGGCTGCTAACTCCAAATCATGTGTGGCATAATTCAACTCGTGAGGCTTAAGTTGTCGTGAAGCATACTGAAACAACTCTTCCTTCCTGCATAAGCTTTGCTCCAAGTCCTCGACGTGAAGCGTCGCAATACACCTCATAATCCTTGGTCTGATCCAGCAATATTAACACTGGTGAGGTAACCAATCTTTTCTTCAACTCCTGAAAACTTGCCTCGCAGTCCTCAGTCCATATGAATTTGTTATCCTTCTTCAACAATTCTGTCATAGGCTTTGAAATCCTTGAGAAATTCTCAATGAATCTTTGGTAGTATCCTGCGAGTCCAAGGAAACTCCGAATCTCTCCAACTGTCGTTGGTGCTTCCCATTTGGTTACGGTTTCAACCTTTGTGGGGTCAACTGCTATTCCTTCTCCGGATATAACATGTCCAAGAAATCCAACTTCCTTTAGCCAAAACTCACATTTGCTGAACTTGGCATACAACTGGTGTTCCCTCAGTTTCTCCAAAACCAATCGCAAATGTTCCTTGTGTTCCTCTTCATTCTTCGAGAAAATCAAAATGTCATCAATGAACACCACGACGAACTTATCCAAAAACTCCATAAACACTTTGTTCATCAGGTTCATGAAATAGGCTGGTGTGTTAGTCAGTCCAAATGACATAATGGTATACTCATACAGTCCATATCTCATGGTAAACGCTGTCTTGGGTATGTCCTGCTCCCGAATCTTCAACTGATGGTACCCTGATCGTAAATCGATCTTGGAAAACACTTTAGCTCCTTGCAAACGATCAAACAGATAATTTATCATAGGTAGTGGGTACTTGTTCTTGATTGTTACTTCATTCAATCCACGATAATCAACAACCATTCTCAACGATCCATCCTTCTTTTCCACTAACAATACGGGTGATCCCCAAGGTGAAGAACTTGGGCGAATAAAACCTTTATCCAACAGTTCCTTAATCTGCTTCTTGATTTCCGCCAAATCTTGTGCGGGCATCCTGTATGGTCGCTTTGATATTGGGCCTGTTCCTGGCAACAGCTCGATCAAAAACTCAATGTCTCTATCCGGTGGCATTCCTGGCAACTCTTCCGGAAATACATCAGGAAAATCCTTCACCACTGGTACTTCTTCCTGCACAACTCCTGATAAGCAATTTACTTGCGCTCTCCTCGGCTCATGTTGAGATACATACTTGATCCTTCTTCCTTCTGGTGTGGTGAGCAAAATTGACTTTGTGGTGCAATCTATGTTCCCTCCATACTTCGATAACCAATCCATACCTAATATCACATCCAATCCTAGGGATTCCAGAACTATTAGGTCTGAGGGGAAAACATAGTGCCCAATCCTTAATGGCAGTCGATCACACCATTTACTAGCCATGTATTCTGCTCCGGGTGAGGTTACTAGCATGGGTGACCTAAGGGCTTGGGTCGGTAATTTGTACTTATCCACAAATCCCCTTGATATGTATGAATGCGATGCACCAGTATTGAAAAGAACAACTGCAGTAAATGACTTAACCAAAAACTTACCGATTACTGCATCGGGCTGATCTTCAACCTCCTCCACATCAATGTGGTTCACCCGTCCCCTGTTGAAAGGGTTGGGCTTCTTTCGAGCTTCCATTGCCATTTCCATTCGGCTTACGGACAGTCATTGGCGTAATGCCCAGTCTTGCGGCACTTAAAACAAGTGATGTGACTCAGGTCTACCTTGGATGGTGTTGACGGGGTGGTGCGATTCTGTCCATTGCTTCCTCCATTCCCATTCCCATTCTTAGTGCCATTATGGTTATGCGAATTACCTCCTCCATGGGTATGCTGAAACTGAATTCCAGATTTTGGGGTATAACGAGGCTTCTTTGGGCTCGAGTTATACTTCCCTGTCCATACTTCCGCTTGCAGTTCTCAATTCTTCTGCTGCTTTCCTTCAATCATGAGGGCTCGGTCTACCAACTCCCGGTAGTTGTTGAAACTTGCTACCATCAACGGCATCTTGAACTCATCATTCAGTCCTTCTAGAAACTTCTCACGCTTAGTCGCATCCGTAGCAACGTCATCCGGGGCATAACGTGCTAACTTACTCAAATCATCCACATCGCCAACAGATCCTTCCTCCTTGTCGTAAGTTGCGAAACTCACGCTTCTTCATGGCCATAGCTCCTGCTGAAACATGGGCGGTCGAAAAGCTTGCTGAAACTGATCCTAGGTGGCGGTGTCTCACGGGTAAGTGGCTGTAAAATTCTCCCACCATCTTTGTTGCGGGTCCTTCAAGCCTGGTGAGCAGCAAACTTCACTCTTTCTCCATCATGCATCCTGCAGTGGTCAACTCCTTCCTATCTTGCGGAGCCAATCATCTGCTACAATCGGCTCGGTGCTCTATCGAATACACCGCGGATTCAGCCTAAGGAAACGAGTCAAGTGATCCGCATGGTGGTGGTGGTGGTGGGTTGTTGTTGTTGTTCTTGTTGTTGCCTGGTTACGCACCAATGTTTGAATCAGGGTGTTCTGCTGCTGAATCAATTGGGTGATCTCTGGCGGGAAAATAAACCCGGGGTCGCGTCTCGGAGGCATCTGATGGGTTTAGAAAAGACGAGAAATCAAGAATAGAATGAGGTCTAAGGGGAATCACTACCCAAATGCTCATGAGCAAAAGCACACAAAATCACTTCATTCATTCAAACAAAGGGCTTACAATGATCTAACTATCGCAAAAGTGCGTGTACTATAATGTTTACATGGAGGTAATACTACTAATATGTGGGGGACTTCTACTAATTTGAACCGGTGGAAGACTCCATGATGTCTGCTCCAGCTTCGTCTTCAAAGGCGGGTTCACTTGGATCCGAATCGGTGTCGTCGATGTTGATGTAGTCGCTTGGACAACCGACATACTGGTCTTCATTCTTGAGCGCCAACTTCTTCTTGAGTTCTTCGATCTCGTACTTGAGATCGTTATTGTGCCTTGCTAGAGCTACGATCTCGTCCATGTAGTCCTTGCGTGTAGTCTTTAGCTCTTCTTCAAGTTCGATGATCCTTCCCTTTGCATTCTGCAACTCCAACATATCATTGCACATCTGGTTTTCCTGGCGTCGAATGTGCTGGTTTAACTCCTGGATGAAAGCTGCAATGGATCTATCCTTCTTGGTGCTGACTATGTCCCATTGGTCATCTCGGCGTCCACAAATCTGGTAGATAGTGTCCTTGAGGTCTTCTTGATAAACTTCTCCAATGCGTCCCATGGTGATGTGAGCTGCCATGCTCTTTCCCAGACTCCAAGTTGGTGCACTGAAAACACTATCTATAGGCTTGGTGATTGGGGCGAATGTCCTTCCTTGAACGTGAGCTTGAATCTTCCAGCGCTCCTCTTCAGGCAGAGTGGCGTTGAAAGTCCCGGTGAAGCTTGGTAATCCAATGTTCAGGTACTTGGTGACTTCCTTCAAGTGAAATCCAAAAGGTGTGCCTTCATCTGGTTGGGTGTACTTGATCTTCGCGTCCTTCATCCTAAAGAGTGTAAAAGATGAGGAGTTAGAAAATGGGAAGAGAGTAGTGATCTATGGCTTTAACTTAGTGGTCATGTCCTACAGTCAGCGTGTGCTCGATACCATCTCAGAGCGACGGACCGAATGGATCAAGTCTCGTGCTCGGTGTCATCCCTGGATCAAGAATCTTGACACCACACAAGACTTCAAGGATTTATAGCGAGTAGCAATCACACACTTATTACAACGTTGTCCACAAGAGAAGTTATTACAATAATATGGCTTAAGGCCATCTAATAATAACAGCGGAAGGCTTGGAATAAAAGTGAGTCCATCAACTCCATCGGCATCACTGAGTATAGAACCACGACCTAACACCTTACTGTCGTTCGAAAAGTCTCGCAACATGAAAGTTGCAGCCCAAAACGGGTCAGCACATGGAATATGCTGGCAAAGCAACACATAGAGAGTAATGAAGGAAATAAGCCTATACTACATGCATATATGGCTGGTGGTAAAGCTCTATGGTTACAATTTTGCATAAAGCTAGTTTTTCCCTAGAACAAAGGAATAATTTTATTTAACTATCATGGTGGTTGTTAAACATTGAGAATGGTTGACAGCATCCTCAATCCCAATTAAAAGTACTCATTAGATCCCAATAACATTTATTATAAGTAACATGTTGGGATTCACATGATATTCAAGTACTAAATACTCAAAACGTCCATAACCGGGGACACGGCTAATCATGATTAGTTTATACACTCTGCAGAGGTTTATGACTTTTCCCCACAAGACTCGATCGCCTCCGCTTGGTTCTCGACTACATGGTGTTTGAGAAACGGATGACCGAGACACAATCTTTCAGAAGCGCTAGCACCTTACATGTGGGTAGACCGTACCAACCTACATACCCTACATCAGCTAGCCTACCCGTAAGAGTTCGCACAACTTACTCAACTATGCCAGAGCCCATATTGGCTTGTGGCTGCACACGGAAGTTTCTAGTTTAAATAATCTCATGATCCCTTAGAGCACAGGTGGCGGTCCAAGAAATACAGCAAGTCTCGATAGAAACCAGGTGCCCCAATCCACCCAGATGTGTGTTTAGGTTGCCACCTTAGATAAACCATTAATTAACAATCTCACATCTGTCATGGATATTCACTCACCCAATCCAGGTCTACTAGCATAGCATGGCATAAAAAGCAAACGAGAAGTAACTCCCAAGGTTTCATAAGTAAAACAGTAATAGGTACTACCTCAATCTACTTCCCATCCCACAATTTAAGTTGATCCTAAACATGCAAGTGTTTGAGGATTGATCTAATGCATAAAACTGGGTAGTAGAAAAGGTATGATCAAGTGTTACTTGCCTTGCTGATGATCCGCGAGACCTAGGGTTTCGAAGTAACAAGCGGCGCACTCCGGGTGATCTAACGCAGACAAACAACAAGCATACAATAAGTACTCATCTAATGCACAGGGAAATCTCAAATAAAAGATCTAACTAGAGAGCTCAACTTAAGAACCCTGGTTGCAAAAGAATCGAATCAAACAAAACCTCGAAAGTCGAAAGTCGAGAGAGATCGACTCGGTTTTAGCAATTTGAAACTAGGTTAAATTTTTACAGTAGCAAAACTTTGTTTAAGTAGGTTAGTCGGAACGGCGGTTTCGAAACGAAACTCCAGGCGCTTGAATCACCTGATTCCGATAAACGAGCGAGAAAATAAACAGATTTGAAAATTGAATCGGAAATCGAATTCGGAAAATAACGGATTAAATCCGATTAAAAGAAAAACGACGAACGGTTAACCGAACGGACGTTCGTTAACAGAAACAATCCGACGAACACGTTCATTAAAACGAACGGGTCCGTGAACGTTCACTAAATAATAAAACCGAAAAAATAAACCATTCTAGGTTTTTTTTTTAAAAACCGAACAACGCGAGAAAAACCGGATCGGGTTTTTGAAACAAAAACCGGACCGGGGGGGCGGCGAGGTGGCTACCTCCGGCGAGTCGCCGGCGGGCTCGGACTCGTGGGCGGGCGGCGGGTCCGCGGGTCGGCGGGTGGCGGGTGGCGACGTCCGTGGCGGCGCGGTGGCGGCCTTCAAGGGCGGCGGCTCGGGTTAAGGGGGCGGCGGGCGGGCGGGATGAGGAGAGAGGGGGCGGGGTTATAAAGGGGGGGCTCGGGTGCCTTGGGGAGGGGGCGGTGGGGCGGGCGAGCCGAGCCGGTCTCGGCCAGCGGCGGCGGCGAAGGGACTCCTCCAGGAGCGCCGAGAGGGAGGCGGGCAAGGGCGGGGGGCAGCTCGGTTGGGCAGTGGGCCCTTGGCCCGTAGCGTGGCGTTTTTTAAAACAAAACTAAACGAATTTAAAATAAAACCAAACGAACTCCAAATTAAATAAAATTTATTTTCCCGACTCCTAAAAATGAGTCGAACAAAATGAACTTTAAAACGGGCAAAATGCATATTTTAAAAATACTCATTTTTTCCCTAAAGCAAATAAACTTTCAAAACCAAAATTTGATTTATTTATTAAATCTTCATTTTTCCTAAATGTTGGGAAGGTCATATTATTCCCTCTCTTAATTTTTTATCGGAAAACTTTTGAAGATAAATAAATAAATCAAATGATCCTATTTTCAAAATTTGAGAAATCCCAAATATGAAAATAATGAAATCTCCAACTCTCTCCGAGGGTCCTTGAGTTGCGTGAAATTTTCTAGGATCGGAAAAATGCGAGAAAATATGATATGCATGATGACCTAATGTATAACATTCCAAATTGAAAATTTGGGATGTTATAGAACTCCTTCAAGATGCTAAGGACAAAGGATTGGCTCAAGCTTCAAGCTCAAGACTCTTCATTTTACATTTTAGTGATCCAAGATCACATTGAGTCTATAGGAAAAGCCAATACTATCAAGAAGGGATGAGGTGTTGCTTAATGAGCCTCTTGCTTCAAGTGCTTAGTGATATGCTCCAAATACCCTCAACTACTTTCCCACTTCCACACATTTGTCCTAAACCTAAAGTCAAACTCGGCCCCACTGATTCTTTCTATCCGGCGCCACCGAGTTTGGATGTCTTAGCCACTGCCACAAACCCTAGGCAAATCGGTCTCACCAATAGGGATCTCGGTCTCACCGAGATGGGATTGTAATCTCTCTGTGTATGTCCATTATCAAAATCAGTCTCACTGAGTTTGAGCAATCAGTACTACCGAGATTACAATGCAAACTCTCTGGTTAACTTATTATCATAATCGGTCCCACCGAGTTTGATAATCGGTCAAACCAAGTTTGCCTGACCAACTCTCTGGAAAGCTTATTACCAAAATCGGTCCCACCGTGTTTGTGTAATCGGTCTTATCGAGATTACGTTATGCCCTAAACCTAACCATATCGGTCCTACCGAGTTCCATTTCGGTCCCACCGAAAACCCAAACGGTCACATTATTTGCTAAATCGATCTGACCGAGTTTAACGATTCGGTCCCACCGAGTTTGGTAGATTGTGTGTAACGGTTGGATTTTGTGTGGAGGCTATATATACCCCTCCACCTCCTGTTCATTCGTGGAGAGAGCCATCGGTGAACCTACACTTCCAAAGATCCTATTTCGAGAGAGAACTACCTACTCATGTGTTGAGGCCAAGATATTCCATTCCTACCATATGAATCTTGATCTCTAGCCTTCCTCAAGTTGCTTTCCACTCAAATCTTCTTTCCACCAGATCCAAATCCTATGAGAGAGAGTTGAGTGTTGGGGAGACTATCATTTGAAGCACAAGAGCAAGGAGTTCATCATCAACACACCATTTGTTACTTCTTGGAGAGTGGTGTCTCCTAGATTGGCTAGGTGTCACTTGGGAGCCTCCGACAAGATTGTGGAGTTGAACCAAGGAGTTTGTAAGGGCAAGGAGATCGCCTACTTCGTGAAGATCTACCGCTAGTGAGGCAAGTCCTTCGTGGGTGACGGCCATGGTGGGATAGACAAGGTTGCTTCTTCGTGGACCCTTCGTGGGTGGAGCCCTCCGTGGACTCGCGCAACCGTTACCCTACGTGGGTTGAAGTCTCCACCAACGTGGAAGTACGATAGCACCACCTATCGGAACCATGCCAAAAACATTCGTGTCTCCAATTGCGTTTGAATCCTCCAATCCCTTCCCTTTACATTCTTGCAAGTTGCATGCTTTATTTTCCGCTGCTCATATACTCTTTGCATGCTTGCTTGCTATATGTTGTGAATGTTAAACTTGTACCTAAACTCCACTCAAACTTTAGAGAAACTTAAAAACTGCAACTTTAGTACTTAGTGTCTAATCACCCCCCTCTAGACACCTCTTCTCAAGGTCCTACAAGTGGTATCAGAGCATTGGTCTCCATTGCCTTGGTTTAATCACCATTGGAGGAAGATGGATGAGTCTACTTTGGGGACTCTTAGACATAGAGTGCCTATTCTTGATGGAGAGTATTTTCGTGAGTGGAAAAATGAGATGCTTGTTATTTTCAATCAATCTCATTTTAACAAGTACATTGCTAGTCCTTGTGCACCTCATGTTGATCCTATGCATCCTACCCTTGATGAAGCTATTGACATGACTAGAAATCTTAGAACTGTTAATCTTATCGCTAGAGGCTTGCCTAGAAACTTGATTAGAATCTTGCCTACTTTTGAGTGTGCCTACACTATATGGAAATTTCTTGAGGAACGATTTCCTGATTATTCTTTGAAAAATCTTGATGAAATTCTCTATAAGTCTATTGCTTTGAGTAAAATGAATACTAGTGATCCTATGTTTGGTGATCGTCTATTTGAGCTTACAAACCTTATGCGTGCCAAAGGAAATGTTGGTATTATTAGTGATATTATTTCAAGCAAGATTTGTGTCAAACTCGTTCTAATGAATCACCCTCTCTAGGATTTGATCCACCACATGACGATGTTGAACATGGATACTATGATGAGGATGATGATAGTGACTTCGATCTTGATGATGCAATGAGACATTTTGGTCTTATGGCAAATCTTCGGGGATATATGTCAGGAGGAAAGGAATGGGTTCTTGATAGTGGATGTACCGATCACATGACCGGAGATAAAGACATGTTTCATGAGCTTGCTGAAAATGATGGTCCTCGAAAGTTTGTCATTTTCGGTGACAACTCAAAGGGTAAGGTGGTTGGCCTCGGTAAGGTGGCCATCTCACATGATAGCTCCATACAAAATGTCATGCTCGTTGAATCTCTTGGTTACAACTTACTTTCAGTATCTAGACTTGCTGATTTCGGTTTCAATGTTCTATTCACTGAATTAGATTGCCAAGTGTTTCGACGAGATAATCATAAAATGGTCTTTACTGGTGTGCGTAGAGGTGATCTATACATTGTTGATTTCACTAAAAAGGCTCAACCTAAAACGTGCTTCTTTGCTAAATCCTCAAAAGGCTGGTCATGACATAGACGATTAGGTCATGTTGGTATGCGAAACCTTGACAAGCTTATTAAGGGGAATCATATCCTTGGAGTTAATGACGTCATATTTGATAAGGATAGGCTTTGCAGTGTTTGTCAAGCAGGTAAACAGGTTGGAGGAAGGCATCCCGTGAAGAACATCATGACCACGAAGAGGCCACTCGAGCTACTTCACATGGATCTCTTTGGTCCCAAATCTTACAAGAGTCTCGGTGGAAATTATTTTGGTCTAGTTATAGTTGATGATTTTTCCAGATTTACGTGGGTGTTCTTTCTCGATGATAAATCGCAGGTCCAAAAGATCTTCAAAAACTTCGCTAGGAAGGCCCAAAACCAATTTGAAGTGAAGATCAAGAAGGTTCAGAGCGACAACGGAACGGAGTTCAAGAACGCAAATGTGGACACCTTTCTTGACGAAGAAGGATTTCACATGAGTTCTCACTACGTACACACCTCAACAAAATGGAGTTGTTGAGAGGAAGAACCGGACGCTCATCGAAATGGCGAGAACGATGCTTGATGAGTACAAGACGCCGAAGCACTTTTGGGCAGAAGCGGTTGAGACAGCTTGTCATGCAACAAATCGCTTGTATCTTCACAAGCTACTCGGCAAGACGGCATACGAGCTACTCACCGGTAACAAACCCCAAGTTGGATACTTTCGAGTATTCGGCTCAAAGTGCTACATTCTTGATAAGCATCATCGTTCTAAATTTGCTCCTAAGTCTCATGAAGGTGTCCTACTAGGTTATGGCTCAAACTCTCACCGTGTCTACAACAACTTCACCCGAAAGGTTGAAGAGATGGTAGATGTGAAGTTTGATGAATCTAACAGCTCGCAAGTAGAGCAATTGCCAATTGATGTAGGAGACAAAGATCCTTCGGAAGCAATCCAAGACTTGTCTATTGGCAAGGTCCGTCCAACGGAGGTGAAGGAGAGTACCTCGTCCGTCCAAGTGGAAGCTTCTACTTCACGACAAGGTGAACCAAGAGTTGATACGGAAGCATCCACAAGTGGGACACACCAAGATGAAGAAAACGAGGAAGTGCATCAAGGTGAATGTCAACAACCTCCTTCTCCACCACGACAAGAGAACGACAACGCCAACAATGAAGAAGGCCAAGAAGAAGAACAAGATGAAGAAGATGTTCAACGAAGACCCAAGCAAAAGCTTTCACGAGTTCGAGAAAGAATTGCTAAAGACCATCCCGTCGAACAAATCTACAATGATATTCAAACCGGGAGAATCACTCGCTCTAAAACTCGTTTAGCTAACTTTTGTGAAAACTATTCTTTCATCTCTAGCATTGAACCTATGAAGGTCGAAGAAGCATTGGAAGATCCGGATTGGATAAATTCTATGCATGAAGAGCTACACAACTTTGAGAGGAACCAAGTTTGGACATTGGTTGAGAAGCCCGACAACAACCACAACATCATCGGTACCAAATGGGTGTTTCGCAACAAGCAAGATGAAGATGGACAAGTAGTTCGCAACAAAGCACGTCTCGTCGCCCAAGGCTACACACAAGTCGAAGGTATAGACTATGGTGAGACTTACGCCCCGTTGCCTGAATTGAGTCCATTCCGCATCTTACTTGCCTATGCTAATCACCATGATATCACCTTGTACCAAATGGACATTAAAAGTGCTTTTCTAAATGGTGAAATAGAGGAGGAAGTTTATGTTAAACAACCTCCCGGCTTTGTCAATCCTAAGAAACCCAATCATGTTTACAAACTTCACAAAGCTCTTTATGGATTTAGACAAGCTCCTAGAGCATGGTATAAATGCTTGACCAAGTTCCTTATTGAAAAAGGCTTTGAAATTGGGAAAATTGATTCTACTCTTTTTACTAAAAGGGTTAATGGTGAACTCTTTGTGTGCCAAATTTATGTTGATGATATTATATTTGGTTCAACTAACCCTCATTTTAGTGAAAAGTTTGGGAAGCTAATGTCGGAGAAGTTTGAGATGTCTATGATGAGTGAACTCAAATTCTTTCTTGGTTTGCAAATCAAGCAAACTAAGGAAGGTACTTTTGTTTCTCAAACGAAGTACTCTAAGGACTTATTCAAGAAGTTCAATATGCAAGAATGCAAAGGTATGACTACACCCATGCCTACTAGTGGACATCTTGACTTGACCAAAGATGGTGAACCGGTTGATCAAAAGGTTTATCGCTCCCTGATTGGTTCATTGTTATATCTATGTGCTTCACGTCCCGATATTATGCTAAGTGTGTGCATGTGTGCACGATATCAAGCTGCCCCTAAAGAATGTCATCTTAAGGCCGTGAAAAGGATAGTGAGATACTTAATCCATACACCAAATTTTGGCATCTGGTATCCTAAGAGGGCCTCTTTCGATCTTGTTGGCTATTCCGACTCGGACTATGCCGGAGACAAGGTTGATAGAAAGTCCACTTCCGGTACTTGTCAATTTCTTGGTAGATCTCTTGTGTCTTGGTCCTCCAAGAAACAAAACTCGGTATCCTTATCCACCGCCGAAGCTGAATATATTGCCGATGGTTCATGTTGTGCTCAATTACTTTGGATGACCCAAACTATTGAAGATTACGGGATATATGTGAGACATGTTCCATTGCTTTGTGATAATGAAAGTGCTATCAAAATTGGTCATAATCCTGTGCAACATTCTCGAACTAAGCATATTGAAGTTCGTCATCATTTCATTCGAGATCATGTTGCTAAGGGTGACATTGATCTTAAGCATGTTCGCACCGAAAAGCAATTAGCGGATATATTCACTAAACCTCTTGATGAGAAAGTGTTTTGCAGGCTAAGAGGAGAATTGAACATCATTGATGCTTCAAACTTGGAATAGAAACTCCATTGGATACATGCAAGACATGAGCTTATGACTAATCCTTGATATTTCTTTTAGGATGAAAAACTTATGTCTTGGATATATTTGTATCTTGCATGTTATCTAACCCATGAAGGTACTTGGTTGAATCAAATTCCATGAGGTTGAAACTTACTCATATCTTGAGCAATCTCTACATCACCAAGTCTCTACACAAGGTGGTTGAAGACAAGGAAGCACGAAACCATTCAAACATATCCTTTGACAAATTCTATGTTGAGTTTCATGATTGTCGTTTTTGGATATACAAGTGCTCTTCTTGCAAGAACTAACCCATGTAGGTAGATGGACTCAAATTCCAAGTGGTGCTCCAAATTCTTGATGAGCTACATCAACCTTGAGCAACCCACGCAAGTTCAACTACATGGACAACACCACCAACCAAGGTATGTTATTCCATCTTAGAGAAGCTTTACTCCGAGTCATGAGTTAAAGCAACTCAACAAGATGTAAATACATCAAGATGCTTAAACGAAAAATGGCCACCCCATTTTGAGCTTAAACGATGAGTATGGCCTATGATCAAGTGATCTCACTTGACTCCTAAGTCAATATACTCTAACATAGGTGACTTTGTCGCCGACCATCTCTAGATGAAGTTCTCCTGTGTTCTTTTCTGAGTTTTTGCATTTGTCTCATGAATTTGTGTCTCCCCTTTCAAAAAAAACTTCATCTAGATTTCTTTCTGCTCTCTTTGCATTTTCTACATTTAATTCCTTGCATATCTTTCAGTTAATTCCTTGCAAATCTTTGTGAGATCTTACTAGTCTAGTGAGCTGAGGTGACAAGTGTTCTCTCTGCGATGAACTCGGTTACACCGATTTGTTGTTTTCGGTCCAACCGAATCCTTTCGGTACAACCGAAGCATACCACTCGGTGCCACCGATTTCATAACAGGAAAAACTCTTTGCCACATATTCTGTGTTTCTTCTGATCCAGCACCACTCAATGAATCTTGTCCTCTACAAGCATCACATTTTTATCATTGCTTTTTGTTGTGACTCAAGGAT
Organism: Aegilops longissima; assembly: GCA_021605205.1. Classification (NCBI taxonomy): domain Eukaryota; kingdom Viridiplantae; phylum Streptophyta; class Magnoliopsida; order Poales; family Poaceae; genus Aegilops; species Aegilops longissima. Next base: position 134,201,106 of record CM038679.1, read on the forward strand.
CAAACCCATTCATGACAAATTCCAGAAGGGGAGAGAGAGATTACATCTTTATCAAGCCCTTCTTGGAAATTGATGTCAAAGGGGGAGAGAGAGATCACATCAAAGCTTATCATTTAGAGAGAGATCCTTGTGGGGAGAGAGAGATCTCCGTGGGGAGAGAATACTAGTAGAAAGTATTTCTCAAGGATCCCAGATGCTTGGTGTTCAAGAGGAGAGATGCCACATGTCTTCTTGAGGGGAGAGACATGTTATATGATCTGTTGTGCTCAATTTTGCATTAGCATACATTAGCTCTGAATTTTAGTTCGATCATCATTCATATCTTTCACTCTGTTTTCCTTCACTCTGATTTTCTGCTCCCTATCTTCTCCCAAGATCCCATGTTAGATTCAGGGGAGCAAGACATCTAAGGAAAGAGATCATTTAAATTCATTGCATATCTTTACTCTTGGGGACATGTCTAATCCAATGTGGTACTTAGTACTCACTCTCTACATGTCATCTCAGTCTTGGTATTCTTGTGGTTTCTTCTGTTTGCTCTGGCTAATAGATGCATCTGTGTTATCTAACCTTGTTTTCACAGGTTCATTCCATCCTAAGCCAACTCAAGACCACAAGGTAAGTATATGCATCACAATCATGTGTATGAGGAATTCTTGCTGATGTACATACTGTTTGCAAGAAGGACTCATGGGGATGAAGGTATTCTCTTTAATACTTTTTGCTCTGATGCATATAGCCAAGATACATGTAACACATTGCCTGCTCTATCATGGTTATGCTATCACATGCTTCTTTATTTCATATTCACATGATTGAATACATGTAGGGGGAGCCTATGCTTGTTACATGTCTTTCCAAAGCTTTACTTGCTATTCTTTATATCTTTATCTAAAGTTTGATGTATGTTGCCATCAATTACCAAAAAGGGGGAGATTGAAAGCACAAGTGCTCCCTAGGTGGTTTTGATAATTAATGACAACATATCTCTTGTTGGACTAACACTTTTATCTAGTATGTTTCAGATAAGTTCAACAATGGAGTGGCATGGACTAAAGGATGTGGGAACTCCTTCAAGATGCTAAGGACAAAGGATTGGCTCAAGCTTCAAGCTCAAGACTCTTCATTTTACATTTTAGTGATCCAAGATCACATTGACTCTATAGGAAAAGCCAATACTATCAAGAAGGGATGAGGTGTTGCTTAATGAGCCTCTTGCTTCAAGTGCTTAGTGATATGCTCCAAATACCCACAACTACTTTCCCACTTCCACACATTTGTCCTAAACCTAAAGTTAAACTCGGCCCCACTGATTCTTTCTATCAGGCGCCACCGAGTTTGGATGTCTTAGCCACTGCCACAAACCCTAGGAAAATCGGTCTCACCGATAGGGATCTTAGTCTCACCGAGACGGAATTGTAATCTCTCTGTGTATGTCCATTATCAAAATCGGTCTCACCGAGTTTGAGAAATCGGTACTACTGAGATTACAATGCAAACTCTCTGGTTAACTTATTATCATAATCGGTCCCACCGAGTTTGATAATCGGTCAAACCAAGTTTGCCTGACCAACTCTCTGGAAAGCTTATTACCAAAATCGGTCCCACCGAGTTTGTGTAATCGGTCTTACCGAGATTACGTTATGCCCTAACCCTAACCATATCGGTCCTACCGAGTTGCATTTCGGTCCCACCGAGAACCCTAACGGTCACACTATTTGCTAAATCGATCTGACCGAGTTTAACGATTCGGTCCCACCGAGTTTGGTAGATTGTGTGTAACGGTTAGATTTTGTGTGGAGGCTATATATACCCCTCCACCTCCTCTTCATTCGTGGAGAGAGCCATCAGACTGAACCTACACTTCCAAAGATCCTATTTCGAGAGAGAACTACCTACTCATGTGTTGAGGCCAAGATATTCCATTCCTACCATATGAATCTTGATCTCTAGCCTTCCCTGTTGCTTTCCACTCAAATCTTCTTTCCACCAGATCCAAATCCTGAGAGAGAGTTGAGTGTTGGGGAGACTATCATTTGAAGCACAAGAGCAAGGAGTTCATCATCAACACACCATTTGTTACTTCTTGGAGAGTGGTGTCTCCTAGATTGGCTAGGTGTCACTTGGGAGCCTCCGACAAGATTGTGGAGTTGAACCAAGGAGTTTGTAAGGGCAAGGAGATAGCCTACTTCGTGAAGATCTACCGCTAGTGAGGCAAGTCCTTCGTGGGCGACGGCCATGGTGGGATAGACAAGGTTGCTTCTTCGTGGACCCTTCGTGGGTGGAGCCCTCCGTGGACTCACAAGAACTGCTACCCTCGTGGGTTGAAGTCTCCACCAACGTGGAAGTATGATAGCACCACCTATCGGAACCACGCCAAAAACATCCGTGTCTCCAATTGCATTTGAATCCTCCAATCCCTTCCCTTTACATTCTTGCAAGTTGCATGCTTTATTTTCCGCTGCTCATATACTCTTTGCATGCTTGCTTGCTATATGTTGTGAATGTTAAACTTGTGCCTAAACTCCACTCAAACTTTAGAGAAACTTAAAAACTGCAACTTTAGTACTTAGTGTCTAATCACCCCCCCCCCCCCTCTAGACACCTCTTCTCAAGGTCCTACACATATTCAGACGTACGATAGGAGGATGGAATATGTATGAAAAACTGTAAGCAGAAGGCATTTCAACAAAATTAGAAGAAATGAAAGCTAGGCACCATATGAACATGCGACCAATATCACTCTATCAGGTAAAAAGTGTCTCATCGTAAGTGCCATTTCAAGAAATTAGAAGCAGTACAAGCTAGAAGACAATGCAAGATGCAACCTACATCACACTCCCAAGTTAAATGTGTCTTATGGGTAAGTGATCGTTGCAGGTATAAGTTGTAAGCTACGCAGATGCAATTCAACAAAATCAGAAGCAATACGAACTAGACATCATACGGAACACGCAACCACATATAACAGTTCCAAGTTAGAGCAAGCACCTGTGATGGTGGAGTAGGGGACATGTGCTCATCATCTACACGTATGTTCTAGAAACAGGAACAGGTGTCATATTCATAGGCATTATGTGTAAAGTAAGCAGATGCAATTTGACAAAGTTAGAAGCAATGCAAGCTAGACATCATACGCAACATGCAACCACATATAATAGTGTCAAGTTAGAGCAAGCACCTGTGATGGTGGAGTAGGGGAGATGTGCTCATCATCTACATAGCTACGTTGACTGTCTAGCCTTGCGTTGTCTTGCGAATCTTGTTGGGAGGATGGCGGAGTAGAATCTGTAGAGACCCTCCGTTTCAGTTGCTCGGAAGGACCACCATCATCCAGTGTGTTACCAATTTCCTTCCGCTTTTATTGATTTTGCATTGTGAGGTCAAACCGACAAGAAAAAGGAATAAAATTCACTCCTCAGAACTCATTCATGCATGATACTGACAAACACTACTCTGGTGAAAGGCAAAGTCCTGATACGAGGATGGAATATGTACGAAAAACTGGACGGCTTGACATATTCACACATATGATGTGGTAACTAAGCAGAAGGCACTTCAACAAATTAGAAGCACTGCAAGCTAGACACCATATGGAAGGTGCAATCAATATCACTCTGCCAAGTTAAAACTGTCTCGTCATTGGTGGCATTCATCAAACTAGAAGCACTACATGCTAGAAATCATATTCAAGACGCAAACCAATATCACATTGCCAACTTAAAGGTGTCCCATCATAAGTGACTGATGCAGGATACACAAGAAGAGTAGTTTCACGTAAGAACATGGTGTGATAGACAGATATAGTATGTACCAAAAACAGGAAAGCATGTCATATTCACATGTATCATGTGTAAGCTAAGCAGATGCAGTTTACACTAATTAGGAGCAATACAAGCTAGTCACCATATGCAACATGCAACCAGATATCACACTGCCAAGTTAGAGCAAGCACCTTGGATGGTGGAGTAGGGGAGCGGAGACTTGGAACTTGTAATGCACTAGCAGTACAAGGAGAATCCGTACAGATGCTCTGTTTATGTTGCTGCAAAGGACCAACATCATCATCTTCCTTACTCTTTTCCTTCCTCTTTTTTTGATTTTGCCTTGTCAAGTCAAACCCACAAGAAAAAGGAATAAAATTTGCTCTTCAGAACTCATTGATGCATGATACTGACAAACACTACTTTCATGTAAGGCAGCCGCATGATAGGAGGATGGAATATGTATGAAAAATAGGACGGCATGACATATTGACATGCATGATGTATGAAGTGTAAACTAAGCACAAGGTGTTTGAACTAGTTAGAAGCAATGCAAGCTAGAAACCATATGAAATATGAAACCAATATCACTCTGCTAAATTAAAAGGGTGGCCTAACAAATGTATTTGACCAAATTAGAAGCAATACATAGCAACAAGCTAGAAATAATATGCAATATGCAACGAATAAAGGTGTCTCATCATAAGTGATTGATTCAGGATACAGAAGAGAGGTAGTTTCATGTAAGAACATGGTTAACGCATAGATGTAGTGTGTACCAAAAATAGGAAGGCGTGTCATATTCACAAGTATAATGTGTAAACTAAGCAGATGCAATTTACCCTAATTAGAAGCATTACAATCTAGACACCGTATGCAACATGCAACCACATATCACACTGCGAAGTTAGAGCGAGCACCTGCGATGGTGGTGTAGGGGAAGTGCGGTCTTCAAGTACAGAGTCACGTTCAATATCTTCATTTAGGCTTGCTGTTTCTTGAGAATCATGCGGAGAGGATGAAACTGCACTCTTTATAAGAGTAGCGCGTCTCATACTAACCCACGGGTGTGACTGTCTCATCATAAGCGATAGATGCAGGATACACAAGAACAATAGTTTGATGTAAGAACATGGTGTGATAGGCAGATGTAGTATGTACCAAAAACAGGAAGGCGTGTCATATTCACATGTATAATGTGCAATCTAAGGAGATGCAATTTAACAAATTAGGAGCAATAAGCTAGGCACCATATGCAACATGCAACCAGATATCACACTACCATGTTAGAGCAAGCACCTGGGGTTGTGGAGTAGGGGAGATGAGATTTGAAACTTGCACTACAGTAGGAGTAGTAGGAGAATCTGCAGAGATCATCTGTTTTGGTTGCTCCAGAGGACCACCATCATTCCGTGCCTTTGTCCTTTTAGATTTTGCCTTGTCAAGTAAACACACAAGAAAAAGGAATGAAATTCGCACTTCCAAATTCGTTGATGCATGATACCGATTTAACACAACTTTTATGTATGGCAACCACATTGTAGGAGGATGGAATATGTACTAAAAACGCTAAGGTAAGGCATTTCAACAAATTGGAAGCAATGCAATCTAGACATCATATGAAAGATCCAACCAAAATCACTCTACCAAGTTAGATGTGTCTCATTATAAGTGGCACTTCAACAAATTAGAGGCAATACATGTTTGTAATGATATGCAGGATGCAACCAATATTACACTGCCAACTTGAAGGTGTCTCGTCAGAAGTGATTGATGAGGGATACACAAGAAAAGTAGTTTGATGTAAGAACATGGTTAATAGAAAGACGTAGTATGTACCAAAAACAGGAAGACATGTCATATTCACAAGTATAATGTGTTAACTAAGCAGATGCAATTTACCCTAATTAGAAGCATTACAAGGTAGACACCATATGCAACATGCAACCACATATCACACTGCCAAGTAAGAGCAAGCACCTGCGATGGTGGTGTGGGGGAATTGCGGTCATCAACTAGAGATCTACGTTGACTATCTTCATTTAACCTTGCTGTTTCTTGAGAATCATGTGGGGAGGATGACACTGCACTCTTTAAACGAGTAGCGTGTCTCACAGTAACCCACTGGGGTGACTGTCTCATCATAAGTGATTGATGAGGGATACAAAAGAGCATTAGTTTGATGTACGAACATGGTTAATAGACATATGTAGTATGTATCAAAAACAGGAAGGCATGCCATTATCAAAGGTATAATGTGTAAAGTAAGCAGATGCAATTTAACCAAATTGGAAGCAATACAAGCTAGACACCATATGCAACATGCAACCATATTTGACAGTGTGAAGTTAAAGCAAGCACTGGATGGTTGTGTGTGGCAATTGAGATCATCAACTGCAGAGCTACGCCATCGTCTCCATCTCACGACACTGCACCCTCTAGAGCACTGAAACGCTTAGTGCTTATCTTCAAATTACACTGGAGCAACTTCTGTCTTTTCTTTTTTGTATTCATCAACACTGCGTCAGAGTCTGAAATACACATGCATAGAAAACAATAGTGTGAGTATGGGTGAAGTGTGTGCACAAGTAGTACAGTGTAAAGGTAGCAGATAGCAGGTCGGTGAGAAATAAATGACGGGAGACATATGATAGCTCTACAACATGCATGGCACACGAAATTACTAGATTCTAGGATTTTGAAATATGAGCACATGGATGGCTGGGAAATGCAGATGCTCCTCCAGCGCACCACAATATGTGGTCCTATGAAAATAACAGTCGACTGAAAACAAATAGGTCAATCCATTTTTTCTACACCGTCCGATGTACAAAGAACGGGCAGATCGCCTTCATCTACCTCCGGCCAGTCAGTGTTACGATCTTCCTCTAAATGTCAGCGACCACCAGCCCAGTCCCCTGCCTCCGCCCTCCCCTCGACCTCATCGCACCGACGTGCTTGGCACCGCCCCCGGCCATCCCTTCAAGCCCCGTCGACCTCCAGATCGGGCGCAAGGAGCTCCTGCGCCCCACACCCCTATGATAGACACCGTTGCGCCGCTTGCCCGGCGAACAGGCGGACTAGGTGCCCCGCGCGCCTAAGCAGGTGTTCCTTCTTTTAATTGTGATTCGACTAACCCTGAATTGAAATCCAGGTAGGCTACTGACCTCTAGCAAAGGTGAAATAGTAAATGGGAGGAAACCATGTGCATTTAGTACCACGAAGAAGATGCAGTAAGAAGAGCTCAACTAGTTTCTTTCGTGGGATGAATACGGTGTGAGCAAAGACGTAAGATTTGCACGAATAAGGGAAGAGGAGTACCTCTTTCTGCTGGCAGTGATGTGTCCTCCTTCTGTTTTTCCAACGATCTTCTTGTGGTTCAGTGGAAACGAGAAGTTGTGGAGGACGGTGGAGCCTTGGACGAACCCATGGCCAAGTTGTTGAGTGTGGTGCGGTGGCCATCTGTCGGCGGCGGGGAACCAGATCCGAGGCGGCGAACAATGGTGTAGCGGGAACAGCTATGGTGCGGTGGACGGTTGCCACAGTGGAGCGGCAGTGGTGAGGTGCAGGACGGCGTGGTCGAAGTGGTTCTGGTATGGCGCACGTCGGCGTCGGAGTCGGTGTCGTGGAGGCAGCTCAGCCTCAGCTTCAGCTGCTAAGTCCTTGAGGGCGTTGCGGTTGCGGTTGCGTTGGACGACGACGTCGGGGTACCGGCTCCGGCGTGATGGAGGAGGGCGGCGGTGGATTGGGCGCGATGGGGTGGAGGACGAAGGAGGAATTGGGTTTCGCGGCTGGTGGAGAGGGCGTTTTGGCACCCATGGAGTATGAATGGTGAAACGGAGGGAGGGGGAACTAAGAGGGAACAATGTTTTGGTTCGGGACGCGCTTGTTTGAAATTTGGGGAAAGTTACAAACTTTGCCCCCATCTAAAATTTTGTACATATTGCGGGTTGGGGGTAGGAAAGTAATCTCAGGTGTCCCAAATGGTGGGCACGATAGATTTCGGCTGAGCGCATGGGTGTTTAGGTGCCCACAGCATATGAATGCTTCTCGGAGGCAGTTGAGACTGGCGTCTTGGTGAAGTTACATACCTACCTCGGTTTAGACCTTTGGACATCGGGCCGATAGGCTACACGGGCCAGAGTCAAGACAGTAATTTCTTACCACCAAACATTAGTCTCGCGCGGTTTCGGGTGACCAGAGGCTTATTTGGTGCTTCGTTCAATAGTTGGGAGCAGAAGCATTATCGTTTTCGGTTCTCTTGAATTGAACTTCCAGGATTTGTCAAACTTCACAAATCTTTCCTCTTGAAAATCCTAAAACTACAATTACTTGGAATGGAGGGGGTACATTTGAATATACGTTGTACACGAGTATATTTTAAAAAATATGCAACTTACCTTAGTTCATGCATGGTTCTAGATATAATCTCCTTGGTTGCAAAAAAATAGTTAGACATGCATATGAATATATAGCATGTTCAAACGCACAACAAAGATTGATGCCCCCTTTTAGATCTGATTTAAAAATGCCATTATCTCGGGTTCAAATAGATGAATGCACTTCCTATGAATTCGAATATTCGAAACCCCCTTTATGTTGAATTAAACATGTATTCTATTTGGTAGCTAGCAATTTGGAATGTATCCATGTAAGTGACAAATGTATAAAGTGCTTCACACTAACAACATGGAGTGCACTAATTAATGTTTATATATGAATTGCAAAAGCAATGCATTGCCTGTATTTCAAACCTCTCTCACTCTATGGATCGATAATATGAAATAAACACATGCACATGCTAGAATTCAATAGAGTATGGGTGTCTGATAGACCGATTTTTGTTCATACGCAAATTCAAAATTCATGATCTCATCCAAAAATAATAATGTCATTTATATTTTAATTTAATGCGTAGAACTGCCTTTTACATGTAGATGCACTATGCCTCAGCCCGTTCTCACAAATGCGCTATATATCTCTCTATCTAACGCATAAGTGCACACACTTTATATACATCGGCATTTCTCTTTCACACATGCCCACAATCTCTCCCGGGGTGTCGGGGTGTCTCACGCACACATCTCTCTCTCTCTCTCTCTCTCTCTCTCTCTCTCTCTCTCTCTCTTTCTGACTACTATGTACCACTCTTTCACTAATCTCAGTTGGAAAACACTATTTCTCTAACATGCATATATACACACGCACAGTCTCTACTAGCCCTCTATACGCACATATATGTGCCTACGTGTCTCCCGCACGCACATTATCTTTAGGCCTCTCTCGCACACATTCCCCCCCCCCCACAGACACGCCTCTCTCTTAGTAGTTGGCAGATATGATTCCATCAGATCAATCGGAAGGATATCCCTGACTGTTAGGCTGGATGGTAATATGGGGCAAAGTTTTACCCAAGTTCGGACCCTTGCAGTTGAGGAAAAAGCCTACTCCTGGTAATGTATATTAGTGATAGGGGTGTGTACAAAGTACACATGAATACCGTGCATTGTGCGTGTGTGTATACTATCGATTTAACTAGCCCCTGTGCTTCTATAACATACTCAGGGCCTAGGGTTACAAATCATATATAGTCGGCTTATCACCAGTGGGGATAGAGTCCTCCACGACTCTGGTAGCTTCGTGTTGTACGTCGAGTCCTCCACATGGGTCTTCGTATAATGCGTCTCAGTCCAACCTATGTGGCGCAGGATGGAACCGACCCATGAGTCCTCATGTTGACCCACCACAACTAGAAATGATGTGCCCACCCCAACTAGAAATGGTGTGCCCACCACACCGCACATGCAATCGGCCACTAAGAAAATAAGCATATACAATAGTACAATGTTATACATGAAAGTTGATTGCATGGTGCATCCAAAAATATTTGTTCTGCATTGTGAATGTTCATATTTTCTCCTAAAATATTAGTCACGGGAAAGAGAAACGAAGGGCATATCTCTCCTTATCTCCACCGGAAACCCCCTCTTTCTACACCACTTTCACATACGCACAGAAACTATCTCTCGGCCCTCTAAAAGTATGCATGACCATGACACATTCACGCGTGACGGTCGCGGTATTTCAAGCGAAAGCACTATACGGTCACTGGACTTCAGAATATGCTCATTATGGTCACCGTATACATTCTCGTGGTGATCATACAGTATCTAGCTCATGATACGTCTCCGCATTTTGTTCATGACACTGACGGACATTGTATTTGATGCGTGCTCTGCATTTTGTTGACGACACTTACGGTCATTGTATTTGAAGCGAAAGAACGATATGGTCACTGGACTTCAGAATAAGCTCATCACGGTCACCGCATACATTTTGTGGTGCTAACCAACCTGTGGTTGGATGGTTAGGAGGACAGTGGTTTCCCGAGCCCACCAGGGTTAAAGTCCTGGTGCTCACATTTATCCTGGGTTAATTTCAGTATTTTCCGGCGATGTGGGTTCAGTGGGAGGAGACGTTCCACTCGACTACGAGGCACCTATGGTGACTTCATAAAATCTCAAGATCATATGTTGGCTCACTCTCTCGAAGGTGCTCATAGGGGTAGGGTCTGCGTGTGTGCGCTTATAGCGATGAGTGCTTGCACGTATATATGAGCGCTATGTGCATACCATGTTAAAAAATACATGTCGTGATTATACGGCCACCGCTCACCCGCATAACTCCTTATTTTGTTGATGACACAATCAATTACCAGTCAAACGTTCCACGTGGCGCAACTAGTGTTGCACCATCGGGGCGCGTAACCGTGGGGCCCACCTGTCAGCGCCTATATGAAAGAAAGAAATGGTAGTTTGAGTATGGACTGTGTTAATAAAATACATTTTAGGGTGATCATACGGTCACTTGCTCACCATACAGCTCCGTAATTTGTTGATGACACGATCAATTGACCAGTCAAACGGTCCACATTCAGCAGCGCACATTACCATAGGGCCCACCCACCAGTGCATATATGAAGGACAGAAATGGTAATATATTAGTGGTCGGTGGGGATTCGAAGTCGTGAGATATCTGGTTGGCAGTCGTCGGCGGTGGGGGCGCGGTGATTGGGCGGTGGCATGGGGATCACTAGAGAAAAGCTCGCTGGGGCCTAGAGGGATGGCGGGCGGCGCGGACCGTGGTGGGGAGTGGTTTGGGCGGGCGCGGGCGGGCGGCCGGCTGGCGGCGGGGCGGGCGGTTCGCCGGTGGTGGCTGGCGGCTCAGGGGGTGGAGGTTGGAGATAAACTGCAGGCCCTTGATTCCGTATCCAACGGCTGGAAAATCTACTGACCAGAGATGAAAAAGTCAGTCGACTGACGTGTAGCTGAGTGTAGCCTCACCCCGCACGTACACATGCACGCACGCAACACTCGCACGAACACATGCACGCATGCAGGCGTGCAACACTGACACGTACACATAACAAACACACGCACGCATGCAGGCGTGCAACACTGACATGTACACATGCACTCACGAACACACGCACGTACGCACACATGCATGCAACACTGAAACGTACACATGCACGCACGCAACACTCGCACGCTTGCATGTACACAACACACTACGCAAGACACATGCTTAACCTATACGTGCATGCACCCTTTGTTAAGGACATGGATTGTTACGGGTATTAATCAATCTTATCTGTGATAAGAAGAACATTGATGTTTGCAGCGGTCTTTATGAATCACAACGTATCGAACGGGCTATCAACGTATATATGAAAATTTTAAAATTCTCTTACATTATATAGTAGGATTATCTACATGAAATAGATGACGTCACACTCAATGAACAATCATCGGTTTATGAAATGCCCGCTTCTGACCGCCCTGGCCCATCAAAAGTTCCTTTGCCGTGCGCTGTCTGTGTTGGGTCACTAACATGCAGGCCATGTACCCAAAGGGCCCACACGTCAATGGAAGAATGACGCGGTGTCGTACGTCAGAGTCAAGGGCGCCACTCGCTGCACGCCTGGCTGAACACGCCTCCTTGCCGCATTCAAATGCCTCCATGAAACCCGTGTGGAAGCCGAGAAACCCACTCTGGACACACGTCCGTTCATGACCGGGCCGGCATTAAACGCAATGTCGATCGAGCTCCTCCCGTCCGCCGTCTATTTAATCTCCTATTTAAGCGAGGCAAAACGGCGGCCAAGAATTGCACACCTCCGCCGCTCCCCTGTCTCCTCCTTCACCATTATGTCCACTCTTACAATGGCTTACGAAGAGTAGTTATCCCGCATCCAAGTCGGCTGGGTGGCCCGCCAAGCCCGCCGGATATGAGCTATGCAGCTCGCTGATCCATCTCCCTCCCCTCGCCTGACGGAGCTAGTTGCCGCCCCAAGCCGGTGTGCGGTTCAGCAACTCACCGCTCCAGACCAGCTTGACGAGAAGCGGCGCACGGGCGTCGTCGTTGTCGTCCACGCCGCCGCCTCGTACCGCACCTCCCATGATGGCGTCCGCGTCTCCCATTTTTGTGGCCGAGACTCCCATGCCGGGGGCCGCACCATGCAAGCAGAGACAGAAGCCGGGTGCGCGGAGAGCGACGAGTCGGTGGCCAGCTCCTCCGCGTCCACCGCCATCATCGAGGAGAAGTAAAACACGGTAGGCCACCGCTGCTTGGGCCCCATGAAGGCCACCGCAGAGGCGATGTCAGCATACACAACAGGTGTCTTGCCGGATCCTTTTGTTGCAAGGACCTTTGTCGACCCCGCATGGGCTCCACGGAAGCGGAGAAGCCCCCTTCCACCATCTTCTTGGGCATCAGCCAACGATATCAGTTGGGCAGTGGGGAAGTGAGCCGTCCTTTGCGCTGAAGCATGATGACCCACAAGTATAGGGGATCAATTGTAGCTCTTTTCGATAAGTAAGAGTGTCGAACCCCATGAGGAGCAGAAGGAAATGACGAGTAGTTTTCAGTAAGGTAGTGTCTGCAAGAGCTGAAATTGTAAGTAGCGAGTAATTTGGTAGCAAGATAATTTTTAACGAGCAAGTAACGATAGTAGTAATAAGTATGCAGCAAGGTAGCCCAATCCTTTTGAGACAAAGGACGGGCCAAAACGGTCTCTTGTGATAAGCAAATCGCTTTTGAGGGTACACGAGAATTTCATCTAGTCTCTTTCATCATGTTCGTTTGGTTTGTGTTCGCTACTTTGATAATTTGATATGTGGGTGGACCGGTGCTTAGGTTTTGTTCTTACTTGAACAAACATCCTACTTATTATTAACCCTCCCGCAAGCATCCTCAACTACGAGAAAATTATTAAGAATAAATTCTAACCATAGCATTAAACTCTAGGATCCAATCGGTCCCTTACGGAGCAGTGCATAAACTGGGGTTTAAGTTTCTGTCAATCTCGCAACCCACCATCTATTTACTACTCCACAATGCATTCCCTTAGGACCAAATATGGTGAAGTGTCATGTAGTCGATGTTCACATGACACCACTAAGCGAATCACAACATACATACCATCAAAATATCGAACACATATCAAATTCACATGATTACTTGCAACATGATTTATCCCGTGACCTCAAGAACAAAGGCAACTACTCACAAACAACAAATATGCTCATGATCAGAGGGGTATTATTATGCATAATGGATCTGAACATATAATCTTCCACCAAATAAACCAAATAGTAATCAACTACAAGACGTAATCAACACTACTAGTCACCCCCTAGCACCAATCTATAGTTCCGGTAACAAGATTGAATACAAGAGATGAACTAGGGTTTGAGATGAGATGGTGCTGGTGAAGATGTTGATGGAGATTGCCCTCCCCAAGATGGGAGAGTTGTTGGTAATGATGATGACGATGATTTCCCCCTCTGGGAGGGAAGTTCCCCCGGCAAAATCGCTCTGCCGGAGGGCAAAAGTGCTCCTGCCCAAGTTCCGCCTCGAGACGGTGGCGCTCCACCCCGAAAGTCTTCTCCTTATTTTTTTCTAGGTAAAAATCACTTATATACTAGAAGATGGGCACCGAAGGTGGCTGAGGAGGCCACAACCCACCAGGGTGCGCCAGGGGGGCCTGGCGCGCCCAGGTGGGTTGTGCCCACCTGGTGGCCCCCCTGTGGTGCTTATTGGCTCCAGTATTTCTTAAATATTCCATAAAAAATCCTCATGGAGTTTCAGCTCATTTGGAGTTGTGCAGAATAGGTGGCCCGACGTAGCTTTTTCAGGTCCAAATTTCCAGCTGCCGGAATTCTCCCTCTTGGTGTGTACCTTACAAATTATGAGAGAAAAGGCATTAGAATTACTCCAACAAGCATTATTATGGATAAAAATATTGTAAATAACAGTAAGAAAACATGATGCAAAATGGACGTATCAACACCCCCAAGCTTATACCTCGCTTGTCCTCAAGCGAAAACCAAAATCGAAAAACATATCCACATGCTTTGAGAGAGAGGTGTCGGTAAAAACAAAATACGGACATATAAGCATCATGTTGATTATTATAACAGCAACAAATTTAAACATAAGACTTTTATCATAGAAATTTTATCATATACTTCCCATGAATAAGTAATAGTTCATCACACAATCGAAGTATAAAGCAAAAACACTATTAGAAACCAACAAACTATGTTCTCAGTCAACTTTGCAACTACAATTCATCATCTTTTCAGGAAGGGTCACGTGTCGGAGCCTTTAGGCAAGTCCACATACTCAACCATCATATAGTCTTCTATTATTGCTAATACTCACCGAGTACACACGAGCAAAACGTTTCAACCGGACACATAGAAAGATAGGGGCTTATAGTTTCGCCTCCCAACATACTCACCTCAAGGGTGATGTCAACAATAATAACTCATGCTATCTATATTCAGCTGGACATATGTGCCTAGATCTTTCCTCACCACATGATGCTTGCCAAAAGAGAAAAATAAAAGGAATAGAAGGAAAACTTTGACTCTTTGCATAAAAGTGAATACATAAAAGTAAAAGACGGGCCCTTCGCAGAGGGAAGCAGAGGTTGCCATGCGCTTATTTGTTTGCATGTTCAACCTCTTAGTGCAAAAGAACGTCACGTTACATTGCCCCTTAAGATGACGACCTTTATTATGAAGTATGTCGCTTTTATTCTTTGTCATCCAAGTTCGTGCAACGCTCAATTTTCTCTTACACTAAAAGATCTCACATATTTAGAAGCAATTTTTTATTGCCTTTTTGCACTGATGACAACTTACTTGAGGGATCTTGTTCAATCCCTAGGTAGGTATGGTGGACACTTGAAAAAAAAAATTGGGTCTAAGGGTTTTTGGATGCACAAGTAGTATCTCTACTTAGTGCGGAATTTCTGGCTAGCAAAGATAGGGGGCAAGCATCACATGTTAAAGGATCTATGACAATATGACTTCTATGTGAATATAAACAAATAGAAACCATTACGTTGTCTTCCTTGTCCAACGTCAACAATTTTGGCATATAATATTTTAGTGAGGGCTCACAATCACAAAAGATTTCTAGGATAGTATATTTATACGTGAATCTTCCCTTCCCTTATTAATTCTTTCATGAGTTGCATCACTAACCAATGCTATGTTTGTCAATCTCTAATGAAATTTTCTTACTTATACTTTTCCTTATGTGGTGCTATCACCTACCATAGGATTAGTATATGATCTTATTGATTTATTTCCTTTCTTTTATTTGCTTTATTTCTCTCTTTCTTTTCTTTATTTGCAACATGAAGGTAAGGAATGTAAAAACTTGAACTAGTTTATTATATAACTTGCACACAATAACAATGATAGATCACTAAACAAACTCTCAAAGAAGAAAAGATCGAGATAAACTTTATTCATCTAAGAAAAAGATTGAACTAAGATAAGTAAAAGAAAAAACATAGTGGGATGATACGATACTGGGGCACCTCCCCCAAGCTTGGCGGAAGCCAAGGGGAGTGCCCATACCCGATACTCAGTTCTCCTTTGGTGGTGAAGAAGGTTATGGTAGTGATGAAGCGATCCTGTCCTTAAGGGTCAAGAGATCCTACAGTCGATGGCTTGGCGTCCGTAGGCTCCTCCCTGTTCGTCTCGATCTTCATCAGCCAAGCATCTTCTTCCATGGTTTTGGAGGAGCAGGAAGACATGATGCCTGGCTTGACAAATCTGACCAGAAACAACAAGAAAATATAACAGAGGATTTTCATAGAACAGAGGATTTTCTCTGTGATACGGTGGTTAATAGGCATGGGAAGTATATATAGATTTTTTATCTTGGAGGACAGGCACATGGAAGAAAAATGGAGTAAGGGAGGTCTCCCAGGTGGGCACAACCCACCTGGGCGCGCCAGGCAAGCCTGGTGCGCCCTGGTGTCTTGTGCCCACCAGGGGACGCTTCCTGGAAGTTTCTTTATTTCCAAAATTTTAAAATATTCTAAATTGATAAAAACAATTGCAGAATTTTTGGAGTCCGTTTACTTACCGTATCACGTACCTCCTTATTTTGACGATTCTGGAGTGTTCCGGAAGGACTCTTTTATGTGTTCTTCCGGTGTCAAAGTTTGGATAATATTGCTTTCGACATTAATAGGCGTACGTGAGATATAATCTTTATTCGTTGCCCATTGGCAACCTTTGGGTTAGTGCCCTCGAAATTATTTATTTTGATAGCTCCAGACTGGTAAACCTCCTCGATGACATAAGGGCCTTCCCATTTGGAGATGAGTTTGCCTGCAAAGAATCTAAAATGAGAGTTGTACAAAGGAACATATTCTCCAACTTTAAAATCACGTTTTTTAATTCTTTTGTCATGCCATATTTTAAATTTTTCTTTGAATAACTTTGCATTTTCATAACCTTGGGTTCTCCATTCATCTAGTGAGCTTATATCAAATAACCTCTTTTCACCAGCAAGTTTGAAATCATAATTGAGTTCTTTAACTGCCCGATATGCTTTATGTTCTAACTCAAGAGGCAAGTGACAAGCTTTTCCATAAACCATTTTATAAGGAGACATACCCATAGGATTTTTATAAGCTGTTCTATAAGCCCAAAGTGCATCATCTAATTTCTTAGACCAATTCTTCCTGGACCTATTGACAATTTTTTGCAAAATTAATTTTATCTGTCTATTGCTAAGCTCAACTTGACCACTAGACTGAGGATGATAGGGTGAGGCAATTCTATGGTTTACATCATACTTAGCAAGCATCTTACGAAAAGCGCCATGAATAAAGTGTGAACCACCGTCTATCATTAAATATCTAGGGACTTCGAACCTTGGGAAAAATAACTTCCTTAAGCATTTTAATAGAGGTGTTGTGATCAGCACTACTGGTTGGAATAGCTTCTACCCATTTAGTAACATAATCAACAGCAACCAAAATATGTGTATACCCATTAGAGGAAGGAAAAGGTCCAATGTAATCAAATCCCCAAACATCAAATGGTCCAACAGCAAGTGGATAATTCATAGGAATTTATTGACGCTTACCGATGTTACCTATTCTTTGACATTCATCACAAGATGAGACATACTTACGAGCATCCTTGAAGAGAGTAGGCCAATAAAATCCAGATTGCAATACCTTGTGAGCAGTTCTATCTCCAGCATGATGCCCTCCATACGGTTCGGAGTGACATTTCCATAGGATTTGTCCCTGTTCATGCTCAGGTACACAACGTCTAATAATACCATCTACTCCTTCTTTATAGAGATGTGGGTCATCCCAAAAGTAATGTCTTAAATCATAGAAGAATTTTTCTTTTGTTGGTAAGTACAGCTAGGTGGCAAATATTTAGCAACAATATAATTAGCATAGTCAGCATACCAAGGAGTACTATTAGCAACATTTATTGCAGCTAACTGCTCATCAGGAAAACTATCATCAATAGGAAGTGGGTCATCAAGCACATTTTCAAGCCTAGACAAGTTATCAGCTTCGGGGTTCTCAGCTCCCTTTCTATCAATAATATGCAAATTGAATCCTTGTAATAAGAGAACCCAACGAATAAGTCTATGTTTAGCATCTTTCTTTTCCATAAGATATTTAATAGCAGCATGGTCTGTGTGAACAGTCACTTTGGAATCAACAATATAAGGTCTAAACTTATCACAAGCAAACACCACTGCTAAAAATTCCTTTTCAGCAGTAGCATAATTTCTTTGAGCACCGTCTAGAGTTTTACTAGCATAATGAATAACATTCAATTTCTTATCAACTCTTTGTCCTAGAACAGCACCAATAGCATAATCACTAGCATCACACATAATTTCAAAAGGCAAGTTCCAATCAGGTGGTTGAACAATAGGTGCAGAAATTAAGGCTTTCTTGAGTGTTTCAAAGGCTTCTAAACAATCATCATCAAAAACAAAAGGAATATCCTTTTGCAAAAGATTAGTAAGAGGCCTAGAAATTTTAGAAAAGTCCTTGATAAACCTCCTATAGAAACCAGCATGGCCTAGGAAACTACGAATACCTTTGATGTCCTTAGGACATGGCATTTTCTCAATAGCATCAACCTTAGTTTGGTCCACTTCAATACCTTTTTCAGAAATTTTATGACCCAAGACAATGCCTTCATTAACCATAAAGTGGCACTTCTCCCAATTCAAAACAAGATTTGTTTGTTCATATCTCTGCAAAACTCGAACAAGATTGCTTAAACAATCATCAAAAGACTTCCCATAAACAGAAAAGTCATCCATGAAAACCTCAACAATCTTTTCACAAAAGTCAGAGAATATAGCCATCATGCATCTTTGAAAAGTAGCAGGTGCATTACATAAACCAAAAGGCATACGTCTATAAGCATAGGTTCCAAAAGGACAAGTAAAAGTGGTATTTTCTTGATCAGGTTGAGAAACAGGTATTTGTGAAAAGCTAGAATATCCATCAAGGAAGCAAATGTGTGTGTGCTTAGATAATCTTTCAAGCATTTGATCAATAAAAGGCAAAGGGTAATGTCTTTTCTTGTAGCTTTGTTTAATTTTCTAAAATCAATTACCATTCTGTAGCCTGTAACAATTCTTTGTGGAATAAGTTCATTCTTATTGTTAGGAACAATAGTAATACCTCCTTTCTTCGGGACACAATGAACAGGACTTACCCATCTACCATCAGCTATAGGATAGATTATACCTGCTTCCAGAAGTTTTAATATTTCTGTTCTTACAACTTCTTTCATCTTCAGATTTAACCGACGTTGGTGATCAACAACGGGTTTGGCATCAGGTTCCATATTAATTTTGTGCTGACATAGAGTGGGACTAATGCCCTTCAAATCATCAAGAGTATATCCAATAGCAGCTCGGTGCTTCCTTAGAACTTTCAATAATCTTTCTTCTTCATGTTATGAAAGGTTAGCACTGATAATAACATTATATATTTTATTTTCATCAAGATAAGCATATTTCAAAGAGTCTGGCAATTGTTTCAATTCAAACACAGGATCACCTTTAGGTGGAGGAGGACCTCCTAGAGTTTCCATAGGCAAATTGTGTTTGAGCAGAGGACGTTGCTCAAAGAAAATATTATCTATTTCATTTCTTTCATGCATATGTAAATCATTCTCATGTCTAGCAAGTATTGTTCTAAAGGATCGGTAGGTGGCACATCAATAGAAGCAAGACCAATTTATTCATCCTTACTAGGCAATTCTTTTTCATGATGATTTCTACTAAACTTGGAAAAATTAAACTCATGAGACTCATCACCAAAACTAACACCGACAGTTTGTTTATGGCAGTCTATCTTAGCATTAACTGTGTTCAAGAAAGGTCTACCAAAGATAATGGGACAGAAGTCATCTTGTGGGGAACCAAGAATAAGAAAATCAGTAGGGTATTTTATTTTCCCACACAAGACTTCAACATCTCTAATAATCCCACAAGGTGATATGGTGTCTCTATTAGCAAGTTTAATAGTAACATCTATGTCTTCTAACTCTGCAGGTGCTATGTCTTCCCTAATTTCTTGATATAACTTGTAAGGAATAGCACTCACACTAGAACCCATGTCACATAAACCATGATAACAGTGATCTCCTATTTTAACTGAAATAACAGGCAGGCCAACAACTTGTCTATTTTTACCCCCTTTTTCGGGTTTAGCAATTCTAGCAGCTTATGCACAGAAGTAGATAACATGCCCATCCACATCTTCTTCTAAGAGATCTTTAAACATAGCAATATTAGGTTCGACTCTAATTTGTCCATCAGGTTTAGGTGTTCTAACAAAACTTTTGTTAACCACAGTTGAAACTTTAGCATGTTCCTTTATCCTAACAGGAAAAAGAGGTTTCTCAATATAAGCAGTAGGAACAACGTGATCAACATTATATAGTATAGTTTCTTCTTTAGCTGGTACCGGTTCTTTAATTTCTTCTTTAATAGGTGGGTGAAATTTAAACCACTTCTCTTTAGGGAGTTCAACATGAGTAGCAAATGATTCACAAAAAGGGGCTACTATCTCAGAGTCAAGTCCATATTTAGTGCTAAGCTTTTGAAAAGCATCGATATCCATAAAAGATTTAACACAATCATACTTAAGCTTTATACCTCACTCTTTACCTTCGTCGAGTTCCCAATCTTCAGAATTGCGTTTAATTCTTTCCAAAAGATCCCACCGGAATTCAATATTTTTCTTCATAAAAGAATCAACACAAGAAGTATCCAGCATGGTTTGATCATTACGAGAAAGCCGAGCATAAAGTTCTGAATGATAATTTCTCTTGGGAGCTCATGATTGGGGCATGAATATAACATTGACTTAAGCCTCCCCCAATCTAGAACGATACTTTCTCCTTAACGAGGCCAAAAATTATATATATAATTCCGATGACGATGAACTAGATGCATAGGATAGTTTTTTTGGTGAAACTCCAATTTTAAACGATTCCAATTCCATGTTCCAATATCATCGCATAGCCTATACCATGTCAATGCTTTTCCATTCAAAGATAAAGGGAAAACTTTTCATCACCTCATATCCGGGTAAACCTGCAAGCTTAAACAATCCACAAATTTGTTCTACATATATCAAGTGCATATCAGGATGTTCAGTTCCATTTCCTACATAAGGATTAGCTAGCAGTCGTTCTATCATACCCGAAGGAATTTCATATTCAATATTTTCAGTACGTGCAGTAGGTTGAGGGGCAATTAATTGTGGTTTCGGACTAGGTGAAGATACCCCGAACAAACCCCTCAAAGGATTGTTTTCCATAGTAGCAAGTGGCAATAAATTTCAGCACACTATATAAATGTTTCCTTACCGAATTCCACTTACCAAAGGCGCTTCACTCCCCGGCAGCGGCGCCAGAAAATAGCCTTGATAACCCACAAGTATAAGGGATCAATTGTAGCTCTTTTCGATAAGTAAGAGTGTTGAACCCAACGAGGAGTAGAAGGAAATGACAAGTAGTTTTCAGCAAGGTATTGTCTGCAAGAGCTAAAATTGTAAGTAGCAGCGAGTAGTTTGGTAGCAAGATAATTTGTAACGAGCAAGTTACGATAGTAGTAATAAGTATGCATCAAGGTAGCCCAATCCTTTTGAGTAAAAGTACAGGCCAAAACGGTCTCTTATGATAAGCAAAGCGCTCTTGAGGGTACACGGGAATTTCATCTAGTCACTTTCATCATGTTCATTTGATTTGTGTTCACTACTTTGATAATTTGATATGTGGGTGGACCGGTGCTTAGGTGATGTTCGTACTTGAACAAACCTCCTACTTATGATTAACCCTCCCGCAAGCATCCACAACTACGAGAAAAGTATTAAGAATAAATTCTAACCATAGCATTAAACTCTAGGATCCAATCGGTCCCTTAAGGAGTAGTGCATAAACTGGGGTTTAAGTTTCTGTCACTCTCGCAACCCACCATCTGTTTACCACTCCACAATGCATTCCATTAGGCCAAAATATGGTGAAGTGTCTGCTACGTCTTGAGCTTGCGTTGGTTTTCCCCGAAGAGGAGAGGATGATGCAGCAGAGTATCATAAGTATTTCCCTCAGTTTTTGAGAACCAAGGTATCAATCCAGTAGGAGGCCACGCGCAAGTCCCTCGTACCTACACAAAGCAAATAACTCCTCGCAACCAATGCGAATAGGGGTTATCAATCCCTTCACGGTCACTTACGAGAGTGAGATCTGATAGAGATGATTGATAATATTTTTGGTATTTTTTTGGTATAAAGATGCAAAGTAAAATAAAAGGCAAAGTAAATAAGCAAAGCAATAATAAAGCGTAGGAAGATTAATATGATGAAAATAGACCCGGGGGCCATAGATTTCACTGGTGGCTTCTCTCAAGAGCATAAGTATTTTACGGTGGGTGAACGAATTACTGTTGAGCAATTGACAGAATTGAGCATAGTTATGAGAATATCTAGGTATGATCATGTATATAGGCATCACGTTCGAGACAAGTAGACTGACTCCTGCCTGCATCACTACTATTACTCCACTCATCGACCGCTATCCAGCATGCATCTAGAGTATTAAGTTAATGAAAATAGAGTAACGCATTAAGCAAGATGACATGATGTAGAGGAATAAATTCATGCAATATGATAAATACCCCATCTTGTTATCCTCGATGGCAACAATACAATACGTGCCTTGCTGCCCCTACTGTCATTGGGAAAGGACACCGCAAGATTGAACCCAAAGCTAAGCACTTCTCCCATTGCAAGAACTACCAATCTAGTTGGCCAAACCAAACGGATAATTCGAAGAGACTTGCAAAGATAACCAATCATACATAAAAAAATTCAGTGAAGATTCAAATATTGCTCATAGATAATTTTGATCATAAACCCACAATTCATCCGTCTCAACAAACACACCGCAAAAAGAAGATTACATCGAATAGATCTC
This sequence comes from Aegilops longissima, assembly GCA_021605205.1. NCBI lineage: Eukaryota > Viridiplantae > Streptophyta > Magnoliopsida > Poales > Poaceae > Aegilops > Aegilops longissima. Next base: position 134,223,721 of record CM038679.1, read on the forward strand.
CACGAGAGAGGGGGAGAACATTGTATTTAGATCCAAAAGAGAGAAGAAGCCATCTAGCTACTAACTATGGACCCAAGGTCCAAGTAAACTACTCACACTTCATCGGAGAGGCTATGATGATGATGTAGAAGCCCTCCATGGTGGATTCCCCTCCGACGGAGCTCGAACAGGCCCCAAGATGGGATCTCGTGGATCTGAGAAAGTTGCGGTGGAATTTGGTTTTGGCTCAGATCGATCTATCGGAGTGCGTGAGGTACATATAGGAGGAAGGAGTACGTTGGTGGAGCTTCGGGGGGCCCACGAGGCAGGGGCACGCCCTAGGGGGGCGCCCTCCACCCTCGTGGCCACCTCCCTCCTTTCTTGATCGAGGGTCCAAGTCTCCTGGATCTTATCTGATGAGAAAATCACGTTCGCGGAGATTTCATTCCCTTTGGACTCTGTTTAATATTCCGTTTCTTTGAAATACTGAAATAGGCAAAAAAAACCTGGGCTGGGCCTCCGGTTAATAGGTTAGTCCCAAAAGTAATATAAAAGTGGAAAATAAAGCCCAATATGGTCCAAAACAGTAGATAATATAGCATTGAGCAATCAAAAATTATAGATACGTTGGAGACGTATCAGGCATCCCCAAGCTTAATTCCTGCTCGTCCTCGAGTAGGTAAATGATAAAAAGAGAATGTTTGATGCGGAGTGCTACTTGGAATAATTTCAATGTAACTCTTCTTAATTGTGGTATGAATATTCAGATCCGAAAGATTCAAGACAAAAGTTCATATTGACATAAAAATAATAAAACTTCAAGCATACTAACTAAGCAATTATGTCTTCTCAAAATAACATGGCCAAAGAAAGTTCATCCCTACAAAATTATATAGTTTAGTCATGCTCCATTTTCATCACACAAGAATGCTCTCATCATGCACAACCCCGATGACAAGCCAAACAATTGCTTCATACTTTAGTAATCTCAAACCTATAAACTTTCACGCAATATATGAGCGCAAGCCATGGACATAGCACTATGGGTGGAATAGAATATAATGATGGGGGTTATGTGGAGAAGACAAAAAAGGAGAAGATCTTACATCAACGAGGCTAATCAACGGGCTATGGAGATGCCCGTCAATTGATGTTAATGCAAGGAGTAGGGATTGCCATGCAACGGATGCACTAGAGCTATAAATGTGTGAAAGCTCAACAAAAGAAACTAAGTGGGTGTGCATCCAACTTGATTGCTCACGAAGACCTAGGGCATTTGAGGAAGCCCATCGTTGGAATATACAAGCCAAGTTCTATAATGAAAAATTCCCACTAGTATATGAAAGTGACAAAATATGAAACTCTCTATATGAAAAACATGGTGCTACTTTGAAGCACAATATATGAGACTCGCTATATGAAGAACATGGTGCTACTTTGAAGCACAAGTGGAAAAAGAGATAGTAACATTGCCCCTTTTTATCTATCCTTCTTTTTTTTGGGCCTTCTTTTTTTTCTTTTGGCCTTTCACTTTTTCTATTGGGACAATGCTCTAGAAAATGATGATCATCACACTTCTATTTATTTACAACTCAATGATTACAACTCGATACTAGAACAAAGTATGACTGTAACATCCCAAATTTTCAATTTGGAATGTTATACATTAGATCATCATACATATCATATTTTCTTGCATTTTGTTGATCCTAGAAATTTCACGCAACTCAAGGACCCTCTGAGAGAGTTGGAGATTTCAAAATTTTCGTATTTGAGTTCTCTCAAAACTATGAAAAGAGGATCATTGGATTTATTTATTTTATCTTCAAATATTTTTCCAATATCAAAAATAAGAGAGGGAATAATATGACTTTCCCAAAATTTAGGAAAAATGAGGATTTAATAAATAAATCAACTTTTGGATTTTCTCGGAGTTTATTTGCCTTAGGGAAAATCGTGTTTTCAAAAATTGCATTTTGCCCGTGTTAAAGTTCATTTTGTTCGACTCATTTTAGGAGTCGGGAAAGTTTACTTTATTAATTTTGGAGTTCGTTTAGATTTTTTTTCTGTATTTTTCTGCGCGCGAAACCGATTTAAAAAAAAACCGCAGCGCCCAAGGCCCAAGCCGCCAAGCCACCGGCCGGCCAGGAGGCCAACTCCATCGCGCGCGCCGCACAGGGAGCCGCCGCTTCTTTTCCTAATCCTAGTAGGACTCTTGTACTACTTCCGTTTATTCCGTATTTGTTTCTAGATCTTTTCCCTCTTTGTTTCCTAATCCTAGTCTATTTCTTGTCCCCTACCCCAAGCAAAAACCCTCCCTCCCCAATATAAATACCCAAGCACCCCCCTCTAACACATCAAACCCACACCTCTCCTCTCCTCTCCACACCACCCGCCCTACTACACCGCCGCCGCCCCCACACCACCGCCGCCTCACCAGTGCCGCCGCCGCCCTACGCCGCCGCCGCCGAGCCCTCGCCTCTTGAGGTACTAGCCCCAGCCGCGTCACCTTTTCTTTTCCTCGTTCGTTTTTCAGAATCGTTCGATTTCGTTCGATTTCCGCCCAGTTTTCTAGATCGGTTTCGTTTGGTTTTCTTTCCAAACCCTAGATCGGTTTTTCGCGGTTTTCTTTCCGGTTTGTTTAGCAAGCGTTCGCTGACCGTTCGCCCTAACGAACGTGATCACCAGTTTGCTTGGTTAATGAACGTCCGTTCGCTCAACCGTTCGTCGTTTTCTTGCTCATCGGATTTATTCCGCTATTTTTTCGATAGTGATTTCAGATCCGATTTTCTTTCTAGTCTATCTTCTCGCCGCTTATCGGAATCAGGTGATTCAAGCGCTGGAGTTTCATCTCGAAACCGCCGTTCCGACTAATCAACTTAAACAAAGTTTTGCTACTGTAAAATTTGACTTAGTTTCAACTTGCTAGAACCGAGTTGTTTTCTTTCGTCGTTTGACTTTCGTTGCTTTATTTGATTCGATTCTTTTTGCAACCAGGGTTCTTAAGTTGAACTTTCTGGTTAGATCTTTTATTCGAGATTTACTTGTGCATTAGATGAGTTCTTATTGTATGCTTGTTGTTTGTCTGTGATAGATCACCCGGAGTGCGCCGCTTGTTACTTCGAATCTCTAGGTTTCGCGGATCATCAGCAAGGCAAGTAACACTTTGATCATACTTTCTCATACCCAGTTTTTATGCATTAGATCAATCCTCAAACATTGCATGATTAGGATCTAATTAAATTGTGGGATGGGAAGTAGATTGAGGTAGTACCTATTACCTGTATTACTTATGAAACCTTTGGGAGTTACTTCTACGTTTGCTTATTATGCTATGCTATGCTAGTAGACGTGGATTGGGTGAGTGTATTCCATGACAGATGTGAGATTGTTAAATTAATGGTTTATTTAAGGTGGCAACTTAAACACACATCTGGGTGGATTGAGGCACCGGTCTCTATCAGACTTGCCTGTTTTTCTTGGACCGCCACCTGTGCTCAAAGGGATCATAAGATTATTCATGCTAGTAACTTCCGTGTGCAGCCACAAGCCATTATGGGCTCTGGCATAGTTGATTAAGTCGTGTGAACTCTTACAATGGTAGACTAGCTGATGTAGGGGTTGTAGGTGGTACGGTCTACCCATCGTAAGGTGCAAACGCTTCTGAAAGACTATGTCTCGGTCATCCATTTCTCAAACACCATGTAGTGCGAGAAACCAAACGGAGGCGATCGAGTCTTGTGGGGAAAAGTCATAAACCTCTGCAGAGTGTATAAACTAATCATGATTAGCCGTGTCCCGGTTATGGACATCTTGAGTATCTAGTACTTGAATATCATGTGAATCTCAACATGTTACTCTAATTAATATTGTTGGGTTTTAATGAGTACTTTTAATTGGGATTGAGGATGCTGTCAACCATTCTCAATGTTTAACAACCACCATGATAGTTAAACAAATTTATTCCTTTGCAGAGGGAAAAAGCGGCTTTATGCAAAAGCTGTAATCAGAGAGCTTTTCCACTAGCCACATATGCATGTAGTACAGGCTTATCATTCATTATTCTCTATGTGTTACATTGCCAAGCATATTCCATGTCTGACCCGTTTCGGCTGCAACTTTCATGTTGCAGACTTTTCGATGATGAGTAAGGTGCTTTAGGTCGTTGTTCTATACTCGGTGATGTGCTGGAGTTGATGGACTCACTTATCTTCCAAGTCTTCCGCTGTTATCGTTATTAGATGGCCTTAAGCCATATTTATTGTAATAAGTCCTCTTTTGGGCAACGATGTAATAAGTGTGTGATTGCTACTCTGTTATAAATCCTTCAATCTTGTGTGGTGTCAAGATTATCGATCCGTGGATGACACCTGAGCACAGAGACTTGATCCATTCGGGTCGGGTCGCTACAGAGATGGTATCAGAGCACACACTGACTGTAGGACACGACCACTAAGTTAAAGCCATAGATCACTACTCTCTTCCCATTTTCTAACTCCTCATCTTTTCTACTCTTTTAGGATGAAGGACGCGAAGATCAAGTACGCCCAACCAGATGAAGGCACACCTTTTGGATTTCACTTGAAGGAAGTCACCAAGTACCTGAACATTGGACTACCAAGTTTCACCGGGACTTTCAACGCCACTCTGCCTGAAGAAGAGCGCTGGAAGATTCAAGCTCACGTTCCGGAAGGACATTCGCCCCAATCACCAAGCCTATAGATAGTGTTTTGATTGCACCAACACTCGAGTGCAGGAAAGAGCATGGCAGCTCATATCACCATGGGACGCATTGGAGAAGTTTACCAAGAGGACCTCAAGGACACCATCTACCAGATTTGCGGACGCCGGAATGAACAATGGGAGATAGTCAGCACCAAGAAGGATAGATCCATTGCAGCTTTCATCCAGGAGTTAAACCAGCACATTCGACGCCAGGAGAACCAGATGTGCAATTATATGATAGAGTTGAAGAATGCAAAGGGAAGGATCATCGAACTTGAAGGAGAACTAAAGGCTACACGCAAGGACTACATGGACGAGATCGTAGCTGTAGCAAGACACAATAACGATCTTAAGTATGAGATTGAAGAACTCAAGAAGAAATTGGCGCTCAAGAATGAAGACAAGTACGTCGGCTGCCCGAGCAACTACATCATCATCGACGACACCGATTCGGATCCAAGTGAACCCGACTTTGAAGACGAAGCTGGAGCAGACATCATGGAGTCTTCCACCGGTTCAAATTAATAGATGACCCCCACATATTAGTAATATTACCTCCATGTAACATCATAGTACACGCACTTTTGCGATAGTTAGATCGTTGTAAGCCCTTGTTTGAATTGAATGAAGTGATTTTGTGTGCATTTGCTCATGAGCATTTGGGTAGTGTTTCTCCTTAGACCTCACTCTATTCTTAATTTCTCGTCTTTTCTAAACCCATCGGATGCCTCCGAGACGCGACCCCGGGTTTGTTTTCCCGCCAGAGATCACCCAGTTGATTCAGCAGCAGAACACTTTGATCCAAACATTGGTACAGAACCAAGGCAACAACAACAACAACAACAACAACCCACCACCAAACCACCTGCAGATCACTTGACTCGTTTCTTAAGGCTGAACCCGCCAGTGTTTTCCAGTAGCACCGAGCCGATAGTAGCAGATGATTGGCTCCGTAAGGTAGGGAGGGAGTTGACCACTGCAGGATGTACAGATGGAGAAAAGGTGAAGTTTGCTGCACACCAGCTTGAAGGACCCGCAGCAGACATGGTGGGAGAATTTCACAGACCACTTACCCCTGAGACAACATCACATGGGATCGATTCCACAAGCTTTCCGCACCGCCCATGTCTCAAAGCAGGAGCTATGGCCATGAAGAAGCGTGAGTTTCGCAACTTATGCCAAGGAGGAAGGACTGTTGGCAAGATGTGGATGATTTTAGTAAGTTAGCATGTTATGCCCCGGATAGCGTTACTACAGATGCAGCTAAGCGGGAGAAGTTTGGAAGGACTGAATGATGAATTAAGCATGCAGTTGATGGTAGCAAGTTTCAATAACTACCAGGAGTTGGTAGACCGCGCCCTCATGATTGAAGGAAAGCAGCGACAAATTGAGAACCGCAAGAGGAAGTATGGGCAGGGGAAGTATAACTCTGGAGCCCAGAAGCCCGTTATACCCCTAAGCGGGGAGTTCGGCCAACATACCCATGGAGGAGGTAGTTCGCACAACCATAATGGCCACAAGAATTGTAATGGGAATGGAGGAAGCAACGGCGAATCGACCACACCAACAACCCCACCAAGAAAGACTTGAGCCATGTCACTGTTACAAGTGTTCCAAGAACGGACATTATGCAAATGAATGTCCCAAGGCCAAGGTGGAAATGGAAGCTCGGAAAGAAGCCAAACCCTTTCAACAGGGGACAGGTGAACCACATTGATGTGGAGGAGGTTGAAGATCAGCCCGATGCAGTAATCGGTAAGTTTTTGGTTAAGTCTTTTACTGCCCTAGTTCTTTTCGATACCGGTGCAACGCATTCATACATATCAAGGGGATTTGTGGATAAGTACAAATTACCAACCCAAGCCCTTAGGTCACCCATGCTAGTAACCTCACCCGGAGCAGAATACATGGCTAGTATATGGTGTGATCGACTGCCATTAAGGATTGGACACTATGTTTTTCCCTCGGACCTAATAGTTCTGGAATCCCAAGGATTGGATGTGATATTAGGCATGGATTGGTTATCGAAGTATGGAGGGAACATAGATTGCGCCACTAAGTCAATTTTGCTTACCACCCCGAAGGGAGGAGAATCAAGTATGTATCACGGCATGAGCCGAGGAGAGCTGAATAAATTCCTTATCGAGTTGTGCAGAAGAAGTACCGGTGGTAAAGGATTTCCGATGTATTTCGGAAGAGTTGCCGTGAATGCCACCGGATAGAGATATTGAGTTTTGATAGAGCTTTTGCCGAGAACAGGCCCGATATCAAAGCGACCATACTGAGATGCCCGCACGGATTTGGCGGAAATCAAGAAGCGATTAAGGAGCTGTTGGATAAAGGTCATATCGCCCAAGTTCTTCGCCTTTGGGGATCACCCGTCTTGTTAGTGGAGAAGAAGGATGGATCGTTAAGGATGGTTGTTGATTATCGTGGATTGAATGAAGTAACAATCAAGAACAAGTACCCACTACCAATGATAAATGATCTGTTTGATCGCTTGCAAGGAGCTAAAGTGTTTTCCAAGATCGATTTGCGATCGTGGTACCATCATTGAAGATTCGAGAGCGGGACATACCTAAGACAGCGTTCACCACAAGATATGGACTGTATGAGTACACCGTTATGTCATTTGATGACTAACGACTAGCCTATTTCATGAACCCGATGAACAAAGTGTTTATGGAGTTTTGGATAAGTTCGCGTGGTGTTCATAGATGATATTTTGGTTTTCTCAAAGAATGAAGAGGAACATAAGGAACATTTGCGATTGGTTTTGGAGAAACTGAGGGAACGTCAGTTATATGCCAATTTCAGCAAATGTGAGTTTTGGCTAAAGGAAGTTGGAATTCTTGGACATGTTATATCCGGAGAAGGGATAGCAGTTGACCCCACGAAGGTTGAGACCGTAACCAAATGGGAAGCACCAACGACAGTTGGAGAGATCCGGAGTTTCCTTGGACTCGCAGGATACTACCGAAGATTCATTGAGAATTTATCAAGGATTGCAAAGCCTATGACGGAGTTGTTGAAGAAGGATACCAAGTTCATATGGACTGAGGAGTGTGAGGCAAGTTTTCAGGAGTTGAAGAAAAGATTGGTTACCTCACCAAGCTAATTTTGCGAGATCGGACCAAGGATTATGAGGTGTATTTATGACGCTTCACGTCGAGGACTTGGAGCAGTGCTTATGCAGGAAGGAAGAGTTGTTTCGTATGCTTCACGACAACTGAAGCCTCATGAATTGAATTATGCCACACATGATTTGGAGTTAGCAGCCGTTGTGCATGCATTGAAGACATGGAGACATTTTCTCATTGGAAATCACTGTGAGGTGTACACGGATCACAAGAGTTTGAAGTACATTTTCACGCAGAAGGAGTTAAACCTTAGACAAAGGAGATGGTTGGAACTCATCAAGGATTATGATATGAAATTGCATTATCATCCCGAAAGCCTAATGTAGTAGCCGACGCATTGAGTCAAGAAGAGCCATGTCAATACGCTATTGACGGAGAAATACCAAAGGAGCTAGCGAAGATCTTCATGAGCTATGTTTGGAAATAGTTCAGAGGCTACGTAGCAGCATTGGAGATTCAGTCTACATTGATGGATAAAATCAGGAAGCTCGAGAAAAGGACAAAGAGATTGCGGATATAAAGAAGAAAATGAGCGAAGGAAAAGCAAAGGGATTTCGTGAGGATGAGCACGATACCCTATGGTTTGAGGACCGTATGACGTGCCAAATGACCCGGAGATCGTGAAGTTGATTCTACAAGAGGCACGTGATTCACCCTATTCGATTCACCCAGAAATACCAAGATGTATTTGGATTTGAAGGAAACATTCGGTGGACCGGAATGAAGAAGGATATCGCGGAGTATGTAGCAGTTTGCGATGTATGTCGAGAGTGAAGGCGAGAACATCGAAGCGGCAGGATTGTTGCAACCATTGCCAATACCGAATGGAAGTGGGATAAACTAGGCATGGATTTCATAACGGGTTTGCCAAAGACTCGCTCGAGCTATGATTCGATTTGGGTTATAGTCGAACGCTTGACGAAGGTAGCTCATTTCATTCCAATCAAGACTACCTATAGCAGTGCTAAGTTGGCAAAGATATACATGACCAGAATTGTTTGTTTGCACGGAGTTCGAGGAGTATCGTGTCGATAGAGGAACCCAATTTACCTCAAAGTTTTGGAATCAGTTGCATGAAACGTTAGGAACCAGGCTAGAATTGAAGACAGCTTTTCACCCACACGATGATGGATGACCGAGAGAGTCAATCAGATTTTGGAGGATATGCTGAGAGCTTGTGCACTAGATTATGGATCTAGTTGGGATGATAACTTGCCGTATGCAGAGTTTTCTTATAACAACAGTTACCAAACCAGCTTGAAGATGGCACCTTTCGAGGCTTTGTACGGAAGGAGGTGTAGGACACCGTTATCATGGGACGAAGTTGGAGACCGTCAGTTGTTTGGACCAGATTTGATTAAGGAGTCTGAACAGAAGGTTAAGTTGATTCGCGATAGGCTCAAGGTAGCCCAGTCATGACAGAAAAGCTATGCGGATTCAAAACGCAAGGCGATAGAATATGAAGTTGGAGACAGAGTTTATCTTAGAGTGTCCCCACTTCGAGGAGTTAAGCGTTTTGGAGTTAAAGGAAAATTGGCGCCACGTTTCGTTGGACCATATAGGATTTTGCAACGCATGGGAGAAGTTGCTTATAAGCTGGAATTACCAGAAGGACTGTCAGGAGTTCATGATGTATTCCATGTTTCTCAGCTGAAGAAATGTCACGCCGAGATGGCGTAAGTACCGCTAAGAGATACAGTACCACTTGAAGCAATTCAGTTGAAGGATGATTTAACATATGAGGAGAAACCGGTCAGATTCTCGAATATGCCAGCAGAGTTACTCGCAGCAAGGTTATCAAGTTTTGCAAGGTTCGGTGGAGCCACCACTCGAGGATGAAGCCACCGGGAAAGAGAAGAAGATTTGCTCAAGGACCACCTCGCCTATTTTCTAGTTAACCCGAATCTCGAGGGCGAGATTCATCTTAAAGGGTAGGTTTGTAACATCCCAAATTTTCAATTTGGAATGTTATACATTAGATCATCATACATATCATATTTTCTTGCATTTTGTTGATCCTAGAAATTTCACGCAACTCAAGGACCCTCCGAGAAAGTTGGAGATTTGAAATTTTCGATTTGAGTTCTCTCAAAACTATGAAAAGAGGATCATTGGATTTATTTATTTTATCTTCAAATATTTTCCAATATCAAAAATAAGAGAGGGAATAATATGACTTTCCCAAAATTTAGGAAAAATGAGGATTTAATAAATAAATCAACTTTTGGATTTTCTCGGAGTTTATTTGCCTTAGGGAAAATCGTGTTTTCAAAATTACATTTTGCCCGTGTTAAAGTTAATTTTGTTCGACTCATTTTAGGAGTCGGGAAAGTTCACTTTATTAATTTTGGAGTTCGTTTAGATTTTTTTCTGTATTTTCTCTTGTGAAACCGATTTAAAAAAAAACCGCAGCGCCTTGGGCCAAAGGCCCAAGCCGCCAAGCCACCGGCCGGCCAGGAGGCCAACTCCATCGCGCGCGCCGCACAGGGAGCCGCCGCTTCTTTTCCTAATCCTAGTTGGACTCTTGTACTACTTCCGTTTATTCCGTATTTGTTTCTAGATCTTTTCCCTCTTTGTTTCCTAATCCTAGTCTATTTCTTGTCCCCTACCCCAAGCAAAAACCCTTCCCTCCCCAATATAAATACCCAAGCACCCCCCCCCCTCTAACACATCAAACCCACACCTCTCCTAACCACCGCCGCCGCCCTACACCGCCACCGCCGCCCCCACACCACCGCCCCTACCTCACCGCCGCCGCCGCCTCGCCGCCACGCCGCTGCCCACCTAACGCCGCCGCCGAGCCCTCGCCTCTTGAGGTACTAGCCCCGCACCGCGTCACCTTTTCTTTTCCTCGGTTCGGTTTTTCGTAAATCGTTCCGATTTCTGTTCCGATTTCCATTCCGGTTTTCTAGATCGGTTTTCGTTTCGGTTTTCTTTCCGAAACCCTAGATCGGTTTTCTCGCCGGTTTTTCTTTCCGGTTTTGTTTAGCAAGCGTTCGCCGGACCGTTCGTCCTAACGAACGTGATCACCAGTTTGCTTCAGTTAATGAACGTCCATTCGTCGTTTTCTCTCTCATCGGATTTATTCCGCTATTTTTCTGATAGCGATTTCAGATCCGATTTTCTTTCTAGTCTATCTTCTCGCTCGTTTATCGGAATTAGGTGATTCAAGCGCCTGGAGTTTCATCTCGAAACCGCCGTTCCGACTAATCAACTTAAACAAAGTTTTGCTACTGTAAAATTTGACTTAGTTTCAACTTGCTAGAACCGAGTTGTTTTCTTTCGTCGTTTGACTTTCGTTGCTTTATTTGATTCGATTCTTTTTGCAACCAGGGTTCTTAAGTTGAACTTTCTGGTTAGATCTTTTATTCGAGATTTACATGTGCATTAGATGAGTTCTTATTGTATGCTTGTTGTTTGTCTGCGATAGATCACCCGGAGTGCGCCGCTTGTTACTTCGAATCTCTAGGTTTCGCGGATCATCAGCAAGGCAAGTAACACTTTGATCATACTTTCTCATACCCAGTTTTTATGCATTAGATCAATCCTCGAACATTGCATGATTAGGACCTAATTAAATTGTAGGATGGGAAGTAGATTGAGGTAGTACCTATTACCTGTATTACTTATGAAACCTTTGGGAGTTACTTCTACGTTTGCTTATTATGCTATGCTATGCTAGTAGACGTGGATTGGGTGAGTGTATTCCATGACAGATGTGAGATTGTTAAATTAATGGTTTATTTAAGGTGGCAACTTAAACACACATCTGGGTGGATTGAGGCACCGGTTTCTATCAGACTTACTGTTTTTCTTGGACCGCCACCTGTGCTCAAAGGGATCATAAGATCATTCATGCTAGTAACTTCCGTGTGCAGCCACAAGCCATTATGGGCTCTGGCATAGTTGATTAAGTCGTGTGAACTCTTACAGTGGTAGACTAGCTGATGTAGGGGTTGTAGGTGGTATGGTCTACCCATCGTAAGGTGCAAACGCTTCAAAGACTATGTCTCGGTCATCCGCTTCTCAAACACCATGTAGTGCGAGAAACCAAACGGAGGCGATCGAGTCTTGTGGGGAAAAGTGCAAACCTCTGCAGAGTGTATAAACTAATCATGATTAGCCGTGTCCCGGTTATGGACATCTTGAGTATCTAGTACTTGAATATCATGTGAATCTCAACATGTTACTCTAATTAATATTGTTGGGTTTTAATGAGTACTTTTAATTGGGATTGAGGATCTGTCAACCATTCTCAATGTTTAACAACCACCATGATAGTTAAACAAATTTATTCCTTTGCAGAGGGAAAACTGGCTTTATGCAAAACTGTAATCAGAGAGCTTTTCCACTAGCCACATATGCATGTAGTACAGGCTTATCATTCATTATTCTCTATGTGTTACATTGCCGGCATATTCCATGTGTTGACCCGTTTCGGGCTGCAACTTTCATGTTGCGACTTTTCGAACGATTTAGTAAGGTGCTTTAGGTTGTGGTTCTATACTCGGTGATGCCGCTGGAGTTGATGGACTCACTTATCTTCCAAGTCTTCGCTATTATCGTTATTAGATGGCCTTAAGCCATATTTATTGTAATAAGTCCTCTTTGGGCAACGATGTAATAAGTGTGTGATTGCTACTCTGTTATAAATCCTTGAAATCTTGTGTGGTGTCAAGATTCTTGATCCAGGATGACACCTGAGCACAGAGACTTGATCCATTCGGGTCGGGTCGCTACAATGACTCTATATGAATGCCTCCGGCGGTGTACCGAGATATGCAATGAATCAAGAGTGACATGAAAGAATTATGAACGGTGGCTTTGCCACAAATACTATGTCAACTACATGATCATGCTAAGCAATATGACAATGATGAATGTTTCATGAAGAACGGTATGGTGGAAAGTTGCATGGCAATATATCTCGGAATGGCTATGGAAATGCCATAATAGGTAGGTATGGTGGCTGTTTTGAGGAAGATATAAGGAGGTTTATGTGTGAAAGAGCGTATCATATCACGGGGTTTGGATGCACCGGCGAAGTTTGCACCAACTCTCAATGTGAGAAAGGGCAATGCACGGTGCATCAAGAGTCTAGCAATGATGGAAGGGTGAGAGTGCGATAATCCATGGACTCAACATTAGTCATAAAGAACTCACATACTTATTGCAAAAATCTACAAGCCATCAAAAACCAAAGCACTACGCGCATGCTCCTAGGGGGATAGATTGGTAGGAAAAGACCATCGCTCGTCCCGACCGCCACTCATAAGGAGGACAATCAAATAACACCTCATGTTTCAAATTTGTTACATAACGTTTACCATACGTGCATGCTACGGGACTTGCAAACTTCAACACAAGCATTTCTCAAATTCACAACAACTCAACTAGCATGACTCTAATATTATCACCTCCATATCTCAAAACAATTATCAAGCATCAAACTTTTCTTAGTATTCAACGCACTCAAAAGAAAGTTTTACAAATCTTGAATACCGAGCATATTATTATTTTAAGCAAATTACCATGCTATTTAAGACTCTCAAAATAATCTAAGTGAAGCATGAGAGATCAATAGTTTCTTTAAAACAAATCCGCCACCGTTCTCTAAAAGATATAACTGAAGTACTAGAGCAAAACTATAAAGCTCAAAATATATAAGTGAAGCACATAGAGCAAAACTATAAAGCTCAAAAGATATAAGTGAAGCACATAGAGTATTCTAACAAATTCCAATTCATGTATGGCTCTCTCAAAAGGTGTGTACAGCAAGGATGATTGTGCTAAACTAACAAGCAAAGACGCAAATAATACAAGACGCTCCAAGCAAAACACATATCATGTGGTGAATAAAAATATAGCTCCAAGTAAAGTTACCGATGGAAGTGGACGAAAGAGGGGATGCCTTCCGGGGCATCCCCAAGGTTTGACTTTTTGGTGTCCTTGGATTATCTTGGGGGTTCCATGGGCATCCCCAATCTTAGGCTCTTGCCACTCCTTGTTCCATAATCCATCAAAAAATTTCACCCAAAACTTGAAAACTTCGCAACACAAAACTCAACAAAAATCTCGTGAGCTCCGTTAGCGAAAGAAAACAAAAGACCACTTCAAGGTACTGTAATGAACCCATTCTTTATTTGTTTTGGTGTTAAACCTACTTTATTCCAACTTCTCTATGGATTATAAACTATTTTACTTGCCATAGATTCATCAAAATAAGCAAACAACACACGAAAAACAGAATCTGTCAAAAACAGAACAGTCTGTAGTAATCTGTAACTAATGCAAACTTCTAGAAATCCAAAAGTTCAGCCAAAATAGGAAGACCTAGGAAATTTGTTTATTGATCAGCAGCAATTGGAATCACTATTTTATCACGTTCTGGTGATTTTTAACAATTGTTTTCGTGAACAGAAACTTTCTGGAAATTACAGCAAGATCAAATAACTATTATCCAAGAAGATTATATAGGTTTAACTTGGCACAAACACTAATTAAAACATAAAACCACATATAAACAGAAGGTAGATGGATTATTTATTCCTGAATAGAAACAAAAAACAAAAAAAAATAAAAATAAAATTGGGTTGCCTCCCAACAAGCGCTATCGTTTAACGCCCCTAGCTAGGCATAAAAGCAAGGATAGATCTAGGTATTGCCATCTTTGGTGGGCAATCCATAGGTGGCTCTCATAATAGATTCATATGGTAATTTTATCTTCTTCCTAGGGAAGTGTTCCATGCCTTTCTTTAATGGGAATTGGAATCTAATATTCCCTTCCTGCATATCAATAATTGCACCAATCGTTCTAAGGAAAGGTCTACCAAGAATAATAGGACATTAAGGATTGCAATCTATATCAAGAACGATAAATTCTACGGGCACATAATTCCTATTTGCAAAATAAGAACATCATTAATTCTTCCCATAGATTTTTTAATAGTGGAATCCGCAAGGTGAAAGTTTAGAGAGCATTCATCAAAATCACGGAAATCTAGCAAATCACACAAAGTTTTGGGAATAGTGGAAACACTAGCACCCAAATCACATAAAGCATAAAATTCATGATCCTTAATCTTAATTTTAATAGTTGGTTCCCACTCATCATAAAGTTTTCTAGGGATGGAGACTTCCAACTCAAGTTTTTCCTCATAAGATTGCATCAAGGCATCAACGATATGTTTGGTAAACGCTTTATTTTGACTATAAGCATGCGGAGAATTTAGCATGGATTGTAACAAGGAAATACAATCAATTAAAGAGCAACTTTCATAATTAAATTCCTTGAAATCCAAAATAGTGGGTTTAGCAACATCTAGGGTTTTATTCTTTTCAATCCAACTTTTATCAATTCCATCATCAAGATCCAAATACTCCAAATTTTTGGAACGCCGTCTAGGTAAGGGTGGATCATATTCAGTTTCATCAAGATTCATATTGCAAAACAAAGATTTAATAGGGGAAACATCAATAACTTTTAGATCTTCATCTTTATTTTCATGGGAATTGGAAGAACACGCTTTAACAAAGGTATCTTTCATAGCACGCATCCTAGCGGTTCTTTCCTTGCACTCATCAATGGAAATTCTCATGGCTTTGAGAGACCCATTGATATCATGCTTAGGAGGAATAGATCTAAGCTTTAAAGAATCAACATCAAGAGAAATTCTATCAACGTTCCTAGCCAATTCATCAACTTTAAGTAACTTCTCTTCAAGCAAAGCATTAAAATTCTTTTGTGAATTCATAAACTCTTTAACACTATTCTCAAATTCATAGGGCATCTTATTAAAATTTTCATAAGAGTTGTTGTAGGAATTTCCATAATTATTAGAAGGATTACTAGGATAGGGCCTATGATTAAAATTCCCTCTATATGCGTTGTTACCAAAATTATTCCTACCAACAAAATTCACATCCATAGATTCATTATTATTCTCAATCAAAGTAGACAAAGGCATATCATTAGGATCAGAAGAAACACTCTTAGTAGCAAATAATTTCATAAGTTCATCCATCTTTCCACTCAAAACATTGATTTCTTCTATCGCATGCACTTTTTTATTAGTAGATCTTTCAGTGTGCCATTGAGAACAATTAACCATAATATTATCTAGGAGTTTAGTAGCATCTCCTAAAGTGATTTCCATAAAAGTGCCTCCCGCGGCCGAATCTAAAAGGTTTCTAGAAGCAAAATTCAATCTGACATAGAAATTTTGTATAATCATCCACAAATTTAAACCACGAGTAGGGCAGTTACGTATCATTAATTTCATTCTCTCCCAGGCTTGTGCAACATGTTCATGATCAAGTTGCTTAAAATTCATAATATCGTTTCTAAGGGAGATGATCTTAGCGGGAGGAAAATACTTCGAGATAAAAGCATCTTTGCACTTGTTCCAAGAATCAATACTATTTTTGGGCAAAGACGAAAACCAAGCTTTAGCACGATCTCTAAGCGGAAAAGGAAATAGCTTCAATTTAACAACATCATTGTCAACATCTTTCTTCTTTTTCATATCACACAAATCTATGAAGCTATTTAAATGAGTAGCGGCATCTTCACTAGGAAGGCCAGCGAATTGATCTTTCATAACGAGATTCAATAAAGCAGCATTGATTTCACAAGATTCAGTATTGGCAAGAGGAGCAATCGGAGTGCTAAGGAAATCATTATTGTTGGTATTGGTAAAATCACACAATTTGGTATTATCTTGAGCCATAGTGACAAGCAAGCAATCCAACACACGAGCAAACAAGTGAACGAGAAAAAGGCAAACGGAAAAGAGAGGGCGAATAAAACGGCAAGGGTGAAGTGGGGGAGAGGAAAACGAGAGTCAAATGGCAAATAATGTAATGCGAGAGATAAGGGATTGTGATGGGTACTTGTATGTTGACTTTTGCGTAGACTCCCCGACAACGGCGCCAGAAATCCTTCTTGCTACGTCTTGAGCTTGCGTTGGTTTTCCCCGAAGAGGAGAGGATGATGCAGCAGAGTATCATAAGTATTTCCCTCAGTTTTTGAGAACCAATGTATCAATCCAGTAGGAGGCCACGCGCAAGTCCCTCGTACCTACACAAAGCAAATAACTCCAACCAACGCGAATAGGGGTTGTCAATCCCTTCACGGTCACTTACGAGAGTGAGATCTGATAGAGATGATAGATAATATTTTTGGTATTTTTTGGGTATAAAGATTCAAAGTAAAATAAAAGGCAAAGTAAAAAAGCAAAGCAATAATAAAGCGTAGGAAGATTAATATGATGAAAATAGACCCGGGGGCCATAGATTTCACTAGTGGCTTCTCTCAAGAGCATAAGTATTTTACGGTGGGTGAACAATTCTTGTTGAGCAATTGATGAATTGAGCATAGTTATGAGAATATCTAGGTATGATCATGTATATAGGCATCACGTCCGAGACAAGTAGACCGACTCCTGCATCTACTACTATTACTCCACTCATCGACCGCTATCCAAAGATGCATCTAGAGTATTAAGTTAATGAAAACAGAGTAACGCCTTAAGCAAGATGACATGATGTAGAGGAATAAATTCATGCAATATGATAAATACCCCATCTTGTTATCCTCGATGGCAACAATACAATACGTGCCTTGCTTCCCCCATCACACCGGGAAAGGACACGCAAGATTGAACCCAAAGCTAAGCACTTCTCCCATTGCAAGAACTACCAATCTAGTTTGCCAAACCAAGCGGATAATTCAAGAGACTTGCAAAGATAACCAATCATACATAAAAGAATTCAGAGAAGATTCAAATATTGCTCATAGATAATCTTGATCATAAACCCACAATTCATCGGTCTCAACAAACACACCGCAAAAAGAAGATTACATCGAATAGATCTCCACGAGAGAGGGGAGAACATTGTATTGAGATCCAAAAGAGAGAAGAAGCCATCTAGCTACTAACTATGGACCCGAAGGTCTGAAGTAAACTACTCACACTTCATCGGAGAGGCTATGATGATGATGTAGAAGCCCTCCGTGGTGGATTCTCCTTCCGGCGGAGCTCCGGAACAGGCCCCAAGATGGGATCTCGTGGATATAGAAAGTTGCGGCGGTGGAATTAGGTTTTTGGCTCCGTGTCGATCCGTCGAGTGCGTGAGGTATATATAGGAGGAATGAGTACGTCGGTGGAGCTTCGGGTGGCCCACGAGGCAGGGGGCGCGCCCTAGGGGGGGCGCCCTCCACCCTCGTGGCCGCCTCCCTCCTTTCTTGATCGAGGGTCCAAGTCTCCTGGATCTTATCTAATGAGAAAATCACGTTCGCAGAGATTTCATTCCGTTTGGACTCCGTTTGATATTCCGTTTCTTTGAAATACTGAAATAGGCAAAAAAAACAACAATTCTGGGCTGGGCCTCCAGTTAATAGGTTAGTCCCAAAAGTAATATAAAAGTGGAAAATAAAGCCCAATATGGTCCAAAACAGTAGATAATATAGCATGGAGCAATCAAAAATTATAGATACGTTGGAGACGTATCAGTGTCATGTAGTCGACGTTCATATCACACAACTAAGGGAATCACAACATACATACCATCAAAATATCGAACACATATTAAATTCACATGATTACTTGCAACATGATTTATCCCGTGACCTCAAGAACAAAGGTAACTACTCACAAACAACAAATATGCTCATGATCAAAGGGGTATTAATATGCATAATGGATCTGAACATATAATCTTCCACCAAATAAACCGTATAGTAATCAACTACAAGATGTAATCAACACTACCAGTCACCCCCTAGCACCAATCTATAGTTCCGGTAACAAGATTGAATACAAGAGATGAACTAGGGTTTGAGATGAGATGGTGCTGGTGAAGATGTTGATGGAGATTGCCCTCCCCAAGATGGGAGAGTTGTTGGTGATGATGATGACGATGATTTCCCCCTCCGGGAGGGAAGTTCCCCCGACAGAATCGCTCTGCCGGAGGGCAAAAGTGCTCCTGCCCAAGTTCCGCCTCGAGACGGCGGCGCTCCATCCCGAAAGTCTTCTCCTTATTTTTTCTAGGTAAAAATCACTTATATACAAGAAGATGGGCACCGAAGGTGGGCCGAGGAGGCCACAACCCACCAGGGCGCGCTAGGGGGGCTGGCGCGCCCAGGTGGGTTGTGCCCACCTAGTGGCCCCCCTCTGGTGCTTATTGGCTCCAGTATTTCTTAAATATTCCATAAAAGATCCTCGTGGAGTTTCAGCTTATTTGGAGTTGTGCAGAATAGGTGGCCTAACGTAGCTTTTTCAGGTCCAAATTTCCAGCTGCCGGAATTCTCCCTCTTGGTGTGTACCTTACAAATTATGAGAGAAAAGGCATTAGAATTACTCCAAAAAGCATTATTATGGATAAAAATATTGTAAATAACAGTAAAAAAACATGATGCAAAATGGACGTATCAAAGCATTTACCTCTGGGGCTCCCGGCAGTCCGGTGATCGTGCTACCAGACATGAGGAACACAAATGGATCGGCGGGCGACCATTTAGGCCAGGTATTATATACCTTTGCTGTCCAGAACTAGCACCGCTTAGTTGATTTGAATGTAATGAAATCCATCATGTTTGTATGAAAATCCGGTATTTTATATGAATTCCGTCATTGTTTATATGAAATATCGACGTGTTTGCATGAATTTCGTCCGGTTGGTTGAGTTGTTGTCAGAATGTGTGCGGCTACAGTTGGATGGTGTAATTTGCGGGTCACCGGTCGGTCTGCAGTCGGCACGGGCGGCGTGGTGGGACAAAAAAAATAGCTCATGCGATCTCGTCTCCAACGTGCGCGCTGGAGTATGCATGAGCACCCGAGCCATTCCTCATTCATCGGTGGCAAAGGCACCGGTGGACAAAAGGGTCGCCAATATTTTGGCTTCCCCTGCCAAGATCCAAACAGCCCTTAGCTCCCAGCAGATTCAAATCCCTCGTTCGCCGTGAAATATTGCCATGTGTTGTTTTCATGGACTAGCAAGATGCATGTGCATTGCACGGAACATCAAGATGCATTTTTTTACAAAACACCTGTTGTGATTGACCCATGTAGGAGTAATCCCATGTGTAAAAACTAATGATATCTCGAGAATTTTATCGAAAAAATGGTATTTCGAGAATTTCATTGAAAATGATATCTCGAGAAATATGAGAGGTAAGGTGAGGAGGAGTGGGGCGTGCTGGTGACTGGTGGTCGAATTGGGCAGAGGCATGGGGATGGATGGTGCATTATGTCTAGGGTTTGTATCTCTCTCACACACACCCACGTAGGTGGGGGGCGTGCACGAAGAGAAGAGGTGCACGCACGGCGCACGTACTCCTGTCTCTTTCCCAACCACACCCGCGCGGGTACACAGTGGAGCTCATTTCTGTATGAAAAGGCAGCCCACGTGGTAATTTCACACGTGTACTGGTTGTCCACTTGATGGAGGATCGTCTACCATGGGTGAACAAACAAATTGTGACTTGACGCATTATGTTAAAAAAGAGGCAAACCATGTGGGGCCTACCTTAGAGGCAAGGCTCTATACACTCGAGATGCTCTGTAGGTATTACATACTTTTGATGTGTCCCGTCAACTCGCAGAACAAGGAGAAGCTTGCTTAGTACGCCGTCGCCCCCGCCCACGGGCGCGGTGGCTCACAGGACGAGATGAATATGAGATCATCTATTAACTAGCTAGACCTCGGCTTATATAACACACCAGATGCCTAGGGTTTTAGGAGAGTCCTCGGCTTGTGCGCCAAGTCTTGTGGAAACCTCTTTTGTATGCGGAATGGGCTTGCCCGAAGTGGCCCATTAGTGAACCGCCATGGGGTTTCTGAGGCCGATCCACCTGGTCGGGATACGACGTGGTGAGTGCCCCCTAGTCCAGGACACCATCACACGGGAGAAGTCATGTTGCAGGTAATCATGCGAATTTGATATTCGTTCGATATTTTGATGATATGTATGTTGTGATTCCCTTAGTGGTGTTATGTGAATGTAGACTACATGACACTTCACCATCTTTGGGCCTAAGGAATTGCATTGTGGATTAGTTATTAGATGATGGGTTGCTAGAGTGACAGAAGCTTAAACCCTAGTTTATGCGCTATTCCGTAAGGGGCTGATTTGGATCCACATGTTTAATGCTATGGTTAGATTTTATCTTAGTTCTTCTTTCATAGTTGTGGATGCTTGCGAGAGAGTTAACCATAAGTGGTAGGCTTGTTTCCAGTAAGAACAACACCCAAGCACTAGTCCACCCACATATCAAATTATCAAAGCAGCGAACGCGAATCAAACCAACATGATGAAAGTGACTAGATGAAATTCCCGTGCGTCCTCGAGAACATTTTACTTATTATCAGAGACCGTTCAGGCCTGTCCATTGCTACAAAAGGGATTGGGCTACCTTGCTGCACTTGTTGTTACTATTGTTACTCATTACTTGTTGCAAATTATCTTGCTATCAAGCTATCTGCTACCGACAATTTCCGTGCTTGCAGAAATTACCTTGCTGAAAATCGTTTGTCATTTCCTTCTGCTCCTCGTTGGGTTCAACACTCTTACTTATTGAAAGGACTACGATTGATCCCCTATACTTGTGGGTCATCACCCCCCGGGGCGCCCCCCTGAGCTTGTGGCCACCTCATGGCTCTTCTGGCCTCCCGCCGAAACTTCCAGGGTGTCTTGTGGTCCAAGAAAAATCGTCAAAAAGTATCATTCCATTTGGACTCCATTTGGTATTGATTTTTTGTGAAGACAAAAATAAGGAAAAAAACAACAACTGGCACTGGGCACTAGGTTAATAAGTTAGTCCCAAAAATGATATAAAATAGCATAATAATGCATATAAAACATACAAGTTTGATAATATAATAGCATAGAACAATCAAAAATTATAGATACGTTGGAGACGTATCAACCGGTGCCGGCTAAAAGAGGACGGTGCGCATCGGCTTCCTCTATCGCCAACGGCCACAACGTCAACGCCGCACCTCCTCACCTCCCGCAGCGGACAGGATCCAGTCGGATCTGTGACCACCGGTGAGGAAAGAGATAGAGTGGACATTGTCGTCTTGTTTAGATATGGAGTGGGTGAGAGAGCAAGACGCGAGAAACCCTATCAAACAAGAGGCTACATATACAATAGAGTAAAAAAATCTCTCCATAGCAGTGGTTTTAAATAGAATATGCGCGTTCCCGGAAAAAAGAAACGAAAATTGACGGGCATTAACATACCAAGAAAGAGAACTCAATCAATAACACGCCCCCGCTTCCAGGTCGCACTTTGTATCGCTCACGTGTGGTCCCCGACCCTCCATTATTAAGTGAAGAAATTAAAGGGTCAAATTATTACGTAAGCTGCCTCTTCGTGTACAAATGCGCTCCATCGTGTACTTGCGGGTATGTCGGAGACAGAGTGAGTGCATGTACATTTCTTCTTGTACGTAGTACTCCATTTATCTCACCTCCTATTGTTTCCCATTCCTATGATATTCCTTTCCTAGGAACAAAATGAGGACGTACTAAGTTTTTGTGTGTGTAGGGAGAACGGGACATCGATGATGTTTACGAGTAGTCGCGAGAGTCGTCACTATGTGTATGTGTGTGTACATAGACATACATATCCGTGTTTACGTAAAATTCTTACTTTCATCTCCATCTCCATCTCCAATCATATTTGTCCAACTGGCACATTATGTTATGTTAATTCAGTAGAATTATTTCGTATGTCCAGCATCTCTCGTTTGCGGTCGTCCGGACCGCTGCCACGCCCTGACCGCCCTGGCCAACCCAAACCCTCTTCATCACACGCGCGCTTCCTGCCCGAAATGTTTAGTGCTGCATTCATGCCCGGCCAGAGAGAGCGCCGCCCGCGCCGCTTCCCGGTGCACGCGACTGCTCCGCGTTCAACGACACCACAGCCAACCACAACATGCATGCAAAAAAGTTGTTGGGAGTTCGTGCTACAACTAGCTGTCCTCGCCTCCTCGTATATCTCTTCCAGTAGTAGAGTACTAATACTCCATGGCGTGATCCATCGACAAGCGGGCGAGAAAGTTTGTGTTTGTTGGTTTGTGGTGAGTGACATGTCGAGCGACTGTGTGGGGTGAGATTCGAACACGACAGACGTTGGTTTTGCTCCATGGCGCGATCAACCGAAACGAAACATTGGTTTCCAAAAGAATATTGTAGTATACTGTACCGCATGAGGGAGAAGCGGATTCAACGAGGAGTGGTGGTTGCTTCGCTCGTCCAACTTATTGCCGGGTCTATGTGATTTGACGGCTCATTGGTCATTGTTACTGCGGTGGTAGAGCGTCATAGAGCGTCTGCACTCTTATCTTTTTATTTTGTGATAAAACTAAGTTTCTCCACTCTTACACTGGAGGAGTGCAAAACACGGCAGCCTAGTGAGTACATGGCCCACCTCACACTATCACCATATTCCTCGGACATTGTGCGACACCTTCGGTCCCTTTTTATTTGCGTTTAACACCTATGTAGTAGCCCGCATGCGAAGGACACAAGCGCTCAGAAAAATTACTACACCGGAGTAGTAGACTATTTGCCGCCAGATTTGCTATGGAGGAAATGTTGGATAGTTACGTGCATGCAAAGTATTGGCTCAGCCTGCAACCCTCAATTCTTGTGCACAATTACTCCTCTCTCCTCTTCATCTATCTGCATCTCTCTCTCCGGTTTTGCATGCATGCAACTCTCTCTCTCTCTCTCTATGCAAGCATGCCTTAGGAAGGGACGAGGAATATGGGAGAGAGGGATGGGAAGTATTGTGGCTGCGTGTGCGGTACTATTGGAAAGAGAATTACAAAGATGCTAAGGCGCAGACCATTGCGGGAAAAATGAGATTATCTTATACGCATACAAAAAAGGACCGGAGAGACTACTACAATGCTATGGAGCTTTCAGCTTCTATTTCATGTATGTATCTTGACTTCAAGGTTGCCCCGTTACAACATTCCATAAAATACAAAGGAAAACTAACACGCATGCTGATGCATCTCAATGATTCATAGATCATAGCCAATATTTACTTCACAACTAAAAACAAAAGTTGTGAGAGTGTGTACAAATAAAGAAAAAATGATTGATGCAGTCCCTATGCCTTAAACCCTACACCCTAAACAGGCTTTAATTTCCTGGCGAGGTAGAACTTGTCGAAGGAAAGAAGCCTAGAACCCATGGACCATCCGATGATCTTGTGCAGTTCCACTAAAATCGAGCTGGGCATCCCTGTTGGCAAAGATATCGAACAAGTGTGATTAGAATAATAGTAGTGGCACTAGTTGATGAGACATAAACTCATCACAAATAGAAGTCGGTAGAGAAGTAGAGAAAGATCCACATGGATATGAGCTACATGGGGAGCTGCGACATTGGAGCAAGCCGGCTCCAAAAGGAAGTTGTACCTAAGGGACGTCGAGATGTAGCTAGGAAGGCGGTGGGAGGCGGCATCAACCCATACCGTGGGGAGCCCCGATACGGACGCACCGATAGTGGGTTTTCTCCATCACCGCTGTCGACCACTGAGGGAGTCCTGGATTAGGGGGTATCCGGACAGCCGTACTATATCCTTTGGCCGGACTGTTGGACTATGAAGATACAAGATTTAAGACTTCGTCCCGTGTCTGGATGGGACTCTCTTGGCGTGGAAGGCAAGCTTGGCGATACGGATATGTAGATATCCTTCTGTTGTAACCGACTCTGTGTAACCCTAGCCCCCTCCGGTGTCTATATAAACCGGAGGGTTTAGTCCGTAGGACAACAACAATCATACCATAGGCTAGCTTCTAGGGTTTAGCCTCTACGATCTCGTGGTAGATCAACTCTTGTAATACTCATATTCATCAAGATCAATCAAGCAGGAAGTAGGGTATTACCTCCATAGAGAGGGCTCGAACTTGGGTAAACATTGTGTCCCTTGCCTCCTGTTACCATCCGCCTTAGACACACAGTTCAGGACCCCCTACCCGAGATCCGCCGGTTTTGACACTGACATTGGTGCTTTCATTGAGAGTTCCACTGTGTCGTCGCTGCAAGTTTCGATGGCCCCTTCGATCATCGACAATGATGCGGTCAGGTGAGGTCCCCGGACAGATCTTCGTTCGGGTGGCCGCCTGCGGGCCAACTCGTTTGGCCATCTAGAGCAGATCGAAAACTACCCCCCTGGCCATCAGGTCAGGTTTGGAAACTTGAATTACACTGCCGATATCCGCGGAGACTTGATCTTTGACGGGTTTGGGCCCATGCCACGTGTGTCGCATGATCACGAGGAGCACGATATAGCTCTGTCGTCGGACGATGTTCGGGAGATCACGCTAGCAACTACTCTGGCCTCTAGTCCGGAGCAGATCACGCCATCCGAGGACGGGAGGATAGACTCCACCATGGAGGCCGCGCCCTCAGTGGCGATAGAGCCTAATACTGACCTTACCCCTCACGAGAGTCGTGTCGCCGAACTGTTGGACTCGTCCTCATCCACGGACTCTGTACCACCCGCGCCCATACCTATCGAATCCGATTGGGCGCCGATCATGGAGTTCACCTCCGCAGATATCTTTCAGCACTCGCCCTTCGGCGACATACTGAACTCACTGAAATCCCTCTCCCTGTCCGGAGAACCTTGGCCAAACTATGTCCGGCTAGAGTGGGATGCGGACGACGAAGAAATTCAATCCGCACCCACCACCCACTTAGTAGCCACTGTCGATGATTTAACCGACATGCTCGACTTCGACTTCGAAGACATTGATGGTATGGACACCAATGCCAGAGACAAACAGGAACCACTGCCCATAGGGCACTCGACCGCCACCCCATCATATGCCGTATATATGGTGGATACACCCAAAGAAAATAATAACGAGGATGCAGCGAAAGATAGCTCCCACGACAAGCAATCAAAATGGCGCCGTAAGCGCCGCTCTAAATCCCGCCTTGGCAAAAACAGCGACAACAAGCGCAACAAGAAGCCAAATTGACCCAATGACGAGAGCAGGGTAAGACGGCGGATGAGCGAAGTGCGGAGTCGCTGTCCGAACCAACGCCACGCCGAGCATCAAGACAACCAACCCGTCTCGGTCGGGAGAACGGTCCGGACAACGATGAGCGCATCATCACGGAAAGGCATTTGGAGCAAGAAAGGCTTATGTCCACCGCAAGAAGTGCGAAGAAGCGAAACAAAGGCTCAAGGCCGCACAAAACACACTCAATAGTAGATGGAATAAGGTGCTCGACACGGCAGAAAAATACGGTGGCGATCGCCCACGAAAACTACCCAAAGCGGAAGCTGCTGCGGAGTTCGACGACGAGGCCTTCGAATCCTCACAGCCAAAAAACAAAACCGCCGATCGATCAGATCGACGACCTCGTGGCCGTGATAGGGTGGCCAACGAGGCTGCACATAATTCAGTACATGACCAACGCGAGGACCCGCATCAGCGGGCGGCGCAGCAGATCCATCTACGGATCAAGGAAACACGCTCAAAGACTCCGCCAACACCAAATACCACAACCGTCGAACTCCATGGCACAGCCAAATACTGAAGTGCCGCACACCCCTATGCTTCTCCGACGAGGTATTAGACCATGAATTCCCGTAAGGGTTCAAACCGATTAACATAGAGGCATACAGCGGAACCACGGACCACAGGGGTGCGGATCGAGACTTCATCCTCCATATTCACATGGCTCGTGGAGGCGATCTCCGCGCCATCAAATACTTACCCTCAATCTCAAAGGACCAGCTCGGCCTGGCTGAAAAGCCTCCCGAAAATTCCATTGGAAGTTGGGAAGAGCTCGAGGGCGCTTTCGGACTAACTTTCAAGGGACTTATGTACGACCCGGACGATGATTTGAGTCATATAATTCAACAGCCCGGAGAGTCAGCCCGAAAGCTTTGGAACATGTTTCTCACTAAGAAGAACCAAATTGTCGACTGTCCAGACGCTGAAGCCCTAGCAGCTTTCAAGCACAGCGTTCGAGACGAATGGCTTGCCAGACACCTTGGCCAGGAAAAGCCGAGAACAATGGCAGCCGTAACAAGCCTCATGACCCGCTTTTGCGCGGACGAGGACAGCTGGTTAGCTCGCAGCAGCACCAGCGACCCAAGCACATCCAAGGACCGGGACGGCAATGGAAAACCGTGACGCAGTAAAAACAAGCGCCAGAATAAAGAAGACAGCCCAGACAACACGACGGTAAACGCCGGATTTAGAGGCTCTCGATCGGATCAGCGGAAAAAGCCCTCTAAAGGCAAGAGAGATGAACCGACCGGCCTAAACAAAATTCTAGACAAACTATGTTAGATCCGCGGTGATGAAGCCATGTACCTTGGGTAGGGTCATGGACCTGTCCAAGATACCCTCCCCAAGGACATCTCTAGAACAAACCACCTTTCAGTCGACCTGGAAGGGTTCCACTCGACGGACTTGAAGACACTCGACCATGAAGCCAACCACTCGACCGCCAGGAGATCTAAAGTCAGTCTGCACACAAACGGTCGGTCATTAAGTAGCTTTTATGGTCATCATAGCACTTTATGTGGGCGTTACCGTAACCCGATCTTAATGTACTTTAATCCTGCATAAGCGAGGCGGGAGGGTGCAGCGAACTCTATATAAGCCACCCCTCCTCGGTGTAAAGGGTTTGCACCCTGTAACTCATACACACATAATGATCGACCGCCTCCGGGCTCCGAGGCGTGGGGCTGTTACTTCCTTCGAGAAGGGCCTAAACTCGTAAACATCTTGCGTATACAACTACTCCATAGCTAGGATCTTGCCTCTCCATTCCTACCCCCCTATTCTACTGTCAGACTTAGAACCACGACAGTTGGCGCCCACCATGGGGCAGGTGTCTTAGCAATTTATTGGAGAAGTTGGGATTTTTCCGATCTCCTTCATCATGGTT
This sequence comes from Aegilops longissima, assembly GCA_021605205.1. Taxonomy (NCBI): domain Eukaryota; kingdom Viridiplantae; phylum Streptophyta; class Magnoliopsida; order Poales; family Poaceae; genus Aegilops; species Aegilops longissima. The sequence goes on from CM038679.1 coordinate 134,251,504, forward strand.
TCAGGTGGAGTTTTGGTTGAGGGCCGCGAGATCCGTCTCGGCGCGCTCACGTTCATCGTCGACGACTCCGCTTGGCTTCAGGAGGCTCCACTCGACGTCGACGCGCTTCCCGTCCGTGGGGCAACGCACTTTCGCACGTACGTCCGCGGCGTCCTCCTGCGGCAACCGTCGACCCAGTATTAGTCGGCTCCTGTGCCGTCCTCCCTCCCAGTATCCCGCCGGTGCAAGCACTCCGGTTGGTCGAGTCTTCAGCGGTGGATGAGGCACGCGGTGGCCCGCCAGTCGGCCAATCCGCAAGTCGCGGCAGTCGAGCCCGGCGAATCTCTCTACGGCCTGTTCGATCTGTCGACTGGCTCCACAGAGACTGCATCCGAGTGCGACAGCAGTGATCCAGCGGAGGAGGTGCTGATGGTCGATGGACCACGCAGTCCTCCTGGCTTTCCCCGGGCCGACGGAGGCGATGGCGGAGGTGATCCGGCGCAGGTTCATGAAGAGTATCAACCCGAGCCCCTCACTTTGCTGCAGAGGGAAGAACTTCGTCGCCGGAACATGGATGCGTTACACACTCCTATCGTTGGAGAAACCTCCGAGGCTCGTGCCTTAGAGGACGCAGCAGCCAACTTGGTTGGCGCACTCGACCGAGAACCTCCAGCGAGCACTCGACGAGCGCGCGCAGCAACGGGTTCCGGACTCCAGTCGACGTCAACTCTTTCCACCACCGACTCAGGTATATCGAACTCCGATTCAGAATCTAGCAGCTGCAACCCGTATAGCAGAGTCAATTCAGCCTTCCCAGTCAGAGGCTGGTAGGGGTTTGCTACAAATCAAAGATTTACTCCGGGCAGCAAGAGATCAAAATTCAGCTGTATCGCAGTCGCGGAATAGAATTCACAGCAGATCCGTCGTTGCGAATACAGTCTAGTCGGCCCATAGTCCAAGATCGCCCCCGAGGCGTGAGGAGCATGGAAGCCGGCGGGATGATCAGTACAAGAACCGTGAGCAGTATGATCACCGATTCGATCGTGATGATCGACGTCGAGTGCCCACCCCTCCCCCAAGGGGTGGATCGTCGCGCCTCGGCGGCGGGATGATGAGCGCCCTCACAGTCTTTGGCGAAGGATTCGGTCGACCCCAGAGAACCGAGCTTTGATGCAAGATCCATTCTCGTTCAGGTTTGGTCGACAGAGCAGAGCTCACCGAGGAGGTCATGACAGAGATGCCCCCACCAGCAGCAGAGTGCGTCTCGGGACGAGTGCTTGGCAGAGCCATCAGGTCACGTAGTGATTCCTCCCAACTTCGGGTTGGCGATTGAGTCGATAAGTTCTTTGGTGAGTCCAAACGATACTTGGCTTGAGGACTACCGAGTGGCTGTTCAGATTGGCGGCGGCAACGATGAGGTGGCCATGAAGCATCTGCCCCTTATGTTGGAGGGTTCGGCCAGAGCATGGTTGAATCAGTTGGCACCCAGCAGCATTTACACTTGGGAAGATCTCGCCCGAGTGTTTGTCAGGACATTTGAAGGAACTTGCAAGCGACCAGCAGGGTTGACAGAGTTACAATCTTGCGTACAAAAGTCGAATGAAACTCTCAGGGATTACATCCAGAGATGGATCACATTGCATCACACGGTAGAGAATGTATCTGATCATCAGGCAGTCTGTGCCTTCAAGGAAGGTGTTAAGAACAGAGAGCTAAGTTTGAAATTCGGTCGGACCGGAGACATGACCCTGAGTCGAATGATGGAGATTGCCACCAAGTATGCCAATGATGAAGAAGAGGATCGGCTCCGGAGTGGCAAGTACAAGTCAGCCGCTCATGAAACCGAGGGAGGGAACTCCAGTCGGAAGCAGAAACGGAAAGCCGAGCCAGCTGCTCCTGGAGAAGCCTTGGTCGTGACTCCAGGAAAGTTCAAGGGAAAACCCAAGGGGCCTTGGAACCCCAAAAAAGTGAAAGACCAAGATGGAAATGATGTATTGGACTTGCCATGTCACATTCACACGAAGAAAGATGAGGAGGGTAAACTCATTTACCCAAAGCATACCACTCGACAGTGTCGGCTCTTGATTCAGCAATTCCAGGGGAAGCAGCCCAAGGATAAGGAAAAGGAGTCAGACAAAGTTGAGGACAAGGAAGATAGTGATGGTGGATATCCCCAGGTCAATTCCACCCTGATGATTTTTGCTGATGTTGAAAGCAAAAGTCGATTGAAAGTTATCAACCGAGAAGTGAATATGGTCGCTCCGGCGACACCCAATTATTTGAAATGGTCTCAGACCGCCATCACATTCGACCAGTCTGATCACCCGACGCACATAGCCACCCCTGGGAGGCAAGCTTTGGTGGTCGACCCAGTCTTCGAAGGCACTCGACTAACTAAAGTTGTGATGGATGGTGGCGTGGCCTGAACATACCGTATGAGAGGCGTTGAAAGGATGGGCATTCCGATGTCGGACTCGATTACCCGACAACATGAGCTTCCATGGAGTCATTCACGGAAAGAAAGCTGAGTCACTCGGCCAAATTGCTCTTGATGTGGTTTTGGTGATTCCAAGAATTTTCAGAAGAAAAGTTGACCTTTGAGGTCGTGGATTTCGAGTGCTTATCACGCTATTCGGGAAGGCCGGCGATGCACGTTCATGGCTCGACCATGTTATGTATACCTTTGTGAAGATGCCAGTCCCAAAGGTGTGATCACATCGCGGGCAATCGAAGAAAGCGGAAGAGTGTTTCCAGAAAGGCTCGAAGATCGCCGATGCTCAGATGGCAGTGGTAGAACTGCAGGAATATCAGAAAACTGCAGACCCGAGTGATTTGTTGTGAGCCAAGAAGCCCGCCACAGAATCAGCGTTTCAGTCGTCCGGTGAGACAAAGCCGATTCACATTCACCCGACCGACCACGTGCTCGACTCATATCTACGCAACACTCGACTCCAAATAGGAAGAAGCGCCATCCGGTTCCTCCGTGAGAACTGGGACATCTTCGCATGGAAGCCTTCCGACATGCGGTGTTCCTGTGGGGCTGGTGAGCACCGCCACAAGTCGACCCGAAAGTTAAACCTGTCAAAGAACATCTTCGATGGTCCGCCGTCCAGAAGTGAAAGGCCATTGGCGAGGAGGTGGCTCGGCTCTTAGCAGTAGAATTTATCCGAGAGATTTACCACTCCGAGTGGCTCGCCAACGTTGTCATGGTCCCCAAGAAGGACAAGTCACTTCGCATGTGCATCGACTTCAAATGTATCAATCGGGCCTGCCCGAAAGATCATTTTCCTCTCCCACGCATCGACCAAACAGTCGACTCGACTACGGGATGTGAGCGGTTGTCTTTTTTAGACGCCTATTCCGGTTACCATCAGATCCGTCTGTATGGACCCGACGAGATCAAAACAGCTTTCATCACTCCATTCGGGTGCTTCTGCTATGTCACGATGCCATTGGGCCTCAAGAATGCCGGAGCCACGTTCATGAGGATGATTCAGAAGTGTTTGCTCACTCAAATCAGTTGGAATGTGGAAGCATACATGGATGATATTGTGGTCAAATCACAGAAGGGTTCCGACCGTTGACCGACCTTGCTGAAACATTTGCCAATCTCGGGAGGTATGATATCGCTTAATCCATCAAAGTGCACATTCGGAGTTCTGGCGGAAAGTTACTCGGTTTTCGTTTCGAGCGAGGAATCGACGCCAACCCGAAAAAGTTGGTACTATACTCAATGAAACGCCTGCGTGTGCATGATGTCCGAAGCTTCTTCGGATGCTTGGCGCTTTAAGTCGATTCATCTCGTCTCGGTGAAAAGGCATTGCCTCTTTACCGGTGATGAAGAAGTCGACAAGTTCGAGTGGACTCACGAAGTCGATGCAGCGCTTGCGAGCTAAAAGCTCGCTCTCCACCCAACCGGTGCTTGCTGCCCTAATCAGCAAAGAGCCTTTGCTGCTTTACATTGCAGCCACGGGACAAGTCGTCGACAAGATTTACGATCGGCGGAAGAAGAAGGAAAAGCCTTCAAAGTTTAGCGCCCAAAGATATTATCTTTCCAAGTGTTGACCCCATCAAAGCAAAGATACCCTCATTATCGAAGCTTGTTCATGGGATTTATATGACCACGAAGAAGGTTGCTCATTACTTCTCGACCATTCCATTACATTCGTCGGTGACGCTCCATTGTCGAGATTCGCAATGTAGATGCAACGGTCGAGTGGCGAAATGGGCAATTGAACTCCTTCCCTTGATATCAAGTTTGAGGCAAAGAAAGCCATCAAGTCCCAAGCAAGAGCAGATTTCATCACCGAGTGGATTGAACAGCAACTACCGACTCAAGTTCACTCGAACCCGGACCATGTTCTTTGATGGTTCCAAGATGCTGAATGGTTCCGTCTTTGGGGTAGTGTTGGTTTCCCCGAGGAATAAGCTCGAGATATGTGCTCCAGATCCACTTTGATTCCTCCAACAATGAAGCGAATCTGAAGCACTTTTGTATGGGTTGCGATGGCCATTTCACTCGGCGTCCCGTCGCCTCATGGTCTATGGCAACTCAGATCGGTGGTTAATCAAGTGATGAAGGAGTGGGACGTCGAAGTCCAGCCATGGCTGGTTATTCTTGCAATCTGATGAGAAAGCTAGAGAAGAAATTTGAGGGTTAGAGCTTCATCATATACCCCGATTGAAAAATCAAGCTGGCGATGATTTGGCAAAATAGGGTTCAAGAGAGAAGCCATTCCCGGTGATGTGTTTTGGAGCACATCCACACACCATCGATTCAAGAGGATCCCTTCACCGAAGAAGCCCCACAGCCAAAAAGTGTCACTGATCCGACTGAAGTTGAGGTCCCAGCTGTGGTCGACCTGATCATGGAAGTTGTGGTCATCACTCCCGACTGGATAGTGCCGTACATCGCGTATATCCTACGGAAAGAGCTCCCGGAGAACGAAGAAGAGGCTCGACAGATTGTCCGCCGATCCAAGGCCTTTACTTTGATCAAGGGACAGTTGTACAGAGAAAGCGCGACTGGAGTCAGCCAGAAATGTATAACACCAGAAAAAGGTCAGATAATTCTTGACGATATCAACTGGGGACCTGTGGTCATAATGCGTCCTCTCGGACCATTGTGGCTAAAGCATACCAAGTGGGATTTTACTGGCCAAGAGCAAATGAAATGGCGAAGGAAATAGTCGACAAGTGCGAAGGATGTCAGTTCTATTCCAATATGTCACACAAACCCGCCTCAGCCTTGAAGACCATTCCACTCGTCTGGCCCTTCGCTGTTTGGGGATTGGATATGGTTGGACCACTGAGAACTGGCAGGAGTGGCTTCACCCATGTATTGGTGGCAGTCGACAAGTTCACTAAGTGGATTGAAGCTAAGCCTATCAAGAATCTCGATGCTTGCACTGCTATCAGTTTCGTCAGAGAGTTGATATTCAGATACGGAGTGCCGCATAGCATCATCACCGATAATGGCTCGAACTTCGATTCTGACAAGTTCAAAGCCTTTTGTGCCTCTCAAGGCACGCGAGTCGACTATGCTTCAGTTGCTCACCCCCAGTCGAATGGACAAGCAGAACGAGCAAACGGTCTAATTATCAAAGGACTGAAACCCCGGCTGATGCGTGATCTCAAGCATGCAGCAGGAGCGTGGGTCGACGAACTTCCATCAGTTCTTTGGGGATTGAGGACCACTCCTAATCGGTCGACTGGGAGAACTCCATTCTTTACGGTCTATGGAGCTGAAGTAGTTCTCGCCGAAAGTGACCTGCTTCACAATGCACCTCGAGTCGAACTCTACTCAAGATGAAGCGGAACAAGCCCGGCAGGATCGATCGACCTCCTAGAAGAGAGAGAGAGATGGCCCTGATCCGCTCGACTATCTATCGCAAGACTTGCGCCGATTCCATGCCGAAATGTGAAGACTCGAGCCTTCCAAGAAGGAGACTTGGTCCTCCGAGTGGATCAACAGAAACCACAAAAGCTCTCTCCCACTTGGGAAGGTCCTTCATCGTCACCGAGTTCTCCACAATGGAGCATACCATCTTTACAACGCCGATCGCTGATTGATGAGCCTCGAGCTTGGAATGCGGAGCTGCTCCGCCCCTTTTATACTTAAGTACTCACTCGGATGAGATGTAATAAAAGTACCTCTGTAGTTTGTTTATCGAAGACAAGAATATTATAATTTTCCCAGTGATTGTTATTACTTTGTGTTTACATGAGAAACCCCCCCAGTGGGTGGCTTAGCTGCGAATCCGTTTCGCCTAAGTTTGTAAAAAAAAATCCCTACCGAGTGGTGAGCCAGCCTCCCACTCGGGGGCTTAGCTGCGAATCTGTTTCACCTAAGTACTTGAAAATCCTACCGAGTGGTGAGCCAGCCTCCCACTCGGGGGCTTAGCTGCAGTCCAAGTACTCGCCTAAGTGTTTAAAATCCTACCGAGTGGTGAGCCAGCCTCCCACTCGGGGGCTTAACTGCAGTCCAAGTACTCGCCTAAGTGTTTAAAATCCCACCGAGTGGTGAGCCAGCCTCCCACTCGGGGCTTAGCTGCAGTCCAAGTACTCACCTAAGTGTTTAAAATCCCACCGAGTGGTGAGCCAGCCTCCCACTCGGGGCTTAGCTGCAGTCCAAGTACTCGCCTAAGTGTTTAAAATCCCACCGAGTGGTGAGCCAGCCTCCCACTCGGAAGCTTAGCCCATGATCCAAGACTCGCCTAAGTATTTAATACAATGTGCGTTTGCAAGGACGACGAGGTGCAGGTCGATTGCTGCCTTCTCCTTGAACACGCCACAAAAAATCCACCGAGTGGAGAGCAAACCTCCCATTCGGGGCTTAGCTGCAGTCCAAAGTGCTCGCCTAAGTATCTGAAAATCCCACCGAGTGGAGAGCAAACCTCCCACTGGGGTTTAGCTGCAGATCCAAGACTCGCCTAAGTTTGAAAAATCCTACCGAGTGGAGAGCAACCCTCCCACTCGGAGGCTTAGCTGCAGTCCAGTACTCGCCTAAGTATTTAAAATCCTACCGAGTGGAGAGCAAACCTCCCACTCGGAGGCTTAGCTGCAGTCCAGTACTCGCCTAAGTATTTAAAAATCCTACCGAGTGGAGAGCAACCCTCCCACTCGGAGGCTTAGCTGCAGTCCGAGTCTCAAGCACTGAAGTATATTCCGAGTGAAGAACAAAGTTCGCTCGAAGGCAAATGAAAGCATATTCAATGATAAGCCAAGTTCAGATAACACCCTACGGATTCAGAAGTGCTCAGGCGTCAAGCCTGTAAAAGTTTATCGGTTACAAAACCACTCGGCATTCCGAGGCAAATTTAAGATGAAGCATAGAAGTTTTTTACTCCTCAGGTGGAGGACTGGAAGGCGCGACAAACTGGTCCAGTCGATTCTCACAAGAATCCGGTGGGCAGCAATGAAGGTCTCCATGAAAGATTGGAAGTCGTACTTCTTGGTATTGGCAACTTTGATGGACCTTGACTTTTCCTCTCGCGCCTCCTTGCAAAGTGAACACGGACCGGGGACGAGCAACATCGGCACCACACCGCGAAGACTTTTCCATTCCTCGCACTCGACTTGGAACGCTATTCATCGAGTCATTAAAGACTTGAGGTCATTTTGAAGCATCTCGCTTTGGCGAGTGTCGGTCGATTCGCGACACCGCAACCTTGATCGAGCGAGGTAGTCCATCACACCAAGAACACGAGACTCCAATGGAGCACGCTCATAGCGGCTTCATCCTTCACGGGAGAGTTAAAGGGGTCCAGCTTGTCTCCACTGATTGGTCTCCTCCTCAAGTTCGCGCAGAATTCGTAAACGCAACTCGAGTTCAAGCTAACGGTTCTATGATGAGTCGGTGATAACAAGTCGATCGGATAGAAGGATTACCTTCAAGCATGAGGAATAACTTCTTGGCGAGCCCTCCCAGATAAGCCTCCAGATCGTTCTTCTTCCCTTGATTCGCCAAACCTTGTCACTCGAGCTATCTTGTCATTCTTGATCGGCTAACCTCCTTGTTGGCCGCGTCGAGAGCAGCTTTCAGATTGGCGTTCTCCTCTTCAAGTTTACCGATTGAAGCCAGTTTTTCTTCCGCGAGCTTTGTTTTGTCCAAAGCCGCTTTCTGCTTCTCGGCAAGGTCATGGTCCTTCTTCTTTAGAGCCTCCTCCATTTTATCGCAAAATGACAATGAGATCGAGAATTAGGAATGGGCAGAAAGATAAAGACGATCGTCAAGTTCTCACCAGCCATACCTTTTGCTTCGCCTCTCGCCTTTACGCAAGTTCTCCTGAGCAAGCTTCAAGTCAAGGTTGAGCTGGATCTGTTTGTTTTCCAATTCAGTATAACGAGCCACAAGCTCGCAGGATTTCTGCAAAGAGGCAATCGACGGACATCAAAGATAGGTTGCTTCCGAGTGACTAAGAAAAAAATTGTAGCATTTCTAAGACTACAGCCGAATCAAAATATTCAATAGTAGTCTCGGGGACTACACCCAGTGGGTGCACTCAGCGTGCCCCCACTGGTTCTACCGACTCGGTTCGATCAGTCGACCAAAAGAGGCAAAAAGGTTATGATCCTAAACCATAGCTAACTGCCAGCAGTCAGCCACGGTATCATCATGATCTAAAAAAAAGAAGGTTCTTCAGACTTTAGTCGACTGCCAGCAGTCCACCATAGTCTCGGGGACTACACCCAATGGGTGCACTCAGCGTGCCCCCACTGGTTCCAAGATTCCATTTGACATGGTCCGACCAGACCGAGTGAAGAAGTTAGCAAAGAAATTCAAAGTATAAAGACTACAATGATCGCCAGATCCACCATAGTCTCGGGGACTACACCCAGTGGTGTGCACTCAGCGTGCCCCCACCAATCCAAAAATTCAATCGACACACCCAGTGGGTGTACAGATACAAAGATCTTCGGAAAGAAGAGTTTTCAGGTAGCATATCCTAATAGAACAAGCGGCGACCAACTAACCTGGACGTTGTTCTGAAGAGCTAGGCTAGCATGATAGGCCGCCTGACTGGTTTCCCGGACCACCTTCACCTGCTCCATCATGATCCCCGCCTGGCGTATAGCCTCCTTAGCAGCACCCACTTGGTCCTCTGGGACGTGGTGTGTGGCGAAAAGGGAGGGCGGGACAACAGTCGACGATGAAGGCCGAACACTCGTCAGCGGCACAGCGAAGGACACGGAAATCCGAGTGGTATTGCCACCTTCACGAACCAGCGTCTCGCAATCGATACAACTGAAAGTCTTTTTGCGGCAAGCGCCTTTTTATTCCTCCTCCGCCTCGTGGCGCCTCATCGTCATCATCAGGGAGATCAATGCCATGAGGTGGGACTACAGGAAAGATTCAAAGTTAAAAACGGAAATCCAATCGACCAAAAGCGAAACTACACAGATCGTACCAAGGTTAGAGATGGCAGCATCTTCCATTTCCTGGTCTTCATTCCTGGCTGAGGTCTCGGAGGTAGCAGCGCTGCAGATTTCAGAAATCAGTTGATCAGTCGATGAGTCGACCAAAAGTATGTCCATGCTAAACAAGAAAACACAAGTTCTGTTGTTACCCAGAAATGGTGGGAATGGCCATCCTCATATTGGGCAGGGCCTTCGTCGGCTTTGATGGCGTCGCTCGGGGTTGCTTCGGCGCTTTTTCAGTCGGCGCCAGAGAGGTCGTCCGAGGGCGTTTCGTCGACTGCCCGATAGGCGCGGTAGCCTTGCCACGCTCGACCGCGGGGTCATGGGTGAGCTTGGATCGCCTTTCCGTGCGAGGAGGGTCAACTTCTTCCTCCTCTTCCTCCTCCTCCTCTTCACCGGAGCTGTCGTCATCTTTGTCCTCCTCACCATCAGATTGCCATTCCTCCTGACTTCCACCTCCGCTCCCCTCCTCCTCCTCGACCTGTTCTTGCGCCCCGTTGGGCATCGAGTACATCTCAGTAGTAGCCTGGAAGACAACAAACAAGACAAAAGTCAGTCGACCGATTTTAAGCAAACAAGATGGAGAAAGCAGGATCACAGTCAAAGATGTAGGATTGGACCTTGTCTACTTCGTATGACTGGTCGAGTGGAGGAATCCTCCTGGCTCCTCGAGGGTTGTCCTTGTTTCCTGTGATGCTCGCCAGACACCTTTCCAGCATGGCATCCTCGACCTCCTCCGGGTGGATCCGAGTGGTGTCCTCAGTGCCAGAGTACAACCACATCGGATGGTCTCGAGATTGAAGCGGCTGGATGCATCATCGGAGGAAGACCTCCAAGATATCCATGCCAGTCACTCCGTCTCGGATGAGCTGGACAACGCGTTCGACCAACACCTTAACATGCACCTTCTCTTCCGGGATCACCTTCAAAGAGTACGGCTTGCTCACTCGGTCCATGGAAAAAGGAGGGAGTCCAGTCAACTGCCCTGGCGTCGGCTGGTCCTTGCAGTAGAACCAAGTCGACTGCCATCCACGGACTGACTCGGGCAAGATCATGGCCGGAAAATAACTTTTTCCCCTCATTTGGACCCCAAGACCCCCACACATCTGAATCACTTGAGTTCTCTTGTCACTCGGATTGGCCTTTTTCACCGTCTGGGAGCGACAGGTGAAAATGTGCTTGAAAAGACCCCAATGAGGCCGACAACCCAAGAAATTCTTGCACAAAGACACAAAAGCAGCGAGATACACGATGGAGTTGGGAGTGAAGTGGTGAAGTTGTGCCCCAAAGAAGTTCAGAAATCCCCGAAAGAAAGGGTGAGGCGGCAGAGAAAACCCGCGGTCAACATGGGTGGCCAAGAGAACACACTCACCCTCCTGAGGCTGCGGCTCCGACTCCTTCCCCGGGAGCCGCGCTGATCCATGGGGGATCCGTCCTTCATTGGCCATGTCGTCAAGATCCTTCTGACAGATCGTCGAGCGGATCTAGTCGCCCTGGATCCAGCCCTGCGGCAAGCCGGCCCTTGACGAAGATCCACCCCGACTGGTCGCCCTTCCCTTCGCCTTCGCCGTCGCCTTCTTCGCCCGCTCCAAAGCTGCCGTCTTCTCTTTCACCATCGTCGCTGGCGAAACGCGCATGGAGCAGCAGCACTGAGATGGAGGCGAACGTGGCGGATAAATCTGGGGAAGGGAGGATAAAACGAGAGCGCACTGTTCAAAAAAACCCATCCGGGGCCTTATATGAGGTTGCTTCCGAGTGACTGACTGGTAGGCCCGGGCGATCCTGTCAAATCCCACAACAGTGGCCCGCGTGATACGTGGCAAAAAAGTTGGCGCGGAGATCGAGGCGTCCCTGCCTTATCCCATCCGATTACTGCGGCTTCCTCCGCCCCGCTTGCTTCCCGAAATTTGAATCCCGCTAAATCCAGCGCAGAAAGCAAATCGTCGACGGAAGATTTCTCCGTCACGTCGCTCGAGTTCTCCAAGCACGGAAAACACACTCGACGGATACAAAGAATGGATCAAGGCGGCTGAAAAAGAAGTTGATGCCGTCACCTAAGTTCATTGATCCAAAACAAGACACACTCGCAGCACAAGAATGGGTCGGAAGTATGTTCAACTCCTTCCTCACTCAAACCTTGATCCATTCGGGGGCTAATGATGAAGCCATGTACCTAGGGTAGGGTCATGGACCTGTCCAAGATACCCTCCCCAAGGACATCTCTAGAAGAAACCACCTTTCAGTCGACCTGGAAGGGTTCCACTCGACGAACTTGAAGACACTCGACCATGAAGCCAACCACTCGACCGCCAGGAGATCGAAAGCCAGTCTGCACACAAACGGTCGGTCATTAAGTAGCTTTTATGGTCATCATAGCACTTTATGTGGGGCATTACCAGTAACCCCCGATCTTAATGTACTTTAATCCTGCATAATCGAGGGCGGAGGGTCCAGCGAACTCTATAAGCCACCCCTCCTCGGTGTAAAGGGTTCGCACTGTAACTCATACGCACATAATCTGATCGACCGCCTCCGGGCTCCGAGACGAGGGCTGTTACTTCCTCGGGAAGGGCCTGAACTCGTAAACATCTTGCATATACAACTACTCCATAGCTAGGATCTTGCCTCTCCATTCCTACCCCCGGCAAGCCTGCAAATCATACCCACAGAGATTGCTGGGTCTTCAAGCAGGCTGGCAAGCTAAGCACCGAACACAAGGGGGAGGACACTCCGAGCGAGGATGAGGATACGCCTCACCAGCAAGACACTGGGGACAGAAAAAATTCCCGCCAGAAGTCAAAACAGTAAATGTTGTCCACGTGACAAGGAGGAGAGGCAAATCGACTCCAAATACACGAGCCATAGAGCCCGTCACCCATGAGTCCGCCACCGGGTTGGCGTGCCGGTCACTTTCGATCGCAAGGATCACCTAATAGGTATCCGGTAGGAAGGATCAGCCGCCTTGGTGCTGGACCCAATAGTAAACGGATACCACCTTACACGAGTCCTTATGGACGGCGGCGAGAGTCTAAATCGATATACCGTGACACCGTCCGCAAAATGGGGATAAACCCAACAAACATCAGCCACAGTAATACTACCTTCAAGGGAGTAATACCAGCACTGAGGCTCACCGACGGGCTCTCTAGCGCTAGAGGTTGTGTTCGCTCGCCGACAACCTCCGGAGCGAAAGGTTAACCTTCGACATTGCTCCATTCGAAGTGGCTATCAAGCACTACTGCACGAGAGGCTTTCGCCCGCTTCAATGCGCATTACGCTTTACTCCAACTTAAAATGCCGGTCCGTGCGGCACCATCACAAAGACATGGAAATGTTGGGCGTTCGTTCCAAGCAGAAGAACGCACGGCTGCTTTAACAGCCGAACACTAGACGGCCTCATCACCAGAGACGATGACCGGTCGTTAGGACCGCGGACACGGTTAGACGAGTCCGGCCAATCATTGATAGATATTGGTTCGATGGTTACACCGTATAGACGGTACCAGGGGCTTCGCCGCAATAATTCGGCTCATCTTTACCCATCTCGAAATTTTCATGGTTTATTTATAATAACCAAATTTTTGCACAACAACTTTTCACTAAGCACCTCTCTTTTACAGATGACGATCGTATACACCCGCCCGTGATACGCAGCAACAGAGACACATGCACAGACGTGCAACAGGACCCGTATAAAGGTTTCTCTTTAGATTAAGACCATGCGTAAACCTTTTTTTACTGTCTTTTGTTGTTCACATCCTCGGATTCTCAATACAACCGAGAAGGATCTTGGCGTCTTGGCATGTGGCCACGCCGAATATTGCTCTTACCGGACACTATGGGTTCATTATCCAAGGGCATCACCTAAGCCCAAGATATGTTTCAAAGACCGAACACCTTAGGGAGTGTTGGCGTCATGAAGTTAGGCCTTATATGCATCAGCTCGAATCATGTCTTTGGTAAAATGTTGGGTTTGCCCGGCTCCGTGTTTTGCTACCCACGTTCCGCCTATTGGCTAAGGTGGCACCGGAGAACTATCGCGATTGTGCCTCGCTAGCTGGGGACGAGCACTCTCGAGAGAAAGTCAAAACCGATCGTCATGATAAAGCGAGACCGTCAACCACTGATGACTTATCGAGAATCTTTGGGATTCCTCCGCATTAACGAAGGGCCATTTCAGCCAGGCATGACCGCGCCCGTATTCGGATGAGCTGAGCCACCAGGGCTATATAGTAGCCCCACCGCCAAACTCCTATGGCTAAGTGAAAGTGTTAAAGCAATATAGTCTGGTTGCCTAGTTCGCTGCGCTATCACCTCCTTAATGGACCAAGACGTTGGATCAAGTGTGAACATGCGTCTTCTGCGAACACCCCCGCATTGTATGCGTGGGGCTGAAGCCGACATCGCAAACTTTCGTGTTATATAAACATATACATAAATGGTCGCACAGGAGGCATCATAACACTTTTAGGCAAAAGTATAAAAATAGCCTTTATATAATTTAGTAAAACATTGTTTTTCAATGGGAATACATGTCATTTGAACATAATATTCTTCGAGCACTGTGCTTCTATTGAACGAGCGCCTTCAAGGACCTCATCAAAGTAGTGCTCGGCAGCTACTCGGCTAATTGCCGAACTAGGGGCTGCAATTGCGGTGGCTTCCATCTCCGCCCAGTGTGTTTTGACACGGGCAAGCGCCATCCGCGCACCCTCAATGCACGCCGACCTCTTCATAGCATCGATGCGTGGCACAACACCAAGGAACCGCTGCACCAAGCTGAAGTAATCGTTCGCCTTGGCCTGCCGCCACGGTGATCCAGCAGACCTCATGGCGAGTCCGGACAACCTACGAAGCTCGGCCCATTCGGCCATTCGCTCATTCAGAGGAAGCGAACGCGCTGGACCATTAAATTGCGACCAGAACAACTTCTCCACATCATGATCTCTTTGATCCTTGAAGAACTCGACCGCATCAGCAGCACTCACTGCCAAATCCAGATAGGCGTCTGCAGAACTCCACAGCCGGTTTAGAGGAGCATACTTAGGATCTACGAACTTCATCCGCAGCATAAAGGGCTTCCCAGCCGCGATATCCCCGGCGTGATGCAGCTCCTCCTTCATCGCTCTAATTGTAGAGCGGGATTCCTTGGCTGCTACCATGGCCTTCTGCAGCTCCGCAGCCTTCGCTCGGCTTTCCTTCTCAAGAAGCCGGTATCAGTCGGCGGCATCACTTAACTCAACGGCCATCTTGGCCATCTTCTCCTTACTTTGGCAATGGGCATCTTGTTCGCCTCGGCTCTTCAAACCGCCTTTAGAGCGGCCGCATCACTTTTCCCGGCTTGCTTTTTGGCTCGGGCAAGTTCCATGAAGGGTCTCCACCGCCGCAGCTCCATCGCATTTCACAACATGTTCAAGATATCGCATTACGCTCCTCTTACCATATGCTGAAATCCGGAGAAATTACATACCTGCGCCTCATCAAGCTGCTTGTTGACAAGCACGATGTCAACATCTGCCGCATCAAGTTGCGCGTTAGCTCGGCAACCTCACAAGTCCGCTAGCCACCGGACCTCCCGCCACCGCATATGAAGACGCTGGATTATTACTCGTGACTATGATCCTCTGTTTACCGCCGTTTCAAGGCAACCAGAGTCTCGGGGCTACTATCCGCACAGGCACGCTTTAAACATGTGCGGTATCGTTAAAATACACATCACTTTGCGTACCTCAAAACCTTTTAGCAGACTCATAAAGGCTTCATGCAACCCGCTTTCTGTGGATGAAACCCTCTCAACCACCGCGCCCATTAGCGCATGGTGCGCTTCTGAGATAGCCGCCTGCTCTAGCAGATCCTTCAGTGCATCCGATCGCATGACATGCGGAGCCGGACCTTTCCGGTTGCTCTCTCCAAGAGCCGGATACTGAGGGCTTCGGGTGGCCAGAGAATCACCCTCTGGCCTTGCCGGATCGGGAGGTGCCCTCCGAGACGACACCTCAGGGTCGCCCGCCTTATAAGGCGGGATGGTGTGGGGAGGCATTCCGCTCTCCATCATCTCTGGAGGAAGATCCCGCGAAGACGAACTTTGCCGAGAAGGGTCACGATCCGGACTACAAGACGGATGTTTCAGTTATTTTCCTCAGAAGTAAAGCAGGATGTTTTTTTACTATTAAACCCTTTCTTTTACTTACAGCTTGATGGAGGGCTGATCCCCTTGCAGGCACTGTAAGGCCGGGATATCTCCTGGGCCAGGACCCTCTGGCAAAGATTTCTTCCCCCATTTAGAGACTATTGTCTCCGGGCCTTCAGAGGCGGTCCTTTTCCTTCCTTGGGGAGAGGGAGCTTTGGCTTCTTCTCCCCGGTTGTCCGCCTTCGTGGAGGCGTCAGCCTCTTTCTTCCCACCTTTATCCTCCCCTGAGGGTGCTTGGTAGGGCGCAAGCTCCAACATCCGGACTAGTATCGGATCCGGTGAGACCTCGGGGAGGGGGGCCGGACACCTGATCATCTTTGCCTTTGTTGTCCAGTCCTGGTCAAAGAGCGACTTTTCAGAATGATGTCATGATGAATAGAAATACAACGTGTTCGGCCATAGGGCGACTTACTTGGGTATCTGGACGATTGCAACCTCAGACCCGCGTCCTTGGTGGAATCCGGACACACTGCTTGTGGTCCGAAGTACAATTTGTACATCTCCTCGGGTGTCATGCCGAGGAAGTACTGAATAGCTCGCGGTCCCTCCGGATTGAATTCCCACAGACGGAGGGGACGACGTTTACAGGGCAGGGTTCGACGAAGTAACATTACTTGCGTTACTGTGACCAGATCAATATCTCTTTCGAGAAGATCCCGGATGCGACCCTGCAGTATGGGCACGTCCTTTACTGGCCCCCAGTTTAGCCCCTTGTTGATCCATGACGTTAGTCGTGGAGGGTGACCCTAGCAAAAGGCAGGTGGGACCACCCATTTGGTACCCCTGGGAGCTGTGACATAAAACCATTCTTGTTGCCATAAGCTGGACACCTCCTGGAAAGAACCCTCGGGCCATGGGGCATCGTCGCTTTTGCTTATTATAGCACCTCCAAGATTCTCGCATACCTCCCCTCGATTGTCTTCGGCTCCACTTGGAAGGTCTTGAGCCACAGGCCGAAGTGAGGGGTGATGCGGAGAAAAGCTTCGCACACGACGATAAAAGACGAGATATGGAGAATAGAATCCAGAGCTAAATCATGGAAGTCCAGCCCGTAATAGAACATGAGCCCCCTCACGAAGGGATCTAGAGCCAGGCCTAGCCCTCAAAGGAAGTGAGATATGAATACTACGCTCTCGCCGGGTTTGGGAGTAGGTATGACCTGCCCTTGAGCAGGCAGCCGGTGCGCAATCTCGTCGGTCAAGAACCTGGCCTCTCTTAACTTTCTGACGTCTTCCTCCGTGACGGAGGAGGGCATCCACCGACCTTGAAGGTTGGATCCGGACATGGTTGAAGGTCCGAAGCGCCTGACCTGAGCTTTGGGTGTTGGAACTCGAGGCGGGGGAGGGATTCGATTTAGTTCGAGGAATAAAAAAGGATAGGCCTTGGTCTCTTTATAAAGAGGGTGAATACCAGGCGTCCTCCTCGTGACCATTTGGGACTTGCCTATAATCGAGGAGTCATACCAACGGGCACGATTGGGTTACCCACGCCCGTATTGATGAGAATCCCGTGATAAGGGGACATGATCTCTGCTTCGACAAGACGTGCCAAGGAAACCGCCTCGCGATATGCGCCAAGGCTGGTCGAAAAACACGGTTTGATAATAACCGGGCCATGGCATGATGTCATGGTGTCAAATACGTCAGCAGGTCGGATTTGTGAATATTATTCTCTCTACGGTGGAATGTGGAACTTTTTTTGCAGAGCCGGACACTATTCTTGTGTTCAAGATCTTCTATGGAGTATTCGGAGGAGGAACCCGCCTTGCAATGCCGAAAACAATCTGCGCGCTAGACTCATCGTCATTGAAGCCTGGTTCAGGGGCTACTGAGGGAGTCCTGGATTAGGGGGTATCCGGACAGCCGGACTATATCCTTTGGCCGGACTGTTGGACTATGAAGATACAAGATTGAAGACTTCGTCCCATGTCCGGATGGGACTCTCTTGGCGTGGAAGGCAAGCTTGGCGATACGGATATGTAGATCTCCTTCTGTTGTAACCGACTCTGTGTAACCCTAGCCCCCTCTGGTGTCTATATAAACCGGAGGGTTTAGTCCATAGGACAACAACAATCATACCATAGGCTAGCTTCTAGGGTTTAGCCTCTACAATCTAGTGGTAGATCAACTCTTGTAATACTCATATTCATCAAGATCAATCAAGTAGGAAGTAGGGTATTACCTCCATAGAGAGGGCCCGAACCTGGGTAAACATCGTGTCCCTTGCCTCCTGTTACCATCCGCCTTAGACGCACAGTTCGGGACCCCCTACCCGAGATCCACCGGTTTTGACATCGACAACCACGTCTACGCAGAACATCCTCCACTTCCCTGGGCGGCGGGATCCGATATGTGACCAGTGGTGTGGCCACCGTCATTATATGTGAGAGAGTGTGAAGAGAGCAACCCCTAGCAAGCAGGCATGTAGCTTAGGCTCCTGGCTAGTATTATGTTATTATGTACTAGTGTATATGTAGTGGAGAACGGTTTTATTTTTCTCTCCATACCAACATTTTTATATTGCGTACGTGTCATTGAAGAGTGAAATGATGGTTGCTTCGTCCGACCAACTTACTGTGTGATTTGACTGCTCATTAGTCATATTACTGCGATCCTTGCACGTACTCCCCCTACGTGTATGACCGTTCCTGAGTCTCACTTGTACTTATCTCTATATTTTCTTGCATGACACGTGGACCCAGATGCTGGATGTCCCACATGTCAGCGAATGAAGAAGAACGAGTTCCGACGACCAAGAGGTAGTATTTCTATGCAAACGGATCTTATGCTGCATGAGTTGTTTGTTGTGTTACTGACCAAAATACCCCTACCGCCCTATGTGCAGGTTTGTCTCACTCCTATGTGCCCTACTTGCTCTAACATCCATCATTTCAGCAAGGGGTAATGCCGTCTAAGACTACATCCACGCAGTACATTATGGGATTTTGGCCAAAAGCATAGGCTAGTCATAGTGGGGAGTATCATATACTAGTATCATGCATATGATACTAGTGTATGATACTACCTCCTTAATGCATAATATCATAGACTAGTATCTTAGGTGGTCTTATTTATTTCCATGCATGACACATACTAGCATATAATTTATTATGATACGGTATTGTAATATGATACTTAACCATCTCTTTCTTGATTTAATTCCATGCCACATCATGAAAATTGCCTAGTTGGCATGCATAATACTAGCTATGATACTCCCATTACGACCAGCCTTATGCGCACTATAAAACGGAATAGAGGGAGTATGTTGCATGTTGTGGCGCGGTGTTTTCTTATGCATGTTCATGTGGAAGCATTGTGAATTAAAACCCACTGAGAATGCACTAATGCATGTTGCGTGGTAGAGGATTCTTGAGCATACTACATCAAACGGATGGTAGTGGATCTAGCTAGTAATCCATCTTTACCGGACCCATGTGTCAGTTAATTGAAGAGAGAGGTGTGTAAGCGTAATTTCGGAAGCGTGCTCAACTGGCAGACATGATGGCATTACAGAGTAAGGCATGTATTGTCACTTCACTGTGAAGACTGGTTGAATAGTATTCTCTGGCCGATGGGAACAATGCCTCCACGCGCATCCTGTCCAATAACAACAACCACTTGCCAAGGCTCCGGGTACCAATCACGTACCTACTCCCTCCTTCCGGTTTACTACTAGAGTACTAGTAGATGATGAGTCCTGAAATATTTTTTTGTACTACTTTTTTTTGACATCTTTTCATCTTTTTTTTGTACTACTACTTTGCAAAAGTACTCAATTCACGGGCTCGGTTTCCTCAATAAATTATCTTTACCAATGTATTAATATTAGCAATGCATGCATGCATGCGTGAATAACGAATGATTAAATCTCGCATGCAACATTTTAACGGAGCTTTGACATGTGAACATGTGAATGTGAGGGACTACAACCCTCGTGCATGCATGCAACAATCACACGTACACATGCACAAAAAACGCATGCGACGCCCTAATGCATGCAACATGCAAACGTACACATGCACACACTCATGCATGCGTACAACACACGACGGAACACAAACGCTCACGCTCAAGTGCTCAACCTACACGTGCATGCACACACATACACACCCAGTGTGAGCTAGTGACCGTATAAACACCGAAAAATGTATATATTGACCGCAATGAGCATATTATGAAGTCCACTGACCGTATTTTTACAAATATACAGTGATTGTCAGTGTATTTTTCAAATTAAGCCATATTAACCAGAAAGGAGGCAGTACTGGCTAGCACTACTTTGTTGTATCCTGTCAACTCACAAAACGAGGAGAAGCTTGCAGGACAAGGTGAAGCTTCCTTACTATGCCCTCTCCATGTACCACACGCGTGGTGGCTCGTAGGACAAGGAGAAGCTTTTAACTAATGCAACCTCTCCCTCGTCCAGGCGGTGGACATGCAACAGTTCATTTGGTGTCAGATTGCCAGAAGCATACACTGTAGTACCATCATTGTTCGGCTTCCCGAAGAGGCGAAGAGCCAAGGCAAGGTTTAGTAGTACGAGTAGTACTAGTATATAGGTACTAGGAACCGCATGGTGGAGCGTCTACACTCTTATTTTTTTATTTTGTGATAAAGTACACATTTATTCTGAAGAAGTGCGGAAAACGTCAGCCCAATGAAGTGGTACTATTCAAAAACATCGAACATGTATAGATGACATCCATCAACCATGCTCTAATATTTCTTGGCCTCTGTGCGACACCTAGCCCGTCTGTGTTATCGCTCCTCGTCTCTCTCAGAGCCCGTCTGCGTTCTCGCTCCTCGTCTCTCTCAAGGAGTGGCGGGTTGGCCATTTTGCCGTCAATTAAGATTGGTTTGCTCACACTCTGGTCCCACATATCAGTGATATGCCAAGAGGAAGCGCGTTGACCGATAGGCCATACACGCACTTGGTTTTGCACCTTCATACTAGTAGGAGCGGATTAAAAGAAGTGTGTATTGGTGGATGCTTCATCTGAGAAAATTCTATGGGAAAGGTGGAGCTTGTGATTTGACTGCTCATTACTCACCATTACTGCGGCGCAATGACCGGGCTGAGTTTACCATGCGGTTGTGCACACTAATTTGGTGCATGGCACATGGACCTAGATGTTGAATGGCTTCTGGCAATGCTATCAAGCTTCCAGCATTTGTCTACATAATTGATGTACACATAATATTCCAGCACCATAAAATTGTACGATCCTCTGAAGCTTTCAACTTTTGTTTCATGTGTGTTGCCAGCTAGAAGGTTGTCTCGTTACAACATCAATCAAATAGAATGGAAACTAACATCCATGCTCTTTCGCAAAAAAATTAACTTCCTTGCTAATGCATCTCAATGATTAGAAGATCAAAGCCAGTATTTACATCACAACTGGAGACAAAGTTGTGAGAAGGTGTTAAAGAAAAAAAAATTGATCCATGCTTACATTGGTAGCAACTTTCCCGTAGCTCTGTCTAAATCAACAAGACATGTTGGAAAAAAAGTAGTTGTCAGGAGCATGAAACATTTCGATCATTTTGTGCAGTTCCACTAAAATAGAGCTGAGCGTCCCTGTTCCAAAGATATTGAGTAAGTGTGATTACAATAATAAAGGATTGTTGTACAATAAACACATAAATAGAAGCCGGACACCTTTGCAGCCTCTCTTAAGACTAACTAGTTAGAGAAGATTCAGCAAATAATTGAAGAATATTAGGCTCGGAGTTGGATGAGGAGGATAGAGCAAAACCAATCTCCCTTTCTGTAGTCCCACTGAAATGTATAAACATTGCCCGTGTGACATTTTAGCAAAACTGCACAAAACAATGTTAAGAAAAAAGTGATTTGTGCATTTCGCCAAAAGGTCGCAATAGCAACGAGGTGAAATGGATAGCCCTATTTGCAAAAGGCAGGTAGAAAGGAATCAATTACTGGCCAATAACAGTTGATGACACATACGCCGACAAAAAAGAAGCATATTCCTTGTCCTAAGGGAAGATAGCAGCACGACTGTTTTATCTAAAATGGTGCGAGGACGAGATTGCAACATGAAAAGTATGCAGGTTGAGCTACGTTTTAGGCAAAGAACTAGGGAAGGCCCACATACAGGATTTTCCACATGCAACGATGCGGGAAGATGGGCAGTGGAGCTAGGACAGAGGGGAGGACTGTACTTGCGGGTCATCGGGATGTAACTATGATGGCGTCGGCGGGCGGGATCTGCCCTACCGCGTCGAAGCTTGGTCCGAGAGAATGACGGGTACCGCAGATTGGGACGTGTTGTTGGGGAACGTTGCATGGGAAACAAAACAATTCCTACACTCACCAAGATCCAATCTAGGCGAGATGACCATCTACAAGAGGAGAGATTGGATCTACATACCCTTGTAGATCGCTAAGCGGAAGCGTTAAGAAATGCGGTTGATGTAGTCGAACGTCTTCGCGATCCAACCACGATCCGTCCCGCGAACGTCTTCACGATCCAATCATGATCCGTCCCGCGAACTCCCGATCCAAGTGCCGAACAGACGACACCTCCGCGTTCAACACATGTATGGCTTGATGACACCTTCACCTCCTTGATCCAGCGAGCGATGGCGAAGTAGTAGCTCGAGTCCTCCGGTAGCATGACGGCCTGGTGGCGGTGGTGGCGGCGGAATCTCAGCAGAGCTTCGCTAAGCACTACGGAGAGGAAAAAGGCTACGAGAGAGAGGAGGGGCAACGTCGTGGCGTATAGATGTGTTCTAGGGTGTGGCTGCCCTCTCTCTACCTCTCGATATATAGGGGGAAGGCAGGAGGAGGAGGAGGCGCCCTAGATCCAATCTAGGAGTGGCGGCCAAGGCAGATGGGATCTCCCCCAGGGTGACTTGCCCCCCAAGCTGGGAGGTGGGAAGCCCTAGGGGGCACCCCCACCCCTCCTGGTTACGTGAGATGGGGTGAGGAGGGCGCTCAGCCCCTTAGTAGGCTGGTTTGCCCCCTCCCCTTGGCCGATGGGCCCCCCCAACACTTGCTGGGGCCCCTGAAACCCCTTTCGGTGACGCTGGTCATCACCCGGTACCCCCGGAAAAATTCCGGACTCCAATACCCTTCGTCCAATATATCGTTCTTCACCTACGAACCATTCTGGAGTTCCTTGTCACATCCAGGATCTCATTCGGGACTCCAAAAAACCTTCGGTAACCACCATAATGACTCAACTATACTTATATCGTCACCAAACATTAAGTGTGTAGACCCTGCGGGTTCGAGAACTATGCAGACATGACCGAGACACCTCTACGGTCAATAACAAATAGCGGGACCTGGATGCCCATATTGGTTCCTACATATTATACGAAGATCTTATCGGTCGAACCTCGATGTCAAGGATTCAGCTAATCCCGTATGTAGTTCCCTTTGTCTATCGATATGTTACTTGCCCGAGATTCGATCGTCGGTGTCTCCATACCTAGTTCAATCTTGTTACCAGGAAGTCTCTTTACTCGTTCCGTAATACAAGATCCCGTGACTAACTCATTGGTCACACTGCTTGCAAGCTCATTGTGATGTTGTATTACCGAGTGGGCCCTGAGATACCTCTCCGTCATACGGAGTGACAAATCCCAGTCTTGATCCATGCCAACTCAACAGACACCCTCGAAGATACCTGTAGAGCACCTTTATAGTCACCCACTTAGGTTGTGACGTTTGGTACACACAAGGTACTCCTCCGGTGTCAGTGAGTTGCATGATCTCATGGTCATAGGAACATATACTTGACATGCAGAAAACAATAGCAATAAACTTGACACGATCATATGCTACATTCATAGTTTGGGTCTTGTCCATCACATCATTCTCCTAATGATGTGATCCCGTTACCAAATGACAACCCATGTCCATGTCTAGGAAACCATAGCCATCTTTGGTACGAGCTAGTCCGGTAGAGGCTCACTAGAGACACGTTGTTGTCTATGTATACACACATATATTTGAGTTTCCGATCAATACAATTCTAGCATGGATAATAAACGATTATCATGAACAAGGAAATATGATAATAAACAATTTATTATTACCTCTAGGGCATATTTCCAACAGTCTCCCACTTGCACTAGAGTCAATAATCTAGTTCACATGGCCATGTGATCAACACTCATAGTTCACATCGCCATGTAACTAACACCCAAAGAGATTACTAGAGTCAATAATCTAGTTCACATTACCATGTGATTAACACTCAATGAGTTTTGGGGTTTGATCCTGTTATGCTTGTGAGAGAGGTTTTAGTCAATGGGTCTGGAACATTCAGATCCGCACGTACTTCACAAATCTCTATGTCATATTGTAGATGATGTTACCACGCTCCACTTGGAGCTATTCCAAATGGTTGCTCCACTATACGTATCCGGTTTGATACTTCGAGTTATCCAGATAGGTGTTAAATCTTGCATCGACGTAACCCTTTACGCAGAACTCTTTATCACCTCCATAACCGAGAAACATTTCCTTATTCCTCCAAGGATAATTTTGACCACTGTCCAGTGATCCACTCCTAGATCACTCTTGTACCCCCTTGCCAGACACGTGGCAAGGCACACATCAGGTGTGGTACACTACATGGCATACTATATAGAGCCTATGGCTGAGGCATAGGGGACGACCTTCATCCTTTTTCTTTCTTCTGTCGTGGTCGAGCTTTGAGTCTTACTCAACTTCACACCTTACAACTCAGGCAAGAACTCCTTCTTTGACTGATCCATTTTGAACTACTTCAAAATCATGTCAAGGTATGTGCTCTGTGAAAGTCTTTATCAGGCATCTTGATCTATCTCTATAGATCTTGTTGCCCAATATGTAAGCAGCTTTACCCAGGTCTTCCTTTGAAAAACTCCTTTCAAACAACCCTTTATGGTTTTTAGAAATTCTACATCATTTCCGATCAACAATATGTCATCCACATATACTTATTAGAAATGTTGTAGTGCTCCCACTCACTTTGTGGTAAATACAAGTTTCTTGCAAACTTTGTACAAAACCCAAAAGCTTTGATCACCTCATCAAAGCGTATGATCCAACTCCGAGATGCTTGCTCCAGTCCATAGAAGGATCGCTCGAGCTTGCATTCCTTTTAGCATCCTTAGGATCGAAAAAACCTTTTGGTTGTATCACATACAATCTTTCCTCACGGAAACCTTCAAGGAAACTTTGTTTTGACATCCATCTGCCAGATTTCGTAATTGAAAATGCAGCAACTACTAACATAATTCCAACAGACTTTAGCATCGCTATGAGTGATAAAGTCTCATCATAGTAAACTCTTGAACTTGTCGGAAACTTCTTTGCGACAAGTCGAGCTTCACAAATGGTGACATTACCATTAGCATATGTCTTCTTCTTAAAGATCCATTTATCTCAATGGCTAGCCGATCATCGGGCAAGTCCACTGAAGTCCATACTTTGTTCTCATACATGGATCCTATCTCGAATTTCATGGCTCCTAGCCATTTGTTGGAATCTGGGCCAACCATCGCTTCTCCATAGCTCATAGGTTCACCGTTGTCCAACAACATGACCTCTAAGACAAGGTTATCATACCACTTAGGAGCTGTACGTACCCTTGTCGGCCTACGAGGTTCGATAGTAACTTGATCCAAAGCTTCATGATCATCATCATTAGCTTCCTCTTCAACTGAAGTAGGTGCCACAGAAACATCTTTCTGTGATGTGCTGCTCACTGGTTGAAGTAAAGGTTCAACAACCTCATCAAGTTCTATCTTCCTCCCACTCAATTCTTTCGAGAGAAACTCTTTCTCGAGAAAGAACCCATTCCTAGTGACAAACACTTTGCCCTCGGATCTGAGATAGAAGGCATACCCAACCGTCTCTTTTGGGTATCCTATGAAGACGCATTTGTCCACTTTGGGTTTGAGCTTTTCTGGCTGAAGCCTTTTGACATAAGCATCACAGCCCCAAACCTTAAGAAACGACAACTTGGGTTTCTTGTCAAACCACAATTCATACGGTGTCGTCTCCACGAACTTAGATGGTGCCCTATTTAAAGTGAATATAGTTGTCTCTAATGCATAACCCCAAAATGATAGTGGTAGATCGGCAAGAGACATCATAGAGCGCACCATATCCAATAAGGTATGATTACAATGTTCGGACACACCATTACGTTGTGGTGTTCCAGGTGGCGTCAACTGTGAAACAATTCCACATTGTCTTAAGTGATTGCCAAACTCATAACTCAGATATTCTCCCCTTTGATTGGATCGTAGGAATTTAATCTTCTTATTACGATGATTCTAAACTTCACTCTGAAATTGCTTGAACTTTTCAGACTTATGCTTTATTAAGTAAATATAACCATATCTACTCAAGTCATCGGTGAAGATGAGGAAATAACGATATCCACTGCACGCGTCAACACTCATCGGACCGCACACATCAGCATGTATGATTTCCAACAAGTCACTTGCCCGTTCCATTGTTCCGGAAAACGGGGTTTTAGTCATCTTGCCAATGAGGCATGGTTCACATGTGTCAAGTGATTCAAAATCAAGTGACTCCAAAATTCCATCAACATGGAGTTTTTTCATGCACTTTACACCAATATGACTTAAGCAGTAGTGCCACAAGTATGTGGTACTATCATTATTAACTTCGCATCTTTCGGCATCAATATTATGAACATGTGTATCACTACATCGAGATTCAATAAACCATTCACATTGGGTACATGACCATAGAAGGTATTATTCACGTAGACAGAATAACCATTATTCCCTGACTTAAATGAATAACTGCATTACAATAAACATGATCTCATCATGTTCATGCTCAACACAGACACCAAATAATATTTATCTAGGTTTAACACTAATCCCGAAGGGAGAGGGAGCGTGCGATGGTGATCACATCAACCTTGGAAACACTTCCAACACACATCATCACCTTGCCCTTAGCTAGTCTCCGTTTATTCTGCAGCTTTTGTTTCAAGTTACCAATATCAGCAATTGAACCGGTATCTAATAACCAAGTGCTACTAGGAGTACTAGTAAGATACACATCAATAACACGTATGTCAAATATACTTTTGTTGAAGTTGCCAGCCTTCTTAGCTACCAAGTATTTGGGGTAGTTCCGCTACCAGTGACCGTTCCCCTTACAATAGAAGCACTTAGTCTCGGGTTTGGGTTCAACCTTGGTTTTCTTCACTGGAGCGGCAACTGGCTTGCCATTCATGAAGTTTTCCTTCTTGCCCTTGCCCTTCTTGAGACCAGTGGTCTTGTTAACCATCAACACTTGATGCTCCTTCTTGATTTCTACCTCCGCGGCCTACCGCGAACAGCTCCGGGATCATCTCCATCCCTTGCATCATCTTGCATGTTATAGTTCATCACGAAGTTCTAGTAGCTTGGTGATAGCTAGTGTCTGGAGAACTCTGTCAATCACTATCTTATCTGGAAGATTAACTCCCACTTGATTCAAGCAATTGTAGCACTCAGACATTCCGAGCACATGCTCACTGGCCGAGCTATTCTCCTCCATCTTGTAGGCAAAGAACTTGTCAGAGGTCTCATACCTCCCAACATGGGCATGAGCCTGAAATACCAATTTCAGCTCTTGGAACATCTCATATGTTCCATGGCATTCAAAAAACGTCTTTGGAGCCCCGATTCTAAGCCGTAAAGCATGGCGCACTAAACTATCAAGTAGTCATCTAAATGTGTCTGCCAGATGTTCACAACATCCACATATGACGCTAGAGGGGTTGGCACACCGAGCGGTGCATCAAGGACATAAGCCTTCTGTTCAACAGTGAGGACAATCCTCAGACTACGGTCCTAGAACGCATAATTCCTTACAATATCTTTCAACTTAGTCTTTCTCTAGGAACGTATTAAAACAGGGAGCTACAGCGCGAGCTATTGATCTACAACATAATTTGCAAAGACAACTTAGACTATTGTTCATGCTAAATGAGTTCAACTAGTCATATTACTTAAGAACACCCACTCAAATTGACATCCCTCTGATCATCCGAGTGTAACATGATCCAAATTTACCAACCCAAGTCTGATCATCACGTGAGATGAGGTGGTTTCAATGGTGAACATCTCCATGATGATCATATCTACTATATGACTCATGTTTGACCTTTCAGTCTCTTGTGTTCCGATGCCATGTTTGTACATGCTAGGCTCGTCAAGTTTAACCCAAGTGTTCCGCATGTG
Source organism: Aegilops longissima (assembly GCA_021605205.1). Taxonomy (NCBI): domain Eukaryota; kingdom Viridiplantae; phylum Streptophyta; class Magnoliopsida; order Poales; family Poaceae; genus Aegilops; species Aegilops longissima. The sequence goes on from CM038679.1 coordinate 134,279,323, forward strand.
CAACACTAGCTTGCACCTGTTGTATGTGAACGTAGAGTCTATCACACCGATCATCACGTGGTGCTTCAAACGATTTAACTTTCGCAATAAAGGCACACTTGGGGAGAACACAATTTTATCTTGAAATTTTAGTGAGGGATCACCTGATAATGCTACCATCGTTCTAAGTAAAATAAGATGCATAAAAGGATTAACATCACATGCAAATCATAAGTGACATGATATGGCCATCAACTTGTGCTTTTGATCTCCATCTTCAAAGCACCGGCATGATCTCCATCGTCACTGGCATGACATTATGATCTCCATCATCGTTCCGCCATCGGGGTTGTCAAGCCAACCATGCTTCTACTAGTATTGCTACCGCTTAGCGATAAAGTAAAGCATTACATACCGCTTAATGATTGACACGCAAGTCATACGATAATTAAAGACAACCCTATGGCTCCTGCCGGTTGCCGTATGCATCGACATGCAAGTCGGTATAAACTATTACAAACATGAGCATCTCATACATCAAATATATTTCATCATGTCTTTGGCCATATCATATCACAACATACCATGCAAAAACAAGTTAGACGTCATCTAATTGTCGTTGCATGTTTTACGTGGCTGCTATGGGTATCTAGCAAGAACGATTCTTACCTACGCAAAGCCACAACGATGATATGCAAGTTGCTATTTAACCTTCTACAAGGACCGCCTTTGTCGAATCCGATTCAAGTAAGGTGGGAGAGGCACACACCCGCCAGCCATCTTTATGCAACAAAGTCACATGTCTGTCGATGGAACCGGTCTCATGTACGTGGACATGTAAGGTTGGTCCGGGATGCTTCATCCCACAATACCGCTGAATCAAGAAAAGACCAAGGAAGGAAGCAATCTGAATATCAACGCCCACAAACTCCTTTGTGTTCTACTCGTGATGCCATCTACGCATAGACCTAGCTTATGATGCCACTGTTGGGGAACGTTGCATGGGAAACAAAAAATTTCCTACGCTCACTAAGATCCAATCTAGGAGATGACCATCTACGAGAGGAGAGATTGGATCTACATACCCTTGTAGATCGCTAAGCGGAAGCATTAAGAAACGTGGTTGATGTAGTCAAACGTCTTCGCGATCCAATCACGATCCGTCCCGCGAACTCCCGGTCCAAGTGCCGAACGGACGGCACCTCCGCGTTCAACACACGTATGGCTTGATGACGCCTTCACCTCCTCAATCCAGCGAGCGATGGTGAAGTAGTAGCTCGAGTCCTCCGGCAGCACGATGATGTGGTGGAGGTGGTGGTGGCGGAATCTCAGCAGAGCTTCGCTAAGCGCTACAGAGAGGAAGAAGGCTATGAGAGAGAGGAGGGGCAGCTCCGTGGCGTATAGATGTGTTCTAGGGTGCGACTGCTCTCTCTCTACCTCTTTATATATAGGGGGAAGGGAGGAGGAGGAGGCGCCCTAGATACAATCTAGGAGTGGCAGCCAAGGCAGATGGGATCTCCCCTAGGGTGACTTGCCCCCCAAGCCGGGAGGTAGGAAGCCCTAGGGGGCGCCCCCAACCCTCCTCGTTACGTGAGATGGGGTGAGAGGGGCGCTCAGCCCCTTAGTGGGCTGGTTTGCCCCCTCCCCTTGGCCCATGCCCCCCCCCCCCCCAACACTTGCCGAGGTCCCCCGAAACCCCTTTCGGGGACGCTGGTCATCACCCGGTACCCCCGGAACAATTCCGGACTCCAATACCCTTCGTCCAATATATCGATCTTCACTTCCGGACCATTCCGGAGTTCCTTGTCACGTCCAGGATCTCATCTGAGACTCCAAACAACCTTTGGTAACCACCATAATGGCTCAACTATACTTATATCATCACCAAACGTCAAGTGGGTAGACCCTGCGGGTTCGAGAACTATGCAGACATGATCGAGACACCTCTACGGTCAATAACCAACAGCAGGACCTGGATGCCCATATTGGTTCCTACATATTCTACGAAGATCTTATCGGTCAAACCTCGATGTCAAGGATTCAACTAGTCCTGTATGTAGTTCCCTTTGTCTATCCGTATGTTACTTGCCCAAGATTCGATCATCGGTATCTCCATACTAGTTCAATATCGTTACCGGCAAGTCTCTTTACTCGTTCCGTAATACAAGATCCCGTGACTAACTCATTGGTCACACTGCTTGCAAGCTCATTGTGATGATGTATTACCGAGTGGGCCCTGAGATACCTCTCCGTCATACGGAGTGACAAATCCCAGTCTTGATCCATGCCAACTCAACAGACACCCTCGAAGATACCTGTAGAGCACCTTTATAATCACCCAGTTACGTTGCAACGTTTGGTACACACAAGGTACTCCTTCGGTGTCAGTGAGTTGCATGATCTCATGGTCATAGGAACATATACTTGACATGCAGAAAACGATAGCAATAAACTTGACACGATCATATACTACGTTCATAGTTTGGGTCTTATCCATCACATCATTCTCCTAATGATGTGATCCCGTTACCAAATGACAACTCATGTCCATGACTAGGAAACCATAGCCATCTTTGGTCAACGAGCTAGTCCGGTAGAGGCTCACTAGGGACACGTTGTTGTCTATGTATCCACGCATGTATTTGAGTTTCTGATCAATACAATTCTAGCATGGATAATAAACGATTATCATGAACAAGGAAATATGATAATAACCAATTTATTATTGCCTCTAGGGCATGTTTTCCAACACGTGTTGCCTCAATGCCATCGAGCGGAGCAATGATGCACGTCCTCCCTTTCCGCCGGCGGACGGGATCGGGCCGGATCAGTGACCATCGATGAGAGAGAGAGGCCACCACCGTCTTGTGTGAGAGACTGTGAAGATAGACCAACCCCGGCAGGCAAGCTCCATTGTATATTGTGGAGCGGATTACTTTTTTCTCGATAACAATCGTTTTATATTCTGTACGTGCCATTGAGTAATATAACTTTATTTAAAAATAATGCGCCAATGCATCAAGTCGAACTTTGGTTTGTGCACGCGTGGTACACGACCCTTCATCAAGTAAATAACGGCTACACGCTCACAAATTAGCACGTGGGCTGCCTTTTCATACAGAAATGAACTCCGTTGTGTACCCGCACGCAATTGCCCGCATGGGTGTGGCTAGGAACAAGACGTCAGTACGTGCGTCGTGAGTGCACCTATTCTCTTCATGTACGTACACCACCTACGTGGGTGTGTGTGTGAGAGAGAGATGGTGTGTGGGTTCGTGAGTGTTTTTTGGGGGTGTGTGAGAGATAGACAGGGAATATGTGTTGATGATATCTCAAATAAAAAATGTAACATATGCAATGTGTGTGAAACAGACACCTAGATATATCATATATAGAGGGGGCGATCCACGAGAAGAGAGTGGAGGGATCATCGGCGTGAGATATTGATAGAATCGTAGAGAGGGATGAAGTGTATGGGTGCGCGATCGATAAAGAGAGCCAGCTAAATTATGTGTGCCCACGTCAAAGATATAGGGAGGCTTGCCTACTGGAACATGAGAGGGGAGAGTTGCAGTTTGTCTGTTTGGCATGGATACCTACCTACAACGTTCTACTATCGGTGTATGTGTGTGTGTTGGGGGGGAGAGACCTAACTATAGAGAGGTAGATCGACTGGTATATGTGTCGGCGTTCTGGGAACGGGGGTCCCCAGACTTGCGTGCCTGCGGCCTGCGGCGTGGCTCAAGTGGGGGCCCAGCGCGGCCCAGCTTCATCAGCTCAAGCTCAAGACCCTCACGAGGGGCCAAGCCTCACGGGGCGGACGACAGGAACCTTCCTCAGGAGCAGCCTCATCGGGCAGGCTCGCGAGGAGGCGGAGAGATCAAGGCAGGGTACCTCACGAGGGTGCCCTGTGACGCAAGCCGTGAAGATCGAGGCCAGGCGGGCGCCGGCCCGCGCAGTGTCCTCTTTTCCCCTTTGGTGCAAAGGAGGCAAGCATAGCCCAACGCATCAGGCAAAGGTTACTGCTTCGGTGCAACAAGACCAAGACCAGCAGAGCAGCAGGAGGTCATCGTGGAGCCCAGGACGGCATCACCGTTAGAGCCTTTGGTAGCCGAAGAACAACTTTAGTCAGGATAAGTGTACTAGATGTTCCCCTTCAAAATGGCCAATTGTTGGCGCCCTTCCCGCTCATTATTTGGGAAGAGGCCAGGGCCTCCCTCTATAAATAGGACTAGCCACCACAAAGTAGGGGCGATGAGACACACATCGATCGATCGATCGGACAGAGCCCTAGAGAGAGAGAGAGAGGCGACTGAACTCACCCAAGCAGTCCATCGCACCAGCTCAAGAACAGCCCCTCGCGAGGCTGTTCTTCCTTTGTACTGTTCATCATCAGCCCCCTGAGGCAATCCACCACACCACAAACTAGAGTAGGGTATTACACCACAATGGTGGCCCGAACTAGTATAAACCTCGTGTCCCTTGTGTGTTCTTCGTTCGTAGTTTAGATCCCTCGCTAACCATCATGCATGAGCTGGTAGGGGAAAAATCTCCGCGCGCACCCCAGTGTTCGAACCTCAAGGGTCTGCCGGAACCCGAAATCCGACATTTGGCGCGCCAGGTAGGGGTGCGCCGGAATCCTTCCTCCGCCACCTCGCGTTTCGTCACCTCGTCGTTCGATGTCAAGCGACCCGGCTGCCGACGCCGACCGCTGGGCAGCGTGGCCCGCCCACGCCGTGCCGCCAGCCCAGGGCGACCTCAATCTTGCACCTCGGGCAGCTCGCGCTCCGCAAGGCGCTGCGGGGTGCGCGGCGACGCGGCGCCGCCGCCCTCACGCCGCGGCAGGTGCGGTTAGCGGCCAGAGCCTCAAGCCACGCCGCGGCCACGGTGCCGCACACCCGACGGGAGCAGGCGAACTCCAGGGCCGCGCTCACGGTGGCCCGAGAACTGCTATGGTGCCGGCTTCTAGAGGCAGTCGCGATGTGCTGTTGGAGCGGGTCGCCGAGCTCCTGGCCGCCGCCGCCTCAGGAGCACCTCCTTTCTGCGTCCGGCTGCCACCTCTGGCCCAGAGCGCGCCGTATGGCGGCCCCATGCACGCTCATGCAACCTCAAGCGGGCTCCAGGGCCTAATCGACGCCAACCTGGCCAGCAGCACCAGGCAGCAAGCCACGCGGACCCATCTCTGGCTGGCGAAGTAGCGCATACCGTGACCTTGGGCCTCGGTGGACCACTGCGCCACCACTCTCAAGACGGCGCTCCGGGCCGGACTGCGTGGCACATGGGGCACTACAGCGAGGCCTACGGGGCGGCGTCCCCCGAAGCTTATGTGCCCTGCATGATGGATCAAGAGTGCGCACAGGAAGAAGACCATGGCTCGTTCCTTGGGCCAAGCTGGGGCGAGGAGACACCACAAGCTGAGCTCTTTCAGGAACCCCAAGAGGGCCTCGACGACCACGCCGGCGGCAGCAACTATCTGGTACCATTAATTCCTCAGGAGCAAGCTTGTGCTAACCATGTGCCGCAGGAGGTACAGGCCGTCGCGACAGGTGGCTGCCCCGACTCTGCAGCCTCTTACCCCTCAGGAGGAGGGCATCGGGGGCTGCAGGAGAGGGGCCGAGATCCGGGTTCGTCCCCTCGGCGCTTGGCGCAAGATGTTCTCAGGAGGTAGGCCCTCTGCCGGGGAGGTGCCTCAGGGCCTGCCCCCGGCAGAGGACCCGTGGTCGTCGGGGGAACTGCTGGCGACCATTCTACCCCATTGGCGTCGTCCTTGGTCTCCGGCCACCGTCAGTGTGGTAGAGTGTGGCGCAAGGCGGGGGCCTCATCTGGCGATATGAAGCAAGGCCGGTACCTGTGAAGAAGGCCCAGTGCCTGTGAAGCTCGCCGCCCCGTGACACTCTCACGTAATAATGAGTGGGGTTGTACACGCCCCGGAGTCTCAGGAGCGCCGGCCTCAGGCCCTGGGGCTCCCTCCCACGCCCAGTGGCAGCACTTAGCTCCGCGCTGGTGAGAAGACGTCGAAGACTAGACTAGGCGCCGGACGCGACCTTTTGCTTTTTTGCCTTTTTTCTCTGTTGACGAGTTTCTTCGATTTGAATTTAAGTTGGATATGAGTTTGAGCCTTGCGTGCGTTTGGGGAAGGGGTGTTTAGTCTCATTCGAGCAATCTCTCGTGTTCTGGTTTCGGCTTTGCATCCAAAGCTAGCGTCAGCTGCCTCCCCTCGCGAGCCCCTCGCGAGCCGGGCCGGGCCAACCGCGTCCACAGCTCGGACAGCTGCCGCCACTCCCTCTCCGGAGGTTCTTATCGCAGGATCAATGGGTTCACCCAGAAGACACATATGGCACTATGGCCCCCACAGCCCCGCTCGGGGCTCACCAGGGCCAAAAGGGCCAAGCCCGAACCTCTTTTGTACAGGGTAAACAACAGTGACAAACAATCAGTTGGACATGTCGCTTGCTGCGCCTTCTGGGTCACCCCCGGAGGTGTCGCTGGCGTCGCTGACATCGTCACCGTCACCAGCACCTCCGCCAGCGCCAGGACCGTCCACCACGCCTCCTTCATCGGCGACCACGATCATGCCATCATCATCGGACGTGAAGGCCCTGACAAGGTCGTCCACGTGACCATCCACCCAATGCGCCAGGTCGCCCCGGATGGCTATGGGCACCGGTGCGATGGCGGCATCAAAGTCGGCGGGGTCCTCGCCCCGCAAATAACTGAAGACACGGGAGAAGGCGCGCCCGAGCAAGGCTCGACTCCTCTCCTCGACGAGCCAACGAGACCTCTCGGCACGGTTCTCCAGGAGCGTCACCACATCAGCAAAATACTGGAGGTTGCCGGCATAGTTGGTCTCGTGCGGCTCCTCAGCAGCGGCCTCGCAAATGTTGCCAAGGGCCGTGTTTGCCCGTTCCCTGAGCGTACGGAGCATGGGGGCATGCTCGTGCTCCAGAACCCGCCTCTGGCGGATCTCGTCCTCGTTCTGCCGTGCGGTGGCCTCGACGCCATCAACCCTCTGCCGGAGAAGAAGTAGTTCGGCGCGGGAGGAGGTCAGCTCCTCCTGCACTGCGCGAAGGGTGGCTACGGAACCTTGAGGGTCGCGGTCCTGCCCTCAGCTTCGCCCCTGACCAACTCCAACCTCAACTCATACTGGCGCCAAGGCTGGCGGGCTTTCGCCTTCTGGCGGTCGACCTCTTCTTGGGCTCGGGCCTCGCGCGTGGAGACTTCGTCCTCCTCCTGAGTCACCAGGCGCTTCCTCGTCTCCAACCGCTCAAGGTCGAGGTTGCGCTCGGCAACCTCCAGCAACATCGCTTCCTCGCGCTTCTGAAGCTTCGCCTGGTCGACGGAAGCCCCCTTCAATGACGCAAGTGCAGCCTGGCGCAACTCCACCCGCTCCTCCAGAGAGTTGCTCCAGGCTTGGAGCTCCCACGCACGCTCCTCCGCGTCCCGGCGCCGACGATCTGCTTCCTGGGCCTCCTCGACGGCTCAGGAGCAAGCCTCTCGCGAGGCCGCCAGCGATGCCTCAGCCTTCGCGTTGTCAAGGTCACGCTGATGACGCACGAGGGCAACGGCTACCTTCAGCTTGCGCCTCTCCTCGGCAAGGCGCAAACCCTCTACCTCAAGACGCGCATATTCGCCGGTTCACCGCGGCCGTCGCCCCATGGAGAAGTTCTTGACGAAGGACGCGACATTCGCGAGCACGCCTGAGCACATCTTCCATGTCCCCCTCTGCTGCTGGTATATGCGGAGGGCCTGGAGGCGGCGCGCTTCCTCCCGCAGGGCAGGGGGCTGGTGCCCCAACAATCGCTGGACGGGCCACGCCAGGAGCAGGGCCTGGCGCCGGTCCGTCCCCAGAAGGAGAGCTCAAGATTGACTTCAACCAATCACCGTCCACGACCAAGGAAGGAGCACGGGGCAAGCTGGCTGTGCCCCGGAAGAACTCATGAAGGGAAGACAAGAAAGACAGGCTCGGGGACGCCAAATTAACAGGTCACCTCCTCCTGGCCGAGTGATGAGGGCTGCTGAGCTCGACGCACTGTGGACCAAAGAACGAAGACGGAGCTTGGGAGATGGCTCCTTGGCCGCCTCCATGAACCAAGGGAAGGACCCTGAAAGGTCACGATCATTGCAAGAACCAAGAACTAGAGGAGCAGAGAGAAGAGGACTTACTCGTCTGTGGTGAAGTACCTCCTGCACTTCAGCAAGCGGCAAGGGCGATCGTCACCGCCCGAGGCCTCCTTCCTCTTGCGGAGGGCCACGAAGTCTATGTGGAACCGACCTAAGCGCTCGGCGCAGGGGTCGGTTTGTGGCATGGAGGAGGCGGCAAGAAGATCAGCGTCAATGGGACCAGCCTGGGGGACGCCCCCAGGCGCCGCCTCACGAGGGACGACCGGGGCCTCGGGAGCCCCAACCTCGGGAGCCGGAGGCCGCGGCTCCTCACCTGTCACCATTCCGGAACGAGCTCCGAGAGATGCCGCCCTTGGGGCTTCGCGCGGCGTCACCACCTCAACGTCATCTCCTTCAACTCCCGATGGTTCTCGTCTCCCTGCTTCGTCACATGAGACAGAGCCACTTTGGGCGACCGGAAGAGCTACCACAGCAACTGGGTTCTCGCGAGGTCCCCTGAGGCCAACCGGGCGCAACCCCCACTCGTCGAAGCTGGGCATCTGCCTCACGAAATCGGCCCTGCCCGAGCAGAGATACAAGAGGGCGCCATCACGTCGAAGGCTGCCTGGGGAAGGGTCGCCAACCAGCACCCTGAGCACCGTCTTCAGCACCTTAGGCACCAAGTCCTCCTCCTGAAGCCGCATGCGGTCTTTGTGCCCCGCAAAGTCCCACATCCGGTGAGAGTGGCGCTGGAGAGGGGCAATGCGACACTGGAGGAACTCCTTCACCACCTTGGGCGCCGTCACGTTGAGCGCCCTCAAGCTCTCGAAGCGGCGCCAGACGAATGCAAGCCGGGTGTCCATGGCGCTCTCGTGGCCCTGACTGAGTTGGGAACAACAAAGCAGGTAGGATGCGAGAGCAGGAGGTCAACACCCCAACATCCACATACAACCACTGCTCTCGAACTTGGCCTCGGGGAGGGAGTCCAAATCAATCCTCAAGCGGCCGTCTCGCACCGCAAGGAAGCTCACGCACCCGAGCATTGAGTAGGGTCACCAAAGCAAGGAGAAGAAGTGACACACAGCAGAGCAACGGAAGGAGGATGCCCACCATTGCCTCACAAACAAAGGCGAAGACAGCCGGGAGGGTAATGGACTCGGGGCGAGATGCATCATGTGGATCGATAGTGGGAGAGCACCGCATTGAAGAAAGCGGAAAAGGGGAACCAGACCGCCCACAAAGTGCATCAACAAGAACCGGACCTCCGTGAAAATCCTGTCTGGGAGGCATGGGACGCAGCCATGCCGTGGTCCCGCCCTTTTCGTTGAAGATGGTGGCAAAAGCAGAGCGAACCTTGCCCAAGGCCTCGGGGTTGAGTATGATAGATCGATCGACGGCGGGGGCCACCGCTGGAGGCGAACAGGACGAAGACACGGGTTTCTTCCCCTTTTCCTTCTTCGTTGGCGCCATGACGACAGGAAGGGTGAGAGTCCGAGTTGGATTGAGGGCGGAAGTTGGAGCCGGAGGAAGAAGGACGACCCGGGAGTGCGCGGACGGTGAAATGGGAATGGTTGTGTGCAACCCCGGGCCCGCTTAGCCGGGCGTGTAATGAGGCATCGTGGGGAAGCGGAGACGCCCACGATCAATCAATCGCCATGCGGCGCCCAAGGCCGCTGGCTGTTGGGACCCGCGGCGCTTCGCACTTGCCCCTTCGCTTCTCTGCTAAGCCAAGTCCAGGCGCGCCTTGGGCCTGGGGGCTACTGCCGGCGTTCTGGGAACGGGGGTCCCTAGACTTGCCTGCCTGCGGCCTGCGGCGTGGCTCAAGTGGGGGCCCAGCGCGGCCCAGCTTCATCAGCTCAAGCTCAAGACCCTCACGAGGGGCCAAGCCTCACGGGGCGGACGACAGGAACCTTCCTCAGGAGTAGCCTCGTCGGGCAGGCTCGCGAGGAGGCGGAGAGATCAAGGCAGGGTACCTCACGAGGGTGCCCTGTGACGCAAGCCATGACGATCGAGGCCAGGCGGGCGCCAGCCGCGCAGTGTCCTCTTTTCCCTTTGGTGCAAAGGAGGCAAGCACAGCCCAAGGCATCGTGCAAAGGTTCTTTGCTTGGTGCAACAAGACCAAGACCAGCAGAGCGGGGAAGGAGGTCATCGTGGAGCCGGGGCGGCGCCACCATCGAGCCTTTGGCACCAAGACCAACTTTAGTCGGGATAAGTGTACTAGATGTTCCCTTCAAATGGCCAATTGTTGGCGCCCTTCCGCTCATTATTTGGGAAGAGGCCCAGGCCTCCCTCTATAAATAGAACTAGCCACCACAAAGTAGGGGCGATGAGACACACATCGATCGATCGATCGGACAGAGCCCTAGAGAGAGAGAGAGAGAGAGAGAGAGAGAGAGAGAGAGAGAGAGAGAGAGAGAGAGAGAGAGAGAGAGAGAGAGAGAGAGAGATCACCTAAGCAATCCATCAGACAGCTCAAGAACAGCCCCTCGCGAGGTGTTCTTCTTTTGTACTGTTCATCATCAGCCCCCTGAGGCAATCCACCACACCACAAACTAGAGTAGGGTATTACACCACAATTGTGGCCCGAACTAGTATAAGCCTCGTGTCCCTTGTGTGTTCTTTGTTCGTAGTTTAGATCCCTCGCTAACCATCACACATGAGCTGGTAGGGGAAAGATCTCCGCGCGCACCCCAGTGTTCGAACCTCAAGGGTCTAACCGGAACCCGAAATCCGACAATATGTGTGAGAAGGAGAGAGACCTAGGTATGTATTGAGGGAGACTGATCGACATCCATGCATATTTGTAGGAGAGGAACAAGGTTGGGAGAGAGACAAAGCTAGAGTGTCGGAGGGTTGATGGTGGAGTTGCTTCTCACATAGGGTGGGAGAGGCCTGCTAGACAAACGGAGGGTACGACTGCAATAACAATAAGAGAGGGGATGCGTGTTTGTGTGTGCACGTGCATGTGAGAGACGAGTCGGGAGGCATGCATGGATGATGAGAGGGGCCGATATGTCCGTGGTAAGCACACCTAACTACATAGGTAAATCAGTCGCCGTGTATCGGAGAAAGTGAGAGACATAACTAGTGAGGTAATCAATCGGTGCGTGGGGGAAAAAGAGTTACAGTCGACCTAGCTATATGTAGGGAGATTGACCGGTATGCATGCATCTGTTAGTGGCAAATGAGGCTCGGAGAGACGGATAGAGAGAGAGAGAGAGAGAGAGAGAGAGAGAGAGAGAGAGAGAGAGAGAGAGAGAGAGAGAGAGAGAGAGAGAGAGAGAGAGAGATGCGGCTACGAGATGGTGCGAGAGGCCTACTATGTCGAGAGGGGAAGGAGTGTACGAGTGCGAGATCGATGAAATGAGGGGCGAGAGTGTGCATGTGTGTGGGACCGTATTAGATACAGGGAGGCATGGACAGTGAGAAGAGAAGAGGAAAAGCGTGTGTTTGTGATAGACAGACCTGGCTAGAAAGGTATAACGATCGGTGTGTGCCGAAAAGAAGGGGCCGAAGACATTTGCAAACACCGTGGGAGAACGACCTAAAGAAAGATGGAGATAAAAATATATTAGCTTTCACTCAAAATATATTTCTCGGGTTGTTTTAATGAGGTGAGGAAGGGATATGGTTGATTTCAGGATATTTTCATGAAATTAGAGTAGAGAACTGAGGTTTTGTTACAACAATGTCACAATTTCGCCCATAATTATTAGATGCAATCTGATGATCAGAAATGATGGATGACAGACATATTATCATGAGCAATTGAGTGTTTTATAGGATAGAGAAAAGATGAGTATATGTACGTGTGTGTTAGAAAACACAATTATTCTTGATGTAATTTTTTTTCTTCTTTAGAAAAACAGGCCATAGTGTAAAAGCGAGCCCAAATTTTCGAATCTATCCCCAAATCCGAAATCGCGGAGCCCTCACTCCCTCCGAAAGCCGAAAATTTCCGAATCCCTCCCGCCCTCCCTGCTGTCGCCGCTATCCCTTCCCGCACAACAAAACACCCAAATCCAAATCCAAGTCCAAACCCCCCTCCGCCCTTCCTCCAATTTTCCATTTTCGATATTCATGCTGCAATGGTGCGTGAGCTCCGCGCCGACTCCTTCTACGCCCGCCTCCGCGCCGCCGCCGCCGCCTCCGCCGCCGCCGCCGCCGCAGCGGTTTCCTCCGCCTCCGCCTCCCCTCTCCTGATCCTCCCGTCCGCGGCCGACGCCGACTCACTCTGCGCGCTCAGGATCCTCGCCCACGTCCTCTCCGCCGACTCCGTCCGCTTTTCCGTCTACCCCGTCGCCTCCACCGCCGATGCCGCCGAACTCCTCGCCTCCTTCTCGGGCGCCACTGCGTCCTCACCCCTGTCGCCGCCGCCGCTCTGCGTATTACTTATCAACTGGGGCGCGCGCTCCGACCTCCTCCGCGGCGTCCTGCCGCGCGGCTCCATCGCCTTCGTCGTGGATTCGCACCGCCCCGTGAACCTCCGCAACCTCGCCGCGGGGAACGACCGCGTCGTCGTGCTTTTCACCGCTGATGACGAGCGCGCCGCCGACCTGTCCTATGACTTCGACGTGTCCTCCCTTGCCGACGCCTCCGACCTAACGGCCGAGGGGGACGCGGACGACGACCACCTCCGCGCCTCCGAGGAGGAGGAGTCAGATGCCTCGGATTACGATTCCGGCGCCGAGGGCGGGAGGAGGAAGAGACGGTGGGCGTCCGATGACGCGGAGGCGGACGGCGGCGATCCGGTGAAGCTGTTCGGGGGGCTGCGGCGGGAGTACTACCGGCTCGGCACCTTCCACGGGAAGCCGTCGGGGTGCCTCATGTACGACCTCGCCCACGTGCTGCGCAGGAACACCAACGAGCTCCTCTGGCTTGCCTGCGTCTCCCTCACCGACCAGTTCGTCCACGAGCGCATCACCAACGAGCGCTACCAGGACGCAGGCATGGAGCTCGAGCAGCACATCAACGGATCCGGCAACCTCGATCCGTCCGGCGTCGGCTCCGTGGTCACGCTCAAGGACGGGACCAGGATCCGTGCGCCCGAGACCTCCCGCATCGCCTACGAGGACGAGCCGAGGCTTATGCTGCTGCGAGAGTGGAGCTTGTTCGACTCCATGGTCTGCTCCTCTTATGTCGCGACGAGGCTCAAGACGTGGAGCGACAACGGGCTCAAGAAGCTGAAGCTTCTTCTGGCGAGGATGGGGTTCCCGCTCGCCGACTGCCAGAAAGGGTTCCAGTACATGAGCATGGAGGTCAAGAGGAAGATGCGCGATGAGTTTGACCGCTTCCTGCCGGAGTATGGGCTCACCGAGTTCTACTACAGAAGCTTCCTGCGGGTGCACGGGTACAAGTCCAAGGTCTCTGCTGCGGATGTTGTGTATGGCGTCACAGCTTTGCTTGAATCTATGAGTGCCGAGTCCAACGATTCGAAGGAGTGTTCTGCTGCTGAGCAATTCTGGGTTGCATACTCTGCGCTGTCTCCGAGCAATGTGGATCAGCTGCAAAAAGGAATGCAATCTGCAATTGAGATACAGAGGGCTATATTGAGGCAAGGGAGCTCGGCAATCACCAAGAGCGGCTTCATACGGAGTGCAAAGAAGTTCAGGTGGGTGAAGCTCGATGACCCAGTGGACACGAGCAAGCTGTGCCACCCTCAGGCGCTTACCAAGTTCTGCTTCTTCCTGATGGATGCACTGAAGGAACGGGGTGCAAGGACGAAGCCACTGGTGTGTGCTTGCTTAGGGAGGGAGCCTGAGAAGGTGCTGGTAGTTGGGGTATGGGGGAAGCCCAGGCTTGGGGCAGTTCAGGGGAATTCGTTCGGTAATGCATTTAGGTCAGCGGCAGGGGAGATTGGCGCAGACTATTTCCATGACATGTTTGAGTCATCATGGATTGTTCTTGACGTTGTTGCTGTCAGTTCTTTCATGATTCGGTTAACGGAGAAGCTGTAATGATGGTATGCGCTGTCTATGCTAGTTATCCTTTTAGTCCCAAAACAAGAAGGAACTTGAGGCTTGATTCTGCCTCCAAATATAGGAGCTTCAGTCCTGGCGGTACATGACATGTATTCTCTCCTTATCCACCTGAACTTTTTCATGATCATGTTTTGCAGCGAGAAAGGAGGTTTTCCCACTGTTTAGCCAATTCAATTAGCAAATGATAGATCAATAAAATTCAGATGCAAACCTTGTCACAATATGGAGATGGACAAGGTATATGGTACTGTTGACCTGATAGTGTACCTTGTATCTGTGCTTGCATAAGTACGTGCCTTCTGATTATAGAAAAGTGTCGTCTCCTCTTTTTGTGCCACTAGAGTTACTTGAAGTTCTTGAAGTGTGTAAACTAACGAGCCTTTTTTTGAATATGTGGTGTTAATGTGTTATTAGCACAAGCTAACTTAAATGCATATTTGTTTTAAATTAAAATTATGTGGATGCATTTGGTTGTCTCTTGATCAGGATAGATGTTAATAAATGTATAATACTTCTGGTGGTTGATTTTACATTAATATCCTTCCACAAATTCAGTAGATCATTGTAAGAATTTCATTTACCCAATCCTCCTCTCCCATATTTTTCTTAGTTCTTACAATGCAAAGACGATGCTATGGAAAACAAAGCCCTTCTGTTGCAGCAAATAATTTATTTTGTTGTTCCACAAAGATATAATCAATTTGTTGAATGCTCTCACTCAAATGTGTTAGTTGTTGCAAACTTGATTAGTCTGAAAGAATAGACTTCAAATTTTTTTTATCAAGCATGAAACTGTGTGATTCAGACCATGTTGGTTGATATGCCAGTTGCACTGCGCTAACCAAGTTCCATAATATGGAAATCTTGGCATCTTAATCAACTATATTACAAATTCATAGGCCCATAAGGAGTACAGTATAAAAATATATACATGCAGTGTTTGTTATCTGTGCGGATCATCTCAATTATCTATGACTTGATAAATAAGTAGATGATCTTTTTGTACGGTAACTCTTGCATCCTATGTTGACATCTATTTATAAAGAGAGAAAACGACTGACAGTCCAGCACTCCCGCAAGACTTGTGAGTTGTGATTAAGGACCTTGGGTTCTTCTTCTCCTAGAGCGTTTCTTGTTCAAAGTGGTTATGTGGGTTTGCTTCGTTGCAATACACCATGTTTGTATGTAATTTTGCCATCTGAATCTGAGTTTTATTTGAATTTTAACTCTTCCCTGGAGGTGTCCCAGAACAGCTACAAGTTAACAGAGCCTTTTCTGCCTTTCCTGACGTAGCCTGCACCCATGCTCAAATCCTCAATTGTAAGTTTCTCTTCTTACCATACCTGCTTGATTTTGGGTTGTTAGGAACAAACAGATCTTCATTTGTATCACCACGTCAGTATTACAAAATTTACAGTATTCTCAGGTGAATTTTCCCTCCCCTTTTACTGCGGTTCTTTGGTAAGTCAGGCTACCAGGGAGTAAAAAAACATTTGGTTTTTTCGTCCTTGCTCTACTGGTTTACCTAAACAGGCCATGCACTTTACAACCTCTGCCTATTTCTGTCATGTGCAACACATATTTTCCTGTACTTAGGTCAAGTTAGGAAGTTAGAATGGCTCATCAACTGTTGACAAAGGTCAAGGCGTGCTGAATAACCATTTAACTAACTTTGATGCATTCTTCCATACAACTGCATTACTTCTGGAGTTAATGCATTCACTGATTCACATGGGCGATATGAACAATTGAAGTTTGACAGCGGCATCAAATTATGTCTTCTTTTTCGAGAAGGGGATGACCCTGGACTCTGCATGAAACGATGCACGCATCCATTTTATTCAAAATGAAAAGTCAAAGTCACTGAGTACCAAAATGTTTACCGCAAAATACGACTAAACTGGTAAAAAACAAGATTACTAGCTCATAGCTCATCCACAATCAAATTATTTATTTTGTAATGATTACCCCATCAATACTTCATTCTAGTGTTTTCTGAAGGAAAAAGTCTAAATAAAAAAACGATATCGACTGCTGTTGCTATCAGATTGTATTGTTTTGATTTGAAAGAGTGAACCGTTTCTGATCACATCTTGAAGAGAGAGCTTTGTACTGTCTCTGTTCAGTTTGCACCTATCAGAAATGCCACTTCAGAGTTCCTTACTAATATATCGACATGTAACTTGTTGCCTAGGGTTTGCTTCTGTGGCAGTGTTGCCTGACGTCCTTAGGTTAAGCCTGTCCTTCTCAATTACCGAACCACAAAAGAATTGTCCAATTTCATGCTTTTGTTCCTGTAGGTATTGCAATCAATTGGTGGACCCATGCCAATTGCTTGTGCCAGAATAGTTAGTGTGATGCAACCCTTTTATTTCTGATTAAGGCTACTAAAAATGGTCAACAACAGAAGCTGCTGCTATGAATTGGTATTGCACCTCTGACTCATTTTCCGAATGAATATGAAACTTGTCATCTACCTTGCTTGCTTCATGGAAATAGGTACTGGTTCCAAATGCAGCTAACCTGAGCATAAAGCCACACATACTCAGATTTCAGACTGACCGCATGAAAACTATATAAGGGGTTTGTCTAGTGAATAATCATCAACATGAATCAACTTCCATTCTTGCTGAATGAAGCAATCAATAAGATTAATCCTTCGCGACACTAGATTTGCCCATATTTCTGAAATTTCTTTTCTTTGCATTGCTGCTTCAACTGATTTCCTTTTTATGTTCAGTTGCAAAAATAATCTTAAGCATTGTTCAACCTTTAGGATTTGCCCTCTTAAAGGCATGCTTATAACAATCTCATGGGAGCTTTGCTTCAATTTCCAAATGAACAGTTCAATTCCTGCATTCCATGTGTTGATGGTTCCAGAGAAAAGCAGTAGTGTTATTTGGAATGATTTGAAGACAGAACAGTATGAAAATTAGAGTTTACCACAATTCATTGTGAACTGAAGAGATATTGGCTTTGTCTTCCATAACCTCAACAGGAAATTCGAAATTGATTTTCCTGACCGCTTACAGCATTTTAGACTGCTATCATAACTGGCAATTGGCAGTTACTTCCCCAGATTTTCTTTTCTAAAAGCGTACAATAACTGATGGAGCTGCATCTCTCATTAATTTTTTTAAAATATGGACCTGGAACAACGAGTTCGCATTAATTTTCCTAACAGGCAGATAGCGCTACATTTCTGTATGAGTGAATACATACCCTAAATCATGCCAAATGAATTGGCATCTTAATCAAGTCCTCTGATATTAGCATAGGGCCTCTACACATTGGCAGGAACGCATGACAGGCAGTGTGACATGTTGCATAGCCTCTTGTCCACCATATCAAGGGGGCCTACTGATAGCACACTTGTGGGGAAAATGTTCATTAAATAATTGGTTACAATTCTTTTTTGCCATTAAATGTAGACGTGCCTATGATGTGACAGGTAACATACAATTATGACGATCATGTTGTAATTTTGTTTGTTTTTATGTGTGCATCACTGAGTTACCTAATGACGTTTCTCATTGCTCAAACAGTGGCATCCTGCATTGGACTTGCTATGTGACTGAATGAAAGCTCTGCAATGATTACTGGTATTTCAGAGGATTTAGGGGTGTGAATAGCTAAAAGGCTCCTGGTTTGCTTCTAATTCTAGGTTTTAGTTATAATTTTTTTGCACAAATATCATAGCAGGTGCATCTTTAAAAGAATCCAAATGAACGTGCTCATTTTGTTTGTATCCTCTTGAAGCTTCATTGTGTCAATAAATCCACCCTTTATTGAAAAGAATTGCCAGGGAAAGTATATAAATGTAACTTTTGGTTAAAAGTGTGATTATTTGTGATTTGTGCAGAAACAAAAGTAAATATGTTACTCCCTCCGATCCATATTAATTGTCGCTAATTTAGTACAAAGTTGTAATAAATCAGTGACAATTCATATGGATCGGAGGGAGTACCTTTTTGGCATAGTAAACTGTAAAATTTTAACTGAATTTTAGATACCCCCTCCGTGACTACTTTTAGATACAAATTCAATGGCATGAATTTTGGTTAAAAATGTGAATATTTTTAAACACAAATTCAATGGTATGTTATTGTTGACAGATAACCCAAGTTTCTGCTCTTTTTTCTTCTTCAAATAGTAAGAACCCAAATTCACGTCCATGAGGACTTGAGCCCAAGTGGTGGGTTTGTATATCCAATTCCCCGACCAAGTGAGGGAGTGAGGCAAGACAATTGTTTAGGGGCGCACATTTGACCTTTTTCTTTTTAGTAAACTTTACAGCTATCTGTAATTTATGCATCTCCTTTTACACTATGCTATCATTCATACAGATATATGTGAGGTCCAGCAACTCGAAGCAGTTACTGGTGTAAGCACTGTACTCTGTAAATAGCTACTCCCTCCGTCCGAAAATACTTGTCATCAAAATGGATGAAAATGGATGTATCTAGAACTAAAATACATCTAGATACATCTATTTCAATGACAAGTATTTCCAGACAGAGGGAGTACCTTTCTGTCAGTCAGGAATATATGTGCACCGTTATGCTGCAACTTGTTGCTCTGTGTACACTTATAGACTAATCTTCTGAGTTTGGTAACATTTGTTAGAGAATGGTATCCATCACATTCTTGCCACAATAAGATGCAAGTAACAGGTGTCAAGTCTCAACTGAAGACTGAGGGCATTGCCGGTGGTGCCTTTGGGTCAAGTCCTCAACTACAAAAGAGTTGGCTGGCTGAGGTGGTCCTTGTGGTGTTGATTTGGTTAGTGGTTGGGAGGTAAGCAGCTAACTCTGTGAGCTGATCATATTGTACACTAGTACTTTCATGTGAACTAAGATATGAACAAGTTAAAGCACTGTTTAGGGGTGTCCTTTTTGTGACCACCTTTTGAGCCATTAGCGCTGGTTGTTCACTTGTGAGTAATGTGTATCCCAGGCTCTTTAATTTTGTATCAGCAGCTGCGTATGGTCTACACAGCTGGTTCCAGTCTTGCTTTTGGTTAGATGAAGTATTCTATCACTGGAAATCCTTTTTTTTACACAAGTAATTAGTGCTTTGGTTGCAGATTAAATAAATGTACAATACTTTTTAAGCATTTAAGTGTTGATACTCACTAGTTTTAACCCGCGCGGAATGTGGCAGACATTGTTACATCTGTCTGTCTACAGGCGTCGTTTTAGTACTACCTAATCAAGTCATCTACTGTCATGTGCCTGTGCAATGTTTCCTCCTTATATCACCTTTAATCCAAGGCAAAATCTGGACCAGCGAGTACCTATTGCACTAATGGGTCATTAGTACTCTGACAGAGATATTTGGAAATAGGAATTCTAAAGCGCATACTATTCGGAGCAGAACGGTAATTTCTTGAATGAAGTAGGTGACTGTAATTTGTCTAATAACCACGCAGGCTACTTTAATCAATGTTTCCACTTTTCTTCGATTAAATGGTTCAGTTTTGATTAGTAACTCATTAGATTTTAAATATGATAGTAAGAAGTTGCAACGGCGCTATGTGGCGTTTGCACAAATTCCTTGATTTTCTAGCATAGTAGGTGTTAGGACTTGTCAAACAAGAACTTAGTTTCCATAGAAGTATAACAGTTATATGAGATACTTTGGTTGGCATAGTAAACCAAACCATGTTACATAATTTTTGTATTAGAAAACTGACAAATACCCCCTCCGTTCCATAATAAGTGTCGTGGTTTTAGTTCAAAACCACAACACTTAGTATGGAACGGAGGGGGTAGTAGTTTTAAAAAACTGGAAAGCGAAGTTTCCTCCCGTCAATGGCAATTGTTCATCAATTCAAAGATTGATTCATGACACTTGTGTGTGCCTTCAGATCTCCCCTTAGTTCATACATCACCTGTCTATTAAAGAGCAATTAAATACTTGATGATGACATTATCCTTACACTACTATATGCCCCTCCTTCAATGCATAATTGTATGCTTGCTCCTGAGGATATCTCTTAGGGTCCCCTCCACCCCCACACCCCAAATTGGTGAATCAGGGCTCAACTTGGAGCCTATGCCTTCATTCCTGAAGGAGATGGCAACTTATGTCTGTCAATCAATGACATCTGAATATGTGCATGGTACAAATATATGCAGGCACGCGAAGATCGATTACTTTTGATGTTGGTGCTGGCAAACTACTTCAGGTATAGCTTAGCACAAAACATGTGTTACTTGAAATGGCAGGAAGTAATAAAATAAGAAAATATATTGCTATACGGCTTGATGAATGGTCAAAAATGGCCTCGTACAGGTCTCGTCCTCCTCCACCGCTTCCACTCGCCCGTCTTCGCTTTGATATGCGCCCGTAGCCCCCTCGCGTCGCCTCCCCCTAGGCGACGCCAGGGGCCCTCGAACCCTAGCGCCAGAGGCCTCTCTCGCCTCTCGCTGCCGCCGCCGCCGCGAGGGGCCATGATGGGGTGGGCCCGGCGCCGAAGGCACCTGGGCGGATGGATGCGGCGAGATCTCATCTGAGGTGGCAGGGGCGGCCCTTCTCATGGGATCCGAAGGCGGTGGTTGGGGCGGCGATCCCTTGCCGTGCGGCGGTGGCCGAAGCTCCATAAGCCGGCGGAGCGGTGGCCCTGAGATGGACGGCGGCGGTGGCAGCGCCCCATCCGACGGGGTGCCTGATCTGCGCGAAGATGGTGGCGGCGGCGTCTGCGGATCCAATGCCCCGATCGGATCCGCCGCGGGGTGGCCTTCCGCCGACCGGCGACGCGTGGAGGGACCGGTGAGGAGATGTCGGATCTCCGCCGGTTTACTGACGGCGGCGTTCGTCTTCGTGGCCTGACTCCGCTCGGTTCCAGCCAACCGCGAGATCGGGACGACGTGGCTTCCGGTGAAAATCGCGCCCGACTGCGGTCATGGCGGACGATGGCGGCGTCTTGGACGTCGTTCCGTTCTCGAGGTATCGTCGTTGCAGGTCACGTCAACCTGATCGAAAGGTTCCGGGGGAAATCCTAGATCTGGGTCTACCAGATCGGACGATGGCGACGTTTTGATGTCGTTCTCCCTCCTGGGGGCATCGTTTTGGAGCAAGTGTTGGCTGGAGGGGACAAGAGGAGGAGCGGCGTGGTATCTGACATGTAGATAACGACGGGTTCAGCGACATGGAGCAGCGGGGTCTCGCCGGTGGGCGTGTGTTGATGGATGAGCGCAGGATGATGGCGTTGTCTGGCGTCGTGGTGGCGTCGACGGCAGCTAGACCAGGCAAGGTACATGCAGCAGTATAACACTAAAGATGGATTGGTGGCAGGTGGCTGCGGCGGCCTCATACCCGACAAAGCGCCCTGGTTGAGGAGTCTTGCCGGATGGTGGGTGCCCCATACCCGGCAGGCGTCTGGTTGGGACCTCGGGTTTTAGATGTTAGGTTTGGTGCAAGGTCATTTGGTATTAGGCCCACCTATTAGCATCCCTTCATCAACTGGATAGGAGTAGCGACAGATGTTGCTGAGACGGTGCCTCATACCCGCAAAGCGCCCTGGTTGAGGAGTCGCCGGATGGTGGGTGCCCCATACCCGCAGCGCCTGGTTGGGACATCGGGTTTTAGATGTTAGTTTTGGCTGCAAGGTCATTTGGTATTAGCCCACTTATCAAAGATCCCTTCATCAACCTGGATAGGAGTAGCGACGGATGTTGCCTGAGCGGTGGCTTTAGTCTTAGTTTTGTATGACTTTGTAACGTCTTGTGTGAATAATTAATAAAGTGGCTGCATGCATCGTTCAGATGCAGAGGCCGGGGTCCTCCTCCATTTTTTTTTAAAAAATCACTCCATCAAATGCTTTGCTTTTTCTAGGGATGATTTTATTCAGAAATTTAGATTATTCCCATTTCCTCAATTGACCATCAGTTTCACTGCAGCGACAACACAGATATACACAAGACTCTTGAAAAGGCTGGGACTGGTCTTCTAGTGCCAAGGTTAGAACACTGGCTTTATTTTATCTTGAATCCTTGGTTAGGAGAGTTTGAAGCTGTTGGCGTATTCTGAACTAATTTATCGTGTTTTGCGGCCTAGCGGGACCGGCACCTGCATCCTTACTGTACAACCAAAAAGGTTTCCTGGAAGGGTCAATGTAGCTTGTTCATGGGCTCCAGTGAGGTAACATGGATCGATCTTTCGTACTTGATTCCTAGCTGCTGGTTGGTTGTCCAGTCCTGGCACTCCGTTGGCACCCTTAAACTACACGTGCACCAGTAGCATTAGGCCCCATCCTGTACCGTGAATGATGGCTACATCAAATCGAGACGTATACCCCTACTTGATTCTTATGCCTCTACTCGATTCTTATCATGTTCTGAAGTCTGATGATCATCTTTGGCTTAGATGAGTTAAGCACAGTAATATACCAACAAGATGATGTAGTACTATTACCGTTACCTGACTTTTGAGATAGATGAATTTGAATTACATCCAGATGGTGTTTCGTATCGCTTGATGCAGAGGCCGGGGATAATCCTTCTTTTTGAAAAAAAAGATGATGTTTCGTATTAGTAACTAATTTGTCAGCTCTGAATCTACATCGGAGTTTGCAGAGATTGAATTTATACCGGAGGGTTCAAAGGGACGTGTAACGGAGAAGGACGTGACGGCCCATGTCTTGATCATGCAATTACTAAGCATTTCCCTGGGTATTAATGCCCATTCCGTGTAGTACTGCCTATGCTCAATTTTGACCTATAACACTAACAAGTTTTTTTTCCGGGCTATAACACTAACAAGTTAACAATTCATTTCCAGTAATGCTGATGTCCCTAAACGTAGGCGCCATCAAATGTGAAATTTTGTACAATCTTCTAATTGAAGCTTGTAGTTGCTTAATTATTAGTTTGCACATTTCTCTGCAGAGCTTTTCTGCGTGAAGAACAAACCAAGCACCCACTGTGCTGATGTTCTGCTTCTTGTGATTGATAAAACCAGAAATAACATGATCAGAGTGCTCTCCAGCCTCCAATTTTTTTTCACCATCAAAGACAATTTGAGAAAAAGGGTTTCCCCGCTTTGTATTCCAACGCAACCAACCGATACAGCCAACGATAGGTGCTGGGGCGGAAGCAGCACAAACACGCCCAAAAGAAAGAAAGAGAAAAAGAAAAAAAACAAATGCCGATAACGGCGGATCGACAAAAACGACGAAGCCTCGCGACCGCTGCGTGTAGGACCTTGAGAAGAGGTGTCTAGAGGGGGGTGATTAGACACTAAGTATCAAAGTTGCAGTTTTTAAGTTTCTTTAAAGTTTGAGTGGAGTTTAGGCACAAGTTTAACATTCACAACATATAGCAAGCAAGCATGCAAAGAGTATATGAGCAGCGGAAAATAAAGCATGCAACTTGCAAGAATGTAAAGGGAAGGGATTGGAGGATTCAAACGCAATTTGGAGACACGGATGTTTTTGGCGTGGTTCCGATAGGTGGTGCTATTGTACATCCACGTTGATGGAGACTTCAACCCACGAAGGGTAACGGTTGCGCGAGTCCACGGAGGGCTCCACCCACGAAGGGTCCACGAAGAAGCAACCTTATCTATCCCACCATGCACTACTAGGAAAAGGCCTACTAATGGTACACCTAATTTGGCCATTAATATTAGTGGTGCGCCATTAGTGCCACGCCATTAGTATATTTTACTAATGGCGCACCACCGTGCGCCATTAGTATTCGGTATACTAATGGCGCACCACCGATGCGCCATTAGTATATACAACAAAGGCGCCATTAGTATGCCTTCCTGGGGCCATGTATACCAGTGCTTTGGCATACTAATGGCGCACAACGGCAAGATGCGCCATTAGTAACTTCGCATACTAATGGCGCATGCTTAATGATGCGCCATTAGTATACTAATGGCGCATACTTAATGATGCGCCATTAGTATCTTTGATACTAATGGCGCACTGTGATGTGATGCGCCATTAGTATGAATATTAGTTTTTTTATTTTTTATTTTCTGTTTTTGCACAGGTTACAAAATGTATAATTGGACAAAATATAGACAGCACACATCAACAACAGATTCATCGAATACAATAGAAGATTAGTCTCTGAATACAATTCATCATATTAGTCTCTCTGAATACAATTCATCATATTAGTCTCCAATTGAAAAGACCGAACAAAGATAGAACATTATATTACAAGTCTCGAGACCGCGAGTAGCGAGTTTGTCTTCACATTACAAGTCAATATCGATCATCTAAACTACCATCACATAGAAGAGAGCTGCGGTCATCACGATGAGCATCATCACGATGAAACTCGCCTTCATCCGGTTCCTCCAACGCCCTCCCTCTCCCGCTAGATAGCGGGCGATCTAGATTCGCCTCGCACTAGTGTGTACCTTTGTAATCTGTTATCGCTGAATCGGTGAACCTGTCTCCGACACTCCTCCCGCCGTCAGAGACTCCGGAACCTTACCCTTGTACACGACATACGAAAGCATCGCTATGCACTAGCCAAACGTAAACGTTAGTACCAATTCACGCACAATACATAAGCAATATATAAGTATGCAATGTAACGATTGGAAGAGAAAAGCAAGACATTAATAGCATCGATTACATCTAAGTTGAACGACTCTCAAACCAAAGAGACATACTACAAGTTCATTAAAGTTTAGTTACAACATGAGCCAATCGATGTTTCAGAACCAGACACAAGATCACCGCTTTCGACTCGACTCAAGGGACCGGAGCGTGGATGAAGCCGCCGCTCATCGTGGGAGTCATGAAAGAACGAGCGTTGTCAGCCTGCATTTGTAGCATTGTGTCGATGTCACCGTTGGACGGTTGATTTCGAGGTAGAACTGCCCCGAGGTACGGCGACATCTTGATGGATGATTTCCGCAAACTCCGATCGGATGCGAAAGAATTCTTGTCCGATGTCCGCGCCCTGGATTGCCGACACGCCGCGCCCAATCTTTGAGTTTACTCGGTAGCGGTTGATGATGGTCCCGCACGATCGCCTCGCATGTGATGGATGGCGAGTAGGCACCCTTCGATCGCCAGCGGCTGCTTGACGCAGCAGTAACGTCAGACAGGGAGAACACGTGCTTGCCGTGATTTATTTAATAGGCCTGGTGAAGGTGCTCCAGATTGGGCGAGCCGGGAGAACATCATCAAGAACCTTCTTGACATTTGTGTAGTCTACGCTCGATCGACGGTCCGGTCGAAATACGTGGCCATGGAATATTTGGGGCTTAGGAGGATGAGCATGCAATGTGTCACCGCAGAAAACACGGAATGTTAAAAGAAAACGATTGAAATCTAAGAATTCATATGTTACGGGCGGTTGAGGGAGGACTTACTCGGAAAGTAAGGCACGAGGAAGTTATCCTTATCTTGGTTTGCCGTAATGACGCCTTAGAGGTAAGAACTCGCGACTTGCCGGTCCCCGCCGCCGCCCAAGATCTTGGCACACATGTAGAAGGGGTCGACTATCGATGTCCGGGTCTTGTCGCTAATGATCCACATCTCCATACTCAGCTAAAATAGCCGAACGAAGGTGTAGTGCAGCGGATGAAGGTTCAACATAGCGTGGATGTCATCAAACCGCAGGACGATCGACGCCCGATGGAGTTATCCACAAAGCCCTTGCCCTCCGCACCTTGGCCACGAAAACCGGTATGCCACATCCTTCTCTCGAGATGCCGCTTCTCCAAAGAAAGAACAATGTCATGCAGACTCCGATAGCACAGGTTGCAGCATTGAGCATATTTGTCGGTAGCATCGCCTACCCGCCACATGCACCTCCTCGAGATATCCTCGTGAAGGTGGCCCGCCCCGAGCACGGATCGCATTTCGGTGCCGGGCTGGCCCGCACCCTTGTTAGTCTTTATTTTGCGTGCCTTCTTCTTCTCCTATAATGGGACCGAGTTCGCTCACGCACCGCCTTCTTGAGTGTGTTGGGGCTGATAATATTTCGCACCTCGCCTATCTGAGGCTCGGTGAAGTCGGCAGCTGGAGGCGTCTCCTGAGAGCTGAACGGCAGACGACGCCTGTTGCAACTTGGCTTCTCCGTGGTACCAGCTAGATCGCGGACGTCTTTTGTTGGGTTGGGTTCTTGAGAAGGAGGCCCCATGAAGTCGCCACCGCACTCCATGATCGGCAAAGTATCGATCGACGCTGGCAAATGATCATCGCCGCCGTCGCTCGATCCTGTGCCATATGCATGTTTGGATCCAGTGGCATAGGGATGTCCGGCACCGTTGCGGCGGTCTTGCCATGGAGCCGACTTGGCGACGATACGACTAGCGGTGTTGTCTTTGGGGTGGTGTCCCCCGCCCCCAAACGAATCTGGCTCTTCGGCCAAAGCAGGGGCCAGCTTAGGCAGGCGCTGAGGGTCATGACGTCATCATCGTCGGCCCCGACGGGTCGAATCAGAGGTAACAACTCGTCGCAGCCTGGCAGCACCCGAACCAGTTCAACCCTAAACAAGTTGGGTGGCATCCGGTACCGTGGAACAAGGGTTGCCCGTTGAACGATTTTGCCCTTGGCGACATCGACCAACTCATTGTTCACGGCGCGTGAGAGTGCACGGAACGTCGGCGGCGCCTGCGAAAACATGTAGGGCGCCGTGGATGCCCAATCAAAGGCAAGGAGATGAAGTCCTCGACCGAGAGAGGCTTAATTAGTTACCGTGATGATGGCGCCGAGCTCTCGGCTATCGTCGAGGCACCGCCAACGGCGGGCGTGCAGTTGACGGAGGGGCCGCTTGCTGCAGAGGTGCCGGACGGCATACACCCGGGTGCATTAAGCTCCCGTGCCGGCATCGGAGACACCAATGCCGCCTCCGCCGGAGACACCAATGGCCCCGCCATCGCATTCTGCGAGTTGCTGGCCATGAAGCTAGGAATCGGGCGGCCTCGTTGGTCGCCCGCAATCCACGACTCAACCCCTGGATCAAGGTAGGCACAATGGCGGTGATCGCCGCTCCGAGTTGTTGTTGCACTTGCTCTTGGACAATCTCCGAATCCGCGCCACCTGTGCCTTTGAGTTCTTGAACCTCGCTACCGCTTTCCGAGCTGGTCTTTTTCTCCTTCCGCACACCAGCGTATAGTATGACCCCATTTTGTGGACAAGCCTTTGCCGCCACACGACCAGCCGACGCCGGCCATCGAGCTTATCCTTGTTCTTCATTACATTCAACGCCCTATTTAGAGTGGTGTCCCAAGGGTTGCTTTTAGTCGACCCCGCCATCGCTTTCAATACTGCGGAAGGAATGTGAACCATTTAGAAATTTGGCTTCATTAATTAGAATGCAACCATATGGAGCTAATTACGCTGGGTGGTATTCCTTACCGTAACAACCTCAAGCGCCTGGTCTTCGGATCCGTGGTAAGCTCCTTTGTTTTCGGTCCTTCTTGTGTACCAAAGCTTGTCACCGTATTGATCAAGAGTTCCGGCACGCTCCGATCCTCCTTGTCCCATATAGGCTCCGCCACTCTATAACCGCCGGACCGAGTGTGTGTTCCCTAAGTTCAGCTCCCGCATTTCTTTCCCCACCGACTTGATTCAGAGTTTGCGGTGCTCGAGCAATTGATCTTGAAGTCGCTAGTAGTCATCTTCGTGATCGAAGGATTTTCTCCTTGATCTTCTCATAACTCTCACCTTTCTCGATCATTCTCTTCACATTGCTTTTCCAAGTAGACAGGGCCTTGCTCATCTTCGTGAGGGCAGCATTGTTCACTTTATTACCTTTGAGGCTTTTGTTTTCAAATTCAGCGGGAACTTGTATCGCTCGTGCAGCTTCGTGAAGAGGAGGTTGCGCAAATTCCTCGGTCGATGCCTCGTGTTCTCGGTGTTGATCGAGACGGTGCTCGGAGAACGCACCCGAGCTGAAGCGAGTACCCTTGACTATTCGCTCGGGCGCCGCTGGATTCCGCCGGAGTCCACTTTAGTAACTTCCTCCTTGAGGGTGCGGAGCACGGTCGGGCGCCGTCCTTCCGCTGTTCTTCATTGGCCGCCATCGCGCGTGCGCCGCCATCATCGATGGTGGCATCTCGGCGGCACCATCGGTGGTGGCATCGGTGGGGTCATACTGGCGGTACCATCGGTGGTCTCATGATCGGTGGGGAACGCAGCGCCTCATACAAGTGAGGTTGTTCCTCCATCTCCGGGACAGCTCCTGAATGCCTTGCCGCCTCAACCCCGGCCTCATTGTTGTTGGCCATGTTTTCTCTAAATAGGAACAAAGTTTGGTCAAAAGTTGGTTATTGTCAAGGAACAAGATCATGGTCTCATCATTTAGGGTTTGTCGACACCGAGGCATCCTAAAAGCTAAGCTTTTATCATTGAGGGTTTTTCGACGCCGAGGCACCCTAAAAGCCTAAGCTTTCATCATTAGTCACAGTATTTATATGTCCTATTTTTAGCAAAGTCATGCTAAAATTCACGGAAAATTTCAGCATGACCTTTGCTGAAAATAGGACATATGGAGTACCAATTTGCTGGAACGGAAGTTAATCGACATTCCAGCAAACTCAAGGGCCTCTCGGTGGACAAGGCAAAAAGGGCTCCATCACAACATGGAAAATACATTGGCATGTGGACTGGAATGTGGCTTCATTTAACAACAACAGTTTCACACGTAAAACAGAGCTGAATTCATTGAGATATTTGCATTACTAGCTACATTTCAGTGCCAAATTTCACCAATTTAAGCAAAACTACCATTTAGCTAGCTACAGTTCAGTGCCATATTTCACTGGATTAAAATAAGCACATACACATAATCGACAAAGACACATACACACAACTGATTTAATGAAATTTGCACACAACTCAGTAGCACTTCATCATCATATAAAGTATATTAGCAGCAGTACAAATAAAGAGACATGATCAAAGTACTTCATAATAAACCCAAGCAACTTCATAATAAATCACTAATCCTACTTATTGATGGTTTCTAAATCATTTATTTGATCGATAAGAAATAGCCTTGTCCTGCACAAAATCTTTGTCCTCAGCTGTAAACTGAACGGTGTGTAGTAGTCATTTTCTATGTACATAAGTGTGTGGATTTCATATCTGTACATTCACAACATGTCAACATGTATGCTGTTCATATAGTTAATCATCAATTACAAGGTGTCGATCCATTTGCCTCGTGCCTGTTCTGTAAATAAACTAAAGAAGGTGCTAACATTCATCATACAGGATATACATGAAAACCATCCATCTATATCGAGTTCCTGGTTTTGTTGGGTGTCTTTGGGGTCAATTATATCGGTGCATAATTGCAATAAATCTGGATTCTCCTAGACAGACCCTATCTCAGTAAATAGTTGTAAATGCAGTTTTCAATGCCATCTAGTATTAGTCTTAATTCTCCTATTGTTCAATACTTGATGCATAACCATGGCCTTACATAACTTGGGAGCATTGATAGCGCCTTGTTTTCATGTGTAAATCTGGATTATGTATTGGGCTTGAATACCCACATGGGCCTGTTGTATTCTGCAGTGAAGTAATAGCCAATGCGTATGAGTACCTTCCTTCCTTGCATATTATATACTGTTGTCGTCATGTTGAAAGTAAAATAGGACCTTGCTGTGTTTGGGACCAAATTGTTATTTGGCTATTCTAGCTGGCTTTTTTAGCTTAATTGTAACTTGTGTGAAACTGAAACAAAGTTAACTTACATGCTCCTATATGCTCAGCTGAATTATTATAACATGTCTATCCAGTTTGCAGTTATTCTTACAATGTTATCTTGGCATATTTTGCGAAAGGTACCAAGAGGGTGCATTTTGTCGAACTTGATTAGGAGGTTGCTGGATTCGCTCCCTATGAGAAACGATCACCGAGCTTCTTAAGGTTGGAAAGGACAAGCGTGCACTCAAGGTCGCCAAGAGAAAGCTTGGTACTCACAAGAGAGCAAAGAAGAAGAGAGAGGAGATGTCAAGTGTCCTTAGGAAGATGAGGTGTGTAACCACCGACTCACCATTTATATTATGAACATTATTTGACTCTGCTGTCCTATTATTCAGTTTTCCTTTTGCCTGGACTACTTAGTTACCTAGAGCATTGCATAGTGCATCCTCTAGCATTAGGAGAATTATGAATTTGTTGGGTTTAAAAGTGAATTGAAGACAAAAAGAATTCCTTAACATTAAGAATGTCTGTCTGGCTTCCACCAAGCTTAAATAAAGCGCTAGGTCTAAATTCCTTTTTTAATCTCGCTTAGTGCCTATCTCGCCTCTCGCCTAGTGCCTACCTTGTAGTGTGTGCACCGGGCATGCTTAGCATGACTAGGCCCTAGGTGTTCTGTTGTTGCATTCGCCTATGCACGCTTAAATGAACGCCTATGCACTCAACAATTCTTCCAACAATTTAAAAAAAAATTAGACGTGGCTTTTCTCCCTGTCAAGTAGTGTAGGTTGTAGACAGCAGTTTCCACTTGGAAGATGATGGTGGTTTCGGTGTTGCATATATAATGCAATCTTCACCATAATTATGTTTCTATTGCTTGTAGTTCTTTAGGTTTTTCTTTTTTCTGACCATGTTCATGTCTTCTACTTTCAGGCAAAAATAGTTGCAATTCTGTTTTCCGTAATAGTTGGTATATAAATAACTAAAACTAAAGAAGGTGCTAACCAAACTATTTAATTTGTAATGCCTGTCTGTAAATAAACTAAAGAAAACAAACAATCTGGGGGCGAGGGGAGAGGAGGAGGGGAAGCTCACGGGGGCGGTGGTGTGGACGGGGCGACGAGGTGGGGCGACGAGGTCCGGGTGGTGGTGGTGCTCCGGCGACGGTGGTGTGGATGGGGCAGCGTCCGGGACACCGGCGATGAGGGCGGCGGGCGATGGCGCCCAACGAGGTGGGGCGGCGGGCGGATCTTCTGGGCTCTGCGTTTTCCATGCGAGGGGTTAGCGGGAGGGAGGGAATGTGCAGCAAGACAGGGGTACTCACACACGGGAGGGCGAACGAAGAGCGGAGATTCTCCCGCCGAGTCGGCCGGGCGAGGTCAACGGTGAGCGCCCCCTCTTCCTCCTCCTTCTCCGCGGGGAAAGCGGCGGGCGGCGGCGCGCGGGAGAGGAGAGGGCGGCGTCGCGGCGTTAGCGCCGGGCGGAGACGAGGACGACGGGCAAGGGCAAGGCCGGGCAAGGCCGAGGCAGCAGCGCGCCTGGAGAGGAGAGGGAAGGGATCGAGGGCGAGGGCGAGGGAGAGAGGGATATGTTTGGGCCGGGTGGGGCGACACATACTAATGGCGCACCACCCATCGGTGCGCCATAAGTACATCCATTCTAATGGCGCACCTCACCCTGGTGCGCCATTAGTAATTTTTTTTATTTCTGCTCGAGCCAACAGGTTATCTCCCACTTGACCTGATCCATGCCAAGTTCCCTCTACTAGCTCGACTAGTCAGCAGCCAGTTCTCACACCAGGAGGTCCTGGGTTCGATTCCCAGGCTCCACAATTTTTTATGCATTTAAAATGCTGTGTGATAATTATTTGTGTTTAAATATGTTCAAACTTGTTTAAATCATAATAGTAATATTTTTTTTATAAGACAGTAATAATTTTTTAAAAAATATCATCAAACAGTAATGCCGGTGGAGCGGGGGAGGGTGCGGGGGTGCGGGGGGTCGGCGGCGGCGGTTGAGTAGGGGAGGGGTGTGCCGGGGGTCGGCGGCGGCGGTTGAGTAGGGGAATCGTGCTGGGGGTCGGCGGCGGCGGTTGAGTAGGGGAATCGAGGGTGCGGGGGTCGGCGGCGGCCGGTGGACTGGGGTGCTCGGCGAGGGGGACCGGATCTGGCGAGGTGGGATAGCGATGGAGATGGAGGGGGATCGAGATCGAGTGTCCATGAAATTTAAAAATATTCATGATAGTTCAAAAAGTGTCCATGAAATACAATCGAGAAATGAAGGCTACGATTTAAATACAATCGATCTTAGCTAGCTATATGTTCACAATCTTCTTGCCCTTCTTTTTCGCAAATGGAGTTCTTCTGTGGAACGGACGCCCTTAGGTAGGGTGGTCCTGCTTATTCTTGTGGTGTATGCTGCTACTTCATCATCGTCGCCATGTTCGATCCTCGGTCACCGATTTGTCAAGTCTTGCTCATTGGCTACTCCATCCATTCCGATGATCTTCCTTTGCCTCTCCTCACGACAACACGACCGGGCTTTATGGTCGGTAATGAAGAAGCATTGGTCCACTTGGGAAGCCAGTACCATGGCTCATTTTTCACGGTGACGCTTTATGCCCGGGTCTTGGATTTGGCTTCGTATAACCATGGTGGTGAAATATCGGTCTTCTTTAGGACGCCTTGGCCCATCCGACACGGAACATCGGCACCTTCTCTCCAACAGAGCTCAGCTCCCAGATCTCCTCGATCCTTCCGTAGTATCTGTCCTTGTCCTTACCGTGTAGGATTCCATCGTTACCCCGGAGTTCGATAACCATCGCTCTTCATGTCCTTGTCCTCGTGTAGAATGTGTAGCCGTTGATATCGTGACGCCTCATAGGTCATCAGGTTGTGCTCGGCGCCTCGTGACAAGGTGAATATGAGTTGTTCTTCCGCGAAGAATCTTCATGTAAAGGGTACGACGTAAGCTTCGCTTGAACCAACGCGTGAAACATGAGTTGTGCTCTTTGAGTATATCTTCGTCCGCCCTCTGTTGGCCTCGGTCATTGTACGCCTTCTCAATAAAGGTTTTGTGCTCTACCACCCAAGGATCGACCACGCCTATGTGTTGTAGCGCGACTAGGTTTGCTCTTTCAAAGTCGGCGAGTCGACCCAAGTCGACATGCATTTCGGGCGACCTCACGGTGACCCCATCCAGCGAGCCTGCCGAGGTGCTCGCTGACGGGCAGACCAACGGGTTCTCGATGCCTAGATAATTCGTGCAGTAGGAGATGCACTCTTCGGTCGAAAGCCCTCGCTATACTTCCTCTCGACGTGACATGTTCCGAACGTATCCTTTGATGACACCATTCATCCTTTCGAACGGCATCATGCTATGCAGGAACGCCGCCCGAGTTGGATGATATCCTCCATGATATGGACCAGCAGATGCACCATAACATCAAGAATGCGGGCGGAAGTACATCTCAAGCTCGCATAGTATCACCACGATCTCTTCCTCGTAGCCTTCGAGTTGCCTCACGCCAATCGACTTCCGAGAGATGACGCCGATAAAGTTGCATAGGCCAAATAGCGTTTCACGGACGTGCGCGCCCATGATCCCACGGATTGCAACCGGAAGTATCTGCGTCATCAAGACGTGATATCGTGAGACTTCATCCCGCTGAACTTCGCTTCACTGGTCTAGTTATCTGCTTATCTTGCCAGCGTATCAGAAGGAAGTTTTACTCCTAGGAGGCAGGTGAAAACTGCTCGATCTCCTCGACTTAGAGTGAAGCACGCGGAGGGTAGTCATTTCCGGTCTTCTTGGCCTTTTTGCCTTTGCGACGACTTTTCGTGTCCTGCTTCGCCTCATCATCATCATCATCATCATCATCATCATTAGCGTGAAGCTCTGCCCGATGCCCATTGATTTCAAGTCTGCCCTTGCTTTCGGCCCATCTTTGGTCCTCTCCGCATGTTGAGCAGGGTACCAAGCAGACTCTCGCACACGTTCTTCGTGATATGCATGACATCAAGGCTGTGAGGCACGGTGGATCTTCCGAGACGACAAGTCCCGTAAAACAGACCTCGTTTTCCATACCTTCAAGAGCGGCTCTGGCGCCTTTCGCTTCTTTCCGGCTCTGGCGCCTTTTGCTTCTTTCCGGCAAGGCGTCTTTCCAATTTTCAACAGCTTGTCTATTTCCTCGCCGCTCCTCATACACAGGCGTTTTCGGGTTCGGTTTCACCATCGAACAGATCCTTGCATTTCCTCCACGGGTCATCGTCGCGAAGCCACCTTCGATGTCCCATGAACACGGTTTTCAAGACCGGGATCTCTATCTAGCTGGCGATCGTTGTGTCATCCATGCACCTTACGCATCCGAAAATCCGTGGACTACCTGCCCCGCGAGATATCCGTAATCGAGATAGTCGTGCACCGTCGTGAGCGGGCGGCTCTCATAGGGAAATATTCTTTCTGCGGCGCCCCACGTATTGGTGGCGTTTTCCACAGCGTGTCAAGCTCCTCTTCAAAGAGCCCCGGATACTGATTGATGTCGTTCCTGGTTGTTTCGCCCTTCAATTAGCATACTCATGTGAATGTACTTCCTCTTCATGCACAACCGGGGAAGGTTGTACATCCACACAAACACAGGCCAGGTGCTATGTGTGCTTCTCGGCTGCCAAACGGATTGACTCCATCGGTGCTCGCACCCAAAGACGATGTTCCTTGGATCGTTCCCAAATTCGAGTCTTGAAGTTCAACGCTTGCACCGCTCGCATCCTTAGGGTGACTCGGCATCTTGTCTTTTTATCTATCTCCGGATCATTTGCGTCATCTTCTCGCTTCTTCTCCTCCCTATCCGCATGCCAACGCAGGAGCTTTGCTACCTTAGGGTCCGCGAAATACCGCTGCAGACGAGAAGTGATCGGAAAGTACCACACCACTTTTCGAGGAGCTTTCTTCCTCTTCTTGTATCGAGTGACGCCAAGACACCGGACATATGGTAGACTCGCGTGCTCGTCCCGATAAATGATGCAATTGTTCATGCACACATGGTATTTCACGTGCGGTAAATCCAGAGGACACACGATTTTCTTCGCCTCCTCCAAACTGGTGGGCACTTGTTCCCCTTGGGAAGACGTTCGTGCGAACGACATGTTCTCGCCGAAACATGCGTCGGTCATTTTGTGTTTTACCTTCATCTCGAGCCATGAGCGTTACTTTCAAAGGGTATCCTCGGCCTGCATCCTTCATACAATGGAGTAACGCGTCTAACTCAAGTTGATCCATCTTGGCTTTCTCTCGGCGGCAGCTCTTGCGTTATCCGCCCGCTTGAGAAGCAGCTCTTGAATATGAGGGTCCCGCACCCAGCCCATCGATGGTCCAGCGTCGTCGCTCCTGGCATCATCATCTTCATGATCATGCCCGTCGTCTGCTCCCAAGCATCTTCCTCATCATCATGTCCTGCATCTTCTACATGATGATCGTGTACAGGATCACCGTCGTGATCATCTCCCGGGATTCTTCGTCTTCTCGCCCGCACCGAGCCGCGGTAGTTGTCTTGCTGCCCTTCCTCATTTCTTGCCCGCCCCCATGGGCGACTTCATAGTCATCTTCATCACCTTGCTACAGATAGCCATCCATGAAACCACGCAAGAGCAGGTGGTCCCGCACCTGCCGGAATCTGGGTCCGCAATAAGGCTCTTGACTTGCATCTTCGACACGGACATCTTATCTCCGTCTCGTTCTTTTGAAGCATCTCGGCCTTCAGCGGACCTCAAAACCTATTCACGATGCCTTCGGTCATCGTGCGGACCATGGTCGCTCATGGGTAGAGCAAAATGATATTTTAGAACCAAGAAAAAATTTGGCATGACTTTCCTAAAAATAGGACCAAAAGAATGCTTAATGCCAAAATTCTCACTAAACGGAAATGAATCAACATTCCGCAAAATATTGGCAACTATCGCATTTCAAATACCGTACACCTCCAAACACAAACACATATGCAACACCACAAACATATGCAACACCACGAACATACATAGATCTAGCTAGGCCATAAAAGTGCATGTGCACATTGTTGTAGGGAGAACAACATAAATATAGCTTCCCCTTACTTACCTATTAAAACAAGGTAATTTAACCACTTAATTTGAATGAATCTATGGTGGAAATGAGGTGAAAAAGAGGAGGCACCCGAGACAAGGAGGAGGTGGAGAGAATGAAGTGGGGAGAAAGTGAGTGTGGGTAGGAGAGGCTGTCCAAAATATCTTGTTGCTGCCCACTTACTAATGGTGCACCAGCACTAAATGGCCATTAGTAATCCAGGTTACTAATGGCGCACCTTCTGGCGGTGCCATTAGTAGTTTTGCAAAAAAAAAAAAATACTAATGGCGATCGATCCACGATGCGCCATTACTAGTTTAAACTAGTAATGGCGCATGTTGATCGAGGCGCCATTAGTAGTATTGCAAAAAAAGGAATAAAAAATATAATAAAAAACAACATTAGTGGCGCACTTTGGATGGGTGCGCCATTACTAGTTACAACTAGTAATGGCGACTTTTTTCTGGATGCGCCATTAGTATGTTTGGACAAAGCACTAGTTCAAATTTTTTGATACTAATGGCGCACCTTGGGCAGTGCGCCATTAGTAGTTTCAACTCTAATGGCGTATCAGCAGGTGGTGCGCCATTAGTATATATTAATGGCGCACCCATTGTCTGGTGCGCCATTAGTGTCAATCCCATCTATAGCCCTTTTTCTAGTAGTGATGGCCGTCGCCCACGAAGGACTTGCCTCACTAGCGGTAGATCTTCACGAAGTAGGCGATCTCCTTGCCCTTACAAACTCCTTGGTTCAACTCCACAATCTTGTCGGAGGCTCCCAAGTGACACCTAGCCAATCTAGGAGACACCACTCTCCAAGAATTAACAAATGGTGCGTTGATGATGAACTCCTTGCTCTTGTGCTTCAAATGATAGTCTCCCCAACACTCAACTCTCTCTCATAGGATTTGGATCTGGTGGAAAGAGGATTTGAGTGGAAAGCAACTTGGGGAAGGCTAGAGATCAAGATTCATATGGTAGGAATGGAATATCTTGGCCTCAACACATGAGTAGGTAGTTCTCTCTTAGAAATAGGATGCTGGAAGTGTAGGTTCAGTCTAATGGCTCTCTTCACGAATGAAGAGAAGGTGGAGGGGTATATATAGCCTCCACACAAAATCTAACCGTTACACACAATCTACCAAACTCGGTGGGACCGAATCGTTAAACTCGGTCAGACCGATTTAGCAAATAATGTGACCGTTAGGGTTTTTGGTGGGATCGGAATGCAACTCGGTGGGACCGATTCGGTTAGGGTTAGGGCATAATGTAATCTCGGTAAGACCGATTACACAAACTCGGTGGGACCGATTTTGGTAATAAGCTTTCGGAGAGTTGGTCGTGCAAACTCGGTTTGACCGATTATCAAACTCGGTGGGACCGATGTTGATAATAAGTTAACCAGAGAGTTTGCATTGTAATCTCGGTAGTACCGATTGCTCAAACTCGGTGAGACCGATTTTGATAATGGACATACACAGAGAGATTACAATCCCATCTCGGTGAGACCGAGATCCCTATCGGTGACACCGATTTGCCTAGGGTTTGTGGCAGTGGCTAAGACATCCAAACTCGGTGGCGCTGGATAGAAAGAATTAGTGGGGCCGAGTTTGACTTTAGGTTTAGGACAAATGTGTGGAAGTAGGAAAGTAGTTGAGGGTATTTGGAGCATATCACTAAGCACTTTGAAGCAAGAGGCTCATTAAGCAACACCTCATTCCTCCTTGATAGTATTGGCTTTTCCTATAGAATCAATGTGATCTTGAATCACTAAAATGTAAAATGAAGAGTCTTGAGCTTGAAGCTTGAGCCAATCCTTTGTCCTTAGCATCTTGAAGGAGTTCCCACATCCTTTAGTCCATGCCACTCCATTGTTGAACTTATCTGAAACATACTAGATAAAAGTGTTAGTCCAACAAGAGATATGTTGTCATTAATTATCAAAACCACCTAGGAGCACTTGTGCTTTCAATCTCCCCCTTTTTGGTAATTGATGGCAACATACATCAAAGCTTTAGATAAAGATATAAAGAATAGCAAGTAAAGCTTTGGAAAGACATGTAACAAGCATAGGCTCCCCCTACATGTATTCAATCATGTGAATATGAAATAAAGAAGCATGTGATAGCATAACCATGATAGAGCAGGCAATGTGTTACATGTATATTGGCTATATGCATCAGAGCAAAAAGTATTAAAGAGAATACCTTCATCCCCATGAGTCCTTCTTGCAAACAGTATGTACATCAGCAAGAATTCCTCATACACATGATTGTGATGCATATACTTACCTTGTGGTCTTGAGTTGGCTTAGGATGGAATGAACCTGTGAAAACAAGGTTAGATAACACAGATGCATCTACTAGCCGAGCAAGCAGAAGAAACCACAAGAATACCAAGACTGAGATGACATGTAGAGAGTGAGTACTGAGTACCACATTGGATTAGACATGTCCCCAAGAGTAAAGATATGCAATGAATTTAAATGATCTATTTCCCTTAGATGTCTTGCTCCCCCGAATCTAACATGGGATCTTGGGAGAAGATAGGGAACAGAATATCGAGTGAAGGAAAACAGAGTGAAAGATATGAATGATGATCGAGCTAAAGTTCAGAGCTAATGTATGCTAATGCAAAATTGAGCACAACAGATCATATGAACATGTCTCTCCCCTCAAGAAGACATGTGGACATCTCTCCTCTTGAACACCAAGCATCTGGGATCCTTGAGAAATACTTTCTACTTAAGTATCCTCTCCCCCTGGAGATCTCTCTCGTCTTTTGAGGGTCTCTCCCCCTAGAGGTCTCTCTCTCCCTTAAGAAGAAAGGTGATAAGGTTTGATGCTCTCTCTCTATCTCCAAATGATAAGCTTTGATGTTCTTTATCTCCCCCTTTGACATCAATTTCCAAGAAGGGTCTTCGAGTGCATCGAATGGGTTTGGTCCTTGAGACACGTAACAAAGCAATGATGAAAATGTGATGCTTGTAGAGGACAAGATTCATTGAGTGGAGTTGGATCAGAAGAAACACAGAATATGTGGCAAAGAGTTTTTCCTGTTTTGAAATCGGTGGCACCGAGTGGTATGCTTCGGTCGTACCGAAAAGATTCGGTTGGTCCGAAAATAACAAATTAGTGTAACCGAGTTCATCGCAGAGAGAACGCTTGTCACCTCAGCTCACTAGACTAGTAAGATCTCACAAAGATTTGCAAGGAATTAACTAAAAGATATGCAAGGAATTAGATGCAGAAAATGCAGAGAAAACAGAAAGAAATCTAGATGAAGTTTTTTTTTCTTTTTTTGAAAGGGGAAACACAAATGCATGAGACAAATGCAAAAACTCAAAAAAGAACACAGGAGAACTTCATCTAGAGATGGTCGGCGACAAAGTCACCTATGTTAGAGTATATTGACTTAGGAGTCAAGTGAGATCACTTGATCATAGGCCATACTCATCGCTTAAGCTCAAAATGGGGTTGCCATTTTCGTTTAACATCTTGATGTATTCACATCTTGTCGAGTTGCTTTAACTCATGACTCGGAGTAAAGCTTCTCTAAGATGGAATAACATACCTTGGTTGGTGGTGTTGTCCATGTAGTTGAACTTGCGTGGGTTGCTCAAGGTTGATGTAGCTCATCAAGAATTTGGAGCACCACTTGGAATTTGAGTCCATCTACCTACATGGTTTAGTTCTTGCAAGGAAGAGCACTTGTATATCCAAAATGACAATCATGAAACTCAACATAGAATTTGTCAAAGGATATGTTTGAATGGTTTCGTGCTTCCTTGTCTTCAACCACCTTGTGTAGAGACTTGGTGATGTAGAGATTGCTCAAGATATGAGTAGGTTTCAACCTCATGGAATTTGATTCAACCAAGTACCTACATGGGTTAGATAACATGCAAGATACAAATATATCCAAGACATAAGTTTTTCATCATAAGAGAAATATCAAGGATTAGTCATAAGCTCATGTCTTGCATGTATCCAATGGAGTTTCTACTCCAAGTTTGAAGCATCAATGATGTTCAATTCTCCTCTTAACCTGCAAAACACTTTCTCATCAAGAGGTTTAGTGAATATATCCGCTAATTGCTTTTCGGTCCGAACATGCTTAAGATCAATGTCACCCTTAGCAACATGATCTCGAATGAAATGATGACGAACTTCAATATGCTTAGTTCGAGAATGTTGCACAGGATTATGACCAATTTTGATAGCACTTTCATTATCACAAAACAATGGAACATGTCTCACATATATCCCATAATCTTTAAGAGTTTGGGTCATCCAAAGTAATTGAGCACAACATGAACCAATGCAATATATTCAACCGGCGGTGGATAAGGATACCGAGTTTTGTTTCTTGGAGGACCAAGACACAAGAGATCTACCAAGAAATTGACAAGTACCCGAAGTGGACTTTCTATCAACCTTGTCTCCGGCATAGTCCGAGTCGGAATAGCCAACAAGATCGAAAGGGCCCTCTTAGGATACCAAATGCCAAAATTTGGTGTATGGATTAAGTATCTCACTATCCTTTTCACGGCCTTAAGATGACATTCTTTAGGGGCAGCTTGATATCGTGCACACATGCACACACTTAGCATAATATCGGGATGTGAAGCACATAGATATAACAATGAACCAATCATAGAGCGATAAACCTTTTGATCAACCGGTTCACCATCTTTGGTTAAGTCAAGATGTCCACTAGTAGGCATGGGTGTAGTCATACCTTTGCATTCTTGCATATTGAACTTCTTGAATAAGTCCTTGGTGTACTTTGTTTGCGAGACAAAAGTACCTTCCTTAGTTTGCTTGATTTGCAAACCAAGAAAGAATTTGAGTTCACTCATCATAGACATCTCAAACTTCTCCGACATTAGCTTCCCAAAATTTTCACTAAAATGAGGGTTAGTTGAACCAAATATAATATCATCAACATAAATTTGGCACACAAAGAGTTCACCATTAACCCTTTTAGTAAAAAGAGTAGAATCAATTTTCCCAATTTCAAATCCTTTTTCAATAAGGAACTTGGTCAAGCATTTATACCATGCTCTAGGAGCTTGTTTAAGTCCATAAAGAGCTTTGTGAAGTTTGTAAACATGATTGGGTTTCTTAGGATTGACAAAGCCGGGAGGTTGTCTAACATAAACTTCCTCCTCTATTTCACCATTTAGAAAAGCACTTTTAATGTCCATTTGGTACAAGGTGATATCATGGTGATTAGCATAGGCAAGTAAGATGCGAATGGACTCAAGTCTAGCAACGGGGGCGTAAGTCTCACCATAGTCCATACCTTCGACTTGTGTGTAGCCTTTGGCGATTTAGACGTGCTTTGTTGCGAACTACTTGTCCATCTTCATCTTGCTTGTTGCGAAACACCCATTTGGTACCGATGATGTTGTGGTTGTTGTCGGGCTTCTCAATCAACGTCCAAACTTGGTTCCTCTCAAAGTTGTGTAGCTCTTCATGCATAACATTTATCCAATCCGGATCTTCCAATGCTTCTTCGACCTTCATAGGTTCAATGCTAGAGATGAAAGAATAGTTTTCACAAAAGTTAGCTA
The DNA here is from genome assembly GCA_021605205.1 of Aegilops longissima. Classification (NCBI taxonomy): domain Eukaryota; kingdom Viridiplantae; phylum Streptophyta; class Magnoliopsida; order Poales; family Poaceae; genus Aegilops; species Aegilops longissima. Next base: position 134,320,693 of record CM038679.1, read on the forward strand.
AACGAGTTTTAGAGCGAGTGATTCTCCCGGTTTGAATATCATTGTAGATTTGCTCGACGGGATGGTCTTTAGCAATTCTTGCTCGAACTCGTGAAAGCTTTTGCTTGGGTCTTTGTTGAACATCTTCTTCATCTTGTTGTTCTTCTTGGCCTTCTTCATTGTTCGCGTTGTCGTTCTCTTGTCGTGGTGGAGAAGGAGGTTGTTGACGTTCATCTTGATGCACTTCCTCGTTTTCTTCATCTTGGTGTGTCCCACTTGTGGATGCTTCCGTATCAACTCTTGGTTCTCCTTGTCGTGAAGTAGAAGCTTCCACTTGGATGGACGAGGTACTCTCCTTCACCTCCGTTGGACGGACCTTGCCAATAGACAAGTCTTGGATTGCTTCCGAAGGATCTTTGTCTCCTACATCAATTGGCAATTGCTCTACTTGCGAGCCGTTAGATTCATCAAACTTCACATCTACCGTCGCTTCAACCTTTCAGATGAAATTGTTGTAGACACGGTAAGCGTGAGAGTTTGAGCCATAACCTAGTAGGAAACCTTCATGAGATTTAGGAGCAAATTTAGAACGACGATGCTTATCAAGAATGTAGCACTTTGAGCCGAATACTCGAAAGTATCCAACTTGGGGTTTGTTACCGGTGAGTAGCTCGTATTCCGTCTTGCCGAGTAGCTTGTGAAGATACAAGCGATTTGTTGCATGACAGGTTGTCTCAACCGCTTCTGCCCAAAAGTGCTTCGGCGTCTTGTACTCATCAAGCATCGTTCTCGCCATTTCGATGAGCGTCCGGTTCTTCCTCTCAACAACTCCATTTTGTTGAGGTGTGTACGTAGCCGAGAACTCGTGTGAAATCCCTTCTTCGTCAAGAAAGGTGTCCACATTTTCATTCTTGAACTCCGTTCCGTTGTCGCTGCGAACCTTCTTGATCTTCACTTCAGATTGGTTTTGGGCCTTCCTAGCGAAGTTTTTGAAGATCTTTTGGACCTGCGATTTATCATCGAGAAAGAACACCAACATAAATCTGGAAAAATCATCAACTATAACTAGACCAAAAGAATTTCCACCGAGACTCTTGTAGAGTTGGGACCAAAGAGATCCATGTGAAGTAGCTCGAGTGACCTCTTCGTGGTCATGATGTTCTTCACGGGATGCCTTCCTCCAACCTGTTTACCTGCTTGACAAGCACTTCAAAGTCTATCCTTATCAAATATGACATCATTAACTCCAAGGATATGATTCCCCTTAATAAGCTTGTCAAGGTTTCGCATACCAACATGACCTAATCGTCTATGCCATAACCAGCCTTTTCAGGATTTAGCAATGAAGCAAGTTTTAGGTTGAGCCTTTTTAGTGAAATCAACAATGTATAGATCACCTCTACGCACACCAGTAAAGACCATTTTATGATTATCTCGACAAAACACTTGGCAATCTACTTGAGTAAATAGAACATTGAAACCGAAATCAGCAAGTCTAGATCTTGAAAGTAAGTTGTAACCAAGAGATTCAACGAGCATAACATTTTGTATGGAGCTATCATGTGATATGGCCACCTTACCGAGGCCAACCACCTTACCTTTTTAGTTGTCACCGAAAGTGACATACTTTCGAGGACTATCATTATCAGCAAGCTCACGAAACATGTCTTTATCTCCGGTCATGTGATCGGTACATCCACTATCAAGAACCCATTCCTTTCCTCCTGACATATATCCCCGAAGATTTGCCATAAGACCAAAATGTCTCATTGCATCATCAAGATCGAAGTCACTATCATCATCCTCATCATAGTATCCATGTTCAACATCGTCATGTGGTGGATCAAATCCTAGAGAGGGTGATTCATTAGAATGAGTTTGACAATAATCTTGTCTATGAATTCTTATAGCTTCGGAAATAATGTCACTAATAATACCAACATTTCCTTTGGCACGCATAAGGTTTGTAAGCTCAAATAGACGATCACCAAACATAGGATCACTAGTATTTATTTTGCTCAAAGCAATAGACTTATGGAGAATTTCATCTAGATTTTTCAAGGAATAATATGGAAATCGTTCCTCAAGAAATTTCCATATGGTGTAGGCACACTTAAAAGTAGGCAAACATCCAATCAAGTTTCTAGGCAATCCTCTAATGATAAGTTCGGCAGTTCTAAGATTCCTAACCATGTCAATTGACTCATCATGGGTTGGATGCATAGGATCAACATAAGGTGCACAAGGGCTAGCAATGTACTTGCTAAAATGATATTGATTGAAAATAACAAGCATCTCATTTTTCCACTCACGAAAATACTCTCCATCAAGAATAGGCACTCTATGTCTAAGACTCCCCAAAGTAGACTCATCCATCTTCCTCCAATGGTGATTAAACCAAGGCAATGGAGACCAATGCTCTGATACCACTTGTAGGACCTTGAGAAGAGGTGTCTAGAGGGGGGGTGATTAGACACTAAGTACCAAAGTTGCAGTTTTTAAGTTTCTTTAAAGTTTGAGTGGAGTTTAGGCACATGTTTAACATTCACAACATATAGCAAGCAAGCATGCAAAGAGTATATGAGCAGCGGAAAATAAAGCATGCAACTTGCAAGAATGTAAAGGGAAGGGATTGGAGGATTCAAACGCAATTTGGAGACACGGATGTTTTTGGCGTGGTTCCGATAGGTGGTGCTATCGTACATCCACGTTGATGGAGACTTCAACCTACGAAGGGTAGCAGTTGCTTGAGTCCACGGAGGCTCCACCCACGAAGGATCCACGAAGAAGCAACCTTGTCTATCCCACCATGGCCGTCGCCCACGAAGGACTTGCCTCACTAGCGGTAGATCTTCACGAAGTAGGCGATCTCCTTGCCCTTACAAACTCCTTGGTTCAACTCCACAATCTTGTCGGAGGCTCCCAAGTGACACCTAGCCAATCTAGGAGACACCACTCTCCAAGAATTAACAAATGGTGCGTTGATGATGAACTCCTTGCTCTTGTGCTTCAAATGATAGTCTCCCCAACACTCAACTCTCTCTCATAGGATTTGGATCTGGTGGAAAGAGGGTTTGAGTGGAAAGCAACTTGGGGAAGGCTAGAGATCAAGATTCATATGGTAGGAATGGAATATCTTGGCCTCAACACATGAGTAGGTAGTTCTCTCTCTAAATAGGATCTTTGGAAGTGTAGGTTCGGTCGATGGCTCTCTCCACGAATGAAGAGGAGGTGGAGGGGTATATATAGCCTCCACACAAAATCTAACCGTTACACAATCTACCAAACTCGGTGGGACCGAATCGTTAAACTCGGTCAGACCGATTTAGCAAATAATGTGACCGTTAGGGTTTTCGGTGGGACCGGAATGCAACTCGGTGGGACCGATTCGGTTAGGGTTAGGGCATAACGTAATCTCGGTAAGACCGATTACACAAACTCGGTGGGACCGATTTTGGTAATAAGCTTTCCAGAGAGTTGGTCAGGCAAACTCGGTTTGACCGATTATCAAACTCGGTGGGACCGATGTTGATAATAAGTTAACCAGAGAGTTTGCATTGTAATCTCGGTAGTACCGATTGATCAAACTCGGTGAGACCGATTTTGATAATGGACATACACAGAGAGATTACAATCCCATCTTGGTGATACCGAGATCCCTATCGGTGACACCGATTTGCCTAGGGTTTGTGGCAGTGGCTAAGACATCCAAACTCGGTGGCGCCATATAGAAAGAATCAGTGGGTCCGAGTTTGACTTTAGGTTTAGGACAAATGTGTGGAAGTAGGAAAGTAGTTGAGGGTATTTGGAGCATATCACTAAGCACTTTGAAGCAAGAGGCTCATTAAGCAACACCTCATTCCTCCTTGATAGTATTGGCTTTTCCTATAGACTCAATGTGATCTTGGATCACTAAAATGTAAAATGAAGAGTCTTGAGCTTGAAGCTTGAGCCAATCCTTTGTCCTTAGCATCTTGAAGGAGTTCCCACATCCTTTAGTCCATGCCACTCCATTGTTGAACTTATCTGAAACATACTAGATAAAAGTGTTAGTCCAACAAGAGATATGTTGTCATTAATTATCAAAACCACCTAGGGAGCACTTGTGCTTTCAATCTCCCCCTTTTTGGTAATTGATGGCAACATACATCAAAGCTTTAGATAAAGATATAAAGAATAGCAAGTAAAGCTTTGGAAAGACATGTAACAAGCATAGGCTCCCCCTACATGTATTCAATCATGTGAATATGAAATAAAGAAGCATGTGATAGCATAACCATGATAGAGCAGGCAATGTGTTACATGTATCTTGGCTATATGCATCAGAGCAAAAAGTATTAAAGAGAATACCTTCATCCCCATGAGTCCTTCTTGCAAACAGTATGTACATCAGCAAGAATTCCTCATACACATGATTGTGATGCATATACTTACCTTGTGGTCTTGAGTTGGCTTAGGATGGAATGAACCTGTGAAAACAAGGTTAGATAACACAGATGCATCTACTAGCGAGCAAGCAGAAGAAACCACAAGAATACCAAGACTGAGATGACATGTAGAGAGTGAGTACTGAGTACCACATTGGATTAGACATGTCCCCAAGAGTAAAGATATGCAATGAATTTAAATGATCTCTTTCCTTAGATGTCTTGCTCCCCTGAATCTAACATGGGATCTTTGGGAGAAGATAGGGAGCAGAAAATCAGAGTGAAGGAAAACAGAGCTGAAAGATATGAATGATGATCGAGCTAAAGTTCAGAGCTAATGTATGCTAATGCAAAATTGAGCACAACAGATCATATGAACATGTCTCTCCCCTCAAGAAGACATGTGGACATCTCTCCTCTTGAACACCAAGCATCTGGGATCCTTGAGAAATACTTTCTACTTAAGTATCCTCTCCCCCTGGATATCCCTCTCGTCTTTTGAGGGTCTCTCCCCCTAGAAGGTCTCTCTCTCCCTTAAGAAGAAAGGTGATAAGGTTTGATGCTCTCTCTCTATCTCCAAATGATAAGCTTTGATGTTCTTTCTCTCCCCCTTTGACATCAATTTCCAAGAAGGGTCTTCTGGAGTCAGTCGAATGGGTTTGGTCCTTGAGACACAGAACAGAGCAATGATGAAAATGTGATGCTTGTAGAGGACAAGATTCATTGAGTGGAGTTGGATCAGAAGAAACACATGGCAAAGAGTTTTTCCTGTTTTGAAATCGGTGGCACCGAGTGGTATGCTTCGGTCGTACCGAATAGATTCGGTTGGTCCGAAAATAACAAATTGGTGTAACCGAGTTCATCGCAGAGAGAACGCTTGTCACCTCAGCTCACTAGACTAGTAAGATCTCACAAAGATTTGCAAGGAATTAACTGAAAGATATGCAAGGAATTAGATGCAGAAAATGCAGCGAAAACAGAAAGAAATCTAGATGAAGTTTTTTTCTTTTTTTTGAAAGGGGAAACACAAATGCATGAGACAAATGCAAAAACTCAGAAAAGAACACATGAGAACTTCATCTAGAGATGGTCGGCGACAAAGTCACCTATGTTAGAGTATATTAACTTAGGAGTCAAGTGAGATCACTTGATCATAGGCCATACTCATCGTTTAAGCTCAAAATGGGGTTGCCATTTTTCGTTTAAGCATCTTGATGTATTCACATCTTGTCGAGTTGCTTTAACTCATGACTCGGAGTAAAGCTTCTCTAAGATGGAATAACATACCTTGGTTGGTGGTGTTGTCCATGTAGTTGAACTTGCGTGGGTTGCTCAAGGTTGATGTAGCTCATCAAGAATTTGGAGCACCACTTGGAATTTGAGTCCATCTACCTACATGGGTTAGTTCTTGCAAGGAAGAGCACTTGTATATCCAAAAACGACAATCATGAAACTCAACATAGAATTTGTCAAAGGATATGTTTGAATGGTTTCGTGCTTCCTTGTCTTCAACCACCTTGTGTAGAGACTTGGTGATGTAGAGATTGCTCAAGATATGAGTAGGTTTCAACCTCATGGAATTTGATTCAACCAAGTACCTACATGGGTTAGATAACATGCAAGATACAAATATATCCAAGACATAAGTTTTTCATCATAAGAGAAATATCAAGGATTAGTCATAAGCTCATGTCTTGCATGTATCCAATGGAGTTTCTACTCCAAGTTTGAAGCATCAATGATGTTCAATTCTCCTCTTAACCTGCAAAACACTTTCTCATCAAGAGGTTTAGTGAATATATCCGCTAATTGCTTTTCGGTGCGAACATGCTTAAGATCAATGTCACCCTTAGCAACATGATCTCGAATGAAATGATGACGAACTTCAATATGCTTAGTTCGAGAATGTTGCAGGATTATGACCAATTTTGATAGCACTTTCATTATCACAAAACAATGGAACATGTCTCACATATATCCCATAATCTTTAAGAGTTTGGGTCATCCAAAGTAATTGAGCACAACATGAACCATCGACAATATATTCAGCTTCGGTGGTGGATAAGGATACGAGTTTTGTTTCTTGGGGGACCAAGACACAAGAGATCTACCAAGAAATTGACAAGTACCCGAAGTGGACTTTCTATCAACCTTGTCTCCGGCATAGTCCGAGTCGGAATAGCCAACAAGATCGAAAGAGGCCCTCTTAGGATACCAAATGCCAAAATTTGGTGTATGGATTAAGTATCTCACTATCCTTTTCACGGCCTTAAGATGACATTCTTTAGGGCAGCTTGATATCGTGCACACATGCACACACTTAGCATAATATCGGGATGTGAAGCACATAGATATAACAATGAACCAATCATAGAGCGATAAACCTTTTGATCAACGGTTCACCATCTTTGGTTAAGTCAAGATGTCCACTAGTAGGCATGGGTGTAGTCATACCTTTGCATTCTTGCATATTGAACTTCTTGAATAAGTCCTTGGTGTACTTTGTTTGCGAGACAAAAGTACCTTCCTTAGTTTGCTTGATTTGCAAACCAAGAAAGAATTTGAGTTCACTCATCATAGACATCTCAAACTTCTCCGACATTAGCTTCCCAAACTTTTCACTAAAATGAGGGTTAGTTGAACCAAATATAATATCATCAACATAAATTTGGCACACAAAGAGTTCACCATTAACCCTTTTAGTAAAAAGAGTAGAATCAATTTTCCCAATTTCAAAGCCTTTTCAATAAGGAACTTGGTCAAGCATTTATACCATGCTCTAGGAGCTTGTTTAAGTCCATAAAGAGCTTTGTGAAGTTTGTAAACATGATTGGGTTTCTTAGGATTGACAAAGCCGGAGGTTGTTTAACATAAACTTCCTCCTCTATTTCACCATTTAGAAAAGCACTTTTAATGTCCATTTGGTACAAGGTGATATCATGGTGATTAGCATAGGCAAGTAAGATCTGAATGGACTCAAGTCTAGCAACGGGGGCGTAAGTCTCACCATAGTCCATACCTTCGACTTGTGTGTAGCCTTTGGCGACGAGACATGCTTTGTTGCGAACTACTTGTCCATCTTCATCTTGCTTGTTGCGAAACACCCATTTGGTACCGATGATGTTGTGGTTGTTGTCGGGCTTCTCAATCAACGTCCAAACTTGGTTCCTCTCAAAGTTGTGTAGCTCTTCATGCATAACATTTATCCAATCCGGATCTTCCAATGCTTCTTCGACCTTCATAGGTTCAATGCTAGAGATGAAAGAATAGTTTTCACAAAATTTAGCTAAACGAGTTTTAGAGCGAGTGATTCTCCCGGTTTGAATATCATTGTAGATTTGCTCGACGGGATGGTCTTTAGCAATTCTTGCTCGAACTCGTGAAAGCTTTTGCTTGGGTCTTCGTTGAACATCTTCTTCATCTTGTTGTTCTTCTTGGCCTTCTTCATTGTTGGCGTTGTCGTTCTCTTGTCGTGGTGGAGAAGGAGGTTGTTGACGTTCATCTTGATGCACTTCCTCGTTTTCTTCATCTTGGTGTGTCCCACTTGTGGATGCTTCCGTATCAACTCTTGGTTCTCCTTGTCGTGAAGTAGAAGCTTCCACTTGGACGGACGAGGTACTCTCCTTCACCTCCGTTGGACGGACCTTGCCAATAGACAAGTCTTGGATTGCTTCCGAAGGATCTTTGTCTCCTACATCAATTGGCAATTGCTCTACTTGCGAGCCGTTAGATTCATCAAACTTCACATCTACCGTCTCTTCAACCTTTCGGATGAAACTGTTGTAGACACGGTAAGTGTGAGAGTTTGAGCCATAACCTAGTAGGAAACCTTCATGAGATTTAGGAGCAAATTTAGAACGACGATGCTTATCAAGAATGTAGCACTTTGAGCCGAATACTCGAAAGTATCCAACTTGGGGTTTGTTACCGGTGAGTAGCTCGTATGCCGTGTTGCCGAGTAGCTTGTGAAGATACAAGCGATTTGTTGCATGACAGGCTGTCTCAACCGCTTCTGCCCAAAAGTGCTTCGGCGTCTTGTACTCATCAAGCATCGTTCTCGCCATTTCGATGAGCGTCCGGTTCTTCCTCTCAACAACTCCATTTTGTTGAGGTGTGTACGTAGCCGAGAACTCGTGTGAAATCCCTTCTTCGTCATGAAAGGTGTCCACATTTGCATTCTTGAACTCCGTTCCATTGTCGCTGCGAACCTTCTTGATCTTCACTTCAAATTGGTTTTGGGCCTTCCAAGCGAAGTTTTTGAAGATCTTTTGGACCTGCGATTTATCATCGAGAAAGAACACCCACGTAAATCTGGAAAAATCATCAACTATAACTAGACCAAAAGAATTTCCACCGAGACTCTTGTAAGAGTTGGGACCAAAGAGATCCATGTGAAGTAGCTCGAGTGGCCTCTTCGTGGTCATGATGTTCTTCACGGGATGCCTTCCTCCAACCTGTTTACCTGCTTGACAAGCACTTCAAAGTCTATCCTTATCAAATATGACATCATTAACTCCAAGGATATGATTCCCCTTAATAAGCTTGTCAAGGTTTCGCATACCAACATGACCTAATCGTCTATGCCATAACCAACCTTTTCAGGATTTAGCAATGAAGCAAGTTTTAGGTTGAGCCTTTTTAGTGTAATCAACATTGTATAGATCACCTCTACGCACACCAGTAAAGACCATTTTATGATTATCTCGACGAAATACTTGGCAATCTACTTCAGTAAATAGAACATTGAAACCGAAATCAGCAAGTCTAGATACTGAAAGTAAGTTGTAACCAAGAGATTCAACGAGCATAACATTTTGTATGGAGCTATCATGTGATATGGCCACCTTACCGAGGCCAACCACCTTACCTTTTTAGTTGTCACCGAAAGTGACATACTTTCGAGGACTATCATTATCAGCAAGCTCACGAAACATGTCTTTATCTCCGGTCATGTGATCGGTACATCCACTATCAAGAACCCATTCCTTTCCTCGACATATATCCCGAAGATTTGCCATAAGACCAAAATGTCTCATTGCATCATCAAGATCGAAGTCACTATCATCATCCTCATCATAGTATCCATGTTCAACATCGTCATGTGGTGGATCAAATCCTAGAGAGGGTGATTCATTAGAATGTGTTTGACAATAATCTTGTCTATGAATTCTTATAGCCCGGAAATAATGTCACTAATAATACCAACATTTCCTTTGGCACGCATAAGGTTTGTAAGCTCAAATAGGCGATCACCAAACATAGGATCACTAGTATTCATTTTGCTCAAAGCAATAGACTTATGGAGAATTTCATCTAGATTTTTCAAGGAATAATCTGGAAATCGTTCCTCAAGAAATTTCCATATGGTGTAGGCACACTTAAAAGTAGGCAAACATCCAATCAAGTTTCTAGGCAATCCTCTAATGATAAGTTCGGCAGTTCTAAGATTCCTAACCATGTCAATTGACTCATCATGGGTTGGATGCATAGGATCAACATAAGGTGCACAAGGGCTAGCAATGTACTTGCTAAAATGATATTGATTGAAAATAACAAGCATCTCATTTTTCCACTCACGAAAATACTCTCCATCAAGAATAGGCACTCTATGTCTAAGACTCCCCAAAGTAGACTCATCCATCTTCCTCCAATGGTGATTAAACCAAGGCAATGGAGACCAATGCTCTGATACCACTTGTAGGACCTTGAGAAGAGGTGTCTAGAGGGGGGGGGGGGTGATTAGACACTAAGTACCAAAGTTGCAGTTTTTAAGTTTCTTTAAAGTTTGAGTGGAGTTTTGGCACAAGTTTAACATTCACAACATATAGCAAGCAAGCATGCAAAGAGTATATGAGCAGCGGAAAATAAAGCATGCAACTTGCAAGAATGTAAAGGGAAGGAATTGGAGGATTCAAACGCAATTTGGAGACACAGATGTTTTTGGCGTGGTTCCGATAGGTGGTGCTATCGTACATCCACGTTGATGGAGACTTCAACCCACGAAGGGCAGCAGTTCTTGCTGAGTCCACGGAGGGCTCCACCCACGAAGGATCCACGAAGAAGCAACCTTGTCTATCCCACCATGGCCGTCGCCCACGAAGGACTTGCCTCACTAGCGGTAGATCTTCACGAAGTAGGCGATCTCCTTGCCCTTACAAACTCCTTGGTTCAACTCCACAATCTTGTCGGAGGCTCCCAAGTGACACCTAGCCAATCTAGGAGACACCACTCTCCAAGAATTAACAAATGGTGCGTTGATGATGAACTCCTTGCTCTTGTGCTTCAAATGATAGTCTCCCCAACACTCAACTCTCTCTCATAGGATTTGGATCTGGTGGAAAGAGGGTTTGAGTGGAAAGCAACAGGGAAGGCTAGAGATCAAGATTCATATGGTAGGAATGGAATATCTTGGCCTCAACACATGAGTAGGTAGTTCTCTCTCGAAATAGGATCTTTGGAAGTGTAGGTTCAGTCTGATGGCTCTCTCCACGAATGAAGAGGAGGTGGAGGGGGTATATATAGCCTCCACACAAAATCTAACCGTTACACACAATCTACCAAACTCGATGGGACCGAATCGTTAAACTCGGTCGGACCGATTTAGCAAATAATGTGACCGTTAGGGTTTTCGGTGGGACCGGAATGCAACTCGGTGGGACCGATTCGGTTAGGGTTAGGGCATAACGTAATCTCGGTAAGACCGATTACACAAACTCGGTGGGACCGATTTTGGTAATAAGCTTTCCAGAGAGTTGGTCAGGCAAACTCGGTTTGACCGATTATCAAACTCGGTGGGACCGATGTTGATAATAAGTTAACCAGAGAGTTTGCATTGTAATCTCGGTAGTATCGATTGCTCAAACTCGGTGAGACCGATTTTGATAATGGACATACACAGAGAGATTACAATCCCATCTCGGTGAGACCGAGATCCCTATCGGTGACACCGATTTGCCTAGGGTTTGTGGCAGTGGCTAAGACATCCAAACTCGGTGGCGCGGATAGAAAGAATCGGTGGGGCGAGTTTGACTTTAGGTTTAGGACAAATGTGTGGAAGTAGGAAAGTAGTTGAGGGTATTTGGAGCATATCACTAAGCACTTTGAAGCAAGAGGCTCATTAAGCAACACCTCATTCCTCCTTGATAGTATTGGCTTTTCCTATAGACTCAATGTGATCTTGGATCACTAAAATGTAAAATGAAGAGTCTTGAGCTTGAAGCTTGAGCCAATCCTTTGTCCTTAGCATCTTGAAGGAGTTCCCACATCCTTTAGTCCATGCCACTCCATTGTTGAACTTATCTGAAACATACTAGATAAAAGTGTTAGTCCAACAAGAGATATGTTGTCATTAATTACCAAAACCACCTAGGGAGCACTTGTGCTTTCACTGCGTCCACCGGAGTCGCCCACCAAGCTCCGAGACTCCGAAGCGCCGGTACCAATCAACACCTTCAAGAAGGGACGCGACGATGGCGATGCTGCTGCTATGGGTTTCCCTCGGTACACGGCGAGGAGAGAGGAAGGGTAGCCCTGACGCCCTCCTGGAAGGTCCGGTGGCACCCTCAGGCGCCGCCACGTCGGTGTCGGCCAAGCCAACAGGGATTTCTCCCGATCCCATCCTCCACCTCAGGCACTTCGGAGCTCGCCACCAAACCGACCACCACCCTGCGTCAGCACGGACACGAAACTTTCCACGTTGTATCACCACGGCACTGTGAAGATGGTCTCCACAACGGAGAAGAGGAGCCGAGACCCGGCAGCAGCACCGTCAGCATACGGGAGGGCCCCACCTCCACCGTCCATGACGGTAGCCGACCGGACGCCAAAGCAGAGCCTACGGGCCCGTGGCCCCTCAGCCCAGTGGGCCCTCGAGGCCGGACAGCTCCCGCCACCGTCTGCGGCGGTAGCACGCCGTCGACGCCGCTGCCCAGCCCAAGCCGCTCCCAGCCTCCCCATACAAAGAGCGTCGCGGTCGCACCGGAGCCGACCAGCAAGGACCCAGATGGGGCCCTACGGGCCCAGATCTAGGCCGGGGACGCACCACCGGCCATCCAGCACCACCGGAGCGCCCCGCCACCAAGAGGCGGCACCACCAGGCGAAGCGCCGCCGCCTCCGCCACCAGGGCGCCGGGCCGCCACCAGTGAGCACCGCCGCCCCCCCCCCCCGGAAGGAGGAGAGCAGGTAAGGGACGACCGCCATTGCCGACACCACGGCCGGACCAGGCGATTGCCGCGGCGGGGGGAACAGGCGAAGGAGGACGGACGAGAAGGAAGGGAGGCTTGCTGCCCGGCCGCCTCCCGGGGAGACGGCGGAGGCGGCAAGGTGGGGAGGAGGGGATGGGGGCGGGGAGGGGAGGGGGAAGGGGGGCCTGCGCCGGGCGGCCGGCGGCGGCGGTGGGAAACCCTAGCGGGGGAGCGGGGGGCTTCCATCAGAGACAATTTGTTCAAGGTCAAGTGACATAAATATATGCAGGCCTTTTCTTCCCTTTTTTGAGCATAGATAACCTTGGTTACATCATGCCTACGGAATGCAGATGACATAGTTCGCCACTCCTGCTAAATCCCTGTCGCTGTCTCTTGCCCTTGGACGTTTCAGCGTACAAGGAGGTGCGTACAGCGTACGTATGCGTAATGTCGGCCATGGACGCTAGGAAATTACCAACTGAGGCTTGATTCGTTGCTTGTGTGTATCAAACATGGATGCATAGGTAGAGTATCAAACATGGAGTAACATAAATCAATTAACCTAATTAACACAGTATGTTTGTGCGCGTGTGTGGGCTGTGACGCCATGGTTTCTTAATTTACTTTCCCAGCTAGCTAGCTAGAACAGCATTGGAACGGAGTAGCACTCATCGGACAGCTCCAGCTCCGCGGCCTCGTCGAAGAGCCACTTCTCGATCGAAGACAGCGGCGCCTGCTGCTGCTGTTTCGTCTCGTGGTCGTACTCGTACCCGACGCGTCCACCCATCAACGCCGGCTGCTGCACGCTAGCGGTGAAGCTCAGCTCGGCGCTGCCGGTGCCGGACATACTGTCCAAGGGCAGCAGAGGCTTGACGTCGTCGCCGTCGTAGTTGTTGTGCGGCGGCGGCGGCGGCGGCGGGGAGCTCTTCATGAAGCCGCCGAGCAGCTTGGATATGTTGTCCACGCTCGAAGCGTAGGACGACGAGGAGCAGACCTCGGCGGCAGCGTCGGCGAACGGCGAGTGATCACGCCCAGCGATCAGCTGCGAGACCTCCGTGTTCATGTACGCCTGGCCGGCCCCGTAGCCGTCGGCCCTGGAGACCATGTCATGGTGGTGCTGGTGGTCGAAACTGTCGCCTGCTGTGCCGGGGGAGGATGCCGGCGGCGGCGCGAAGATGGCTCCCATGGCTTGCTGCTTCCTGAGCTTCTTCTTGAGGTGCGTGTTCCAGTAGTTCTTGATGTCGTTGTCCGTCCTCCGCGGCAGGTAGGACGCGATCGCCGCCCATCTACATTCAAAGCAGGAGATGGAATTGTTAGCTAAATCAATCGCCATGGACGCCAGGCCACTGCCCCAGCCCCCCATTGATTTGATGATATGAAGTTCATCAGTGGTAGGTATACCTGTTGCCGAGGAGTGACTGGAGGTGGACGATGACGCCTTCCTCGTGGCTTGTGAAGTTGCCGCGCTTGATGCCGGGGCGGAGGTAGTTGGTCCAGCGGAGGCGGCAGCTCTTGCTGCAGCGCATGAGGCCGGTGCTCACCGGCACAGACCGCCAGTTGCCGGGGCCGTGCTCCTGGATGTAGGAGACCAGGATGATGTCCTCCTCCGGCGTCCACGGACCCTTCTTCACGCCCAACTTGTCGCAGCACGGCGGCCTCCCCATCACTACTGTTCGATCACTCTCTCTGGATCCCCGGCTTGATTTGATCTCGTCTTTTTCTGGCCGTGCACTGTCTCAAGCGTGTCGTGTGTATATATAGCAAGGAGCTTGGAGCTGAATGGGAGTGAGTGAGTGAGCTCCTTTTCACTTGTTGCCGTCTACGTACGTACACCTGTGGCGCTCTCGCTACTGTGATTTTCACTTTCTTGCTAGCCGCTGATCGGTCTGTAGTACATACGCTTTCTCTTTCCATCAACAGCATCACATGAATGATATAGGAACCCATCGATCCACCTGGCCCACGCCTTAAAGGGTGGACGGGATAGCCATATAGCCAGAGGTGTACTGCCTACTGTGTGAAATTTAAAGGCTCCGGCATTTGCATCGCGTGCAAGAGGCCGACGGCAGATGACTCATCCAGCTTGATTCATCGAGGCATTTCGTTCCGCAATAACATGCACAAATCACGCATAGCCATGAACCCATAATATTTTTGCGAAAGGTGTTGAACCCATAATAAATCTTGAAATTCCATCCAACTTTCTATAAGAAAATCACTGTTTTAAACCTTTTTCATACAGAAGACAGTAAAATTACCAATGTTATAAACACCGGTAATGCTACACCTATGTAAGGATTTCTACGTAATTAATGTAACTGATTAGGTGGCACGTTTTGGTTAGAGGAAATAAGAGGAAGGCCCCACCCCTGGTTACGTAACTTTATGTAGGTCGTATGTAGGTCTAGCATTTTTGTATTAATACTGGAGGCATAGTATTGACTATTGAGCATGGAGAAAAATCGAGCTACAAAAAGTGAAACTAGAGATGGCGACTTCGACGAAACTTGATGTAACTTTTTGTTTTTATCATGGATTTATATTGTCGGTGTTTATTTTGGTGTATCCGACTACTTTGTTTGAATGATCAACAAAACCAAACTATTCACTTGAAAAATAATAATAAGTGATGCCTAATGTTAACTACTCCCTTTTGTAAAAATGTGATCTAAACGCTTTTATATTTCTTTACGGAGGAAGTAGAAAACATAAATGGCACTTCATGGTTTGGTTCCTTTTGGTGAAACCAGCTCACACAAGGTCAAGTCTCGGGCCTGGCATGTTTGCTCGCATTTTTTTAATATTTATTTTGGACTTTTCAGTGATGTACATTTCGGTGACCGATGACATTCTAGTTGACTATGAGATGTATATGGTGACTTCGAAAATACCAAAATTTGCCAACAACCTCGCCAATGTGCTCATAGGGATAGATGTGTGTGCATTCATTCATACACATACATGTTTGTGAGCGTAAACGTGTGTATCTCATGTTCTTTAAAAAATAAAATTGATTGATACATCACGTAGCATTGATAATCTTATCTATCCGGTCAACAAATAAACCACTATTAATATTGTGGAGGTCATATACATTTCGCACGGAGGTAGGTCCACCTTGTCCATATTATTTGCAAGGCTCATCTGCGTAGGCAACACCAGCAGCAATGTGCCAACACCTGAGCCACACATCTCTTATTAAAAAAAGTGATAAACGCAAGAAACACAATCTGATGCTACCAACTATGCATTCACCATTGTTTCTTGTGGGGGTTGCAATAAAGTCAATCACCTCTGATTAGTTAGTTAAATACAGCTCCATGTAGATCTCGAGCCAGGCGCTAGGCATTGGGCCCTGCCAATGGGAGCTTCAGTGGAGATGGACCAGGGGTCGTGGGTGCTGCGGTCACGAGGGGTACGACACTATGGTTCTTGGCCAGTGATTCGATCTACCCTTTCGTGCTGCATGGCCGGATCTGGGCTGGGCTCTATTCAGCGAGGTGGCAGTCGGCGGTGTGTTGGTCCGTGCGATGACCACTTAGACCTGCGTCAGCGGTCACTGTGAATTGCAATGGCCATCGAAAAATCTTTACAAGGGTTATCCCTCTAGATCCGGCGGTTGCCTTTGACGCAAAAACATCGTCATTGGCTCTAGAGGGATGGTTATGTAGTGGCGGGAGTCGGTTTCTAGCCCAGCGCCTTGCAGCTGCTATGATCATGGAAAAATGGTGACGACAACACATGATTGACTCTGATGGTGGTGCTTCGCGAGTACCCGGTCTCAAGCTCCGGTATGAAAACCCAAGTCCGACGCTAATATGTTATACCTGACAACGACGAATGTTTTTGTATCGTTATCTTGTTGAAGGCATTGTTCGGATATGCTCGGATTGGTTCTGCAGGGTGAAAACCTAGACGACCTTTTGTGATTGGATCCGGCGACGACGACGCTCAAGCGTCACTGTTGAAGAATCTCATTGTCCTTGTGTTGTCATGAGATGATTGGTGCGGATATGATCATTGATGCAGTTTGTCAATCGTGGATTTAATCGCTTAGTTTTTTCTCGTTTAAGCATAGCTTTGGCCTTATATGACTTTACTATTTGTCGACGATTTTTTTTTATTGATGTTGGCTATGTGCATCCTAGCTATGCAGAGGTCGGTTGTGCTCTTATTGTGTTTGTATCTACTTGATGCTTCATTTGAGCCAACAAAATTGACTATGTCGAAAAAGCTGTACTAGATCTTAAGCCTTTCATTGCTGTAGCGAACTGCAAATGCACAACAGTTGCACCGCGGGGCCAGGTCAACTTAAGTAAGTAACTCTTCCCAAGGATGGCGTTTTGGTGTTGGGGAGCATCTCCTCCTAGTGATGAACAACAAATCAAAATTAAGATGAAAAATAAAAAATATTTTTTTGGCACAGAAAGATGCACAAGTTTTCTAGGTGTATGAAAAAAAATCATGGAGATGGGTGCTCTGACAAAAAGACCAGAGTTTTGAGCAAGGTTCAGAATTTTTGATTCTGGAGCATTGATTTTATTTTTTTCGCCCGAGTTCCTCCTATCTCACATTGCCATGAAACTTTGCACGCCCGCAGAAAACTTGTTCATTTTCGATGTATAAAAATTTCAGAAATATTTGAATTTACTGTTCATCCGGGCGCAGGTGTGCTCTGAAGGAAATATGCCCTAGAGGCAATAATAAAGTTGTTATTTATATTTCCTTATATCATGATAAATTTTTATTATTCATGCTAGAATTGTATTAACCGGAAACTTAGTAAATGTGTGAATACATAGACAAACAGAGTGTCACTAGTATGCCTCTACTTGACTAGCTCGTTGAATCAAAGATGGTTAAGTTTCCTAGCCATAGACATGTGTTGTCATTTGGTTAATGGGATCACATCATTAGAGAATGATGTGATTGACTTGACCCATCCGTTAGCTTAGCACGATGATCGTTTAGTTTGTTGCTATTGCTTTCTTCATGATTCATAAATGTTCCTATGACTATGAGATTATGCAACTCCCGAATACCGGAGGAACACTTAGTGTGCTATCAAACGTCACAACGTAACTGCGTGATTATAAAGATGCTTTACAGGTGTCTCCAATGGTGCTTGTTGGGTTGGCATAGATAGAAATTAGGATTTATCACTTCGTGTTTCGGAGAGGTATCTCTGGGCCCTCTCGGTAATGCACATCACTATAAGCCTTGCAAGCAATGTGACTAATGAGTTAGTTGCGGGATGATGCATTACGAAACGAGTAAAGAGACTTGCCGGTAACGAGATTGAACTAGGTATTGAGATACCGACGGTCGAATCTCGGGCAAGTAACATACCTATGACAAAGGGAACAACGTATGTTGTTATGCGGTTTGACCGATAAAGATCTTCGTAGAATATGTAGGAACCAATATGAGCATCCAGGTTCCGCTATTGGTTATTGACCGGAAGTGAGTCTCGGTCATGTCTACATAGTTCTCAAACCTGTAGGGTCCGCACGCTTAACGTTCGGTGACGGTCGGTATTATGAGTTCATGTGTTTTGATGTACCAAAAGTTGTTCGGAGTCCCAGATATGATCACGGACATGACGAGGAGTCTTGAAATGGTCGAGACATAAAGATTGATATATTGGACGACTATATTCGGACACCAGAAGTGTTCCAGAGAAGTTTCACATAAAACCGGAGTGCCGGAGGGTTATCGGAACCTCCGGGGGAGAACTAATGGGCCTCGATGGGCCTTAGTGGAGAGAGAGAGGGGCGGCCAGGGAAGGCCGCGCGCCCCCTCTGTAGGATCGAAAGTATGTCTAGAGAGGGGGGGGGGGGTGATTAGACTACTTGACCAAATAAAAACTTATCATTTTCCCAATTTTAGTCTTTGGCAGATTTTAGCTAACTTAGCACATGTCAAGCAATCTTAACACAATTCAAGCAAGCATGCAAAGAGTATATGAGCAGCGGAAAGTAAAGCATGCAACTTGCAAGAATGTAAAGGGAAGGGTTTGGAGAATTCAAACGCAATTGGAGACACGAATGTTTTTGTCGTGGTTCCGATAGGTGGTGCTATCTCCCCCTTTTTGGTAATTGATGACAACATATAGATCAAAGCTTTGACAAATGATAATAAGAGTGAAAAACATTGTCGCTTTGAGAAGTATGTGATAAGCAAGAGCTCCCCATAAATTTGTGCATAGTTTAAGATTTGCTTTGGACTGCAAATGCACAAAGAGTTAGGCTCATGGGTTACTCTTCCATGTCACATACATCTTGGTGGAGCGCTCAAAATGATAACAATAGAATACATGCACTCATTACCAAGCAAAGTGAATGATTGTATAGAGATAAAATGATAATGTCATCCAACAAGCATTAATGTAGCATATGATCAAACACATGATCATCCAAGTA
The DNA here is from genome assembly GCA_021605205.1 of Aegilops longissima. Classification (NCBI taxonomy): domain Eukaryota; kingdom Viridiplantae; phylum Streptophyta; class Magnoliopsida; order Poales; family Poaceae; genus Aegilops; species Aegilops longissima. The sequence continues at coordinate 134,339,705 of CM038679.1, forward strand.
TCACACAGACAGAAGATATCTCAATCAAGCAAATAAAGTTCAACCACCAAAGCAAGAGAGAATAAAAAGCAACGCTCTCTCTCGAAGCCTATGATCTATACATTTTTCTCCCCCTTTGGCAACAAGTTACCAAAAAGTTCATAGAAAATGCATAACACTAAATCGTCTCTCAGGCTTGATCTTCAGGTGGTGGTGTAGATAGAACACCAAGGACGAAGGCATCAGTTGATGTAGATGGAGCTGGTGGAGTGGGTGCTGGAGCTGGTGGCACTGAAGCTGTAGCTGGTGCAGATGTAGTTGTTCTGGTGTTTGTCACTGGCACTGCAGCTGACCTCTGAGCTCTAGGCACTCTGGTAAATGCCTCAGTGGTTGTCTTGCCCTTCTTCTCCCGCACTTCATCCTGAAGTTGCTCAACAACAGACTGGATCTCAGTTACCTTCACATCCAAGTCATAGAACTTCTGCTCCATGATCTTCTCCAGGTCTCCTGGTTTTGAGTCAAGGTGGTCAGCCCCTTCTCAATCCTCGGAGTGGATGCAATCAAGTAGCCAAGCTAATCCTGTTTGCTCTTCAAGAAGTACTGAGATGCCTCTTCCATTGTTGGCATCTTGGCAGCCTTCTCAGTCCTTGTCTTCCCCTTCTTTGCTTGTGCTTGCACAGAAGATGGTTCATCTTCATCCATAACCACTTGGTTGTCCTCAAAATCTGGATAGATAGGCATATGATCCTTGTGAAGGAAATATGCCCTAGAGGCAATAATAAAGTTATTATTTATTTCCTTATACCATGATAAATGTTTATTATTCATGCTAGAATTGTATTAACTGGAAACATGATACATGTGTGAATACATAGACAAACAGAGTGTCACTAGTATGCCTCTACTTGACTAGCTTGTTGATCAAAGATGGTTATGTTTCCTAGCCATAGACATGAGTTGTCATTTGATTAATGGGGTCACATCATTAGGAGAATGATGTGATTGACTTGACCCATTCCTTTAGCTTAGCACTTGATCGTATAGTATGTTGCTATTGCTTTCTTCATGACTTATACATGTTCCTATGACTATGAGATTATGCAACTCCGTTTACGGAGGAACACTTTGTGTGCTACCAAACGTCACAGCGAATCGGGTGATTATAAAGGAGCTCTACAGGTGTCTCCAAAGGTACATGTTGGGTTGGCATATTTGAGATTAGGATTTGTCACTCCGATTATCGGAGAGGTATCTCTGGGCCCTCTCGGTAATGCACATCACTATAAGCCTTGCAAGCAATGTAGCTAATGAGTTAGTTACGGAATGATGCATTACGTAACGAGTAAAGAGACTTGCCGGTAACGAGATTGAACTAGGTATTGGATACCGACGATCGAATCTCGGGCAAGTAACATACCGATGACAAAGGGAACAACGTATGTTGTTATGCGGTTTGACCGATAAAGATCTTCGTAGAATATGTAGGAGCCAATATGAGCATCCAGGTTCCGCTATTGGTTATTGACCGGAAACGTGTCTCGGTCATGTCTACATAGTTCTCGAACTCGTAGGGTCCGCACGCTTAAAGTTTCGATGACAATTATATTATGAGTTTATGGTTTTTGATGTACCGAAGGAGTTCGGAGTCCCGGATGAGATCGGGGACATGACGAGGAGTCTCGAAATGGTCGAGACGTAAAGATCGATATATTGGACAACTATATTCGGACTTCGGAAAGGTTCTGAGTGATTCGGGTATTTTTCGGAGTACCGGAGAGTTACGGGAATACATATTGGGCCTTATTGGGCCATACGGGAAATAGGAAAAGGGCCTCAAGGGTGGCCGCACCCCTCCCCTTGGTCTGGTCCGAATTGGAGTAGGGAAGGGGGGCGCCCCCTTCCTTCCTTCTCCTTTTCCCTTCCTCTTTTCCTATTCCATATGGGAGGTGGAATCCTACTAGGACTAGGGAGTCCTAATAGGACTCCACACTTGGTGCGCCCCCTCCTAGGGCCGGCCTCTTCCTCACTTGCTCCTTTATATACGGGGGCAGGGGGCACCCCATAGACACACAAGTTGATCTTCGTGATCGTTCCTTAGCCGTGTGCGGTGCCCCCTCCACCATATTCCACCTCGGTCATATCGTTGTGGTGCTTAGGCGAAGCCCTGCGTCGATAGAACATCATCATCGTCACCATGCCGTCGTCTTGTGGAACTCATCCCGACACCTGCTGGATCGGAGTCCGGGATCGTCATCGAGCTGAGCGTGTGCAGAACACGGAGGTGCCGACGTTCGGTGCTTGGATCGGTCGGATCGTGAAGACGTACGACTACATCAACCGCGTTGTCATAACGCTTCCGCTTTTGGTCTACGAGGGTACGTGGACACACTCTCCCCTCTCGTTGCTATGCATCACCATGATCTTGCGTGTGCGTAGGATTTTTTTTGAAATTACTACGTTCCCCAACAGTGGTATCAGAGCTTGGTTTTATGCGTTGATGTTATATGCACGAGTAGAACACAAGTGAGTTGTGGGCAATACAAGTCATACTGCTTACCAGCATGTCTCACTTTGGTTCGGCGGTATTGTTGGATGAAGCGGCCCGGACCGACATTACGCGTACGCTTACGCGAGACTGGTTCTACCGACGTGCTTTGCACACAGGTGGTTGGCGGGTGTCTGTTTCTCCAACTTTAGTTGAACCGAGTGTGGCTACGCCCGGTCCTTGCGAAGGTTAAAACAGCACTAACTTGACGAACTATCATTGTGGTTTTGATGCGTAGGTAAGAACGGTTCTTGCTCAGCCCGTAGCAGCCACGTAAAACTTGCAACAACAAAGTAGAGGACGTTTAACTTGTTTTTGCAGGGCATGTTGTGATGTGATATGGTCAAGACGTGATGCTATATTTTATTGTATGAGATGATCATGTTTTGTAACCGAAGTTATCGGCAATGGCAGGAGCCATATGGTTGTCGCTTTATTGTATGAAATGCAAGCATACTGTAATTGCTTTACTTTATCACTAAGCGGTAGCGATAGTCGAGAAGCAATAGATGGCGTAACGACAACGATGCTACGATGGAGATCAAGGTGTCGCGCCGGTGACGATGGTGATCACGACGGTGCTTCAGAGATGGAGATCACAAGCACAAGATGATGATGGCCATATCATATCACTTATATTGATTGCATGTGATGTTTATCCTTTATGCATCTTATCTTGCTTTGATTGACGGTAGCATTTTAAGGTGATCTCTCACTAAAATTATCAATAAATGTTCTCCCTGAGTATGCACCGTTGCGAAAGTTCTTCGTGCTGAGACACCACGTGATGATCGGGTGTGATAGGCTCTATGTTCAAATACAACGGGTGCAAAAAAGTTGCACACGCAGAATACTCAGGTTAAACTTGACGAGCCTAGCATATAACAGATATGGCCTCGGAACACGGAGACCGAAAGGTCGAACGTGAATCATATAGTAGATATGATCAACATAGTGATGTTCACCATTGAAACTACTCCACCCCATAGACACACAAGTTGAACTTCGTGATCGTTCCTTAGCCGTGTGCGGTGCCCCCCTCCACCATATTCCACCTCGGTCATATCGTTGTGGTGCTTAGGCGAAGCCCTGCGTCGATAGAACATCATCATCGTCACCATGCCGTCGTGCTGACACCCTGCTGGATCGGAGTCCGGGGATCGTCATCGAGCTGAACGTGTGCAGAACACGGAGGTGCCGTACGTTCGGTGCTTGGATCGGTCGGATCGTGAAGGCGTCGACTACATCAACAGCGTTGTCATAACGCTTCGCTTTTGGTCTCACGAGTGCGTGGACACACTCTCCCCTCTCGTTGCTATGCATCACCATGATCTTGCGTGTGCGTAGGAATATTTTTGAAATTACTACGTTCCCCAACACCTTGTCCAACAAGTATGTGCCAGTGCCCATCTTGGAGTTAATCAGCTCCTGGATCTGTGGGGCATACCCACACCTTCTCTTTTGGTCAGCAGTTGTCCTCTTGATAGTTTCAACTATAAGACTCATGACCTTGAACTTTTGTGGCACATCAAATAAGTGTAGCAGATTTATTGCATGGCCTCTGATCATGTTGTGATCATCTGACTTGGGAAAAAGAGTGTGCCTGAGGATCCAGTTGATAGTTGGCAGTCCTGACAGAAGGTAATGTACTGATCTAAACTTGTGTGTTTCAATAGCAACATATGGGATCTTCTTGTACATATGTGCCATAGTGTTGTGATCCATCTTCTTCTTGGCATAGACATCCAAGTCATCCTCTTTCTCCTTAGGTGCATTGATCAGATTAGCCCATTCTTCAATTTATGATTGGTACCTAGTACCTTCAGACATCCATACTATCCTGCCATCTGGATATAAGTGTGCTGTGGAGTAGAATTGCATTATTAGCTCATCATTCCACTTTGTGAGCTTCTGCCCAACAAAGTCTGCCACTCCACAAGCACTAAAACTGTCATACACACCAGGATAGTGTTCTTCATTCTCCTTGATGTATTCCCAGTTCACCCATCTCATGTCACACACTATTGGCTTCTTATCCAGCAGAATTGTCTCATAGAAGTCCTGTTGTTCCTTGGTGTGAAATCTATAGTCCACATCAGTCCTTCTCCTGGTAGCATATGGATCAGACTCTCTCCATAGTCTTAATCCTGAGTCCTTCCTGATCTTCATGTTCTCAGCTACTGGATGAGCATCATTGTGATCTGGAATTTTGGGCTTCAACTTCCTCAAAACATGTGACTCATCATCTTCTTCTATAACAGCTTCAGGCACTGGGGCCTTGTTCTTCTCTGCAGCTGGGATGTTTCTGGTACTCCTCTTGGGTGTTGGGCTTGGAGGCAGCCTTGGGTGCTTCTTTGGGCTTTGATGAAGCAGCCCCTGACTTGATGGCATCACCCATAAGCTTCTGAGCTTTGGGTGCTGGTGCAGCATCCTCTTCTTCTTCTTCCTCTTCCATCATGGAAGGCTTTCCAACAACCCTGGCCATGGTCTTCTTGACCCTTTCCTTCCTCTTCTTCCCTTCTGCAGCAGCCTCTTTGGGTTCATCTTCCAAAATGCTTGAGTGGAGGCTCTGGCTTTAGACATGGGAATCCTTTTGGCAGGTGCTTTGGTCTTTATACCAGGCTTAGTGGCTGCAGCTGAGCCATATTATTTCTTGAGCACCTTCTTCTTGGAAGTGGCCTCATCATCAACAGCCACATAGTCTTCATCCTCAGATTCTGAGGTTCTCTTCTTTCTGGCCCTGGTGGCAGCTTTGGGTAGGTTGCTTGGGGTGCTCCTGCTGCCATCATCATAGCTGCTAGAGGGACTAGTGCCCTCACTCATTTGAACCTGCTCCTCTTCCCTGTTCTGGCTGTCACTTTGATCAGACATATTGCAAACACTGACAACAGACCCTGTGAATAGATATAGATGAGATAGAGTGGATGAGCATCACAAAATGCAGAGGTTTTTGCAAAAGAATGAGTCAAAAACTTAGTTTTAGTTTTCCACAGAAAGCATTCCGGATCGACCGATTTGTAAACTCGGTGATACCGAAGCAGCTTTTGGAACCTAAACTAGTGAACTCGGTCAGACCGAGTCACAGTTTGGTGGCACCAGGACTGCTTGGGTTTCACAAAGTCCTGAACTCGGTCACACTGATTTGCAATTCTCGGTCAGACCGAGAATTACATGTGCAATGGCCTTAGCCGAATCGGTGGTACCGAGTTCTACAACTCGGTTGGTCCAAGATGGTTTCGGCGGAAACCTAACCCTAAATTTTCAATTCATCTCTAATCTACGGAGTGTTTTGACTAGATAAGATAGTTTCAATCGTGGAAAGATTCATGGCGAACACAATGTGCTAGGAATCAGATAGGGATAGCACAGTGATCGAGTTCATACCCTAGTTCGGCGATGAACTTGCTACGGCGGCAACGGTGGGGATGATTCCCGTAGACGGCGGCGGAGACCAACGGCAGGAGGTAGCTGGCGACGAGGAGGATGATCCGGAGACCCTGGAGGCAGAGCGGGCTGAGCACGGGCGAAAGAGTTCGGAGAAAATTTCCAAAGTTTTGCCCGTGGATATATATAGCCCGACCCTGTCGGTGTGACCGAGTGGAACAACTCGGTGGCACCGAGATGCATAACTGCAAGCAGTTACAACAACTCGGTGTGACCAAAAAGTTCAAATCGGTTGCACTGAGATTGAAAACCTAGATCGACTTAGTGATCTCGGTATGACCGAAATGGGGATCGATCAGACCGAAACACACAAAGAAGTTTTGGAAGTTTAAGTCTACGACGAATCGGGGACTCCGAGTGCTCCTCACACAGAGTGGTTCGAATCTGACTTGATCAAATTTTGTGATGCAGCATGAATAGAGTTTGAGACGAGAAGAGCATAGATAGCTAGAGAAGGTTCTTAGGCATTCTTGTCCATCCACTTGGCAAAAGAAAAATAAACCAATCAATCAAAACAACAAGTGGATGTCCTCGGATGAGTAAAATATGCAACCAACATGCTCACACAATAAAATGGCAAATGAAATATGTGGCGAAGCATGCACAACCAATTCTAGCATCTATCAAGCAATTGGCGATGACTAGGTCATCTATATATGAGTATATTGACTTAGGAGTCAAATGAGAACATTTGATCATATGTCATACTCATCGTTTAAGATCAAGTGGGGTTACCACTTTTACATAATGCATTGTTGTGTTCACACCATTAGAGTTGCTTTAGCTCAATTTTCAGAGTAAAGCTCCCCCTATATGTGAGATCCCCCCTTAGAGGGATGAACTAACCTTGGGTTTTGTCGATGATGACTTCATGTAGGTGTTGAAGATGTGGATGCTCAATGTTGATGTAGATCATTTGGAGCAATCCTTTGGAGTGAGTTGCACTTTCAATACCTACACGAGTTAGTCCCACAAGGAACAAACAAGGATATCCATAGACATAGAGTGATGCACACACAAGATGAGCATTAGGTTACCTTGTCCCTTGTCTTACAAACAAGAGGGTTTGTGACTCCTTGAACTAGTGCAAGATGTGGAAGTTGATTGCACTAGTTATTGCCAAAATGATATGAGTGAAATATGTTGGCGGAGTCACCCTCAGGAACTCTCTAATTCTTCTTCTTCGGGATCCACATCATCTTGATGGGAATCCTTGGAGTTGTAGTTGTACTAGATGAAGTAGAGCTTGACGTAGTCTTGGGAGCCCACTTGACCAAGGCCTTTGGAGCTTCTTCAAATGCATCAATCTCTTCTTGAAGCTTGTCCTCGCCTTTTTGCTTGTGGTCTTGTGGTGGAAGATCATCTTGGGCTTGTGTCCCCTTGAAGGAAGTAGGATCATACTTCTCTTGTTGACGAACAAACTTCATCTTGGGGTATTCATCTTCTTCCCACTCAACTCCATTGGCATTGAACTTTCGTTCAAAACCAACACCTTGATTCTTCCGGTGCCTTCCTTTCTTGCGTACAATTTCCTCAAATTGCTTACTCCCGGCAAGGCTCTTGTAAACACCTTTCTCTATAATTCCCTTCAATAAGCTATTTTATTTCTCAAGTGTAACTTGGCTAAGAGAATCATTAGTGGAATCAAGAGAACTACTAGAAGTAACAACATTGGATTTAGCATGATTATTGTTACTACTAGAGGAAGAATCCTTCTTGTTCTTGTTACTAGACTTGACTTGAGGCATGTAAGTAGATAAGAGTAAACGCTTGGCAATGTAAGAAGAACTTTTCTTATGAAGATCATCATTGATTGCCCTTAAGAACTCATGCTCTTGCTCAAGGTTGAGCTTTTCAAAGCGTAACTTCTCATGAGTCCTTAAAAGTTCTCGATGATCTTCTAAGATAGTTTCATGAGCTAACTTAAGAGTGTTTAGTTCTTTAGTTAGAAGCGCAATCTTCTCCTTATCATTGTCATTCGTTTTATCTTGATTAGCATGATTAATTGATGTTTCATCATAGTATTAATCACTAGAGTTGTCAACAAGTAAATCATCATCACCTAACAAGTCATCTTCATCACTATTGAAATCAACATACTCGGGGTGTGTTACCTTTGGGCCTTTAGCCATGAAGCATCTTCCAAGTCCTTCATTTGGTGAATCAAATATGTCGTAGGAGTTGGTTGATACAAGTGCTAGACCGGCAACACCTTCATCTTGAGTATATTCGGAGTCGGAGTGATAGCTTCTCCCGGAGTGATTGTCGGAGTCGGAGCCGGATACCCATTCACCAACATGAGCTTGATGTCTTCGTTTTGTGTAGCTCCTTGATGACTTGTCCTTCCTTTCCGAATCCTTGCTTCTCTGGGATGTTCTTCGTTCATAACGATCATCTCTACTCCTTCTCTCTCTTGGTGGTGATTCTTCCCTTCTACTTCTCCTTTTAGGCGATTCTTCTCTTCTTTTGTAGGGTGCCGTACACTCATTGGAATAGTGTCCGGGTCTTCCACAATTGTAGCAATTACGCTCTCGACTAGAAGATCTTTTGTCATTGTAGGACCTTGACTTGGAGCTTCTCTCTTTGCTTCTATTCTTGTAGAATTTGTTGAAGTTCTTCACCATTAAGCTCAATTCTTCATTGAAGGTTTGTTTCTCACTTGATGATGTGGGGGCTTCACATGAGGCTTTGTAAGCACCACTTGACTTGTTGTGAAGTTCCTCCTTATCCTTGAGTGACATCTCATGAGCAACAATTCTTCCAATGACTTCCGTTGGCTTGAGATCTTTGTAATTGGGCATCATTTGGATCAATGTGCACACGGTATCATATTTTCCATCCAAAGCTCTTAGGATCTTCTTGATGATGAATTTGTCGGTCATCTCTTCACTTCCTAAGCCGGCGATCTCATTTGTGATAAGACCAAGCCTAGAGTACATTTCAGCGACACCTTCACCATCCTTCATTTTGAACTTGTCAAGTTGACTTTGAAGCACATCCAACTTGGATTCCTTGACGGAGTCGGTACCTTGATGCATATCAATCAAAGTATCCCAAATTTCCTTTGCATTCTCAAGACGGTTGATCTTGTTGAATTCTTCGGGGCACAATCCGTTGAAGAGGATATCACAAGCTTGAGCATTGTATTGCATCATCTTCAACTCTTCCGCGGTAGCTTCACGGTTCGGTTCTCTCCCATCAAAGAATTCACCTTGCAAGCCAATACACACAAAAGCCCAAACGGCGGGGTTATGTCCAAGAATATGCATTTTCATCTTATGCTTCCAACTAGCAAAATTAGTACCATCAAAGTAAGGACCTCTACGGTGATAATTTCCCTCGCTAGACGCCATACTCTCCTAGGTTGTGAAACCAAGGCTATGACTACCAAAAGCTATGGAAATCAAAGCAAATGGAGACCAAAGCTCTGATACCACTTGTAGGATCGAAAGTATGTCTAGAGAGGGGGGTGATTAGACTACTTGACCAAATAAAAACTTATCCTTCTCCCAATTTTAATCTTTGGCAGATTTTAGCTAACTTAGCACATGTCAAGCAATCTTAACACAATTCAAGCAAGCATGCAAAGAGTATATGAGCAGCGGAAAGTAAAGCATGCAACTTGCAAGAATGTAAAGGGAAGGGTTTGGAGAATTCAAACGCAATTGGAGACACAGATGTTTTTGTCGTGGTTCCGATAGGTGGTGCTATCGTACATCCACGTTGATGGAGACTTCAACCCACGAAGGGTAGCAGTTTATGTGAGTCCACGGAGGGCTCCACCCACGAAGGGTACACGAATAAGCAACCTTGTCTATCCCACCATGGCCGTCGCCCACGAAGTACTTGCCTCACTAGCGGTAGATCTTCATGAAGTAGGCGATCTCCTTGCCCTTACAAACTCCTTGGTTCAACTCCACAATCTTGTTGGAGGCTCCCAAGTGACACCTAGCCAATCTAGGAGACACCACTGTCCAAGAAGTAACAAATGGTGTGTTGATGATGAACTCCTTGCTCTTGTGCTTCAAATGATAGTCTCCCCAACACTCAACTCTCTCTCAGAGGATTTGGATTTGGTGGAAAGAAGATTTGAGTGGAAAGCAACTTGGGGAAGGCTAGAGATCAAGATTCATATGGTAGGAATGGAATATCTTGGCCTCAACACAAGGGTAGGTGGTTCTCTCTCAGAAAATGTATGTTGGTAGTGTAGGTTCGTTCTGATTGCTCTCTCCACGAATGAAGAGGAGGTGGAGGGGTATATATAGCCTCCACACAAAATCTAACCGTTACACACAACTTACCAATCTTGGTGGAACCGAATTGAGAAACTCGGTCGGACCGATTCAGAAAATCTAGGACCGATATGGTTAGGGTTAGGGCATAACGTAATATCGGTGAAACCGATTACACAAACTCGGTGGGACCGATTTTGGTAATAAGCTAACCAGAGAGTTGGTCAGGTAAACTCGGTGGGACCGATTCGCTCATTTCGGTGAGACCGAAATGTTACAAAAAGGAAACAAAGAGTTTATATTGCAATCTCGGTGGGACCGATCGCTCATCTCGGCAGGACCGAAATGTTGCGAAGGGAAACAGAGAGATTACAATCCCATCTCGGTGAGACCGAGATCCCTATCGGTGAGACCGATTTGCCTAGGGTTTGTGGCTGTGGCTATGACATCTGAACTCGGTGGCGCCGGATAGAAAGAATCGGTGGGGATGAGTTAGACTTTTGGTTTAGTTCATATGTGGATGTGGGAAAGTAGTTGAGGGTTTTGGAGCATATCACTAAGCACTTTGAGCAAGCAAGCCATTAAGCAACACCTCATCCCTCCTTGATAGTATTGGCTTTTCCTATAGACTCAATGTGATCTTGGATCACTAAAATATAAAATGTAGAGTCTTGAGCTTTGAGCTTGAGCCAATAATTTTATCCTTAGTATTTTGAGGGGTCCACTTTTCTCATCCATGCCATGCCATTCATTGAGCTTTTCCTGAAATATTTATCTTGGAATAATGTTAGCTCAATGAGCTATATGTTGTTAGGAATTACCAAAACCACCGAGGGATAGTTGCACTTTCACCCTCCCCCTTGAGTCCGAATTGGACTAGGAAGGGGGGGCGCCCCCCTTTCCTTCTCCCTCTCCCTCTCCTTCCTTCCCCCTCTCTCCCTTTTGGTGGAAACCTACTAGGACTTGGAGTCCTAGTAGGATTCCCCTCTTGGGGGCGCGCAAAGGAGGGCCGGCCGACTTCCTCCCTTTCTCCTTTATATACGAGGGCAGGGGGCACCCCAAGACACACAAGTTGACAGTTGTCTTAGCCGTGTGCGGTGCCCCCTCCACAGATGTCCACCTCGGTCATATCATTGTAGTGCTTAGCCGAAGCCCTGCGTCGGTAACTTCATCATCACCGTCATCACGCCGTCATGCTGACGAAACTCTCCCTCGACCTCAGCTGGATCTAGAGTTCGTGGGATGTCACCGAGCTGAACGTGTGCAGATCGCGAAGGTGCCGTACTTCCGGTATTAGGATCGGTCGGATCGTGAAGACGTACGACCACATCAACCACGTTGTCATAACACTTCCGCTTTCGGTCTATGAGGGTACATGGACAACACTCTCCCCTCTCGTTGCTATGCATCACCTAGATGGATCTTGCGTGTGCGTAGGTTTTTTTTTGAAATTACTGTGTTCCCCAACATGCTTCCAGCTATAGATTTTTGACTCTTCCCCACCAAAAATAAAATAGTTCCTCCAAAAAATTAAATTAAAATTAAAATAACTATAGTGCAGGGTAGCTACTCCTGCACGAGAGTTTACAAAACTCAACATTGTTTTATCTTGCTTAAAAAACACCCGTGTTGCTTTCTAGGGGGTGGCATGAGCGAACCCTTGCCGCCGCCACCCCGTCCCATCCCACCTCACTCTCCAGCCTGGCCATTGCCGGAGGAGGCCGACGGGCGAAGCCCATCTCGGTGGAAGGCAGCGGCAGGGGGAGCTTCTCTCGTGGCGTGCTGCTTCGTCCCTGGCCGGTATTGATTGCTCACGGAACGAGGACAGAAGTCAGGGCCGCGGCATTAGTCGGAGGTGCCGGTGGCGGACCTACTCGCCTGCACGATGGGGATGCCGAGCGCGGCGAATCATGTGGTGGTCCGACACATGAGGGATTTGGGCTCTGGTGCCCACATTCTTTGGCCACGACCAAGGCCTGCTGTGCTCGTAGGGATGACGACCGACCAACGTGGTGGTGGGCGTTGTTGTAGCGCACGAATTTGGGGCGGTGGCTCTAGTGGGTCATGGCGGTTTGTCAAGCTATGGGGCGGCTAAACATCTGGCGTATTTGGGCCCAGACGTCCAGCTTGGTTGGTGAAGGCAGTGCTCGTCAGACGCGTGGGGTTGGCGGGAATGCGGCGTATCGTTATGGTGGTCCTGCTACTTGCGATGGTCGGTGTTCTGGAGGTCGTCGGCGTTAGTGATGCTTGTGGAAGTTGGGGTATGGGCAGTGGTTATGTGTGGTAATCCAGGTGAAAGCTCCTTTTGAGTTTCATGTTAGAACCGACAATGGCGGCGCCTTTGGGTACCACTCACCTCCATGGAGGCATTGTTCGATGGAGCTGCGACACTTCCTCCTGGTTTGCAACTCTTTGGGGGAAAACCTCAAATTCATCCAGATCCATTGACGGTGGCGCTTCAAGCGTCACTCCCCTCCTTGGAGGCATCAATATTGAGCTGCTCTATTTGCTATCTAGCTGACATCATCCAGTGTCAAGTGGCTTGTTTGTGGTGGTGTGATTTCTATTCTTCTCTGTTTGTCCCGGTGGTGATGGAGTTTACCTTCTACCAACTCGGTGGTTGATGTGTACGGTGAAGAGATCCGGGCGTGGACTCGGCTCCTTGATGCCCTTCGGCTTTGCGGTGCCGTTGTTGTGTTGTAGCCTCGACTGCATGTGGCTGTACGTCTGGGTATGGACTCGTTCGATCATTTCCTTTTGACTGCGCCAATAGACATGAGGCATCATGGACGGTCTCGGTTGGTGGAACTCTTTGTCTATGGTGGTGGTGTTCCTCGTGCACCCTCTCGTCCGTGAGAACAATGGAAGATGATGGCACTCTGGTGTTGGGATACATAGTAGGAAAAAAAATCATCCTACGAATAAAGTTCCCAGGATCACCATGAAGATGCATACAAGATTAAATCTGATTGTTACCAACTTTGAATTGCAGCAGAAGAAGAGTTAGTGAAGATTGTTCTTGAATTCCCTTGAACCATCCCATGAAGAAGAATCGAACATACGATCCCTCTATGGATTGCACGCATCCAACACCAGTGATCCAGCAGTGCTTCGCCTCCTAGAGCTAGATGATGACGGGGTAGAAGAGGAGGGAGGAGCAGCCCTTCGGGAGGAACGATTTTGGTGTAAGAATGAGAGAGCCAGAGAGAGAGAGAGAGAGAGAGAGAGAGAGAGAGAGAGAGAGAGAGAGAGAGAGAGAGAGAGAGAGAGAGAGAGAGAGAGAGAGAAAGAGAGAGAGAGGATGCAACTTTGCGCAGAAAATTATATGCAAAAGAGGTTCTACCCCCTCCACTATATATAGGCGGAGGGGAAGGGGAGGCGCCTCAGGAAAGGGGGCAGCCCCAAGGGTTGTGCCCCCATCTAGGGCCGGTGTCCACCCAAGGGGTGCATCGCCTTCCAACCCTAGCCACACCTAGGGGGCTTGGCCCCAAAGCAAAAGGGGTGTCGCCCCCAATAATGGGCCTAAAGGCCCATGTGGGCCTGCCCACTTCAGACATGCAAAGTGGCATCCCCCTTTGGCTCCCTACGAAAAATTCCAGAAGGTTCCAGACACTTCTAGTACCATATCATATATTTCGGATACTAGTTAGGGTCCTTTGATATTTTTCCTGCTTCTCGGTTTAATCTGGTTTTCTCTGAAACACCTTCGGGTATCTCCAAAACATTTTCGGTTTCTCCGATAGGAGCCAAGGGGGCAAGGGGGCAGTCAACTACAAGGAGGAGTCCTCTACCTAGTTCAACCCAACTAAGGAGAGACTCTTCCTCCCCCTCCTCCCAATTCATCCCACCCCTTCCATATAAAGGGGGCGCACCCTTTTGGGCCTTTTCCCACTGTAGGATGCCCTCTTGGTTCGGACCAAGAGTGACTTCTCTCCCAAAAAATATTCCGGAACCTCAACTTTCCATATAAAGATTCAAAACTTCTTTTGACATGTTATACCTTTCCGAAATTACCGGAACCCTTCCGGCACCATCCGAAACACTTTCGGTGCTCATTCTCTCCTTTCTCTAGTTATCATAATTACTAGTTGTTAAGCATGTGACCCTAAAAGTTCGGAAATAAGCGAACATGACCTGCATCACTTTCCGATTGATAGTTAATAGTTGGATCTGGACATCCTTGTTAACTCTTGCATATTCACAAAGTTTTCGAGTGAACCTTTTGTTCCCGAGTATCATTCTGTTTGCTTCCTGACATGTTACAAAACCTGAGGCAAGATATTATCGATATCCTTGTGATCAACTCCTTGATCACTATGCATGTTACCCTGGTTACTGGTTTTGTTCTCTTTACTCGTTCGTATTCCGGTATCCCTGTGATCTCCATCACAAGTGTCTGGACAGACGATAATGATATTGTAACACCGAGTGGTCCCAAAGAGTATTTTTCACCGTCGGAGGACCAAATCCTAGTATTGAACTACTGATACCGAGACATACATTTTTGATATACCCGCAAGTTACTTCTATTGTCACCCAGTTATAGAGTGACGTTCGATAACCCCAAAGTAACCATTTGGTATGTTGGCATATGATATTCCCATGGTCTAAGAAACTAGCCAAGCATTAACACTTTATATGAAAATAACGACAACATAATAAATATCTGATCTCTCAGCAATTCATAAGTTGGGTCTATCGAACACCATTGTTTTGATAACAATGCGTTCTCATTATTGATAGCATCCTTGTTACTATAACAATGCTCGGGATCAGGAACACAAGATCATCATTAATACATGAGCTAGTCTCAGAGGCATGACCAGGGATTATATTGGTGTTTATGTTTCCACACATAAAATTGTGCTTTCCTCTAGATCCCATATTGAAGAACCAATACAATTATATCACAGAAATATAAACTTAATTATGAATATGGAAATATAATAATACATTTATTATTGCCTATAGAGCATATTCCAACAAATACACCATTTCGAGTTCCATGTTCAAATTTGAGACTTTCCTGGATTTAATACGATGTATTTAGGGCATTTAATTCATTTCTAGATATTTGATGGAGATAAATCAAATTTGAAGTACATGTACATTAAAAGGCTAAAAATTGGTGCAAAAAAGAAACCCATTTTAGTTCTTCAGTGTGTAGTTAGGTCATATATGTGAGAAACAACTACATGTTCATTAATTTTATATGCAGGGCACGTACCTCGAGGTCGTCTTCACTTTCAAGCAACCTACATCATCATAGCCTATTCAACTTTTTTTCAAATTTTAACCACATACTCTACATGTCATGTGATGACACCATGTAAAGATTCACAGTTTTCAGACAATATTTAAATTTGTTGTAAATTCAAATTTCCATTTTACATAATTAAAATTAGATTGTGTGTTTGAATTTTCACATACACATATTTGAAAGCACCAACCTTTTGTTTCAGAAGCTCTAAGTATGTGCTAAATACGTCGATAACTCCAAATGGTGCCAGGATCATCTACTCTCGATGAACTGTATTTTTTTATGTGTAAAAGGTCCAAAAAAACTGGAACTTTTAGGCATCTAAGATGCTCATGTACGCAAGGTGTGTGCAAATTTTAGATTGGTCCGATATTTGAGAGAGTTCATGCAAAAACAAATCGGCTCTAAATAGTGTTCTTTTTCAAAATTTCTCACACACGGAGTTTTGTCTTTTTTGGCACGAGGTCCAAACACCACAAAATTTTACACGTACCTTTCGCACATGAGTATTATCTTTGAATTCACTATTCACGCCCAGACATAGATGAGCCTAGGTGCAGAATAGTCGATCTCCTAATTGCATTATCCATGATCTTTCTCCCAGTTTAAAAAAAATTTAAACATAAGTTCAAAGTTGAAAGATATTCGATGAAATACAAATTTATTCATGAAATATAGGAAATAATGAAACCTACAAAGTTCAAACCATTTTTCATACAATGTCATAAAAAATTAAACACAAATAAAAATAAAAATACACAAAACAACTCAATGTCTCAACTATGCTACAGAAGTTCGACACCGTGAGAGCGATGCTCAACCGATCTCACTACCGTCATGGTGATGACTAGGCACTTGCAGAAGTACCAGAGCTCTGCTCCAAAGCTTGTGTGTCATCATAACTGTTTCTCTGATGAGCTGATTGCCGTGAGGGTGGTGCCCCAACATCTGTGGGCCCTTCAGAGTTGTGCTTCTTTAGTTGCGGAACCGCCATATGCCTTTTGAGCCATATTCGATCAAAACAATCATTAATGCATAGTAACAACTTCAGGTTAGACTCAAACAATCAAACTGGTCTAAGCCCGTTCCAAGCGACCGGGGCTCGAAGACTCACTTGGTCTGGTTCAAACGAGTCAAATCAAGTCAAAAGGAGCAGAAAGAGGCACACCAGCTATGCGTGACGTCAACGGTCGTTGTACATGCCTAGAAATCCTCGACCGTGGGACGTATCAAAGGAATGCCGGGACATGTGGCGAGTAATTAGCAGCGGAAGATTCGGTGCCGCCGGTTATAAGATAGCCGGACTAGCACCATCAAATCCCATGGTTCTCTCTTTGCCACCACCGCATCTCACTCTACTCGGATGCGCAACAGCAAGGTCAAGAAGAAGATGAGTGCAACATTAAGGAGGTTCGACTTTGGGGCTACAAAGTGGAGATGGTCCCATGGGAGACCTAAGACCTCTTGGATTTCATGGTTTCCAACATCACCATCCACAACCTCGGCGTCCCTTCAAGTGGAGAGACTCCTTCCACCTATGATGTTCGTGTCGCGGCACATCATTACGGGCACCGGCGCACCGCTCTAATGAGCCACTTTTCTCCACCACCACCATTGTGTGCTGTGCACAACTTCCTCCATGGGCTACGGTTCTTCTACGGGCTGGATTTACACAACCTGAACCGCAACTCCATCGTCTACGTGGTTAACTTTGTCATGTTCCACGAATGCTTCATGCGAGCACGCGTACCTAATAGTAACATCTCATTTCGGACACACACACTCATCATGGCCTACGGTTCTTCTATGGGTGGAGTTGCACAACCTCAACCCCAACTCTATGGGTGGAGTACGTGTAATAGTAACATCTCATTCATACACACACATTACGATGCAAATGCTAAACCCTCCAAAATATGAGCAACCACGTTGAAACGGGATTATTTTATGCGATACGTGTGGCAAGCCTGCCCATGAGTCAGGGGCATGTCCGCTTTTGAGAGAGCAGGCACCGAGTCTTATGATGTACGGAGTGTACTGTTCCGAGCTCAAGTTTTTTGAGTCGCCGACTGAGAGGGAGGTTCCTGATGAGGTGCACGGTATGACAACTGGGGTGGTAAAAGTTACTAAAGGTGAAGTCTCTGAGACCCACATTGTGCAGCGGCTCCGGGAGCTGGCTCCAGGAGACTTCCACTGGGAGCTTGTCAGTCTAGAAGCAAACTTGTTCAGGGTTGAGTTCCCGACAGTGGAGGATTTACAGAGGTTGCTGAGCTTTGGGATGTGTAAGGTGCCAGGCACGGAGGGCATCCTTGAGTTCCACGAGTGGAAGTTGATTGAGCCTCAGGGTAAACCTCTTACCCAGGCCTGGTTGCGTTTTTCAGGAGCTCCTTCCAAGCCCTTGCAGGATGCCAGGGTCGTTGCTAGTCTGGGCATCATGGTGGGAAAGACCGAGCGAGTGGATATGGCCTTTACTAGAGCTCATGGGGTTGCTCGCTTGTTGGTCAGTATTTTGGATATTGAGTTTGTGCCGGATGTGGTTAAGTGGGCTTATCGAGGTCAGGTTTACAACCTTGAGATTGAGTTTGAGGATGACAACTTGTTTGTTGAGGCACCTGCTGCCACTGACGTTGATATGCACGAGGGTGATGATGGTACGGGAGGTAACGAGACTCCGGCCGCTGATCCTGGACGAGAGATGGCCGAGGGACCGGGGTCGGCTGCTCAGACGACCGGAGGTGGGACGGCACCTCCTTCTTCTGTGCCGTCGACCACTTTGAGATTTGGATCCATTGAGCCTGCTACTGCACCTCCGAGACTATGGAGCGAGCGGGTGGAGTCTCTTGAGGTTTTTGAGCACTCTTTACCTGCGTTGGACTTTGAGGGGCCGGGAGTGGAGGGTTCTGGCGCGGAGGGGGGGGGGGTCCGGAGATAGTGTTCTCGCCTCCCTCGGATATTGTTGAGACGGCTGAGCTGCAGGTGGTCGTTCCGAGCTTGACTGGGGGTTCGAGGCAGGTGGCCTCGGCGCCCCCTTCTCCTCTTGCTCCGGTCGGGGCTACCGAGAGGGAGGAGTTACCTTCGGAAGGGGGGCCGGGGCAGGTGGCCTCGGTGCCCTCTTCCCCTTTTGCTGGGCCGGTACTGCAGGTGGCAGGTCTGGTCTTTGGAGAGGGCTTGGGGCAGGTGGCCTCGAGGCCCTCTTCACCTTCTGCGCCTAGGGGGATCCCCGTGGCGCCGGTGAGCACTCCTGGCATGCGGTCTGGGGTGGATGGGGAGCGGGGGCAGGTGGCCCTTGGTTCCCCATCATCTGACTCGGCGCCCTCTCCCGGTTGTGGGGACCGGTTGAGTGTTCGGGGAGTGACAGGCGGTCACTCCCCGGGCAACTTCACGAGGGAGGAGGTTATTCGGTTCGGCGGGATTCCGGACCAGGCGTCTGAGGGCCGACGGTTTTGTTGTCGTCTTCAGGGCCGTCCGGAGGTGGACGACATGCAGCAGCGCTGCGCCGTGAGGGCGGCCAAGCTTCGTGACGTTCAGGTCACTACTGGTATGTCCGTGAATACTTCGAATACTATCTTGCATTTTTCGAATGATGAGATTGTTGATAATGCAAACCAATTGGGAATTTCACTAGGTAGTAATGAGGGTGAAGTTTCTAATTCCATAAATGATTTGCTTGATCTAGAAGCCGAGAGGGCTTTAGAATTGATTCGTAACTTAGCCGTTGTCAAACCCATGAACGATTCCGAGATTGATGCTTTGGGAGTACGGGTGCTTGATAATTTTTGTGATGATCTCGCGCCTCCCCTCCAGGAGCCGGAGGAGGAGGACGAGAATGTCGACATGGATGTAGTTAGACCCTCAGAAACGGGGAGAGAGGACCGGGTGGGCACGAGGACCAGCCCTAAGCGCAAGTGGAAGCGCAAGATATACCCGATGTCCGCGGTACGTAGGAGTGCTAGGATCCGCACGGCTAAAAAATTCCATGATGAAATATAAGAGGAATCTTTTGGAATAGCAGAGGTCTTAAGGACTTAGCTAAAAGGAGGTTCCTTGCAGAAGCATCCATCGAGCATAGATTGGACTTTATTGCATTGTCGGAAACTGGTAGAGCAAATTTCTCACCACAATTTGTCAACACTTTATTGGGGGGTATTGAGTTTGACTGGCATTGTCTGCCACCGAGAGGAAGGTCGGGAGGGATCTTACTTGGTGTTAGATGCGACTCTCTCGAAGTTCGAAGTGTGATCATGGGAGATTTTGCTATTAAGTTCAGGGTGCGGTCCAAAGTTGACGGATTTGACTGGGCTCTGGTGGCGGTGTATGGTGCCGCGCAGGCAGAATTAAAACCAGATTTTTTGGCCGATCTTGTTAGAGTCTGCGGGTCTGAGCAACTCCCTATTCTGGTTGGGGGAGACTTCAACATTATTAGGAGACGTGATGAAAGCTTGGATTTGAGAGAGATTGAGCTTTCAGGTAGGAAGTTCACATGGGCTAACGCTTTGCCAAATCCAACGTTCGAGAAGTTGGATCGGGTACTTGCTAGTGTCGAATGGGAATGAAGTTTCCCTTTGTAACGGTTCAGCTCTCTCTCGGGATTTCTGATCACACGCCTCTTTTGCTTGATTCGGTGGGGCTACCTACCGGGCAACAAGAATTTGTTCTCATTCGAGCTGCGTGGTTCGAAGAGAAGGCTTCCGGATCTCGAGCTGAGAGTGGGCTAAGGATGCAAAGCGGTAGGAATGCGCTTGGTATTTGGCCGCAGAATAAGATTAGGCATCCGAGAAGTTTCCCACGTGGGTGGGCTAAACATCTTAGTGGAATTTATAAGGTTGAGAAGGAACGGCTCCTTACCCTTATTCAGGCCTTAGATGTAAAAGCAGAAACCACGGTTTTGCTAGCCACCGAGCTTCATACCAAGCTTGACGCTGAGATGAGGTTGAAAGAGCTACTTCGTGAATAAGAATTAAAGTGGGCACTGCGAGCCAAGGTGCGAGAAGTGGTCCAGGGGGACGCGAACACTCAATTCTTCCACATGATTGCCAATGGCAAACATAGGAAGAAGAGAATCTTCTAGCTAGAACAAGATGAGGGTACAATTATCGGTCAGGAAAACCTGAAGCTTTACATTACTGAGTATTACAAACGTTTATTTGGACCACCAGAGGAGAACTGTGTGTCGCTGGATGAGTCTAGGGTCCAAGATATACCTCAACTTACTACTGTGGAGAAGGATATCTTAACTGCCCCTTTCTCGGAAAAGGAGGTTTTCGAGGCCATTTCCAAGATGAAATATAATAAGGTACCTGGTCCGGATGGTTTCCCGGCTGAGTTTTATAAGAAGTGCTGGCATATTATTAAAGGGGACGTGATGCCAATGTTCCATGATTTGTTCTCGGGACATTTGCAGCTTTTCCAACTAAATTTTGGAACAATAACCCTGCTCCCTAAGAAAACAGAGGCTGTGAGAATCGAGCAATTTCGGCCTATCTGTCTTCTGAATGTCAGTTTCAAAATCTTTACCAAGGTTGGGACGATTAGGCTCACACAGATTGCACACGCCGTTGTGCAGCCTTCTCAAACGGCTTTCATGCCGGACAGGAACATCCTGGAAGGGGTTGTGGTCCTTCATGAAACGCTCCATGAGATTCACACGAAAAAACTTGATGGTGTTATTTTCAATGTGGATTTCGAGAAGGCTTATGATAAAGTCAAATGGCCGTTCCTTCAACAGGCTTTACGCAGGAAGGGCTTTGATGAAGCTTGGCGACGCCAGGTGGAAGCATTCACGCAAAAAGGGAGTGTTGGAATTAAAGTAAATGACAACATAGGTCATTATTTCCAAACACACAAGGGCCTGAGACAAGGCGATCCTATGTCGCCAATTTTGTTCAATATTGTGGTTGATATGTTGGCGATCCTGATTGGGAGGGCCAAGGAGGCCGGTCAGGTGGATGGCTTGGTGCCTCATCTAGTTGATGGTGGTTTGTCCATTCTGCAATACGCTGATGATACAATCATTTTCATGGAACACGATTTGGCAAAAGTAAGAAACATGAAGTTAGTGTTATGCTTATTTGAACAATTGACGGGGCTGAAGATTAATTTCCATAAAAGCGAGCTGTTCTGCTTTGGTAGAGCCAAAGACGAACAAGAGGCTTATAGACAATTGTTTGGTTGTGAAGTGGGGGCTTTACCTTTCACGTATCTCGGTATTCCCATTCACCATCGTAAGCTAACAAACAGCGAGTGGAAGTGCATCGAGGATCGGTTCGAGAAGAAACTGAGTTGTTGGAAAGGAAAACTCATGTCTTATGGAGGCCGGTTGATTCTTATTAACTCGGTGCTCACGAGTTTACCTATGTTCCTCTTATCCTTCTTTGAGGTCCCAGTTGGGGTTAGGAAAAGGCTGGACTTCTATCGATCTTGATTCTTTTGGCATAGTGATGAGCTTAAGAGGAAGTACAGACTTGCCAAATGGGATATTATCTGTCGACCAAAGGACCAGGGGGGCCTTGGTATTGAAAATCTTGAAGTCAAGAATAGATGCTTGCTCAGTAAGTGGCTGTTTAAGTTGTCTTCTGAGACGAAGGCAACGTGGGCGCAGATTTTACGTAGTAAATATCTGCAGTCCAAGACCCTATCCAGTGTCACTCGAGACCAACAGATTCGCCGCTCGGAAGGGCTCATGAGAATCAAAGCTGCCTTCTTTAACAGAACGAGGTGTATTATTGGTGATGGTAACAACACGCGATTCTGGGAGGATACGTCGCTTGGCGACACGCCATTGGCGATCCAGTATCCGTCCCTATATCGTATTGTTCAGCGTCGTGAGGTTCTTGTTGCCACGGTTATACAGTCCGTTCCTCTCAACATTCAGTTCAGGAGGGTGCTTGTGGGTGATCGATGGGAAGCATGGCTTCACTTAGTCCGTAGACTGATGGAGGTTCATATAACTCCTCAGCCCGATCAGTTATGTTGGAAGCTTACTAGATCTGGGGAGTTCACAGTTAAACCGATGTATATCGATATCATTAACTCTACTGTGATTCCTAGTTCCAAAGAGGTTTGGAAAGTTAAGGTCCCTTTGAAGATTAAAGTGTTTATGTGGTTTGTGCATAAACAAGTAATTTTAACAAAGGACAATTTAGTTAAGCGCAACTGGACAGGTTCTACTAGGTGTAGTTTCTGTGATCGGGACGAGACTATTAAGCATCTCTTTTTTGACTGTCCGTTGGCACGAGGGCTGTGACGCTCTGTGCAAATTGCCTTTAACATTACTCCTCCGACTTCGGTCAACACGTTATTCGGGGCATGGCTTGCTGGGATATAGTCCGAAACAGCTAGACACATTCGTGTTGGAGTATGTGCGTTGTTATGGGCAGTTTGGAATTGCAGAAATGATTTGGCTTTTAACAGAACAACAACTATTCATTTTTTGCAAGTTTTATTCCGCTACTGCGACCGATCCAGATGTGGTCCTTACTCACTCCCACGGAGGCCGTGGAGCGTTTGGTTCTTTGGATCCGTCCGGTGGGAGATAGTAGCGGGATATCTTCAACCGGTTTGGATGACGGTTATGTAATAGGATAGGCAATTAGTTTACCTATCTTTTATTTTGCCTGCCGGTTGTGGCTTTTGGGCTTTTTGTTTTGGCGTTGAGGCTCTGTGTGAGCTAGCCGTTGCTTTTGTTTGCAGACTTTAAGACCTTGTTAAACCTTATTTACTCTTCAATAAATATGACCGTATGCATCGTTCTGATGCAGAGGCCGGGGAGTCCTTTAAAAAAAAAGTGAAGCAGAACGAAGAGTCAACTTCTGCAGCGCTCGGCTAGCGAATCACTCGGAAGGTTGGCTCTCTATGAATAATCCAAGACGACTTTTCTTGCAATAATCTAAGGGAGTATAAGTCAGTGTTTCCCAAAAATAAAAGTCGTACGTGTTCCCTGCGTCTTGTGGTCATTTGCCGTTCCACGTCACTTACACGGCTCGTCCAATTGCCACCACCATGTAGCTAGCACGAGCCATTCCTGGTGCAGTCGCTATTTTCCGATTTACAACCCCACGTGCATGCGGTACGAAACACTATTCGAGCTTTATCTACGCACATACGCACAGATTGATCCACTGCGGACAGAAGAGGACTCGCGGCTTAATTTAGATGTCTGTGATCCATCCATCCATCCATCGATGTATCATATCGCGAAATTAATTAAGGACCACCGTGTGGGGGAGCAAGCAATTTAAGGGCGGAAAAAGAGCCGCGTACCGCCACACTTGATATCTTATATGCCGACTTGACTTGACACAATTATGTCACAAATGGAAAACGTGCACGTTTTCGTTCTCCTTTCAAGGCATATGGCACCGCCTAACCGATCCATTTATACATACATTTGCCAATTGCGCGTCGACGCGTTTACCCCCATGAGGCACCAGGCCTCTCTAGCCCACGCAATGACACAACCCATCTGTCTCCTCATCTCGTAGGTCGGTCTCGAACTCCAGGAGACACAGCACCAGTGGTGGTGTCACTACTTGAATCATGAGTAGTCAATTCAAAACTCTCTAGGCTAATATTTGTGTTTACATGAATTCTGCATTATTATTTTTGCATGACTTCTAAGTGTATATGATGTTTTTGCCCAAAAGTTATGAGGGCATGCAGTACCACTTACAGAATAGTGCTGAAAAGTCTATTATAAAATGTAGGAATATGCGAGCACACGTCTAGAACTTGGATCATGGTGGCTTAGTTCCATCATAAAGAACCTAATCATCTAAGCTATGTTTAGTTCTCAAATAGTGTATTATTTCTTATTGTTTTTTTCGAGAGTATGCCAAAGGCATACCATAGCTTTATAGAAGAGAGAAAAGTATTTACAAGATTACGTCCTAGATGCGAACACGAAGGACTACACAACGCACGTGACTCCAACTCCTCACTCTCCTAGGCTAACTTCTCACAAAACGTTGTAGACCGCCAACACCCACACCCGCCATCTTCCACTCGGCAATTTCGTACAGGATCATGAATGGAAGATCGAACGCAGTCTTTTGCTCATTGGCCCTGTTGAATACTCCGGCGTTCCTCTGCTTCCACAAGGCCCATGCAACCGCAGTCACCATCGTGTCAAAACCTCTCCGATCAGCCCCAAAGAATCTCGTGCGCGCAGCGAGCCACCACTCCGTGAACTCGTCCGTCTCCAGTGGCCCATGCAAGTTAATGTGAAGAAGGCCGAACACTCTATGCCACACCTCCTGAGCGTAGGTGCAGTTTGCCAGGATGTGTTCCACATTCTCCTCCACCTGCAAGCACGTATAGCAAGCCGACGGTTGGTCTTGTAACCCGTGCCTGGCTCTCCTGTCTAACGTCCACAATCTGTTCTGTAAAGCAAGCTAGACGAAAAGCTTGCATTTGAGCGGTGCCCAACTCCTCCAAGTGCAGTTCGCGGTGGGCGATCTGGTCAGCTCCGAGCAAAGGTAGTGATGGACCGATTTGGCCGAGTAGGAGCCCGACGTCGTGAGCGGCCAAGTGAAGCTGTCTGGTTGATCTGGATCCCTTGCCACCGTGTTAATCGCGTGAGCAAGGTGCATGATCTGAATGAGGGTTGTGAAGGAGGTGTTTGCCTCGAAGTCCTGTGTCCAGCTAGCGCCCTCAAGAGCCTGACGCACCGTGCGTCTGTTCTCCGTCCTGGCCGGGACCAAGGCGACCATTAATGGTGCAATGTCCGCTGCCGCTGCTCCGTGAATCCACCTGTCCTTCCAGAAAAGCACCCGCTTGCCCGACCCTACTCTGATGTCGACCAAGGTGTCTAACACATCTTTAGCATCATCATCCCTCATCAAAGGCAGTCCTTGCCAAGGGCGTTGGGCATCGGTCCTCTTGAGCCATTCCCAACTAACTCTGAGCGCGATCGCTTGCCACTTCAGGTTCTTGATGCCCAGCCCCCCAAAGACTTTGGGTCGACAAATTTTATCCCATGCTACCAGGTACTGCCCACCATTGCACTTGTCCTTGCCGGCCCAGAAAAAGGATCTCATCCATTTGTTCATATCCTCAAGAACCCACTCCGGCACCTTCGAGGTCATAAGGTGCTGCACCAGCCGAGCCACAACGACGGATTGCACCAGGATTAATCTTCCGGGCCTCTGAATCAGTCCCCTCTGCCACCCCGGCAAGCAGTGTCGCACCTTTTCCAACATAGTCTGCCAGTCCGCGCGTGTTAGGCTCTTGATCGCTAGCTGCAGCCCCAGATACTTGCAGGGGAAATCAGAGGTGTTGCACTGGAGCATGTTCGCAACTCTAGTCTTGTCTTCGTCCGTGCTCCTGATGATCACTGCTGTTGACTTGCGGTAGTTAACCTTAAGCCACGAGGCCTCTCCAAATGTGGTCAATATGGCTCTGACCGTCGCTAGATCCTGCGATGTAGGCTTAGTGAACATGGCCACGTCATCAGCGTATATGGAAATGCTCTGCATCAGAGTGATCCCGGTGAAGGCATTGAGTGCACCCACCTCCATAGCCTTGTGCATGAGAGCCAAGAGGGCTTCCATGGCAATGACGAAGAGCATAGGTGATATCGGGTCGCCTTGCCTCAACCCGTAGGCATGCACAATCTTCCTACCTTGCACTCCGTTCACCACCACCTTAGTGCTAGCGGTCATCGAAAGCGTCGCCATCCAGTTTATCTATCTTTGGCCGAAGCCCTTCGCTCTCAACACCTCGAAGAGGGAGGGAATCAAATGCTCTCGATATGTCCAGCTTCAGGAAGACGCCCGGAGTTCTTCTCGCATGAATTTTCCTTGCCACTTGTCTCACCAATAAGAAGTTATCATGTAGGTGCCGGCCCTTGATGAACGCTGACTGGTTCATAGCCACCAGCTCCTTCATTTGTAGCCTTAGCCGATTGGCCAGGATCTTAGCGAACAACTTTGGGATGCTATGTATTAGGCTTGTTGGCCTATAATCTCCTATCTCCTCAGCGTCGGGCTTCTTGGGAATGAGGATGATGTTTGCTTTGTTCATCTTGGCAAAGCCTCTCGTATCCCCCACAAAGAGCTTCATCATCACGGCCATAACATCTTGCTTAATGACCTGCCACGCCTTTTAAAAGAAAGCTCCGATGTAGCCATCCGGCCCCGGGGCCCTGTCCGGAGGCATTTCTCTAATAACCTGCCACACCTCCTTCTGTGTGATAATCTCTTCCAAATTGCTCAACTCCTTCGCCTCAATCCAAGTAATGCATGTTGAGGGTGTGCTCCCTCGTGCGCGCGGTCCCCAGCAGCCTTTCATAAGCCTCCGTGAACACCTCCATCTTCCTCTCATGGTCCGTAATGATACTGTCCCCCACCTTGATCTGAGCGATGAATTTTTTAGTCCTTCTACCATTAGCCACTGCCTGAAAAATCTTTGTATTGGCGTCCCCTTCTCTAATCCATCTCAATCGGGACCGCTGCCGATCAATCGTTCTCTCCAGGGCCGCCATGCCTAGCAACGCTTGTTTGAGAGTGCGTCGCAGCCAAACCTCCCTGACACTCAAAACCGTATTCTCCTACGCAATGTCGAGCCTATGAATCAGCCAAGTGGCAACCCACATCGGCAGCTTCACATTCCCAACTATCCGCTGGCCCCGTGCTTGGAGAGAGATCGCCGAGTTGCGCAGCAGCGCATCCAACCTTTTGTAGGGGTCAACAATCCTGGAATCACAGATCCAGGCCTCACGCACCGCCTCCTCAAAGCCCTCTAATCTGGTCCAGAAGAGCTCAAATCTGAAGCGTTTTTGGGGGCAAAATCCTGCACTCGTGGTGAGATGGAGTGGCACATGGTCTAAGACTCCCGTGGGTAGCGCCTGAAGCAGGTGGTTCGCATTTTGGAGCTCCCAATCCACCGTCATGAGGACACGATCGATCTTGGTCAGCGTGGGCGCATCCCTCTCATTGGACCAAGTATACTTCCTCCCATGCATGTACATCTCACGAAGCTCGTGATCATCTACGAAGTCTTTAAACTTGTTCATCATGCTCCTATTTAGGTTGTTGTTGCTCTTTTCGGAGGCTCATAGAATCATGTTGAAATCACCCAACACTAGCCAAGCGCCGGGGCAAATCGTGCGCCTCAGTCTGAGCTCGTCCAAGAACTGACTCTTCCGCTCATCGCCTTGGGGTCCATATACCACCGAGATCCACCATGGCTCCCCAACTTTGGTACACACCCTGCCCGTGATAAAGTTTGAGTCAAGTTGGATGGCTTCCACATCCAGGACCGAGCTATCCCAAGCTAGCAACACACCACCACGCGTCTCCTCCGCCGGCAAGTAGGCAAAGCCATCAAAGGATGGCCCCATGCATTGCATCATAGTAAATCTATCTATTACATCCATCTTGGTCTCGTGGAAACAAATGAGATTGACTTCTAACGTACTCACGAACTCGCGCACCGCCTTGCGTTTAGCCGGATTGTTCAGCCCTCTAACGTTCCAACATAGCACTTTTGGGTGTGGATCCATGAAAACGTTCTCGCCAAC
Source organism: Aegilops longissima (assembly GCA_021605205.1). Lineage (NCBI taxonomy): Eukaryota > Viridiplantae > Streptophyta > Magnoliopsida > Poales > Poaceae > Aegilops > Aegilops longissima. Next base: position 134,367,682 of record CM038679.1, read on the forward strand.
TCCGCAAGGTCGCTCCACCTAAGCGCACACCACCACCATGTTTTGTGCCTCCATTTCTTCCACCGATGGTAACGACTTGCCGAAGAGAGCCGCAATGATCCGCACATGTTGCTCATGCAACAGAGAGTAGAAGATCTCCTTGAGCTCGTGCACCACCCCATCATCCACCTCAAGATCTCCTGGCACCATGCCAAGTGCGTGGAGAAGCACATCCTCCACGGGCGTGTCTCGCGGCCTCTGCCCTTCTTGGATGCTCTTGTGGTCCTCTTGGGCATGAAGGGCTCGGCCTCAGGCCGTAGTTGGGAAGCTTGCACTTCCCGGAGCAGCGGTGGGGAGAGGCGCTTGATGATATTGGAGCAAAAGCTCTTAAGCTTGCCGTACGCCGCCGCCTCATTAGCAGTCATCCCCTCTGTTTCCTGATCCCTGGGAGCGCATATCATAGTCGTGCAAGCGTTGGCCGTCGTTGCTATCTCCTCTAATGAGCTTCTGTTTTGATCAGGGTCTGGCTCTTCCACCCTGCATCAGCATGTATTCGACGTAGCCAGCCCCAACGTTGCATGTGCATGTGCATGATTCTAGTCCGGGCAGGCCCCATCCTCCCTCGGTGGTTGGGTCTCAGTATTCATGGTGGTGGGGTTAGCTGTCTCCACTCCACCTCCCATCTGCACCTGGCCCCTCGGGTCTCGCTCCGCTCGGTCCACCTTCAGCTCCTGTTCATCCTGAACTGCCCGATCCTCTTTGTCGCTAACCGCCTGGTGTCCATCCTGTTCTATTGGACCCACCTGGTCTCCTTTGTCGCACACTGCCTGACAAACGAGCAGTCTGCTCGGTGGTGGCCCCCCCATTGTCGCGACCTGCCTTGGTTCCTGGGCGGCCAACAGCTCGTCCGCATCCTGGGTCCATGCCCCCAGGTTCTCCGACCGCAGCAGCAGGGTAGCTGGCCCCGGGGCCCGCGACACATCCACCTCGGTTCCCCCCTCTTGATTGGGCAGCGGATCCGAGGCCACCATCCTCCTCTGATTGGACAGCGGATCCGGTGCCACGCATCTCCTTGGCGTAACCGCCAGCGGCACTGGCCGTGTCCTCGGAGCGTCTCTCCCGCTTTCCTCATTTGAAATCGCAGCCGAATGTTCCCCGGTCCCACAGACATGGTCAGCCGGTCAAAAGCCGACTGCCTGCGCATTATCCTGCTCGCTGCCATCATCCTTGTGGGATCCAGATCTGCTTCACACGTCACACTCGTTGGAGGGAGGCGCCAATCAGAAGCAGGGGCGCCGTCCTGGCCAACCTGGCTGCCAGCAACTCCATGGACGCGCTCGCCACCATTGCCGCCGGCAACGCCACCAGCACCACGCGGGTCGCGGACCCCGAACTGCCACGGCACCCTGCATGGCCTTGGTCCTGGCCCTCCCAAGTCTCCATCCTGCTCAGGAATGCCGCTCTGGCCACTGCCAGACGAGCCATCGAGGAACGCCGACTCACCAGCCTCTCGGAGATCCATCACCGCGTCCAAGTGAATAAGCACTTTGTACTCCAGGAACGTCGGCGGCCGCTCCTCCCCTGGCTTAGGCACAGCGAGCCAGCGCAGGGTAGGGATGCACTGCGGGTCTGCCGTCCATGCCGAAGTCTTGAACGAATCCAGGCTGGCCCGAGAGGCAGTCTCTGGCGCGACGGCGTCAATTTTGCACGACGATCCCAACAAGTCCTCCACAACAGAACGATCCCAGGCATGGGGCGGGATCCCCTCCAGCTTGAGCCAAACCTTGTACCCCGCCATCGAATGCACCGCCTGTGATTGCCGATTCCATGGCCGGAAGATGAGTCTGTCCCCTTGGAACTCCACCGATGGGCACGTCGAGACTCTGTTCCTGAGCTCCGCCGAGGCGAACATGACGAGGAAGTCCTCTGGCCGGTGGTGATGGACCGAGATGAACTCCGACGAGATCCCAATCTTGCCTTCCAGTATCTCCTGAACCCGCTCCGAAGAAATCGTCCTCCTTGCGCCGCTCACATAAGCCGCCATGGCAAACTGAAGCCTCCTCTCTAGGTCCGCAACGATCGGAGATCTAGCGGTGATGCAGAGCACGTCCTAGTCGTCCTTCGTCGCTAGCGACACCGAAAGGCGCGGCGGAGCCAGCGGTGGCCAGGTCGGGCACACCTCGTGGGCGGCCGGCCGGGAGGCGGCGGGCGGCGGGGAGCCTAGGCGCCTGCGTCACGAGCCCAGCGCCCGGCGAGACCCGACGGGCCACTTTGGCCACCGCGTCGCGCCGCGGCTCGTCGACAGGGGAGGAGCGCCTTGGGCACTTGCAGTCCTTGGATCCATGGCCAGGGAGGCCGCAGCGGAAGCACACGATTTCTAATTCTAACCATGTAATGTTTGGAGATCCTAGATAGAATTATGGGCAATTAAAATTAACCCTAGAAGCGAGTGAATAAGAGAAGAAATCTCATACGGTGAAGATAAAAGTATTATCTTTTTTCCTCAGAGATAATATCTTTGCTGCCAGAAGGCAAGCCTAACTCATTCACTATGATAGCTTTATTCACACACTCTAAGGGTATCTCCAACGATATAACCAAGAATTTTCTTCAGAGGGGGTGGGGTGGGGTCAGTCCACGGACACGGATGCGGGAGGCCGTCATCAAACTGTAGCAGTATACATTTTAACAACAATTCAAACCAACCGAGTGAAACTCGTTCAAACATGTCAGGATTTCATATAAACACATTCGGATTTCATATAAACATGACGGATTTCATATAAACATGACTAATTTCATTACATTTACATCAAAGCGGTGCTAGTCCGGCTATGGAGGTATAACTAATACCTAATCTAAATGGTCGCCGGCACCCGTTCCCCGTGTCCGGCCATGAGCCCGAGAACTGAAGCTTAATCGTCTCCAATTTCGCCTTGGTGCTCTCCAGCTCCGCCTCCGTAACCTATGCCTATAGAAACCCCGGAAGTGAAGTTGTCTACCTCCACATTCTCGCCAAGCGTGAAAGTGCTAGTTATCGACTAGAGGGGGGGGGGGTGAATAGGCGATTTTTAGGAAAGTCTTCAAAACACGGATGTTTCAAAGACAAACAATAGAAATGACCTAATTGATATGCAGCGGAAGATAAACTACAACAAGCAAACCATAGTCTAGTATGCAATAACGTGAAAGTACAAGACTAATAGTACCTTGGTAGTAGGATCAGGATGGAAGATAGTGAGAAGCCAATCAACAAAAGTAGTCACGCAATGAAGTCAAATAGGTATGATAGATAGGCAATGACTTCACGAAGACAAACTCTAAGTAAGGTGAGGGAGAAGATAGAACCAGTCACTTGTTGAAGACACAGGATTTGTTGGACCAGCCCAGATTGTTTGTGACAACTGTACATCTGGTTAGGGAGGCTGAGATTCAACTCAAGACCGCGTCTTCACCTTATTCCCTTGAGCTTAGGACACACAGTCCTCGCCTAATCACTCGTAAGTCTTCAAGGTAGACTTCAAACCTTCACAAACTGCGCTCACCGGCAATCCACAATGACTCTTGGATGCTCGAACGCGACGCCTAACCGGCCGGAGGATTCACAATCCTCAAGTGTAATAAGTCTTCAGTCACATGCATGTAAAGACTTCATGATGCCTAACACTCTTTGGCTCGGGTGTTTGGGCTTTGTCCTCGCAAGTTTTTCTCTCTCAAAGGCTTCGAGGTGGGTTGCTCTCAAACGACAAAAGTTGTGCACTAACTCGAGCAGCCACCAATTTATGGTGTAGGGGTGGGCTATTTATAGCCACTAGGCAACCCGACCTGATATGTCCGAAATGACCCGGTCACTAAGGAACCGACACGTGTTCCAACGGTCGATTTCAAACACACACGACAACTTTACTTGGGCTACAAGCAAAGCTGACTCATCTAGCTCGATAAGTTTTGCTCTCATTGTCTTCGTCAAGACATAGGATTTGGGTTGAGCATCACTTCACCATTCTCGACTATGATCACTTGGACCCCACTTAATAAAGACGGTGGTTCCTATGACTCAACAAAGAAGAAAAGGAAACAACGAAACGACACGATCTTCAAGGCCCATAGTCTTCACTCAATGTCTTCTCATGTCATAGTCTTCAATATGAATATCTTCACATACCACCATTGTCGCCAATGTCTTCATACATTTTAGGGTCATCTCCGGTAGGTAAACCGAATCAATGAGGGACACTACCTGCATTATCCCGCAATTCTCACAAACGCATTAGTCCTCAACCACATTTGTCGTCAATACTCCAAAACCAACTAGGGGTGGCACTAGATGCACTTACAATCTCCCCCTTTTTGGTGATTGATGACAAACTGGTTGAAGTTTTCAACGGGGATAAAATATGTGAAATTGTAAAGGATAGGGAATTGTCTTCATAAGTGGCAAAGGCTCCCCCTGAAGATGTGCATATAAGTAGTTTGCTTTTGGAATGCAAGTGCACATGGCAGGTTTTACTTGTGGAGATCCTGTTCAGCTTATGAAGATAATTCATTATGCATGAATGATATAGCTAAGAGAATGACATGCATAATGAAAAATGAACGTCTGCAGAATGATCTAAGTGCGGAAGTTATCGTCGCACATGCGGAATTTATCATCGCACCAGAGTAAAGCAAATAAGTAGCAGACGACCATCGAGTTTAAGTGTTACAACTCAAAGAACCAAATGTATCAAATGCGAGAGTTGTAAACAGTAGGCAAAATATTATGCAACCGCCCTTATGAACCCGCTTGAAGACTATCAAACTCATATGCTTCTCCCCCTTTTGTCAGTAAGGACCAAAAAGGTTTGAAAACATAGAGCATCTACTCGTCCTCTTCGAAGTTGATGATGCAGCGGGGTTGTCGTTGTTGGTTGGCGGTGCGATTTAACTTGGTGCAAGTGTCGATGCGCGCGTAAGTAGGGGCGGTGAAGTAGCATCGGCTTCATCATCGATCACTCTGGCATTGACAGTTGCAGCGGAGGAAGAATAGTCGAGTCTTCAAGTGATGGAGTTCGTCGAGGACTGCATTCCGTGGAGGAGTGGAGTCAAACTTGAAGCGTTCGTGAAGCCATTGTCTTGAAGATCTGCTTCAAAGACCGAAAGCAGGGTCAAACTCTTCCATGATCGCCGATGTGTCTCGTGAGTGACAAAAGCATTCTTGGTGGCAAGGTTTCAATGCGATTGACGCCCACCAAGAGGCTTTGCATTTGTGGCTTGAGCCAGGAGTGATGCTTATCTTGTTTCTGATGCAGTGCGACAAGAAGTTCTCGATCATTGAGGACTCGAGAGCGCTTCCGAGGCCTTTGGCCAATTGTGCTCTCAGTGGCTTCAGTCCGCGCACGACGAGGCAGACATGTGTTCCCAGCCAGAGGATAGACACGAGATACCGCTTGGATGCCTTCCATGGGTTGAGAGAAGCTATGGTGATCTGCATTCTGAAGACAAAGTGGCGTTTTGGCAGGCTCAGGGTATATGGCTTCAATTGACATATCAACCTCTGGTAGAAAGATCAGATGATTGCAAGCAGAGGGCTGATAGTTGATAGCAGAGTGCATCTTGATGAGGCGCATGACCCATGGAGCATAAAGTTTCAGACCAAACATATCAGATCCAGACGCAGCCAATTGTCGGATGAAGAATTCTTGCGTGTTGAAGCTGATGCCATTGAGGATGTAAAAGACCAATGTCTTCATTGCTCCTTCAAGTTTTGCAGATGATGAATGCCCTTTGATAGGCCATAGAGTTCGCCTGATGATGTGATATATTGTACGAGGGAGATACTCAAGGTCAGCAACAAAGAAGTGTTGAGGGTATTCAGCGTCATGTGGCAGTGGCTTCATCATGCTCAACATCTGACTCACGTCGGGTTCTAGCTTATGAAATATGCTCTCCAGTGCATCGCGGTGGAGTTGACAACCAGGTTCAAACAGCTCTTCGGGAGTGGGTAGGCCTGTGAGCTCAATGACGTCAAGAGCTTTGGCTTCATGATGAACATTTCCTGTCATCAACTCGAGAACCCATGTCTTCGTATCTCTGTTGTAGCCGCGGATGTGGAGGGTAGCATAGAATTGAAGCACAAGTTCTTCATTCCAGTGTTCTTTGTCTGTAATGAAACCGAGCAGACCTGCATCACGAAAGCAATCAAGTGCTTCTTCTAAGCACGGCAGTCCGGCAATGGCTTCAGTGTTGAGGCGCATATGAGGGAAAATGCGCCCTTGATCATACAGGACGCAAGAGTAATAGCTTCGTTGTTGATAGCTCCAGAAACTTTCAGATGATATCCTTGGCCTTGTGTAGGGGTTCTTTGCTCTGTCAAAGAAAGTGTTGTGGGCTTTGAAGCCATTTGCATTGAAAGAACCAGTAGAGGTGGCAGTGCCTGGAAACCTTGGCAGTCTTGGCTTCGGCTTCTGGGCCTGAGGCCTATGCTCAATATGATAGTCGAACTGAGGACCAAAGACTAGCTCACCATAGTTGTATGCTTGCTCAATTGTGTAGGGCCTTGGTGGCGGAACTAGAGCAGTGGCAACAACTGAGGCTTCAGGGTGCTCAGCAGATGCTTCGGGAGCAGTTGCCTCATTGGTTTGAGGCAGATTTCCTTCATTGGCTTCAGGAGCTGTTGGTGCGGGCTCCACATTTGCTTCAGCCATGACCACGTCATTGGCTTCATTGGTGTTGGAGGTGGCAGCCTCAATGTTTTCAACCTCCACTTGAGGAGCTGGAGGGTCGGGCATCGCACGCTGATATCGTGAATAACTTCTTCAATTTGGGGGTGTAGGGACACGTTCTTCTTCTTCTTGGGTGTCTTTGGTGATGCAGCTGGATTGTCTTCAGCAGCTTTGGCTTCGCACTCGGAGACATTCACAGCTTGGAGTGGCTTCGAAAACACTTGACGTGCAACAGGTTGGTGGTGCACTTCTCCTTCCGAACGCTTGAGAGAGGTACTTGAGGCCTTTGACCTTTGCGAAGCTCGAAATGTGGCGATGCCTTTGGAGATGGGGTTTCCTGGGCCTCAAAGTCTTCCTCTTCTTCTTGCTGTTGTTGTTGGGGAGTGACTTGTTGTTGGGGAGTGACTTGTTGTTGGGGAGTACTAGGGGAGTCTTCTTGTTGCGGGCGATCAGCCCATGAAGCATCTCGAGCAATTGGCGAGAGGGCGACCAATGTCGATGAGTTCGCTATTCGCATTTAACAAAGCGATGATACCACATTGTATTCAATTTGAGGAAGAACTTCATCATCTTCAACATTGTCATGGTGACCAATGTCTTCAGCAGTGATGGGATCAACTGCTGGATTCTCTTCAGCTTCAGGAGCCTCTGTGGAAGTAGGCTCATGAACTGTCATGCGAAGTTCTTGGGTTGCAGACGCAGGACGAACCACTGAAATGGGTTCAATCAACCAAGGGCTCTGTGGGAGCAGCCTGATTCTTCTTGGTCTTGAGCTTCTTCTTGGAGGGAGCAGCATCAGAGGCTTCAGAAAGTTTCCTTTTTCTGGCTTCAGCCTCGGCAACCCTCGTCTTCTTCTGTTCAGAAGTGGTTGACCGGACCTTTGGCTTCGAGCCAGTCATGCTGCTTGGGAAGACTATGCGGGGTTCTTCCTGCCTTGAAGATGCAGCTTGGTCAGTTGAAGACTTCTTTCTCTTTGCAGCCATTCAAGGGTCAATGCCAGGACGGCCAAGAGCTTTGCGCTTCTCAGCCTCATTGTAGGCAAGCACACACTTGTCAGCCAGACTCTTCATGCGCTCACGAGAGCCTCTGACTTCTTAACGCTTCTTGACAAAGGCTTCCTTGAGGTCGTGCAACATGACCTTGAAGTTTTTGACATCTTGCACGCTGAGTGCAGCCATATGCTTCTTGAACTGAGCCTTCTCATAGTCAATCTTATGCTTCAGTTCAACAATACGCTGAACAAGAGCTAGCTCAGAAGCAATGGCTCCATTGAAGGAGACGCTGAGGCCAATTGGAAGTTGCAGATCATCAAAGCTGATGTTTGGGGTGTCAAACCATTCATCAATGAAGTGATGGATGATTGCCACATCAAAGAGAGGCAAATTTTTGAAGATTTCTGCTTCTTCTTTGCTCTGGATAAGTTGCTCAAGGGCATCATCTGCAAGATCTTCATCACTGGATAGATCAATGTGCTCTTCACGCAGAATGGCAGCAGGAGTCGATGTCGATTCAAGATTCTTGACAATTTTCTTTCTCTTCTCCGCCTTCTTGGAGATACGGATTGATCTTGAGACCGCACATCGCTTCGTGGAGGTGCGAGAGCAGTGGCTTCACACGTGAAGCTTTTGGAGGAGCAGCTGACTTTGAAGCCTTGACTTTCTTTTTGCTTGCGGCTTTGAAGCAGGAGCAGGAGCAGGAGCAGGGGCTTCATCAGAATCAGCATCGTCATCAGAGTGATCCACTTTGGCACCTTGGACCAAGATGTAAGTGATGAGGCCATCAAGGTTTGAAAAGGGACCGATGACATTAGGTTCAGCATCACGTGAGCCATCAGCACGAGGAGCAAAGGGACTAGGGTTGAAGTCTAATCCCAATGACTTCTTGTTTTCCTTGGCCGAAGCCTTTGCGTGCTGGAAGTTGCGCTTGAAGAGATTATCGTCACGACACCAGAGCAAAGACGTTGGGTCAGCATTCTCAGGCTGAGGTCCACGGACCATACAAGGATAGAAACCTTGTGCAATAGCTTCAGCCATGTTCTTGGGTGGAAGGCCTCAAAAAAGAATATCACCCCAAGGGCTTCTGATAGCATTCTTCTCGGCATATTCCTGGGTGAAGAAATTGTACTTGAACCACTGTTCAGCCCAATATCGACGAATCCATTGGATTCGCGTCTTGCGCTGATTGTAATTCTCTTCGGGATCTGTCTTGTAAAGCTCTGCGAGGTCATCAGGCAGATCTGTTGAGGTTCCCTCACGACGCTGTCTGCCGCCCTTCCTGACTGATTTATCTACAGCCATGAACTTCAAATTGAATGGCTTCAATACGTTCAAAGGCTTCAAAGGCTTGCGTTTCTTTGGACAAACAGAACGGCTTCGGAGAGTTAGTTTGATGTTGTAAGAATTTTGCAAACGAATGCGCACTATGAGAACCAAGGATTCTCCCACGGACATGTACCGTGACAGCATTAGAGATGCGAGGGAGGGGGAAGAGGTCATATGCATTCTCAGAAGATTTTGAAGATAAATCAGTTTGAAGACATTGACCTCATGATGCAAAGACATTCACTTATACGCTGAGAGTTGGTTCCAGATTTGTACGAATCCGTGAATAAGTACAAGTGAGGAATCTAACTAGTTGTGAAGCTTAAGTGAATATAACTAGGCGTATGAGATGCGCATGAATAGATCTAACATTGTATCGGCAGAAACCAATTTTGGTAAGTAGGATGAATCTTGAAGATCAAAAAGATGGTAAAAATAGAGTTATATTTACCACTCGAAGAACTGCTAGACGGGAAGAATAGGAAGCCGAGCAGTTCAATCCACCGTGCCCTAACTTGGCGACGGAGGACACCTATGGTGGCGGAGGAGATGACGATGTTCGCGGCCGGCGTGAGGACGGCGTCGGAGAGGTCGCGGCAGCTAAGCGCCGTCGCCGGGCGTCGTCGAGAGCTAGCGGTGGCGCTTAGGGTTTTGACGAGGTGGAGAGGTGGAAGAAGGTCTTTACGGCAGGGACAAGTATTTATAAGGAGGTGTGCGGCACAGACAATTACGCAGTGCTCTGGCGGTTCACATCTGAGGGGCACGTGGCAAGCATGCAACATACTCTGAGTTGTCCCACGTTCCCACGCCCGCCAGGTTTGTCGAATGGTCGTTCCGACTTCTCCGGATTTCAACAGTAAGGATAAATCATTTAAAACAGACTTAAACTTTGTCTCTGTGTCTTCTGCTGACAAGGACGAAGAGAAGACATTCGACAGTTTCAACAGAATGCATATGATTTGGACAGATAGAGTTGGAGATAGAAAGCATAGAGAGATTGGGGTCCGATCACATTCACTTAGTTCAAAAGATTCAACTTGGAAGACATAGCTATAAGTGAATGTCAGAGAGGACATATATATATATATATATATATATATATATATATATATATATTAGAAAGCAACCAAATCAACATAGTGAAGAAAATCATGAAGATAGGTTGAAGTTGAAGACAAATCAAATGTGAAGATATTGAGAAGTAACGCCACGTGTGAAACACTTCAAACAGAGAAATTTGGTGGTGGCGTTACCCACCGTATAGGAAGTATTAGACCCAGACACGGTGCACAATTATCGTGGCGCTCCGAAGTCAAATTCCACGTTAATGTATTCACACTCAGAATGTAAGTCTTCATTGATTGAAGACATACGTTACTTCGTGTGTTGCACATCTAAGTCATCAACATGCATAAGTGTTAGGATGTGTGCTTGATCACAGGACATTTGAGGATTCCAAGATATTTAGCTCACACCATAACTTGCAAAACCTTTTCTCATCCAAGGGCTTTATGAAGATATCGCCATTGCTCTTGTTGTTGACGTGAATGATGTCAATATCTTTCTTCATGACATGATCCACGAGAAAATGATGACGAATTTCAATGTGCTTTGTCTTCGAGTGCTGGACTGGATTGTTGGCAATCTTGATGGCGCTTTCGTTGTCGCAGAAGAGAGGTACTTGTTTCAGATTGATGCCATAGTCCTTGAGAGTTCCATAGAAGCTGAGCACAGCAAGATCCAGCAGCAATGTATTCAGATTCAGCAGTTGAGAGTGATACACAGTTCTACTTCTTTGAAGACCAACAAACAGTGATCGTCCCAGAAAGTGACATGTGCCTGATGTAGACTTGCGATCCACCTTGTCACCAGCATAATCAGCATCCGAAAATCCAACCAAATCAAATTTTGAGCCCTTTGGATACCATAATCCGAGTGTTGGGGTGTGAGCCAAATATCGAAGAATTCGCTTCACAGCTAAGTGATGCGATTCCTTTGGTGTCGCTTGGAATCGAGCACACATGCAAACACTAAGCATAATATCTGGCCTAGATGCACATAGGTAAAGTAAGGAACCAATCATGGAGCGGTATACCTTTTGATCGAACTCTTTACCATTGTCGTCGGGACCCAAGTGGTGTTTGGCTGGCATTGGCGTCGTGTATCCTTTGCACTCTTGCATTCCAAACTTCTTCAGACAATCTTGGAGGTCTTTTTCTTGAGATATAAAGATGCCATTCCTTTGCTGACGAATTTGAATACCAAGGAAGAACTTGAACTCTCCCATCATGGACATCTGATATTGTTCTTGCATCATGTATCCAAATTCATCACTATACTTGTGGTTGGTGCAGCCGAAGATAATGTCATCCACATATATTTGGCACACAAACATTTCACCATCATATGTCTTCGTGAAGAGTGTGGGATCAAGGGATCCTGGTTTGAAGCCTTTGCTCTTCAGGAAGTCTTTGATCATATCATACCAGGCGCGAGGAGCTTGTTTGAGACCATACAGTGCTTTATTTAGCTTGTACACCATATCAGGATGTTTTGGATCTTCAAAGCCAGGTGGTTGAGCGACATATACTTCTTCTTCGATCTTGCCGTTGAGAAATGCACTCTTCACATCCATTTGATATAGCAAGATGTTGTGGTGGTTAGCATAGGCTAGTAGTATGCGAATGGCTTCAAGCCTAGCTACAGGAGCAAATGTTCCATCGAAGTCAATTCCTTCAACTTGAGTATATCCTTGAGCCACAAGCCGTGCTTTGTTTCTGACGACTTGACCATGCTCATCTTGCTTGTTTTGATATATCCATTTGGTGCCAATAATGTTATGCTTATGAGGGTCGGGACGCTTGACAAGTTCCCAAACATTGTTTAGCTTGAACTGTTGAAGTTCTTCTTGCATAGCTTGTATTCATTCGGTTCCATAAAGGCTTCAAAGAACTTTCTTGGGTTACGATATTGACACAAAAGAAAAGTGCCCACAGAAATTTGCTAGTTGTGTTGCTCTTGAGCGAGTAAGCGGACCAGGTGCATTGATGCTATCGATTATCTTCTCAATCTGTACTTCATTTGCAACTCGAGGATGAATCGGACGAAGACTTTGCTCTTGCCGATCATTGTCATCATTGGGAGGATTGTCTTCAGCTGAGCATTGTCTTGAGTTGGTTAGGTGCAGAATGATAAGTTCTTCTTCAGTGCTGTGCTTCGAAGGCATGATTTCACCAGTTCCCATCAGCTTGATAGATTATTTGGCTGACCTTCGCCTAGTGTGCTTGGCAGAACTCTCTTTGTGAACCATTGGTTTCATCAAATCGCACGCTCTACAGATTTCGACGATTTTGTAGAGATAGAGATTGAAGACTCAGAAGAGTGTGAGTCCTTTCCGAATCGAGCATGAAGCCTTCGTGAGCTTTGGGTTCAAATTTTGACTTGTGATGGGGATCCTTGATCCAGCACTTAGCCCCAAAACTCAAGTAGTCGACATTTGGCTTCTTGCCAAGAAGGAGCTCATAGGATGTTTTGTTCGAAGCTTATGGATATAAACACGGTTGATGACGTGACAAGTCTGTATCAATAGCTTCAGCCGTAACTTTCTTGGTGTCTTGTATTCATCGAGCATTGTTCGAGCCATCTCAATGAGGGTTCTGTTCTTGCGCTCCACGATGCCATTTCTTTGAGGTGTGTATGGAGCAGAGAACTCATGAGTGATTCCCATGGTATCCATATAAAGATCAAGTCCGTGTTCTTGAATTCAAAGGTCGTTATCACTTCGATATGCTTGATCTTGACGCCATAATTGTTCATTGCTCGATTGGAAGCGTCCCAAGACATCTTGCACTTCAGTCTTGTAGAGAATTATGTGCACCCATGTGTATCTTGAGTAGTCATCAACAATGACGGCCATAGAGACAAGCAGTTGTTGTGAGGGTAGAGTAATGAGTAGGGCCAAAGAAATCCATGTGTAACAGCTCAAGGGTTGAGATGTCGCCATGATTGTCTTCGTGGGGTGCTTTGCCTAGTCATCTTTCCAACTTCGCAGCACCACACAAATGATCCTTCTTGAACTTGACACCTTCGATGCCTATGACATGCTTCTTCTTGGCGAGTGTGTGTAAGTTCCTCATGCCAAGATGCCCCACCTCCGATGCCGAGCCAAGATTCAAGCTTTTGCAAGAAGACATACGGCAAGCTGTGGACCTGCTGAGAAATCTACCCTGTATAGATCATCTTTCCTATACCCTTCAAAGACTAAAGACTTGTCAGATTCCATTAGTACAAGACAACGATATTTTCCAAATATCACAATCATGTTCAAGTCACAAAGCATTGAGACAGACATCAAGTTGAAACCAAGGGATTCAACAAGCATCACTTTATCCATGTGTTGATCCTTTGAGATTGCAACTCTACCTAGACCCAATACCTTGCTTTTACCAAAGGTCACCAAATGTGATGTGACTCTTGTCCGATGGACGTAAGGTTGAGTCCATGAGAAGACTTCGATCACCAATCATATGATTAGTGCATCCACCGTCCATAATCCATTCTCAAGCATGAGGTGTCATACCCTACAAGCAGCTTAGGGGATAGGCTTCACCAAGAGCATTGTGAAGCATAAACATTTGACAGCAAGTGGATTATTGAATCTTAAATCAAGATTAGGACTGATAGGATGAATGGCAAACGATTCAGAACAAAATACATAGTGAGACCATTTGGGCATTTGATCTTGTGCCCTACAAGATATTTTAGGTCCCCAAAGAATATCATCGACGCCTTTGATTTTCGGTGGAGAACCTTTCCGCAAAGAGAGTTAATTCTTCTTAACCACCCACATCTTCGGGTGGCTTAGAAGCAATGAGTCTAAGTGCAGCATATGAGAACTTCGCTTTGGAGCCCTAGAAAATAGCCTTGCAGGAGATGAATGATACTCATATGAATAAGCGTAAAAGTTCTTAGTTGTATGAACATAGCGGTTTGAAGACACACGCCATATTCATAAATTTGAGTACGGTTTCCTGCAAAACATTGGCGTTAGGGTGACTCGGTGAGTCCTCCGTCTCAGATGAAGCCTTTGGACCATATGACGCCTTAGGTCTGGATTTGTCTTGTTCCTGTGTGGTGTCATGATGACATTCATCGGAAGATTCTCAAGACAGCTTTTGGGAACCCAGATCTTGTTCATAGGTGGTCCATTCCTGCAGCTTAGTACCAATATACCTGGCAAACACTTCACCATTCTGATTCTTGAATAGCTTATAGTTTGCATCAAAGGATTCATCAATGATAATAGGGTTAGCACAGGTAAAGCTAGATAAGGTGGAAGGATCCACTGAAGGTCCCTTTGCAGCAACCCATGTGGTTTTGGGATACCGCTCAAAGCTTCCAAAGAGGAACCATCAACATTCATTTTCCTCTCGAACCCAACACCCTCTTTCCTAGGGTTTCGGTTCGAATATGCTTTTGAGGACATCGCAGTGTGTCGATGCCCTTTCGCACTTTTGTACATCCTGTTTCAAGCAATGTCTTCAACCTAGCATTTTCATCGGCAATAGCCGTGGTATCCTCCGCAGAGGGGTTAGTTACCACATTAGTAGTTGAAGACAATGCAATAGTAGCAGCAGTTGAACATTCAGCAACAGAGGTACCGATATCACGGTCAAGACATTTTAGACATGGTGGTTCAAATCCATCCTGAGCGGAACTGATCTATTGAGCGCGAAGTGACTCATTCTCTTTTTGAAGATCTTCATGAGCCGCTCTCAATTTCTCAAGCTCTTGTTTCCTTTGAAGATAATCATAGGAGAGATTTTCTTGAGTAGTTGAGAGAGTTTCATGACGACTTTCAAGTTCTTGGTACTTAGCATGAAGATTTTTAATGTCTTCAACTAAGGACTGTGAACGTGTCATTTCCGCATCCAACAGGTCATCGCTTTTGTCTAACAGTTTTTGAGTATGTTCCATAGCTCTTTGTTGTCCGGTTGCAATTTTAGCAAGTGTTTTGTAGCTGGGTTTGGATTCACAATCAGAGTCATCTTCACTTGATGTTTGAAAGTAAGCATCACGTGATTTTACCTTGGCACCGCGTGCCATGAAGCAAGAGGGTGGGAGCAGGGTCGTCCTTGTCATCGCCTTCAGCGTTGGTGTAGAAGTCATTGTCTTCAGTGTTGAATATGGACTTGGCAACATAGGCTGTGGCTAAAGCCAGACTTGCAACGCCAGGGTCGGACTCCTCTTCAGACTCCACCTCCACCTCCTCAGAAGCAGACTCCTCTGAATCCATTTCCTTGCCAACAAAACCACAAGCCTTGCTAGATGAGCTCTTCTTATGCGATGAAGACTTAGATGTGGACTTGGAAGAAGACTTTGAAGATTTCTTCTTCTTCTTGTCATCATAATCATATTCCCTGCTCTTCTTCTTCTTCTTCTCATTGTCCCACTGTGGACACTCAGAGATATAGTGTCCAGTTTTCTTGCACTTGTGACAGGTTCTCTTCTTGTAGTCATGAGTGAAAGCTTCATCATTTCTTGAGCTGGATCGTGAAGACTTTCTGAAGCCTTTCTTCCTAGTGAACTTCTGGAACTTCTTCACAAGCATAGCAAGTTCCTTTCCAATGTCTTCGAGGATCATGAGAACCGCAATGATTCTTCTTCGATGAGGAAACAACTTTTGCCTTCAAAGCGAAGTTCGCCATAGTTGGGACCATAGATATCTCTTTTCTCGTAAAGTCTGGAACTCATGTGTGTTGAGCCTCTCAAGTATATCGACGGATCGAGTGTCTTGAAGTCGGACGTTCTTGTATCATGAGGGCAAGGGTGTCAAAAGAGCTGTCAAGTGATCTCAAGAGTGTCTTGACGATTTCATGCTTGGTGATCTCGGTGGCGCGAGAGCATGAAGCTCATTTGTGATGTCGGTGAGGCGATCAAACGTGAGCTGGACATTTTCATTGTCGCTTCTCTTGAAGCGGTTGAAGAGGTTGCGAAGAACACCGATCCTTTGATCTCTCCGGGTTGAGACGCCTTCGTTGACCTTGGATAGCCAGTCCCGCACTAGCTTCGACGCTTCCAGAGCACTCACACGGCCATACTGTCCTTTGGTCGATGACCACAGATGATGTTCTTTGCAAGAGAGTCCAGCTTGAATGAACTTCTTGACATCAGCAGGGTGACACCTTCACCAGATTTAGGAACGCCGTTCTTGACGACATACCGTAGGTCGACATCATGGCTTCAAGATGCATGCGCATCTTATTTTTCCAAGAGGGATAGTCGGCCCATCGAACACGGGCAAGCAGCGGAGACTTTGATTATCCCTGCAATCGATATAGCTAAAACTCCAGGTGGTTAAACCGAATCACACAGAACAATGGAGTACCTTGCTCTGATACCAATTGAAAGTGCTAGTTATCGACAAGAGGGGGGTGAATAGGCGATTTTTAGGAAAGTCTTTAAAACATGGATGTTTCGAAGACAAACAATAGAAATGACCTAATTGATATGCAGCGGAAGATAAACTACAACAAGCAAACCATAGTCTAGTATGCAATAACGTGAAAGTACAAGACTAATAGCAGCTTGGTAGTAGGATCAGGATGGAAGATAGTGAGAAGCCAATCAACAAAAGTAGTCACGCAATGAAGTTAAATAGGTATGATAGATAGGCAATGACTTCACGAAGACAAACTCTAAGTAAGGTGAGGAGAAGATAGAACCACCACTTGTTGAAGACACAGATTTGTTGGACCAGTTCCAGCTTTGTGACAACTGTACATCTGGTTAGGGAGGCTGAGATTCAACTCAAGACCGCGTCTTCACCTTATTCCCTTGAGCTTAGGACACACAGTCCTCGCCCAATCACTCGTAAGTCTTCAAGGTAGACTTCCGAACCTTCACAGATCATGCGCTCACCGGCAATCCACAATGACTCTTGGATGCTCAGAACGCGACGCCTAACCGGCCGGAGGATTCACAGTCCTCAAGTGTAATAAGTCTTGAGTCACAGACATGTAAAGACTTCATGATGCCTAACACTCTTTGGCTCGGGTGTTTGGGCTTTGTCCTCGCAAGGATTTCTTTCTCTCAAAGGCTTCGAGGTGGGTTGCTCTCAAACGACAAAAGCCGTGCACTAACTCTGAGCAGCCACCAATTTATGGTGTAGGGGGTGGGCTATTTATAGCCACTAGGCAACCCAACCTGATATGTCCAAAATGACCCTGGGTCACTAAGGAACTGACACGTGTTCCAACGGTCAGATTTCAAACACACACGGCAACTTTACTTGGGCTACAAGCAAAGCTGACTCATCCAGCTCTGGATAAGTTTTGCTCTCATTGTCTTCGCTCGAAGACATAGGATTTGGGTTGAGCATCACTTCAGTCATTCTAACTATGATCACTTGGACCCCACTTAACAGTACGGTGGTTCCTATGACTCAACAAAGAAGAAAAGGAAACAACGAAACGACACAGTCTTCGCGCTCCATAGTCTTCACTCAATGTCTTCTCATGTCATAGTCTTCAATATGAATATCTTCACATACCACCATTGTCGTCAATGTCTTCATACATTTTAGGGTCATCTCCGTAGGTAAACCGAATCAATGAGGGACACTACCTGCGTTATCCTGCAATTCTCACAAACGCATTAGTCCCTCAACCACATTTGTCGTCAATACTCCAAAACCAACTAGGGGTGGCACTAGATGCACTTACAAAGCGACTAATTGGCCGCCGATGCTGAGCCCACCGGCGGGAGGGGAGGAGTGGCGGCCTTCCTGGGACACGAGTGGCGGCGACCTACCATGCACTACTCTTCCTCGCCGTCGGCGGCACCCGCGGACGTATCGACTTCATGGTCGTCGCGGCGAGGCACGGACTCGGCAATATCCTCCTACTCCTCCTTGTTGGTCTCGCCGAACACCGCCTCGCCCGCGGCGTCGCTCTCCAGTAGGTGGCCGCCACCTCCTGCCACCTGCTAGCAGTATCGCCAGCGAGCGAGGCGGATCTTGCCGGCGGAGCGATAGGATTCGAGCAGTGCCTCCTGCTCTGCCAGGTCCACATCCGGCGCGACCGCCCTGTCGGCGATGAGCTGCTCCTCCACCTGCACGTGCTCCTAGAGGAGGTGGTTATTGTGGGCGGTGTCGGCTCGTGCCTCCCGGAACTGCTCCTCCCGCACCATGTCCATGTAATGGGCACGGGCCTTGCCGGTGGTCATGGTGCAATGCACTAGTGAGGGTGGCTCGAAGGAGGAGGGTGGCGCCGGTTCGTCATCGGCAGCGTCCTCCATTGGGATGTCGTTGTCCTCCGGCTGCCTGCCGGCCAGCCAACCGGCAGCAATAGCGGCCATCTCCTTCTTTTGGTCCGATGTCAGCCCGTCTGATGTCCACTACACAACTTATTCTTGTAGACTCGTGTTGGGCCTTAAAGCGCAGAGTTTTGTAGGACAATAGCAATTTTCCCTCAAGTAGATGACCTAAGATTTATCAATCCGTGGGAGACGTAGGATGAAGATGGTCTCTCTTGAACAACCCTTCAACCAAATACAAGAAATCTCTTGTGTCCCCAACACACCCAATACAATGGCAAATTGTATAGGTGCACTAGTTCGGCGAAGAGATGGTGATACAAGTGTAGTATGGATAGTAGATATAGGTTTTTGTAATCTAAAAGTATAAAAACAACAAGGCAGCAAGTAAGAAAAGTGAGCACAAATGGTATTGCAATGCTTAGAAAGAAGGCCTAGGGTTCATACTTTCACTAGTGCAATCTCTCAACAGTGCTAACATAATTGATATAACAATCCTTCAACGTGCGACAAAGAGTCACTCCAAAGTTCCTATCTAGCGGAGAACATAATATGAAATTGGTGTAGGGTGCGAAACCACCTCAAAGTTATCTTTTCCGATCAATCTACTGAGCCATCCCTATAAGTGTCACAAACAACCCTAGAGTTCCTACTAGAATAACACCATATGGTACACACCAACCAACTCCAATGTCACCCACAAGTATCCGCGAGTTGATTATTCGATATGCATCAAACAAAATCAGATTCATAATATTCAATCAAAGACAAAGAACTTCAAAGAGTGCCCCAAGGTTTCTACCAGAGAAAGAAGGACGAAAACGTGTATCAACCCCTATGAATAGATTGCCCCAATGTCACGATAATCCGCAAGTTGAATACCAAACATATATCAACTGAATCAATAGAACACCCCATTGTCACCACGGGTATCCATATGCAACACATACATCAAGTGCTCTCAAATCCAAAAACTATTTAACCCGATAATAGTGAAACCTCAAAGGTAAAAACTCAATTCATCACAACAAGATAGAGAGGGAGAAACACCAAATGATCCAACTATATTAACAAAGCTCACGGTACATCAATATCGTGCCAAATCAAGAACACGAGGGAGAGAGAGAGATCAAACACATAGCTACTAGTACATACCCACAGCCCCGAGGGTGAACTACTCCCTCCTCGTCATGGTGGCCGCCGGGATGATGAAGATGGCCTCCGATGATGATTTCCCCATCCGCCAGGGTGCCGGAATAGGGCTACAATTGAGATCGCTTCGGTACAAAGGCTTGCGGCAGCGGAGCGGTAGTTCTCGGTTATGTTTTGGGGTTTTCTATATTTATAGGATTTTTGGGTGTCGGTTTCACGCCAGGGAGGTGCCTGAGGGTCCCACAAGCTCGGGGGGCACGCCCTAGAGGGGCACCCCCAAGCTTGTGGCTCCCCCGGCCATCCCCTGGTACTCCTCTGGCACTGTGTGGGCCTCTTTTTTCCGTAAAAAAACACCAAAAAGTTTCAGCTCATTCCAAGAACTTTTATTTCTGCACAAAAAACAACACCACGGTAATTGTGCTGAAAACAACGCCAGTCCGGGATAGTTCCATTCAAATCATAAGAAAACCATATAAAATTGTTATAAACATGGCATGAATACTTCATAAATTATACTCCCTCCGTTCCTAAATATAAGTCTTTGGAGAAATTTCACTATGGACCACATACGAAGCAAAATGAGTGAATCTGCACTTAAAATGCATCTATATACATCCGTATATAGTTCATAATGGAATTTCTACAAAGACTTATATTTAGGAACGGAGGGAGTATATATGTTGGAGACTTATCATCGTCCTAGAGAGCTTTGGTGGGGGAGGAATCCATGGTGGGAGTGGTGCGGAGAGGGATCAGAGGCGGATGGCTGAGGCTATGGCTGGGGCAGCGGTTTATATAGCAGTGGTGGGCAACAGAGGGACGGATGGGTTGCGTAGGAGAAGACGCCTTGGCAACCGCATGCCATCGATGTGGCGGCATATGGACAGACGGGCGGTCGTCGTGTCGTTTGAATACGCAGTAGTTGCCCGCACCAAGAAGCAGCGCGGCCGGTGCCCTACTTCAATGCCGACGCCGGTGAGTGGGCGTGATGTAGGGTAGGGCCCTAGATGCCTGATCTTTCACGAAATGGAGGGGATCCCGCGAATAACACGAAGAACATGAGGGGAAAACATGAGGGAAAATGAGAGGAATCACTCAAACCAACAAGATTCGATTACACATGTGCTAGATTCTCGAAACACAAAGAGATACACGATCCACGATCAACAAAGGACGATACAAGTAGCAAGTTCTTCTCTGTGAGGAAGTCTTGAGGGGGTCTTCCTGTGAGGGGTCTTGAATCCGCTTGGTGGATCTTCTCCAAAGAGGTCGTGGACTCCAATGGAGAAGTAACCAAGTGGATGAGCAAAGCTCTATCTCTCAAATGAGCTAATCCTTTGCTAATCCTAGAAAAGTGGAGCAGAAGTCGTTTATATAGGCAAATGGGACGAAGCGGTACATGGGCCTCGGTCCAACACACGCGCACAGGCGGGGATCCGGATGGTCCGGGAGGGGAGCCGGATGATCTCGGCTTCAGGTACCTGGATGATCCGGGAGGGGACCCGGATGGTCCGGACGCGACGAGGAGGCAGGCGGTGGCCCGGATGTCCGGGTGGTGGTCCTGACGTCCAGCTGGGTCTGGATGATCCGGGACTCCGTCCGGATGATTCGGCTTCACGGCTTAGCTTCGGGTGTTCTCGGGTGGATATTCCGGATCGTCCGGACCGGGTTCCGGATCGTCCGGGACCTCGTCCGGATCATCCAGCCAGCCTGGGACTTGGCTGAATTCTTACCCGTCTTCGCGTATGTCTTCCTTCTTTGATCCTCCTTGCTCCTTAGCTTATCCATGGCTAACTCCTTGGTACCTGAGTATGCAGAATGTCTCCGTTTAAGGTAGTAGCCATGTCTCATGTGCACCGAAGGGGAATTATAAGAGGAGAGATGTCACCTCAGTTTCGAGAGCTCTTGCATGTGCTCGAGTCATGGGTCCGCTTGGCACTTGGTGAGACGATGATAGGTCCATGGGGATGACCTTGGGATGCTCCGCATCACCCCCCCCCCTTGGGAAAGATCTGACCTTGGTTCGAAATCTTCATCACCATGGTATGGAGAAAGATCCTTGACATTGAAAACGTCACTCACGTTGTACTTGTCGCGCAGGAGGTCGATCTTGTAAGTGTTGTTGTTGGCGATCACTTGGCTTGGAGACATAGGTCATTGCACGTATTCCTTTCCATTTATCTTGAAGCTATTGTGATTGGTACGCCCGTTGTGGATGAAGCCTCGGTCAAATTGCCATGGACGTCCAAGAAGTAGGTGGCAAACGGACATAGGAACAATATCACACTCCAAAGTGTCCTCGTATGCTCCGATTTTGAAGGAGACTTGGACCATGTGCTCCACTTGAATAGTGCTGGAGTCACTTAACCATTGGACCTTGTAGGAATGTGGGTGCTTCGTCTTGACCAATTGGAGCTTGGAGCATAGCTCTTCACTTGCCAAGTTATGGCAACTCCCTCCATCGATGATGACCTTCACGGACCTTCCATTGATGTCGGCTTTGGTATGGAAGATATGGCTGTTGGGGAACGTAGTAATTTCAAAAAATTTCCTACGAACACGCAAGACCATGGTGATGGCATAGCAACGAGAGGGGAGAGTGTCCGTCCACGCACTCGTGAGACCGAAAGCGGAAGCGTTATAACAACGCTGTTGATGTAGTCGACGCCTTCACGATCCGACCGATCCAAGCACCGAACGACGGCACCTCCGAGTTCTGCACACGCTCAGCTCGATGACGATCCCGGACCGATTCAGCAAAGTGTCGGGATGAGTTCCACAAGACGACGGCGTGGTGACGATGTTGATGCTCCACCGACGAGGGCTTCGCCTAAGCTCCGCGACGATATGACTTCTCCGGCGCAGGCTTCGCCTAAGCTCTACGACGATATGACCGAAGTGGAATATGGTGGAAGGGGCACCGACACGGCTAAGGAACGATCCGTAGATCAACTTGTGTGTCATGGGGTGCCCCTTGCCCCGTGATATAAAGGAGCAAGGAGGAGGTGGCCGGCCAAGGGAGGAGGCGACCAGGGGGAGTCCTACTCCCACCGGAGTAGGACTCCTCCTTTCCTAGTAGGAGTAGGAGAGAAGGAAGGGAAGGAGGAAGGGTGCGGCCTCCCCTAGTCCAATTCGGACTAGGCCTTGGGGCGCGGCCTGCCCTAGGCAGCCCTTCTCTCTTTCCCACAGGCCCAATAAGGCCCAATACTTCTCCCGGCGAATTCCCGTAACTCTCGGTACTCGAAAAATACCGAATCATTCGAACCTTTCCGAACTCCGAATATAGTCGTCCAATATATCGATCTTTACGCCTCGACCATTTCGAGACTCCTCGTCATGTCCCTGATCTCATCCGGGACTCGAACTCCTTCGGTACATCAAAACTCATAAACACATAATATAACATCACCGAAACCTTATGTGCGGACCCTACGGGTTCGAGAACTATGTAGACATGACCTAGAACTATTCTTGGTCAATAACCAATAGCGGAACCTGGATGCCCATATTGGCTCCTACATATTCTCTGAAGATCTTTATCGGTCAAACCGCATAACAACATACTTTGTTCCCTTTGTCATCGGTATGTTACTTGCCCGAGATTCGATCGTCGGTATCCAATGCCTAGTTCAATCTCGTTATCGCAAGTCTCTTTACTCGTTCCGTAATACATCATCTCGCAACTAACTTATTAGTTGCAATGCTTGCAAGGCTTATATGATGTGTATTACCGAGATGGCCAGAGATACCTCTCCGACAATCGGAGTGACAAAACCTAATCTCAAATACGCCAACCCAACATGTACCATTGGAGACACCTGTAGTACTCCTTTATAATCACCCGATTACTGTTGTGACGCTTGGTAGCACCAAAGTGTTCCTCCGTAAACGGAGTTGCATAATCTCATAGTTACGGAACATGTATAAGTCATGAAGAAAGCAATAGCAACATAATAAACGATCAAGTGCTAGGCTAACGGAATGGGTCATGTCAATCAGATCATTCTCCTAATGATGTGATCCCGTTAATCAAATGACAACTCATGTCTATGGTTAGGAAACATAACCATCTTTGATTAACGAGCTAGTCAAGTAGAGGCATACTAGTGACACTCTGTTTGTCTATGTATTCACACATGTATTATGTTTCCGGTTAATACAATTCTAGCATGAATAATAAACATTTATCATGATATAAGGAAATAAATAATAACTTTATTATTGCCTCTAGGGCATATTTCCTTCAATGGCATCTTTGGTCTTTGTCTTGTTGATGTTGAAGTGTCAAGACCTTGGAGACAACAAGAGCGGGGCTCAAATCTTCGTCACAGAAGACTTGATCATCTTCATCTTTGTTCACTTCCCGGTGCATGGCCACTTGCTAAAGGGCTTCCATTTCCTCGTCACTCATGGAGTCATAGGTTCCATCGTTGTTGAGGATCATGGTGCGCTTGTTGGTACACTCGAAGGACTTGTGGCCTCGGCCACCGCATGTGAAGCACTTGATGGAACTTGTCTTGATGGTCTCATCCGGTGGAGTTGTAGATGATGAAGCTCTTGGCTTGAAGTTGCTTGTAGTAGGTGGACGACTTGAGGTTGTCGAAGTCTTCTTGTAACTTGGCTTGTCGCCGTTGCTTGTAGAAGGCTTGGTTGAGGTAGAAGGTGTTGGAGTCATTGAAGCTTGGGTGCTGGAGAAGCCGTAGCTCTCGGAAGAGTACTTGGCATACTTGAAGTCATCTTGCACTTGCCGTTCCGCCTTGGTAGCTTGATGCACTAGCTCGATGAGGTTGGAGTAAGGTTGGAAGTCGGCGGTCTTCTTGATAGGATGATTGAGTCCATTTAAGAAATGTGCCATAGTTTGCTCATCATCTTCTGTGACATTAGCTCTTATCATGGCAATCTTCATTTCCTTGTAGTACTCTTCAACGCTCTTTGTTCCTTGCTTGAGGGGTTGGAGTTTCTTGAAGGATCGCGATTGTAGTAGGTTGGCACGAAATGTGTTATCATGACATCCTTCATTTGATCCCAAGTGGTGATGGGTGGTTCACCTCTTGCTTCTCATCGCTCAATGACTTGCTCCCACCAAATGAGGACATAGTCTTGGAACTCAAGGGACGCCATGGCGATCTTCTTCTCTTCCTCATAGTTGCGCAAACGGAAGATCTTGCCAACCTTCAATGCCCATGAAAGGTACTCTTCGGGATCATTGCTTCCTGTGAACTTGGGCATGGTGAACTTGAGCTGGCTGTAGCGTTGCTCTTCATTGTGTTGGGGTCGGGGATGATGACATTCTTGACATGGAGGATTGTCCACCGCATGTTGATCTTGGCGAACTTGGGGTTCTTGTCGAGCTTGTGGAGGAGCTTCGGGAACTTGTCGGTGCAATCGAGCTTGATAGTTCCTCTCTTGAACTTCTTCACGAAGTGCTTCTTCTTGCTCACGAGTATGCATGTTGCGTGCACTATGGCGTGGCTTGTGTCTCAGAGGGCACGTTGCGCCTCGAGTGCTTGTGCTTCACGCCGTTGTTGTTGAAGACATTGAGCCTCGACATCTTGTTCGTCTTGGTGTTGGCGTGCTCGCTCTTCCTCTTGTTGGCGTAGGCGTTGCCTTTCTTGTGCTTGCGTAAGAGTATCTTGATTTTGACGATGTCGATGTTCTTGCGCTAGAAGTTGCTCTTGAGGATCGGTTCCGTGTAGAGGATTGCGGTTTGCTTGACGGTCTTGTCGTGCGGCTCAACGAAGAGTGTTTGATGTTGGTGTACTTGAGCCGAAGATGGTGTCGTTGGAGTGTCGACTCGAGCGGCTCCGTCTTGAGTAGGACGAAGTGGTAGAAGAGTGATTGACCAACAAGGCACGCATCTCATCCATTCTTGCATTATTCTCTTGTTTTTGTTTGTCAAGATTGTTGTCGAAGTAGTCTCTTTTACGTTGCTCGGAGAGGCACAAGTCGGTGGCGAGATTGTCGATGCGGTCACTCAATGCTTGTTGTTCTTGATGCAAAGCTCGTTGTGCACCGAAGAGGTGGTTCTTGGTGACGTAGATGTTCAGGTTGTCGTCTTGCTCGAGGAAGAGTGGGTTGGTAGAAGAACTTGGCCTGTCCATCATTCCAAGCAAATATGTGAGTGGAGAAAGAGAAGAACTTATACCAAATGTACCTTGACCGATGTTGAAGATGGATCAATGATCACTCAAATGTGTAACAAGGAAATAACACAATTGGTATCAATTCTTGTCAGTTCTCACACCTACACAAATAAAGCCTTTTGGTGGAGTGCTACCTCTTGAGCACTGCGTTGGTTTTCCCTTGAAGAGGAAAGGGTGATGTAGTAAAGCAGCGTAAGTATTTCCCTCAGTTTTTGAGAACCAAGGTATCAATCCAGTAGGAGGCCATGCACGAGTCCCTCGCACCTACACAAACACATAAAATCCTCGCAACCAATGCAATAAAGGGGTTGTCAATCCCTTCACGGTCACTTACGAAAGTGAGATCTGATAGATATGATAAGATAATATTTTTGGTATTTTTATGATAAAGATGCAAAGTAAAGAAAGAAAAATAAAAACGGCGCCAGAAGTAGCTTGTTGACGGGAGATTAAATATGATGGAAAATAGACCCGGAGGCCATAGGTTTCACTAGTGGCTTCTCTCGAGAGCATAAGTATTACGGTGGGTAAACAAATTACTGTTGAGCAATTGACAGAATTGAGCATAGTTATGAGAATATCTAGGTATGATCATGTATATAGGCATCACGTCCGCGACAAGTAGACCGACTCCTGCCTGCATCTACTACTATTACTCCACACATCAACCGCTATCCAGCATGCATCTAGAGTATTAAGTTCAAAAGAACAGAGTAACGCTTTAAGTAAGATGACATGATGTAGAGGGATAAATTCATCCAATATGATATAAACCCCATCTTGTTATCCTCGATGGCAACAATACAATACGTGCCTTGCTGCCCCTACTGTCACTAGGACCCAAAGCTAAGCACTTCTCCCATTGCAAGAAAGATCAATCTAGTAGGCCAAACCAAACTGATAATTCGAAGAGACTTGCAAAGATAACCAATCATACATAAAAGAATTCAGAGAAGATTCAAATATTGTTCATAGATAAACTTGATCATAAACCCACAATTCATCGGTCTCAACAAACACACCGCAAAAGAAGATTACATCGAATAGATCTCCACAAGAGAGGGGGAGAACATTGTATTGAGATCCAAAAAGAGAGAAGAAGCCATCTAGATAATAACTATGGACCCGAAGGTCTGAGGTAAACTACTCACACATCATCGGAGAGGCTATGGTGTTGATGTAGAAGCCCTCCGTGATCGATGCCCCATCCGGCGGAGCTCCCGAAAAGGCCCCAAGATGGGATCTCACGGGTACAGAAGGTTGCGGCGGTGGAATTAGGTTTATGGCTCTGTATCTAGTAGTTTGGGGTACGTAGGTATATATAGGAGGAAGAAGTACGTCGCTGGAGCAACGTGGGCCCCACGAGGGTGGAGGGCGCGCCCCCTACCTCGTGCCTTCCTGGTTGATGTCTTGACGTAGGGTCCAAGTCCTCTGGATCACGTTCATTTCGAAAATCACGTTCCCGAAGGTTTCATTCCGTTTGGACTCCGTTTGATATTCTTTTTCTGCGAAACTCAAATAGGCAAAAACAGCAATTCAGGCTGGGCCTCCGGTTAATAGGTTAGTCCCAAAATAATATAAAAGTGTATAATAAAGCCCAATAATGTCCAAAACAGAATATAATATAGCATGGAACAATAAAAAATTATAGATACGTTGGAGACGTATCATGGAGCTTGGTGAGGATGGTGGCACAAAATTTGATGCAATTGTTAGTAAGACTCAATAATGTTGAAAAAGATTCGCAAATTCGCAAATGCAACAAGTAGACCAATAGCAATTAGTGGTACACGGAAACACACACGCAAATATATAAATGGGGTCGTGCAACCATAAATGAGCTCAAAATGTGGAATCCACGAAAAATGCTCTTGTTGCACAACTCTAGAGAGACGCTAGAACGATTGCACAATAGGCGGATACGAGACTTGTGCACAACCTATAAAGCAAAAATGCAACGACTTCTATCCCAAGTATGCTATATGTATGGTATTCCGGTGGTATGATCCAAGATGATCGAGTATGACAATCTTAATGTAGTATGATGCTATGGTTCTTGCTTAAAAGCTCTTTGCTTATCTTTCACTTTTGCTCAAAAGCTTGTTTGGCTCCTCCTCTTTTTTAGCTCCTTTGATGGCCACTTATGCAAAACTTCACTAACCCAGCTAGCAACTGTGTATATGCTATGACAACCTTGTGACACAAGAGATGATACCAAGATATGGACACCAAGATGATATAGTATGTATGCAATGGGAGCTATGATCACTAATGTGCACAAGTAACGTTGCCGACAATACTCAAATGGCTAGTCTCGTTAGGAAAGGTACACAAAATGGGCTATGTGGTTACCAATGCAATGGCAAGGAGTACATGAAGTGTCGTTGAGGTTACCGTCCTTGCTTACGGTCGAGTGTGTCAAGGTTGAGTAGTGGTCATTGTCGATGTCGAGTCCTTGGCGAAGATGAGCGGCGGTGATGTCGATGTCGAACCGTTCCTAGTTAGCCTAAACACCCTAGGAAACGATGAACCGCAACTCAAATTCTCAAAAACAAAGTCAAATGGTGGTAGCGGGAAGTGGTGGTATGGTTGGAATATGTCTAGGGGATTGCGGAACTTAGGTGGTGGTGGTCGAAGTGGGTATGCGGAGGCGTAGGTGGCGGTGTACAAAAACTACAGAAAATGTAGTTTCGGCAGAGTAGCCGGATGATCCGGGTCAAGGTCCGGATGATATGGGCAAGTTCTTCTCCGTGAGGATGTATTGAGGGGGTCTTCCCGTGAGGGGTCTTGAATCCGCTTAGGGGATCTTCTCCGAGGAGGTCGTGGACTCCAATGGAGAATTAACCAAGTGGATGAGCAAAGCTCTATCTCTCAAATGAGCTAATCCTTTACTAACCCTAGAAAAGTGGAGGAGAAGTCCTTTATATAGGCAAAGGGGACGAAGGGGTACATGGGCCTCGGCCCAACACGCGTGCGCAGGCGGGGATCCGGATGATCCGAGAGGGGAGCCGGATGATCCGGGCTTCAGGTACCCGAATGATCCAGGAGGGGGCCTAGATGGTCCGGACGCGGCGAGGAGGCAGGCGGTGGCCCGGATGTCCAGGTGGTGGTCCGGATGATCCGGGACTCCGTCCGGATGATCTGGCTTTGCGGCTCAGCTTCAGGTGTTCTTAGGTGGATTTGTCGGATCGTCCGGACCGGGGTTCGGATCATCCGGGCTCTGTTCGGATCGTCTGGGACCTCGTCCGGATCGTCCGGCCAGCCCGGGACTTGGCTGAATTCTTCTCCGTCTTCGCGTATGTCTTCCTTCTTCGATCCTCCTTGCTCCTTAGCTTCTCCATGGCTAACTCCTTGGTACATGAGTATGCATAATGTCTCCGTTTGAGGTAGTAGCCATGTCCCATGTGCATTAAAAGCGGAATTGTGAAAGGAGAGATGTCACCTCGGTTTTGAGAGCTCTTGCACGTGCTTGAGTCATGGGTCTCCTTGGCACTTGGTGAGACGATGATAGGTCCATGGGGATGACCTTGGGATGCTCCGCATCAGGTTGCGTCCGCTCTGGACGGGCATGAATGTGGGCGCTGACGCTCTGGAGCGGCGCTGACTGAAAACGCGTGGGAGGGGGGAGGGGTTTTGGGTGGGCCAGGGCGGTCGAAAGAGGGCTTGGGAGCGAACCGGACTCCCACAAAGCCCCCCTGTTTGTCTCCGATTTGCGGGAGAAAACACGTCTGGACTGCTTCACGGACCGATACAGGACTGCATTGGATGGCTTCCGCAGTCCAGATAGCACGGACCGGACGCACACGAGATATTTGCAGGCCGATGTCTACATGGTCTGCTATGCCTCCTCCATTGATCCCCATACTGCGTGGGGTTCAACATTGTTTCTACCACGACCATGTGTGTGATCTCAGGAGCCGCTAGGATGGGGGGACTTTTCCATGGTCACCTTGCGGCGTACCAAGTGTCACAGTTCCTATTGTTGCCGTGTCGGGGGAGTTGTTGGTGCCGCCATTACCATCGATGCTGATAACGACCGTGGACGAGCCGTCGGTGTGATCATGTGAATCGAGTGGGATCTCCTTCAGAAGAAGCCTAGACCATGCCTTGATGAACATGTGGTATGACACCTTCATCTGGAGGACGATCGACATCACTTGCAAGCGACTGGAGAGGCCACATATGAGCTGCGGCATCAGGGTCATGTCGATGACTAGTTTTTTTTATGTCGACAAGGGTGTCCGTGAAGGCCTTGATCCAAGTACTATGTGGTCCTCATGTCTCTTTGCATGAGATTATGGAAGTTGGCACCGAGGTGGATGGCTTGGTCAAGCTAATTATCGACGAAGAAGGCATTGAGCTACTTACAAGCGGTGTTGTCAATAGACTGGATGACATCATACATCCCATCTGAGATCGTTCCAAACATCCAAGGGAAAATGGTGATGTCGATGTGTTGCTGCGCAACAACCTACTCCAACAACAACATGTGCCGTGTGACTTGGTCCTCAGCCTCGTGCATGGGATATCACACAACACAGGATGTCCTTCCACTTGGAGTAGTTGCCCATGAAGAAGATCATCTTAAAGGGGATGAAGTGTCCAATTCACAAATGGTGCATGGAGGGGGTACCTTCAGTGGTGTTGGGAGCAGTGGGAGCACGGTAGTCTAGTGGGAGTGGGAGCACGACAGTCTAGTAGGAGGACGATCAAAGTCGAGAACGTAATTGTTGGTGGAGTGCTGGCCACAGCGAGGTGTAGCTCATCAGTGAGAGGAGTTGTGGTCGGTAGTGCAGGAGTTGCAACCTCGCTAGTAGGGAGCGTGTTGAAGAGGTTGGAGCACCAACGACGTTAGCATGGACAATGGAGATCATGGGAAGAAACTGTTCCGATGCCAAGAACATCAGAACTCTTTGTGGTTCTATTACTGTGTATATGCATGGTATAAATGCATGCACAACATGTATGAGTTACAATAGTTAATAGTTAGTGCTGGTACGTCTCAAACGTATACAAATTGTTGATTGTTTCATGCTATTATATTATTATTTTTATATTATTTTTATCGACTAACCTATTAGTTTAGTGCCCAGTGCCAGTTTCTGTTTTTTCTTGTTTTTGGTTTTGCAAGAAATCAATACCTAAGGAGGTCAAAATACGTTACCGATTTAACACATTTTTGGCAACAAGAAACACTGGAATCTTAGGGATAGATCGAGACAAGCCATGAGGGGACCATAAGGCCAGGTGGCGCAGCCAGGGGGTGGCTGCCTCCCAGACCTTGTGGGGCCCCCAGTTACCGCCTTGACCTATTTCCACCGCTATAAATTGTAATAAATACCGAAACCATATGTAGTACCTCCATAAGGATTTTATCGCCGCCGCAAGCCTATGTTCCGAAGAGATCCCTCTGGAGCCCTATTCCGGAGTTCTACTGGAGGCCTCTTCATCAACCTTGTCAATACCATGTTCCCCTTCTTTCTTGTATGATTGAGATCAATACAATCTAATTCTATGGTGTGTATGCTGGGATCCGATGAATTGTGAGTTTATGTTCAGATTGTTCATTGAATATTATTAAATCGTTTGAAGTGTCTTTGTTGTACAATTATAAGTAGCTATATATGCTTTCCGATATATTTGTCTTCTCTCGCCAAGATTGACGGGTAGTTCTTCAGAGGAAGTGGTGCATAGTAGTGGGTTCAATCTTGCGGTGTTGTAACCTAGTGACAATAAGGGCCAAGACACGTATTGTATTGTTGCCACTAAGGATAAAATGAAGGGATTTAATCTTATTGCTACCATTTCTTCCTGTCTACATTAAGTTATCTTACTTATTGCATTACTTCGTTTCTTGTAAACTTAATATTTTGAGATGCATGCTGGATAACTGTTTTGGGTGGAGTATTAGTAGTAGATGTCACTAAGTTTAACGATCTACTTATCATGGATGTAATGCCTGTATGAGATTATGCCGTGAACTATCATAGTCATAAAGATTGCTTTTTCTGTTAATTGCCCAACTATAATTTGTTTACCATGTCATTTTCCTAGTTTCGATAGTGAGATGCCACTAGTGAACCTATGCCCCCCGGTACATTCTCCATTAACATTTTCTTCTACAAAATTACCTCTTCATTTGCGTTTTACTATTTTCTACTTATTTCACTAGCCATTACTATCTATCTGTTTACTTTTAACCTTGTAACTAGCAAGACAAGGGGCTTGACAACCCCATTGCCACATTGGGTGCAAGTATTTTATTTTGTTTCTGAGTATGTGCTACTTATCTTGTTGGATAGTTGACTCCTATTGGTTTGATTAAATCTTGGTTCGTAACTGAGGAAAGTACTTTGCTTCTACTCTACATCACCCTTCCTCTTTGGGGAATACCGACAACCCCTACAGGAGTGGGAGTGTACAACAAAGCATAAGCCAACTATGGGTAGGTGTGCGCCATGCATGCACACAACATAAGTGTGGCATGCGCATGGGAGCTAGCCGAGGAGAGGCCGGTCTCGGTCAATCATGTACCATTGACATCTTCCAATAAATCCAACAAACATATCATTGGATTTTGTACGCATCATCCAACCATACTCACATAATCTTGATACAAATGGGAGCCAATCTTTGGTTGAATGGTTTTTAAATGTGATTGTAGGGCTAGTACATTATAAATGCTCGGTGTGTTCATTAAGCAAACTATTTTTCAGTGGAAAACTATGTGTCGGTGGCTAAAGAGACAACTACGGCAACTTCATATATTTTGCAACACTGAGGTGACTGCTTGATGCACTACACTATAATTTCTACTTGGGAATGATGAAGATGAGTTGTAAATTTGATGAAGAATTTGCGTGTGGCATTTGTATTGTTGTACTAACAACCTTCTATTCTTGAGCTTCTTGTTCTCCATTGGAGGTTCCTAATTCAGTTTACACTTTTGGACCACTTGAATTCACTTGTACAGACAACATCATATATCGTATCACGACCCGTGGATGAGACAACAATCAGATGTGGCATGTACCTCATGAAGACATGATACTTCCTCACAAATTAACCTAGTCATACAAGTTGCAAACACATCAACTATATGCCAAATGTATTCATTCCTTTCACACAACTGTAGTATTTCATGTCTGGTCTGGGCATAAGGAGTTAGCTGAATCACAATGTTCAGCGACCTATGAAGTGGCATAGGTGTTGGAGATATGCCCTAGAGGCAATCCTGTATGATGATATTTTCGATGTGTTTATGAATAAAGATAGTCCTTGGACATTATCAATGATGTGTATCAACAAGTACGTGACTATTGTTTGTGAGACTATGCATTGTATGATGACTATCCTAAAAGGTCCCTAGTCGAAAGGGTTGTGTGGACGCAGAGCCGACTAGACTAGCATATGACACGGTGGATGGCTCGGTCTCGCTAGCCATGGAGCATTGGATGCTAGCCGGATAATATGGACTCGGAAGGATCTAGTCGTATTTGACGTAGTCGGAACCGAGTCGAGATAAGGTTCGAGTCGGACAGACCCACCTATGAGACGCAACGATATGTCATATGTGAGTCTCTAGTACAACATACGTTCTATGTCCCAAGACCTGAGTTGGCGCATGTACTCGGGATGGTGATAGACCTGCTTTGAGCCGACCAAACGCTACTACGTGACTGGGTAGTTACAAAGTTAGGTTTCAGTCTTGTCTAGACCCATGTTGTAAGACATGGTCGAGCGAGATGGGAATTGCCCCTCCGATCAGAAGAGATATACTCCGGGCCCCTCGTGTGATCCGACCAAGATAAGCATGGCCATGCGCCAAGGATTATGAGATAATCCAGTTTGTGGTCGGTATCACTCGAACGAGAAAGAGGTTGAGCTAGCACAGGGATGACAAACTCGCCTTGAGCCCGACAACATATATTGTGTGGCAAAGGAAACAAAAGTGTGACATGTTGTACAGGTTCGCCAACCGGTTTCATTGTCTACTTGATGGTCGACACGCCTTGCTAGATGCTGCAATCAGCCAGCAAGTCGGAGGTGATCTGACCTGCGATCAAGCCGACTTGAACCTAAGGGGTCACGCGCTTAAGGGAAGGAACTTGTGAGGCCCGATCTGACTCCACGAGTCAGATGTGATCCTACTCAGACTCGGATCCCGACCGAACAGATTTTGGACTTTAGGGTCCATGCGAGGCCGAAGTGTTGAGCCCGCGAAGGACGCCTATATATAGTGGAGGTGCGGCACACCCATTTGATTTGATCGGTTCGGCGCTGCCACTAGGTTTTGCATGTGTTGCGAATAGCTACCTTCACTCGCCGCCGATTGTGTGATCGGACCTAGCAGCCCGCCGCACGGTGTTCCTCCTGCACGTGCAGATACCGATAGAGGCGGTGCACTTGTGACCGCTCCGGTGAACCAATACGCGGGATCTGACGACCGGGTGTTCGAAGGAGAACGGACGAGGAGGAGACGAACCATGCGTACGCGCTGCCCCAACTCTTCTTCCGCTGCATGACACCACACATCTAGTGGTAACGACCAGTGATCCATCTCTGTTAGCATGTCCCTGGTTGATCTGCGCATAGGAAAAAATTTATTTACAGTCGACGCACCCTACCGTAGATCCTAACAATAGGCGCCAAGATACTCCCTCAGTTTCAAAATAATTGAAGTTCTAGATTTGTCGTAAGTTAACTTTGTTTAAGTCTAACCAATTTTATAGAACGGGATTTCTATTTCATATCTAGATGTGAAATACTACCTCACATCTAAGTCCCTCACCGTCTGATCTATCGTTGCTTTTCTTTCGTGTGAGCTGTTTTTTTAGCATATCAATTTTTTGAGGTGGTTTTAGCATATCATATGAGTTGTTGATTCTCGTTGATGGCAGCGTCGGCTCGAAATCACTAATTAAGGAGTACTCGTTGCAAAGAACACTTCACCTTCCCAGGTCGCGTCAAGTGGCGCATATACAGCCGCCACTTGTCACAACCTGGGAGTTTTCCCTTTTTTCGTAGATCCGTTTATTTAAAACATTTTATCTCTTAAACCGTGTGTCCAAATCTCAAACTGTTTTCACTGTTGGATTCCTCGCATCGAGATTTTCAAAACTAGATCCCATGTTGATAGGTTTTGACGAACTTTTTTTTAGGAAAAAAACCGGACAAAAAAACCGTACCGGGAGCACGGGTTTTTTCCCTTTCCGAAAGAGGCACGCCCATGCCTCTCGCGAAATCATAACCGTGCCTCTCGCAGAAGCAAAATCGTGACTCGTGGAAGAAAAAAAACAGAAAACGCGTTTTTTTCGTTTCCCAGAGGCACGGCCGTGACTCTCGCGAAAGCACAACCGTGCATCTTGCGGAAGCAAAACCGTGACTCTCGTGAAAGAAAAAAAAAACAGAGAAACGTGTATATTTTTTTCCCTTTCCGAGAGGCACGGCCATGACTCGCAGAAGCACAACGGTGCCTCTCGCGGAAGCAAAACCGTGACTCTCGTGAAAAAAAAACAGAAAACGCGTATTTTTTCCCTTTCCGAGAGGCACGGCTGCGACTCTCTTGTAAGTCGCCGCACGCGATAAGTCGATTAGTAAATCCCCGGCATTTGTAACCTCCCCCGATATAGTAAAGTTTGGATGGCTGGTGCCCGTGATTTCTTCTCCTTCGTGTTTGAGGGGCTTTCCACGTTAAAATCTCGTATCCCCTGCTTGTTCTTCGTCCAGTTGATTTGCTTGTTGTAGCTCTAACCCCCGTTTTAGTTTTGTGTTGTTTTTTATGTATATATACAGAGGGAACGTGAAGAGCAGTGTTGAAATAAAAAGAACATGAAGAATATGTGCGCACGATGGAGAAACGGGGGGACCTCACCGAACTCTATGCTCATTGCATGGCAAATTTCTATTCTCTCCCTAATAATAAAGCACGGATTGACTCCATGGGTTCACCGTCATAATACGCTTCTTCTCGTAATTTTACGCTTTCGATTTGAATTAAAACATATAAACAAGGTGGTACTAATTCGGGAACCGTCTCTGGTAATGAAACCTGCAGTCCGTGCCCGTTTAATCCAATGGCTTGCGTTCTCAGCCCAACGAAGGCGGCCCACAAACGGGGTTCTCAGCCCAACGAAGGCGGCCCACAAACGGGGTTCTCAGCCCAACGAAGGCGGCCCACAAAAGGGTAAAAGGACGTGATAAAACATATTTGTCACAACAGGAATTCGACCTCGCAACCTCCTTATCCTGTAATTAATCCACTACCAACTGAGCTAGCCGGATGTTTTGATTAATCTCACCTCGCCACTTTATATCTCATCCTCCTAATTATATAGGATTTGAGCCGACGTTGCAACTGCAGCGAGATAAATAATAAGAAAAGAAAAGGATTTGAGATGGGGATACTAATAAGGAAAGCCTTCCACGCGGAAGCAAATTTGAGAAAGAAATTTGTGCAGCAAGAGAAATAATAAGGAAGAAAAAGGAATTGAGATGGGGAATAATAAGGAAAGCAATCCACACCGAGGCAAAGGATTGGACAAGGAAATTGAGATAGGAGATATTAAGGAAAGCGCTAGAATAAATTAAGAGGCTTCCATTCAAGGAGAAGAGGCTTGAGATAGGAGATATTAAGGAAAGCGCTAGAATAAATTAAGAGGCTTCCGTTGAAGGAACGATTTTGGTGTATTCGCGTACGTGCGTGCTTGTGTCATTGTGTGTTCCAGCCGGCCGCGAGAGGGATAAGAGGACGGATGAAGGGATGCCGATCCTTTTGGTTGATTTTGTTTGCTTTTCCTTGATGAATGAAATCTTTGGTAATATAAATTTCTTAGTTAAGAGAGGTCAACCGTCCATAACATGCTAAATATGTGGATTGATTTCATGTGAACCGACCTACTGGAAGATTTTATTCCCCTTTTGCCAACTTAACATACGGCAGCTTAATGAATCAATTCTGGTAGCTTCAATCGAATAGTTCTAGATTTTTCAGCAATTCATCTCATCCAGTAGTTTGATAGTTTTTTTATATAGACTAGAAACAATCTTATGATATTTATTTACCATTCCAAAAAAATTAATTTGTGTACCACACTGAAAACAATTGACTGTCGATGTAATGTCGAAGTTCACCATCCAATCCAACCATCTTGAAAGATAAGCCTCACTATTCAAAGGAACAAAAATACTATTATAATTTTTAAAGGAATTAAACCGTTTACCACAAAAAAAGAATTAATCAGTTAGAAACTGACCCAATATAACTGAGCCAGCTATTACTTTTAGAATGTGGTGGTGCTGAAATAGGGAGGTGCACATTCTTGAGATCTTAGGACATGCTCGTGAGAGATGTGTGATATTATTTTTCTCCCGTTGCAACGCACGGGCATGTTTTGCTATCGAAACAAAAACAAGCGAGACCTACACAGACGAAGCAGAGGAACAGAGGCGCCATCTTGCCGTGCTTCCTTCCCAGAGCGCCATACCATGACGCGCCTCCTCCCCATGCTACCACCTCGCCTGCGTGTCATCCATTTATGTGGAGGATTAGATGTCGTCCACTCCCTTGCCATGCCGGACAAGAAGGGCGCCGCCATCCGCTATGCCATGGTCGCTCCCTCGTCAATGCCACTTCCGTGTACATATTGAGATAGCTGCGGAGGGTGAGCCTCGCTTTCAGCTCGATGAGATTGTTTTTCAAGTTTTAAGTATTTTCTTGCGCTACCGCGATTCAGTGACGTGTATGGTGGTGGTCAAGTTCATCATCTTGAGACTGACAAATGAACAGAGTAGCCACCGACGACAAGGATCAAAAGGAGGATAAGCAACAACTCAAATGAGATGTCGTGTTAAAATAAAAAAATGTGGATCTATGGTTTATTGGTTAGGGGTGTACATTGTTTTTTTCTCCTGTTGCAAACAGGATCTCCAAGTTTGCAAACGTTTCCATGATACTTGAATCAAGCTTTTTCTATATCTTCATGTCATAGGAGCCGTAATTTTTAGATCATCTGCACACCTCACACAAGAAACAT
This sequence comes from Aegilops longissima, assembly GCA_021605205.1. Classification (NCBI taxonomy): domain Eukaryota; kingdom Viridiplantae; phylum Streptophyta; class Magnoliopsida; order Poales; family Poaceae; genus Aegilops; species Aegilops longissima. Next base: position 134,405,331 of record CM038679.1, read on the forward strand.
GAACTTGCGAAAAGCTAGAAAACATGACAACTTTTGCATGTTTTGTGTGTGTTTTCTACCCGTCGCCAACGCACAAGGAGCCAGACTCGGAGTACCCGATGTGTGCAACACAAACTCCACAGTTTTTTATCTTATATTAGCCAGGGATGGAGGATCTTGGTACAATGCTCATACTATCATTGGATATGAATAGCGCTACACTACACAGTCCCTAAACCTAGCCAACACTGGTTCATTGAAATTTGTGTTACCTCCGTAGTGAGGCAAAGACATTGTACTAAAATGAACTTCACTATTTTCGGTATAATGCGACATTTATAGGGCTTCCCTAAGCAACCCCAACAAAGGCGTGAAGAGATACTCCCAAGGGAGTGGATATTTCTGTGATTTAAATTGCATACACCTTCAATACACTTACGAAATGCTTTCGCGTTTATGTTTTTTGTGCAACACATCTTTTCATGACAGCGTGAAGGATTTCAAAAAGTTTGTTGATGTCATCATGTAGGACGGTGGGTTGTGGGAGGAGGGGGGTCTTGAGACACTGGGTTAAAAATTTGTTGTTTTTTCCATTCGTTGTAACGCACGGGCATTTGTGCTAGTTGGTTCTTAAGACACCAAATAGAGTTCATTCCGTAAATAAGCGCACATCCCTCTCAGTGGTAGTTCGGTAAGTGGGATGGCCCATGTGAGTTCGTTCCTGTTTTTTCTTCTGTTTTTCCTTTAATTATTTTATTTTTATTTCTTTAAAATCATGAAAACTTTTTAAATTCATGTTTTTCTACAATTCATGAACAATTTTCAAATTTTATTTTTTGCACACATTGTTTTTAACTTTGCGAACATTTTTTCAAATTCACGGGTATTTTCTCTTATTTGTGAATAATCTTTAAAACTCATGATTTTATAAAATTAAAAAAAAATCATGGTCTTTTTTTAAGTTCACGGACGTTTGTCATATTGAAAAACTTTATTTGTTAATTTATGAACAATTTATAACCCATGAATGTTTTTCAAATTTATGAATTTTGCTCAACTCCGCCTACATTCTTTCTATATCATACACATTTTAAATTCATGAACACTATTTTAAATCTACAAACATTTTACAATTTTAGAAAAGCCTTCAAAACAAAATAAGCAGAATAAGGTCTGTCTTTTTTACGAAACCACACACAACAGAAGCAAAAGGCTCCAAAAAGATCCAACCGTGCAAAGCGAGAGAGCAACTAATCCAGAGTTACCCCCTTCCGAGAGCTCCACAAGGGTCAGCTGCTGCCCTGTGTTGCATGCTGGATGCTCCCTCAGATTTGCCTTCTTGATTTTTTTTCTATACGCGTTTTCGGGTGTTAGATGTTTATTTTGGTTTTTCCGGCATTTTGGTATTCGCCCGGTTGGCCCTAGGTTTTGGAGAAAATAATATTTGCATGCATTTTTTTTCATCCACGAGAGGCACATATTTGCTTCTCATGAAGGCACAAATTTTCTTTCGCGAGAAGGAGTTATGCCTCTCGGAGAATAAAAGAAACACATTTTCTTACTTCCACGAGAGGCATAAATTTGCTTCGGTGAGCGGCATAATTACGCCTATCAAAGAAAGGAATAAACGCAGTTTTTTTTTGCTTCCACAAGAAGTAAAAATTTGCTTCTCGTGGAGGCACAAATTTGATTCGATGAGAAGCATAGTTGTGCCTCTTGAAAAGCAATAATAATAATAATAATAATAATAATAATAATAATAATAATAATAATAATAATAATAATAATAATAATAAATGTTCTATTAACATGTGATCTAGTTTCAAAATCTCGTCGCGAGAAATTCAACGATGAAAACGGTTTGGGATTTAGACGCGCAGTTCAAGAGATAAAATGTTTATGAAAGAAAACCAAATCTACGAAAAAAGAAAAACTCTCAGGTTGCGACAAAGTGGAGCATATACAGTGCGCTACTTGTCAGTTCTAGAAAACTGAAAATGACCTTTACAAGAGGTACCCCTTAATTAGTGATTCCGTACAGAGGTGCGGGAAGATGACGTGAGCCACGAGAGGGTGATGCAGGGCCATTCCTATATGGCGTCGGTTGCAGTTGTTTCTGCAAACCAGCGCACACCCCGCGCTCAGCTATGGGCGGGCCCATTCTTTTTTTCATGTTCTTTAAACATAAAAAAGGTAAAGCAGAGCCCTCACAAGGTTGCAGGTTCTTCAAGATTTTTTTTTCAAAGTCAACAGTTTACTGGTCAACCATTTCCATTCAGCAGCGAAACGACGTGACCAGGAGGGAGCTAGGGAGAGCCCACGTTTTGGGCCGGGCCCAAGACTATGGCTGCATGGGCGCCAAAACCCCTAAGTTGGGGCCTAAAGCGCTGACTAGGAGCTTCTGTGACGCAGCCACCTGGAAATCCATATTTGCTGCACGTTGCGGCAAATTGTCGCCATATCGCACATAGGTAAGCGCACCAGCGAAGCGTTTGGGTTTGAAACCTTTTTTTTCTCCTGATTTTAGTTTCTCTTTTTTAATGTTTCCTTTTTCTTCCGTTCCCTTTTCATTTCCTTTTTTCCCTTTTCAAGTTTATTTAACTTTTTCCAAAAAATGTTTGGAAATTTCACCTATTGTTCGGAAATCACAATTGTTTTTGCTATTTTGAAATTACGTTCACAATTATAAAAAATGTACGCATATTTTAAAAAAATGCTTGTAATTTCTAAATAAGTTGCAATATATGAATTTTTTTGGGATTTACAGAAAATGTTCGACATTTTACAAAATGTTTCCGTTTTCAAAATTTGTTCACAAATTTCAATAATGTTCATGTTTTCAAAATTTGTTCATGAATTTAAAAAATGTTCCCCTTCTTTTTAAAAAATGTTCGCATTTAAAGTATTTGTTCCCTTTATGAAAAATTGTTCATTGATCCAAAAAAATGTTCACTTTTTCCCTTTCTCAAAAATTGTTCACAGATCCAAAAGAATGTTCAATTTTCCAAATTTAGTTCATAGTTTCAAAAAATATTTCCATTTTTCAAAAGATGTTCGCATTTTCTATTTTCGTTCAGAATTCTATAAAGAATCTCTCGTTTCCAAAAATTGTTTGCAAATTTTAGAAATGTTCGTGTTTTCAAAAATTGTTCAAAATGACAAAAGTTTTTGTTCTTTTTCAAAAATTAATTCACAGGTGAAAACAATGTCCGGCTTTATAAATAATTATTCACAATTTTGAATATGCCCGCGTTTAGAAAATGATACAGGTTTTGAAAACAAACTCTGTGCGAACTTTAAAAAAAAAATTAGACCTGTCGTGGCTTATAGTACTTTTCTCAAGAGCTGCGTAATTTTACTGGAGAAGCTGTGGTGGTGCAATGGCTAGCCATGAGTGGCCTATGCGAGAGGTCCTGTGATCGATTCACCATTCTTAGCGTTGCTACAGAACTCGCTTTTTTGTAGAGCGCGGTACAGAACGGGCGCTGCTAATGGGCCGGCCCACTATATCGCGCCCTGTGCGAAATGACAGCATTCTGTCACAGAATGCGATACATAGGAAGTCCCCAGCCATCGCTTATAGCAAGATGTAAGCTCCCCATGGTTGAAGCTTTTCCTAGACCGCTACTGTAATGGGCTCGCCCATTATCTATCGAATCGTTAGTTCGCTTGTTTTTATAGCCGGTTTCGTTTCCTTTCTGTTTTGTCTGTTTTATTTGTTTCTTTCTTGTTTTTTTGCTTTTCTTTGTTCTTTCACCGGTCTTTTTTGTTTCTTCAACGGTTTCAGCTGTTTTTTGTTTTTATTTGTATTATTTATTTTTTGTTTCTTTGTTGGTTTTCAATGATTTTTTCTTTTCTTTCTTTGTTTCTTTATTTTTCCGTCGTCTTTTTTTGTTTCTTTCTTCCTTTTCATTGCTTTTATTTATTTATCGGTTTCACAGTTTTCCATTTTTTGTACTGGTTTTATTTGGTTCTATTTTCATTTTTATTGTTTCTTTGGTTTCCCTTGTTTATTTCTTTCCTAGTTTTCTTGTATCTTTGTTTCCCCCTTTTGGTTTTTCTCGGTACTTAATACACATTCAAAAATTTGAATACAAATCAAAAATAGTTTTATATATACATCTACTTTTTTAACTACATGATTAACATTTTTTAAAATCTTATATTTTTATGTTTACTTTTTTCCATACACATTATATTTTTGGTATGAATCTAATACATTTCTGCAATACACATTTAACCTATTTTGATTGTAAGGTTAACATGTTTTAATAAATGATTAACATTTTTTATGCATGTTTCTTACATTTTCTAAATGCTTGATTAATATTTGTCAAATAAATGGTCAACATTTTTTCTATATATTTTTCAATTGCTTGATTTATATTTTTAAAATATAAGATTAATATATTTTAATATATGATCAACATTATTTGTATACACTTAACATTTTTCGAATGCTTGATAACACATTTTAAATACTTGTTCAACAATTTTTCAAATGCTTGATTAGCATTTTTAATACATGATAAATTTTTTATATACATATTTTGTGTATGTGAGAATTATTTTTCTATATACATTTAATATTTTTTTTATATGCTTAGTTAAAAATTATCAAATATTTTATGTAGAATAGTTTTTCTAATATATATGTTTGGAATATTATAAAATATAAATAAAAGTAAAAAGGTAAAGCAAAGAACAAAAACCGTGAAAACATAGGAAAAATAAAAGGAGGTTGTGGGCTCCCCTGTGCCTGGGTCGGTCCATCTAGCGCTCGCCTTGACGCGAGGGTTCCCTACATCTCGCTATAAACGAGATATAGGTGCGGCCGACGTGAGCGATGGTTCAATAGTAAGCGATACATATCATCGCCCTTGATTAGGAGCCCCCCCATTGCATAAAATAGAAAGAAATTCTTACGAATCGCGTACATAGGCAGCGTATTGGGCCGGCTCAACTTCGGGCTCTGAGGTTAAGCGTAGCTTGTGTGGCTGTTCTTTCAGTTGACGGGATTTCTTTCCGTCCACTGTATCCCTACTAGTTTTTCGAGCGAGAATTTTCTCCAGGTTTCCTTTTTTATTTGTTTTCTTGTTTTACTTGGTATCTTTCCTTTAGGTTTTTGAACATGTATTTCTACCATTTGAGTATTTTTAAAATGATGCAAAATTATAAATTGGTGATTATCTTGAAAAAACTATTGAGTATTATTTAAGTATGTGAGAGTTTTTTAAAATTGTCAATTTTGTAAAAAAATGTGATTTAGTTTAAAAATCTTGTTTTTCTTTATGATGTAAATATTTTAACTTTCATGAGAACTTTTAATTTCATTTTGATTTTAAATTCGTTAACATTTAAATAAATGTAAACATTTTTGATAATTTTTGAGCAGTTTGTAAATTCATGAACATTTTTTCATTCATGATATTTTAATTTGCCAGTATTGTTTTTAATTCATGAACATTTTTCCAGATTAGCAAACAGTTTTCATAATTCGTGAACATGTTCTAGTTTCATGGACATTTCCAAAATTTCCGGAACCTTTGCTATAATTCTTGAAAATAAATAAAACTCTTGAACATTTATGGAATTCAAGAACATTTTTCAAATATGTTAAAAAGTAATGGCCAAATTTTACTAATCCAAGTACTATTTTTTTATAAAGTACTAGATAAATGCTCGTGCGTTGCTACGTAGTAACAAGAACACTGGCCAAACAATCAATCAAATTCAAAATGTGTGTTAAATATAATAACTTTCCATTCATATAACTTCTCTCTACTTATATTCTCATCGGCACTCGTCCCGTCTCCTTAAACATAACATTGTAGTGAACATCACTGCTTGTCCTTCATTGGTGTATCTACCTTCAAGCTGTTGGAGAGCACTACCTTCAAGCATAACCTCACACGATCTTTAAGCATAACCTCATGTTGAACTACTGTTATTCGGCAACATGTCTGCTATTGTCTTCCTCTCCATCCCCACCTTCTCTAGAGATAAGCAAACGTAGCACAACAATTGTTGGTCGGGAGAGAGGCCATGCCATGATCCAATTAACAAAAGTAAAACAAGTTGTAAAACCAAAGTCGACATCTCCTCCACAACATTCTTTATACAATCATCACATCAATTTATTTATGTTACATGAATTAACAGTGGTGCTCATTGTGAAATTAAACTAACAATTCAGAGGTCTTAAATCAGTTTTCTAGAAATGAGACTACAACATGTGCTTATCAAACATCTGCTGATTTCTGCCACAACTAACTAGGTAGAAGCTTTTCAGTTTCAATCTGCACGATGCACATATCCTCTATAACACTATGCTCCCTAATTTTAACGAGCGCACATTCAATTGAGGTCTCCACTTGAAACTGGCTCACCTGATTTTGACTGGGTCAATAATTTCTCAAAGCTCTCTTATTCAATTCTTTTATACTATGCTTTCTATTTTTTAAGGCCTCGTAATTAATTGAGGTCTTCAATTTAGAATTCGGTCACCTGATTTTGATCGGGTCAACAATTTCTCAACGAGCTCTCCCATTCAATTATTTTGAAGCTCTTTATTCCATTGTGGTATTTAATTTTGAAAAAAAATATATGATTTTGACCGGGCCAATGAACTTTCAAATTAATCAATAGCAACCATCCTATAAAAACCATATCAATTCCACGGACCCTCCCGCCTCCTAGAAAACAAAAGTTCCACCATGTGATATTGTAGTATCAGTATAGTACATGCAGTCACTAACGCAGAAATTTCCTCACATAAATATACGTTGGTTGGTTAGAGGATAACATAGAACCACACAATGAAATACCAATCAATCATCGCACTATTAATAAAAATAAAACACACTGCATCATCTCCTCCACCCGCCAAACCAAATATTCCACCAGTTCCAAAATATAAGGGGTATGCTTTCTAATTGTTAAAGCCTCATAATTAATTGAGGTCTTCCATTGATTTTGACTAGGTAAACAATTTCTCAACGAGCTCTCCCATTCAATTCTATTAACTCCATATGTTCCATCATTTTGAAGATCTTTCATTCCATTGAGGTATTTAATTTTGGATTTGGTTTATGATTTTGACCGGGCCAACGATTTTTTGGATCAATCAGCAGCAACCGGCCTATAAAACCATACCAATCCCGTGCACCCTCCCACCTCCCAGAAAAAGTGTTATCATGTGATAATGTAGTATCAATATAGTACATGCAGTCACCGACGAAGAATTTTCCCCACATAAATATACGTTGGTCAGAGGATAACATAGAACCACACCACGGAAAGACCAATCAAATCACCACATTATGAATAAAAATAAAACACACTCCATCATCTCCCCCACCCGCCAAACCAGATATTCCACCATTTCCAAAATATAAAGGGTATTAGTTATTTGGAAAGTCAAATTTCTTTAACTCTGACCAAGTTCAGTGCAAAAAGATATCAACATCCACAATATTAAACAAAAGTGGGTATGGAAATTCATTTCATGGTGAATCTAAGCATACCAATTTTGCATTATGTATTTAAATATATTTCCCTACAAATTTGATCAAACGTAAAAGGTTTGACTTTTCATAAAAGTAATACACCTTATATTTTGCAACAGAGTGAGTATTTTTTAAAGAAACCCTACAACACCAATGACGCAGCAAAGTGCGTCCAACCCTTCTAGTAAAATTGATGCCTGAACATATATGAAACAAAAAGGATCTGATTTGTCTTTTTTGCTGAGAGCTGCACAGAAGTCCAAATGTTTTGAAAATTGGAGCGTACTGTTCATATACTGTTCTAGTCTGATTTGTCTTTTTGCTGAGAGCTGCACAGAAGTTCAAATGTTTTGAAAATTAGAGCGTACCTCACGCATCAAATTGTCTACCACCCAATTTTTTTTTGGATTTTTTTGAATTTTTCTGAATTTTTTGAACAGTACACAAAATGTGTACTGTTCATATACTGTTCTAGTCTGATTTGTCTTTTTTGCTGAGAGCTGTAAAAATGTGTAAAAATGTGATAAAATAAATTTTTCTAAATTTTTTGAACAGTACACAAAATGTGTACTGTTCAAGTCTGATTTGTCTTTTTTGCTGAGAGCTGTAAAAGACAAATCGGAGGTCTGTAAAAATGTGTACTGTTTATATACTGTTCTAGTCTGATTTGTCTTTTTTGCTGAGAGCTGCACAGAAGTCCAAATGTTTTGAAAATTGGAGCGTACCTCACGCATCAAATTGCCTACCACCCAATTTATTTTGGAATTTTTTTAATTTTTTCTGAATTTTTTACGATTTTTTTTTACCGGGTGCAGATGCACCCGGGCACCGAAACGCCGTTCTCAATACTATGGAAAATTCGAATCTAGCCCGAGCTTATCTGCACCTGCGCTCACGAAAAAAATCAAAATAAATATTAGAAAAATTCAAAAAATTCCAAAAAACAATTGGGTGGTGGACAATTTGATGCGTGAGGTACGCTCCAATTTTCAAAACATTTGGACATCTCTGCAGCTCTCAGAAAAAATACAAATCGGAGGTTCGTAAAAATGTGTACTGTTCATATACTGTTCTAGTCTGATTTGTCTTTTTTGCTAAGAGCTGCACAGAAGTCCAAATATTTTGAAAATTGGAACGTACCTCACGCATCAAATTGTCTACCACCCAATTTTTTTTAGAATTTTTAGAATTTTTTTGAATTTTTTACGAATTTTTTTGACCGGGTGCAGATACACCCGGGCACCGAAACGCCGTTCTCAATACTACGGAAAATTCGAATCTGAGCCCGAGCTCATCTGCACCTGCGCTCATGAAAAAAATCAAAATAAATACTAAAAAAATTCAAAAAATTCCATTTTTTTTTGGGTGGTGGACAATTTGATGCGTGAGGTACGCTTCAATTTTCAAAACATTTAGACTTCTGTGCATCTCTCAGCAAAAAAGACAAATCGGAGGTCTGTAAAAATGTGTACTGTTCATATACTGTTTTTAGTCTGATTTGTCTTTTTTGCTGAGAGCTGCACAGAAGTCCAAATGTTTTGAAAATTGGAGCGTACCTCACGCATCAAATTTTCTACCACCCAATTTTTTTTAAATTTTTTGAATTTTTCTGAATTTTTACGAATTTTTTTATCGGGTGCAGATGCACGCGGGCACCGAAACGCCGTTCTCAATACTACGGAAAATTCGAATCTGAGCCCGAGCTCATCTGCACCTGCGCTCACGAAAAAAATCAAAATAAATACTAGAAAAATTGAAAAAATTCCAAACTTTTTTTGGGTAGTGGACAATTTGATGCGTGAGATACGCTCCAATTTTCAAAACATTTGGACTTCTGTGCAGCTCTCAGCAAAAAAGACAAATCAGAGGTCTGTAAAAATGTGTACTGTTCATATACTGTTCTAGTCTGATTTGTCTTTTTTGCTGAGAGCTGCACAGAAGTCCTAATGTTTTGAAAATTGGAGCGTACCTCACGCATCAAATTGGCTACCACCCAATTTATTTTGGAATTTTTTGATTTTTCCTGAATTTTTTACGATTTTTTTTACCGGGTGCAGATGCACCCGGGCACCGAAACGCCGTTCTCAATACTATGGAAAATTCGAATCTAGCCCGAGCTCATCTGCACCTGCGCTCACGAAAAAAATCAAAATAAATATTAGAAAAATTCAAAAAATTCCAAAAAACAATTGGGTGGTGGACAATTTGATGCGTGAGGTACGCTCCAATTTTCAAAACATTTGGACTTCTCTGCAGCTCTCAGAAAAAAGACAAATCGAAGGTCCGTAGAAATGTGTACTGTTCATATACTGTTCTAGTCTGATTTGTCTTTTTTGCTGAGAGCTGCACAGAAGTCCAAATGTTTTGAAAATTGGAACATACCTCACGCATCAAATTGTCTACCACCCAATTTTTTTTGAATTTTTAGAATTTTTTTGAATTTTTTACGAATTTTTTTGACCGGGTGCAGATGCACCCGGGCACCGAAACGCCGTTCTCAATACTACGGAAAATTCGAATCTGAGCCCGAGCTCATCTGCACCTGCGCTCACGAAAAAAATTAAAATAAATACTAAAAATTCAAAAATTCAAATTTTTTGGGTGGTGGACAATTTGATGCGTGGATCGCTCAATTTTCAAACATTTAGACTTCTGTGCATCTCTCAGCAAAAAAGACAAATCGGAGGTCTGTAAAAATGTGTACTGTTCATATACTGTTCTAGTCTGATTTGTATTTTTTGCTGAGAGCTGCACAGAAGTCCAAATGTTTTGAAAATTGGAGCGTACCTCACACATCAAATTTTCTACCACCCAATTTTTTTAGAATTTTTTGAATTTTTTTGAATTTTTTACGAATTTTTTTACCGGGTGCAGATGCACCCGGGCACCGAAACGCCGTTCTCAATACTACGGAAAATTCGAATCTGAGCCCGAGCTCATCTGCACCTGCGCTCACGAAAAAAATCAAAATAAATACTAGAAAAATTCAAAAAATTCCAAATTTTTTTTGGGTAGTGGACAATTTGATGCGTGAGGTACGCTCCAATTTTCAAAATATTTGGACTTCTGTGCAGCTCTCAGCAAAATAGACAAATTAGACTAGAACAGTATCTGAACAGTACACATTTTTATAGACCTCTGATTTGTCTTTTTTGCTGAGAGCTGCACAGAAGTCCAAATGTTTTGAAAATTGGAGCGTACCTCACGCATCAAATTGTCTACCACCCAATTTTTTTGAAATTTTTTGATTTTTTCTGAATTTTTTACGAATTTTTTTTGACCGGGTGCAGATGCACCCGGGCACCGTAACGCCGTTCTCAATACTACGGAAAATTCGAATCTGAGCCCGAGCTCATCTGCACCTGCGCTCACGAAAAAAATCAAAATAAATACTAGAAAAATTCAAAAAATTCTAAATTTTTTTTGGGTGGTGGACAATTTGATGCGTGAGGTACGCTCCAATTTTCAAAACATTTGGACTTCTGTGCAGCTCTCAGCAAAAAAGACAAATCGGAGGTCTGTAAAAATGTGTACTGTTCATATACTGTTCTAGTCTTATTTGTCTTTTTTGCTGAGAGCTGCACAGAAGCCCAAATGTTTTGAAAATTGGAGCGTACCTCTCGCATCAAATTGTCTACCACCCAATTTTTTTTGGAATTTTTGAAATTTTCTGAATTTGTTACGAATTTTTTTTGACCGGGTGCATCCGGGTGCAGATACACCCGGGCACCGAAACGCCGTTCTCGTATTACATATTGAATTGCAGCACTACATGAGAAAGCCAAACAGAGTGTCAGATTCTATAGATGGAGAAGTAGTTGCGCCACAAAATCAAAATGTTGAAGGAACAAAATCTTCTCCAAATTATGGATTTCTATGAAAACAAGAAATATATGCTTGTTTCAACCTTTGCCTCAACAATATCACATATCTCCTTTGTGAGATCTGAAATTTTCAGTTTTGATGCAGCAAGCCAGCAACATTCTCGCCTAGCAAAAACATGAGCATTATTAAGTCAGTTTACAAACTAATGTATGTATTATAGATCAAGGCGACAAATACAATGTAAAGATAGGACCCCTCACCATGTTTGGATGCGACTGAAGAGCACATTCCAAGGCCAAATGAGATGTCTTCCGCCACATCAACTGAATGCAATAGTAATACTTTTGAAGGAAAAAAAATGAAGATTTAAAGGAGATAAGCAATGTAGACTGCATGCGTGAAATTGATTTCTATTAAAGATCAGAGTTAATGTTGATAAAACAATTTGAACACACATATGATTTTTTTTACAAAAACATCATGAACACTGAAGCAAGCAACCAAGTTTCTTTCCATTGGGAAGCAATTTTGTATGGACACCAAATTGTACCTCACGGCAACCATCACATCAAATCAGATCATGTCACGTGTCGGGGGGGCGAAGGGTATGTAGTGGTAGGTAGTAGCGCTGCCGCCAATGATGAGCACTGCATAGCGGAGGTTGGTGTCGAGGGAGACGGGGTCAGGGTGCAGGAGGAGGAGAGGTGGGAGGTTGGATTTTGCGGCAAAGGAGGAGCCGGCGGCATACTTCTGGAGGTCCGCGTTGGAGGAGACGAGGTTGGGGCGAAGAGATGCCCGGAGGAAGGAGAGGTGGTGGTGGTGGGTAGGTAGGGCTGCGGCGGCCCCCGCAGGAGTCGGTCTACTAATCTTGGACGTGATGCCTATATAATGATCATTGCCTGGATATCGTCATGATTATTTGAAGTTCTATCAATTGCCCAACAGTAATTTGTTCATCCACTGTTTGCTATTTTTCTCGAGAGAAGCCGCTAGTGAAACCTACAGCCCCCGGGTCTCTTCTTTAATATATTTGCCTTGCGATCTATTTTATTTGCCCTTTTATTTTCAGATCTATTAAACCATAAATTAAAAAAAATACCTTGCTGCAATTTATTTTATTTGGCGTTCGATCTACCAATATTTACTACCACTGGTACAGCGACGTGCTAAACAAAAGGTTTTTAACCCCTTTCCGCGACGGCATTTAGAACCGTCGCCAAGTGAGTGTGGGCGATAGGGGGGGGGGGGTCCTTCCCACACGACCCAGAAATCATCGGGAATAGGCCCTCCTGGGACCCAGGCTGGGGCCGTGTGCGATCGGGCGAGGCATCGAAATCCAATCATTTCCGTAGGTATGTACATCCCACACGGTGAATCCTAGAAATCATTTCCGTAGGTATGTACATCCCATACGGTGAATCCCAGAAATCATTTCCGTAGGTATGTACATCCCACACGGTGAATCCCAGAAATCATTTCCATAGGTATGTACATCCCACACGGTGAATCCCAGAAATCATTTCTGTAGGTATGTACATCCCACACGGTGAATCCCAGAAATCATTTCCGTAGGTATGTACATCCCACACGGTGGATCCCAGAAAATCATTTCCGTAGGTATATACATCCCACATGGTGAATCCCAGAAAATCATTTCCATAGGTATGTACATCCCACACAGTTATTTGTGTGGAAACGTTTGTGCAAGGTGGCCTAACGCAAACAGTTCGCTGCCGGAAGCCGTGTGTGATTGTTAGTTGATCGAACACGCCTACTTTCTAGAAACCGTGCGGGTTGTTGGAGTTCATCGCCCACGGTGCTGTCTGAGTAACCGTTTGCAATAGAAAACCCCAATAAGCAGGGTAATTAGCCTATTATTGATAATCCATGTACTAATCCAACTGATATTTCTTATAAAACACGCCAGATATTTCATATCCGTATAAAAGCAACCAGAATTTCATAATTGAATTACATCAGATAGCTTCTGCACTCAGTTACGCCATTACACAATAGCACAAAGTTTCACATGCAACATCAAAAACCTTTGGAAAGTAGCATCATACACGGTAAATAGACAGATGAATCTCATCTGGGAAACTGCAGAAGCGGAAGGCAAATATTGAGCCTTCAGTGATGTTGAATGTCCTTGCAACTTTAGGCTAGTTGCTATGGATAATTGCCCGCCCAACCTTTGTCCTCTTCAGCAAGACTTCAATATTGTACCGTGGGTGTTGAATGAATACCTTCCTCGCCTCTTGACCATGCAGGTGATTTGAGAGGTAATCATCGGTGAACTGCTTTGAAAAGTACTGAAAACAAAGCTATGCATAAATCGCTGTTGTAAATTTTGAAATGGCGCAAGGGGTAAAAACAAGGTAAAAGAGTTGGTACCATCCTATAGTTGACTGATGTCTTCTTCATTGTGCAAACAAAGATCTTGCTGTTATTCGTCGCAAGTTTCTTCATCCTAACAATCTTTATGAGTTTCTTGACTTGACTGATATTCATGGACTCTCATTTCCCCATATGCAAAATGGGTCGAACAATGGGTCTAAGCCTCTGACAGCAGGACCTACATATGCAAGACCAAATTGTAAGAAACCTAAATAATAGAATGATTCCTGCAACTGCACAATAATGTGCTATTAGCCAAAGGACCCTGCTTGAACAAACCTCGATAGTAAACCGCAGTGTCTCCCATTGTTTCCCTGCAACACACATAAGAAGAAGGGTAGCGGGCGAGGAGGCGGCGCTGCAAGAAGAAGGGCCGCCGACGAGGAGGCTGAGCTGCCAGTAAGCAACAGTGAATGTTTGAACTTGGAAAGCAAGGAGGAACAGTGGAAATGTGGCTTTTGGTAGGAGGGAGGGGCGGGGAGATAAATATTTCCGCGGTGGCAAAAAATTTTCGCCCGGTGCCGCGAGAAACTGGCGGGCAAGTGTGGTTCAAGTGGGGCGGTGGATCAGAGATTTATTTAAGCTTCTGCGTAAGCCAGACAAGACGGTGCGCCAAGATATTTTATATCGCATCCCACACGATTCTTTCTAGTAAACTATTCGTGGTATACCTGATTTTTTTCATTATGTTTTTAAAGACAAAATGGTGTTACAGAGGGAAAGGATGGTGTTTGAATTGCTAGAACATTTACGTACGGTGAACATGCAACTAGTACATGAGTGTCATGTCTAAATTTTGGAATTATTCCAGGTTCGTTTGGCATTTTTATGCATTAATTGAGTTTCTGGGCGTTTAATGTGCATAATTTAAATTTGAACTATAAGCACATGCTCCAGTGCACCAAAGTTGTTTGAAAAACCACATGTGTGTCCTTGGGTGAATTTCTAGGTCCCATGCAAGAGATGGGAATGAAATTCAAACATCTGGGCGTCGTGGCTCGGCAGGAAAGATTGAGAAACTTGGTTTTTAATTCCTGTAAATCCAAAACACGCTGATACGTCTCCGTCATATCTACTTTTCCAAACACTTTTGCCCTTGTTTTGGACTCTAACTTGCATGATTTGAATGGAACTAACCCGGACTGACGCTGTTTTCAGCAGAATTGCCATCGTGTTATTTTTAGGCAGAAATAAAATTTCTCGGAATGACCTGAAACTTTTCGGAGATTATTTTTGGAAATAATAAAAAGTATTGGTGAAAGAATCAAGGCCAGGGGGGCCACACCCTGTCCATGAGGGTGGGAGGCGCGCCTGCCCCCCAGGGCGCGCCCCCTGCCTCGTGGGCCCCCTGGTGCTCCATCGACCTCAACTCCAACTCTATATATTCACGTTCGGGGAGAAAAAAATCAGAGAGAAGGATTCATCGCGTTTTATGATACGGAGCCGCCACCAAGCCCTAATCTCTCTCGGGAGGGCTAATCTGGAGTCCGTTCGGGGCTCCGGAGAGGGGAATCCGTCGCCATCGTCATCATCGACCATCCTCCATCACCAATTTCATGATGCTCACCGCCGTGCGTGAGTAATTCCATCGTAGGCTTGCTGGACGGTGATGGGTTGGATGAGATTTATCATGTAATCGAGTTAGTTTTGTTAGGGTTTGATCCCTAGTATCCACTATGTTCTGAGATTGATGTTGCTATGACTTTGCTATGCTTAATGCTTGTCACTAGGGCCCGAGTGCCATGATTTCAGATCTGAACCTATTATGTTTTCATGAATATATGTGAGTTATTGATCCTATCTTGCAAGTTCTTTTCCATAAGCACGTATGACTATATTCGGAATACATGCCTATATTACATTGATGAATTGGAGCTAGTTCTGTGTCACCCTATGTTATAACTGTTGCATGAATAATCGCATCCGACATAATTCTCCATCACCGATCCAATGCCTACGAGCTTTTCACATATTGTTCTTCGCTTATTACTTTACCGTTGGCATTGTTACAATCACTATAAAATTATCACTGTTACTTTTGCCACTGTTACCGTTACTTCCATACTACTTTGCTACTAAATACTTTGCTGCATATATTAAGTTATCCAGGTGTGATTGAATTGACAACTCAACTGCTAATACTTGAGAATATTCTTTGGCTCCCCTTGTGTCGAATCAATAAATTTGGGTTGAATACTCTACCCTCGAAAACTGTTGCGGTCCCCTATACTTGTGGGTTATCAAGACTATTTTCCAAGCGCCGTTGCCGGGGAGCATAGCTCTATTCTTTGAGTCACTTGGGATTTATATCTGCTGGTCACTATGAAGAACTTGAAAGACGACAAAACCAAAATTTATCCCTCAACTACGAGGGGAGGTAAGGAACTGCCATCTAGCTCTGCACTTGATTCACCTTCTGTTTTGAGTAAGCTTGTGACACCTAAACTTGCTTCTGCTATTAATTCTGATATGTCGCATGTTATTGATGATGCCACTTCTGCTATGCATGATACTTACGATGAAACTACTTCTATGCTTGATACTACTGTGCCACTAGGTGAATTTCTTGATGAACAACTTGCTAGGGCTAGAGAGAATGAAATTATTGAAACTGATAATATTGATGAAAGTGATGATGAAGATTCTCCCCCTAGATATGAATTGCCTATTGTGCCTGAGGGTTATGTTATGGATGAAGAAACTGCTAGAGACTTTCTTGCTTGCAATGATAGAAGTGATCTTAAAAAAATTATTAGCTAAGCTTAAAGAAAAAACTCTGAATGCTAGAATGAAATATGAGCCTGCTTATGCTACTTCACCTATCTTTGTTACTGATAAGGATTATGATTTCTTTGTTGATCCTGATATAATTACTTTGGTTGAATCCGGTCCTTTCTATGGCTATGAATCTGAAACTGTTGTGGCACATCTTACTATATTAAATAATATAGCCACCCTGTTCACTAATGATGAGAAAACTCGCTGTTATTATATCCTTAAGATATTTCCGTTCTCATTAAAGGGTGATGCTAAGATATGGTTTAATTCTCTTGATCCTGGTTGTGTGCGTAGTCCCGTGATATGATTTATTACTTTCTCGCTAAATATTTCCCTGCTCAAGAAACAAGCTGCTTTAAGGGAAGTATATAATTTTGTGCAAATTGAAGAAGAGAGTCTCCCACAAGCTTGGGGGAGGCTTCTCCAATTACTTAATGCTTTGCCTGATCATCCTCTTAAGAAAAATGAAATACTTGATATCTTTTATAATGGACTAACCGATGCTTCCAGAGACCACCTGGATAGTTGTGCTGGTTGTGTTTTCAGGGAGAGAACTGTTGATCAAGCTGAAATTCTATTAAATAATATGTTGACCAATGAAAAATAATTGGAAACTTCCTGAACCAACTCCTAAGCCAACTCCGAAGAAAAGGGGTGTTCTATTTCTCAGTCCTGAAGATATGCAAGAGGTAAAGAAATCTATCAAAGAAAAAGGTATTAAAGCTGAAGATGTTAAGAATTTACCTCCTGTTGAAGAAATACATGGTCTTGATTTACCGCCTGTTGAAGAAACACATGGTCTTGGTAACCCAACACAGGTAGTAAAGGTAAATTCTCTTTATAGATTTGATGAAGGTGATATTCCTCGATATAAGTCTGCTAGCCAATGCTTAGATGAGTTTGATAATTTTATTGTCAAACAAGAAAACTTCAATGCTTATGTTGGTAGACAATTGAAACACAATACTTATATGATTAAGCACTTGAGTTATTATATGTCTAGAGTTAAAGGTGAACTTAAACTCATTAGTTAACATGCTTCTATGGTTACCACTCAAGTAGAACAAGTACTTAAAGCTCAGAATGATTTGCTCAATGAATTAAATAGTAAGAATAATGATTTTGCTGTTAGAGTTGCAACTAGAGGGGGGTAAAGTGACTCAGGAACCTTTGTATCCTGAGGGCCACCCTAAGAGAATTGAGCAGGATTCTCAGAGAACTAATGTTGATGCACCTAGTCCTTATAATAAGAAGAAAAAGAAAAATAATAGGACCTTGCATGCTACTAGTGAACCTGTTATTGACACACCTGAGAATCCCAATGATATTTCTATTTCTGATGCTGAAACACAATCTGGTAATGAACATGAACCTAGTGGTAATGTTAATGATGATGTTCATGATGATGCTCCACCTAGCAATAACAATGATGTAGAAATTGAACCTGCTGTTGATCTTGATAACCCACAATCAAAGAATCAACGTTATGATAAGAGAGACTTTGTTGCTAGGAAGCACGGTAAAGAAAGAGAACCATGGGTTCAGAAACCCATGCCTTTTCCTCCCAAACCATCAAAGAAAAAGGATGATGAGGATTTTGAGCACTTTGCTGAAATGATTAGACCTATCTTCTTGCGTATGCGTCTAACTGATATGCTCAAAATGAATCCCTATGCTAAGTACATGAAAGAAATTGTTACTAATAAAAGAAAGATACCGGAAGCTGAAATTTCCACCATGCTTGCTGATTATACTTTTAAGGGTGGAATACCTAAGAAACTTGGAGATCCAGGAGTACCCACTATACCATGCTCCATTAAAATAAATTATGTTAGAAATGCTTTATGTGATCTTGGAGCCGGTGTTAGTGTTATGCCTCTCTCTTTATATCGTAGACTTGATTTGAATAAGTTGACACCTACTGAAATATCTTTGCAAATGGCTGATAAATCAACTGCGATACCTGTTGGCATTTGTGAGGATGTGCCTGTTGTGGTTGCAAACGTTACTATTTTAACGGACTTTGTTATTCTTCATATTCCCGAGGACGATAGTATGTCTATTATTCTTGGAAGACCCTTTTTGAATACTGCAGGGGCTGTTATTGATTGCAACAAAGGCAATGTTACTTTTCATGTTAATGGTAATGAGCATACGGTACACTTTCCGAGGAAACAACCTCAAGTCCACAGTATCAATTCTATTGGAAAAATTCCATCGATTATTTTTGGAGGTTTTGAATTTCCTCTTCCTACTGTCAAGAAGAAGTATGATATTATTATTAGTGGGGATATGTATATGCCCGTTGAGGTAACATAGTGTTATTCGAAATTTCTCCGGTTCCATGTTATTCGGAATGCGTTTGTTAACAAGACTTGATCAACCTTGTTAGTGGATTCCTTTTGATGAGCATGAGATGGATGAAGTTAGAAAACACAACCTTCTGTACCCTTCTTTTACTTTCTGTTATTTAGAATTAATAAAGCAAAAATAGTATTTTTTCTGTCAGTTTTCTGAATTATCAGTGCAACAAAAAATACCACAAAAATAAAAGTTCTCCAAATGCCCCGAAAATGAAATATGATTTTTTTTCTGGAATATTTGAGAATATCTAGCACTGAGAAAACAGCAAGGGGAGCAAGCACCTGACCACGAGGGTCCAGGGTGCGCCCACCCACCTGGGCGTGCCCCCTGCCTCGTGGGCCCATGGTGGCTCCCCTCCACTTATCCCAGCCACCACACACTCCTTCTTCCTCCCAAAAAAATCACCAACCAGCTCAAGCACGAGTTCTTGCTCATCTTGCTGCCATTTTCGATCTCCTTGCTCAAGGCACCTCTCACAAAACTGCTTTGGGGGATTGTTCCTTGGTATGTGACTCCTCCAATGGTCCAATTAGTTTTTTTTCTAGTGCTTTATTCATTGCAAATTTTTGCTGCTTAGGTGACCCTGTTCTTGAGCTTGCATGTCAAATTTATTTGGTCCCAAGTAGTTCTAATGCATGATATAGTCACTAGGCACTTGTGGGAGTAGTTGCTATCAATTTCGTTGAGTTTGGTTCACTTTTATTTGAAGTTACTAAAAATTTCAGAAATTTTCAGAAAATGATGAAGAGATTTTTGAGGGGCTCTTCGAGCCGAAGCTCGAAGGATAATCAAGATGAAGAAGACAAGAGGCCCAAATATAATCTCCCTCGCACCATGGAGGTTCGGCCGTGTGAATGGCCTTGAGATGATTTCTTGAGAGCAACCGGGATTTATGATGATTTTTATGAGTTCGCTGAGAATGCAGGCCTCGTCGACTTCCTCCGCGACCAGCGCGAACAGTATCTCCTACTCACTAATATTTTTGTGCAAAATTTTCATTTCATGCTAGGAGGTCACCACCTTCGGTGGATTTCTATTTATATGATGAGTATAAGGAGATGCCCCTCTATGAATTTTGTGAGGTTTGCAAATTGCCCTTTTCGGGCAGCGTGGAGGAACCACATCGTAACGATGTGGAGGGGTTTATTGATACAATTGTTGTAGGGGAAACTAGGAAGGTTTCCGATGCAAGAATTACTAGCATCATTTTCCTGTCCTACGTTACTTTGCAATATTTGCTAGTAGATGCTTGATTGGTCGCGGAAACTATGGCAACCTAAGTGCCCCTGATATTGTTCTTTTATGCCATGCCCTGTTTCGTGATGACACATTTAGTATGGGAGCTATTGTTGCAAAGCGGTTAAATCTTAACCGTACTAAGGGCCCCATCTTGGGAGGCATCTTCGCCTCGCACCTCACTGCATACTTTAACATACCTATTAGGCATTATGAGAAAGAAGAAAAGTTGTTGCCTACTGTTTTTCTAGATTACAAGAGTATGGTTCCACATGATTTCATTGTTAAGAACAGGAAAAAGGAGCTTAACTATAGACTGTTATTTGATAAAAATCACCCTGAGATTATTACCTTGCCTGCTCCTTCCTTGTTTGATTTATCTGCAGGTGAGTACCTTGTTTCGTTGGAGGCCATTCACGCCTACCGAAACCCCACCTCAGCTACAGAGCCAGATCCGGAACCACAATTTGTTCCTCCACGCCAGTCTGTTTACCAGTGGGATCCGGAGGAGGTGGCCAGCCAGTGGCAACCTAAGGCTTCATCTCAGTATGACCCCAACTACAACTTTGGATATTCGCCAGGCCAGCCGTGGCAATAGACCAACTTAGGCCAAAAGCCTAAGCTTGGGGGAGTACGGATTTCTCATCGACATTACATTTATGTTCACACACTGATGCTAGTTGTCGGTGCTCATACTTTTTCACTGTAATATCCATGCTAGTTTATTTTTTTCTTGCTTTCTTCTTGTGTGTTTGAAAAACCTTAAGAAAAACTAAAAAAATTAGTAGTATCTTTTAGCTAGTTTACTTTCTTGCTTGTAGTAGTATTAATTAAAATAAAACCCAAAAAGATTTCCCGTTCTTCTTTTGAGCTTTCCCGTGTAAATAGTTTTATTTCTTTTCTTTTCTTTGGGGGTCGATAGGTGAAGACCATAATGAAATTGTTAAAGTGGCTCTTATTTGCATTATTGTTGATTTAACCAAGAGCCCATCTTGCCTTGTCTTCTCCTTTGTATTGAATGCTTGCAGATTCCAGCTTAGTCCAATGCACGTGCACTATTATTATTATACACATCGTTCGGTCGTGCAAGTGAAAGGCAATTATGACAGTATATGATGGACTGATTGAGATGAGAGAAGCTGGTATGAACTCGACCTCTCTTGTTTTTGTAAATATGATTAGTTCATCATTCTTGATTCAGCCTATTATGAATAAACATGTTTGCAATGACAATTAGAGATTATAGTTGCTTATGCCATGCTTAATTAGCTAGGAGTTTATAATGGTTTATCTTGCGTGCCAACATGCTATTAAAATGGTTGTGATGTGGTATAGTGGGGTGGTATCCTCCTTTGAATGATTCAAGTGACTTGACTTGGCACATGTTCACACATGTAGTTGAAACAAAATCAACATAGCCTTCACGATATTTATGTTCATGGTGGATTATATCCTACTCATGCTTGCACTCAATGTTTATTAATTTTAATGCATGTTCATGACTTTTGTCGCTCTCTAGTTGGTCGCTTCCTAGTCTCTTTCTAGCCTTCACTTGTACTAAGCGGGAATACTGCTTGTGCATCCAATCCCTTAAACCCCAAAGTTATTCCATATGAGTCCACCATACCTTCCTATATGCGGTATCTACCTGCCGTTCCAAGTAAATTTGTATGTGCCAAACTCTAAACCTTCAAATGAAATTCTGTTTTGTATGCTCGAATAGCTCATGTATCAACAAGGGCTGTCTGTATCTTCTATGCTAGGCGGGTTATTCTCAAGAGGAGTGGACTCTGCTCCTCACTCACGAGAAAATGGCTGGTCACCGGGATGCCCAGTCCCATGCTTTATGCAAATCAAATTGAAATAATTGCAAACAAAACTCCCCCAGGGCTGTTGTTAGTTGGAGGCACTTGTTGTTTCGAGCAAGCCATGGATTGATGCTTGTTGGTGGAGGGGGAGTATAAACTTTACCATTCTGTTTGGGAACCGCCTATAATGTGTGTAGCATGGAAGATATCGCCATCTCTCGGTTGTTATGTTGACAATGAAAGTATACCACTAAAAATATTATTTATCTCTATTTCAAAAATCGAGCTCTAGCACCTCTACAAATCCCTGCTTCCCTCTGCGAAGGGCCTATCATTTACTTTTACGTTGAGTCATCACCCTCTTATTAAAAAGCACCAGCTAGAGAGCACCGCTGTCATTTGCATCCATTACTATTAATTTATATTGGGTATGACTATGACTGGATCTCTTTTACCATGAATTACAATGTTTAGTCAGTCCTTGATCTTTAAAGGTGCTCTACATTTATGTTTAGCGGTTTCAGAAAGGGCTAGCGAGATACCATCTTGTTATATCATATTATGATTGTTTTGAGAAAGTGTTGTCATCCGATATTTATTATTATTGCTCGCTAGTTGATTATGACATTGATATGAGTAAACATGAGACCTAAGTGTTATTGTGAATATGGTTAGTTCATAATCTTTGCTGAAAACTTGAATGTTGGCTTTACGTATTTACAACAACAAGCAAACAGAGTTTGTAGAAGTTTTTCTTTATCACTTTCAGTTTATCAACTGAATTGCTTGAGGACAAGCAAAGGTTTAAGCTTGGGGGAGTTGATACGTCTCCGCCGTATCTACTTTTCCATACACTTTTGCCCTTGTTTTGGACTCTAACTTGCATGATTTGAATGGAACTAACCCGGACTGACGCTGTTTTCAGCAGAATTGCCATGGTGTTATTTTTGTGCAGAAACAAAAGTTCTCGGAATGACCTGAAACTTCACGGAGATTATTTTTTGAAATAATAAAAAATATTGGCGAAAGAATCAAGGCCAGGGGGCCCACACCCTGTCCATGAAGGTGGGAGGCGCGCCTGCCCCCCAGGGCGCGCCCCCCTGCCTCGTGGGCCCCTGGTGCTCCACCAACCTCAACTCCAACTCTATATATTCACGTTCGGGGAGAAAAAAAATCAGAGAGAAGGATTCATCACGTTTTACGATATGGAGCCGCCGCCAAGCCCTAATCTCTCTTGGGAGGGCTGATCTGGAGTCCATTCGGGGCTCCGGAGAGGGGAATCCGTCGCCATCGTCATCATCAACCATCCTCCATCACCAATTTCATGATGCTCACCACCGTGCGTGAGTAATACCATCGTAGGCTTACTGGACGGTGATGGGCTGGATGAGATTTATCATGTAATCGAGTTAGTTTTGTTAGGGTTTGATCCCTAGTATCCACTATGTTCTGAGATTGATGTTGCTATGACTTTGTTATGCTTAATGCTTGTCACTAGGGCCCGAGTGCCATGATTTCAGATCAGAACCTATTATGTTTTCATGAATATATGTGATTCAGTTCTTGATCCTATCTTGCAAGTTCTTTTCCATAAGCACGTATGACTATATACGGAATACATGCCTACATTGCATTGATGAATTGGAGCTAGTTCTGTGTCACCCTATGTTATAACTGTTGCATGAATAATCACATCCGGCATAATTCTCCATCACCGATCCAATGCCTACGAGCTTATCACATATTGTTCTTCGCTTATTTACTTTACCGTTGCCACTATTACAATCACTATAAAACTATCACTGTTACTTTTGCCACTGTTACCATTACTTCCATACTACTTTGCTACTAAATACTTTGCTGCAGATATTAAGTTATCCAGGTGTGGTTGAATTGACAACTCAACTGCTAATACTTGAGAATATTCTTTGGCTCCCCTTGTGTCAAATCAATAAATTTGGGTTGAATACTCTACCCTCGAAAACTGTTGCGATCCCCTATACTTGTGGGTTATCACACGCCTGAAAATAATGAAACTTGGCATGGTGTCATGACATGGCACCAACATGCTGCGGTAATTTTTTTGGCCGAATTTGGAGAAGCTTTGGTGTAAGCTTCTTGCAAACCGGAGCTTCCCTCAATAAGGCTCGTGGTTCTGAGAGGGAACGTGCCACCTCTGTGTGCAAAACGACATACGTACACTGCCTCCCGCCTTAATTATTTTACATAGGCAGATTAGACCAAATATAAGTATCGTGCTAAATTTTGGAATTATTCCGGGTTTGTTTGGCATTTTTATGCATTAGAGTTTATGCGTATTTAATGTGCATAATTCAAATTTGAACTACAAGCATAGGCTCCAGTGCACCAAAGTTGTTTGAAAAACCACATGTGTGTCCTTGGGTGAATTTCTAGGTCCCATGCAAGCGATGGGAATGAAATTCAAACATCCGGGCGTCGTGCCTCAGCCGAAAAGATTCAGAAACTTGGTTTTTAATTTCTTGTAAATCCAAAACACGCCTGAAAATAATGAAACTTAGCATGGTGTCATATTATGGCACCAACATGTTGCGGTATTTTTTTTGGCCGAATTGGGACAAGCTTTGGTGTAAGCTTCTCGCAAACCGAAGCTTCACTCAAGAAGGCTCGTGGTTCCGAGAGGGAACGTGCCACCTCCGTGTGCGAAACGACATACGTAAATTGCCTTCTCCCGGCTTAATTTTTTTACACAGACAGATTAGACCAAATATAAGTATTGTGCTAAATTTTGGAATTATTCCAGGTTCATTTGGCCTTTTTTATGCATTAATTGAGTTTATGCGCATTCAATGTGCATATTCAAATTTGAAATACAAGCACACGCTCCAGTGCACCAAAGTTGTTTGAAAAACCACATGTGTGTCCTTGGGTGAATTTCTAGGTCCTATGCAAGAGATGGGAATGAAATTCAAACATCTGGGCGTCGTGGCTCGGCCGGAAAGATTGAGAAACTTGGTTTTTTAATTCCTGTAAATCCAAAACACGCGTGAAAATCGTGAAACTTGGCATGGTGTCATGACATGGCACCAACATGCTGCGGTATTTTTTTTGGCCAAATTGGGACAAGCTTTGGTGTAAGCTTCTTGTGAACCGGAGCTTCCGTCAATAAGGCTCGTGGTTCCCAGAGGGAATGTGCCACCTCCGTGTGTGAAACGACATACGTACACTGCCTTCTCGGCAGTAATTTTTTACACAGGCAGATTAGACCAAATATAAGTATCGTGCTAAATTTTGGAATTATTCCGGGTTCGTTTGGCCTTTTTTATATATTAATTGAGTTCATGCGTATTTAATGTGCATAATTCAAATTTGAACTACAAGCACAGGCTCCAGTGCACCAAAGTTGTTCGAAAAACCACATGTGTGTCCTTGGGTGAATTCTAGGTCCTATGCAAGATATGGGAATGAAATTCAAACATCTTGGCGTCGTGGCTCGGCCGGAAAGATTGAGAAACTTGATTGTCTAATTCCTGTAAATCCAAAACACGCATGAAAATCATGAAACTTGGCATGGTGTCATGACATGGCACCAACATGCTGCGGTATTTTTTTTGGCCGAATTGGAACAAGCTTTGGTGTAAGCTTCTTGCAAATCGGAGCTTCCGTCAAGAAGGCTCGTGGTTCCGAGAGGGAACGTGCCACCTCCGTGTGCGAAACGGCAAACATACACTGCCTTCTCCCGCCTTAATTTTTTTACACAGGCAGATTAGACCGAATATAAGTATCGTGCTAAATTTTGGAGTTATTCCTGGTTCGTTTGTCCTTTTTTATACAGTAGTTGAGTTTCTACGCATTTAATGTGCATAATTCAAATTTGAACTACAAGCACAGGCTCCAGTGCACCAAAGTTGTTTGAAAAACCACATGTGTGTCCTTGGTTGAATTTCTAGGTCCTATGCAAGAGATGGTAATGAAATTCAAACATCTGGGCGTCGTGGCTCGGCCGGAATGTCGGGGGAGAACTGATCGTGTCCCACGAGCACCTACGGGACCTGGGTCCCTTGTGGTTCGGAGGGGGGCGGAGATTGCACAAAGAGCGGATCGAGGCGATGCACACGAGCGGATTTACCCAGCTTCGGAGCTCTCCGGAGAGATAATACTCCTACTGCTGCTTTGTGGATTATCTTGTGTTCTTGCTAGGGAGCAATGGGAGCTACAAGACCTAGCCCGAGTGTGGTTTCGTATGAATATGATGAACTAAGCCGAGCTGGACCGAACCCTTTCACGCTGCCCTTGGGCCTCCTTTTATAGGCACAAGGGGTCACCACATGTGGCAAGTAGACAAGGGTATGATGGTAAAACATAGGTTGGTACACCGCTTTACACAGTGTACAGTAATCTATACCTAACTCGACGGCAAGGGACAAGAGTCATCAATGCCCGCCTCGATCGCCCGAAACAAAGGTAACAGGACCGTCAAGTGCGCCTCCGCTTGCCACGATGGTAGCTTGTCAGCGCCGCTTATCGCTGCTCCCCGCTAGCTGCACAGCCCGTCGACACGCGTGCTTTGGGAGAGCCCCGTGGTGACACGTTGACGGGTGAGCTGGAGCGGAGATGAAGAGAGGTTGCCCGCCCGCAAGCGCCTTGCCGCGCAGGAACCTTGTCGCTTAGGGGCTCGGCGCCCACCAAGCCTTCCCCGCAAGCTCCTCTTGCCGGGCCTTGTTTCCTTCGCTACTGGTGGCCTTCCGGCAAGCTCCTCTTGCCGGGCCTTGATTACTTTGTTCTTGAATGGCTCACCGCAAGCTTCTCTTGCCGGAGTCTTGTTTCTCAAGGGCGCGGAGGGTCTTGATAGACGCCGGCGAGGCTTGCCACGGGACGCCGCGATCGCTGCAGCACAGGTTCGGGTACTAAGGTACCCCTACCTTAGTACACCGACAGAGCCCCGGTCTGGGCCATACACGGTGCCGAAGCGCTGTTGGGCCAGCCCAAAACAGGCACGGCACGCTGGCCTGGGTCCAAACCAAATCCACCAGATCCGCGCGTTCCCCGTGAACGGCACGCGTCAATTGTGGCGTCGTGGGGAGGTAGGTGGCGTGCGAGGTCGCCTCACCTGTCGCCTCGGTTCGGCATCCTCGCCACGTGGCTCCCATGCTCTCGGGGTCGCGGACGGTGGAAATGGGAAACTGGGCCATTGCGAGCAGAGGCAGCAGGTCGGCCCTGATTCCCTGCCCTGATTCGCTGAGCGGGGCGGCCGAGCCCCCACCTTGCTTCCTTAAAAAGAGCGGAAGGGGAGCGCAGAAGCCCGCACTTTCCCATCTCCTCCTTTCCTCAGCTTCTGCTCCCCTTTCCCTCATTCGTCATGGAGAAAGGGAACCTTGGTTCTTCATCGGTGGCGGCGAGGGTCGCTGCTAGACAGCGCCCCCCTCCCAACCCCACGCCCGGGGTGGCGGGACCAGCCACAAGAGGAAGATGGAGGGGGCGAGGTCGCGGACGAGGTCGAGGCGCTCGGGGAAGAGGCGGACGGGGCGGTGCGCCATCTCCGCCTCCGCCGGCGGTTCCCCTCCCTGCGGCGGTCCATACGGGGACGACCCTTGCGAAGTTCTTCGTCAGCTGCGCTGGCGCCTCGTTGTCGCCTCCGGCTTCCAGCTCCGTTCATGAAGCGCTGATGGAGTCGGATCCGCCGAGACATCGAGACTGCACATGAGGGGCTGTGGAATCAGCGGCATGCGAGTCCGTGTTGTATTCCCAGCCCCTAATGTGATGTATCTTGATCGTGGGTGGAAGACGCTCACTCGCATCCACAGCTTGAGGCGGGGTTTACCTCCATTTTAAGTTAATGGAGGTGATCTCCTCTCCGTCAAGGTCTTCGGGATCTCGGCACTCGGGCGAAGTGCTGCGTGGATAGCTCCTCCGACAAATAAGATTCCCCTCGAGCGAGAGTGACGAGGAGGGAGCGACAGCGACGACGAGGGTAGCGGGCCCGATTAGTTGTCGGCGCGCCTTGCAAGGCCACCGCAACCCCATCATCCGCCGCCGGCTCCTTGAACTCCCGGGTCGTCTCCTTGGGCGATGGCGAGGGAGGCTGCGGAAGGGAAGAGGATGGAGACAAGGCCGTCAAGTCGGAGTACGAGGGTGTAGTGCCTCGACAGCGGCCGACGCCCCGCCGCCCGCCTTCGAGCCCGCTTCCGCGCCGCCGTCCCGTTAAGCCCTCGGAGAGCCCCCGGATGTTCCCTTGGTGCCTTCGCACCAGAGCTCAGCAGAGGCGCTCCTTTTTCCCTTCCCGCCTACTTGACCTACCTCCTGAAGAGAGGGACAGGAAAAGGATTACGGGCATCTTATCTTTTTAATTTCTAAGCCTTCGGGCCTTATCCGCATTTAAAAAATTGTAATCCTCTCTTTCATGTTTTTCATTCTCCACGGACTGTATCCGAGTAGAATGTTTTTAATGAAAAAAAGGATGTTTGAGAAGGGACAAAAGGCTTATCTGATACCGCAGCCCCCGGAAACTCTGGCTTGCCGCAGCCTCCGGCCACTCTGGCTTGCCGCAGCCCCCGGCAACTCTGGCTCGCCGGGGCTTGGATGCCGGCGCACCTTCCTTCTCCTCTTCGCTGTTATTTCAGTTCTGGGAACAATTTAGCTAGTGCCGCAATAAGTTATTTTTGTAATATAACTTTGTTCTGGGCAATATTTGCTATGTTACTTCCTTTACTCGATTTCTTCCCTTGTATGTTACTGCCCTACGCTTTTTAGGGAAACTTGCCGGTGCAGGCACCCTTGCCGCGAGCGCCGAGTGCGGAACTTCAGCAGCCTGCTGGCGGGGTCGCTACCGACAAGCAACCTTGTCGCGGACTAGCCGCAGCTCACTTAAGTTGTTGAGCGGACTCGAAACAAAGTAAGGGCGCAACCAGTCACGATTCGGTTCCTCCGCGCACAGGTTTTCCATACAAAGTACTATCGTTCGAGGAAGATAACTTAAAAATTTAAAACTGGTCGTTTAAACTTAGCAACTTAGCTTTTCTGTTGTCCATTTTCCGCAAGGCGACAGTTCCTCGAGCGACGCTTACGCCCACACCATTATCTTCTCCTTCCCCGGTGAACTTGTGGGTGGATGAACCTTCTTCTTGTTTGAGAAGAAAGAAGAGAAAATAAAGTTATGGAGCCTAATGGCTCGTCATCGCTTACCGGGTGCGGATGCTGCACAAAATGTTAGTAAACACATGCATATATGATTATGAGGGCATGTATTAACAAAATGTGCGCAACGCATAGGCTTTACTGATGCACGGGGTCTGCGCCCGGCTTTGTACAAAGGATTACATGCAACAGCGGCAAGACTTGTACAAAAGGGTGGTTGCCGGAACGGGTTCCGACAACCGCGCCTCATGGGTAAAACTTGCGAAGATGCTCTATATTCCAGGAATTGCTCACCGGAAAGCCATCTTCGGTCTCAAGGCGGACAGCGCCGGGCCTAGCGACTCGTTTCACCCGATAAGGGCCTTCCCACTTCGGCGTCAACTTGTTGGAATTCTTGACGGATTGAACGCGCCGAAGAACAAGGTCGCCTTCCTCGAAGCTTCTGGCATTAACTTTGCGGCTATGGTAGCGACGCAAAGCTTGCTGGTAACGAGCAGCTCGTCAAAGAGCTCGAAGACGATCTTCCTCGAGGAGCAGCGTCATCTTGTCGCAGCTGCTCTTGCTCAAGCTCATCATAAGCGAGCACTCGAGGTGACCCGCACACGAGTTCCGTGGGAGAACTGCCTCTACTCCGTAGACTAGAGCAAAAGGTGTCCGGCGGTGGCTCGATTTGGCGTCGCTCGATCGACCAAAGAACCACCGGCAGCTCCTCGATCCAGATTCCTTCCGCACTTGCGCAGCTGTCGAAATTTCTGGTCTTGAGTCCCGCAGCACTTCAGCGTTTGCTCTCTCGCTTGACCGTTGCTTCTCGGATGAGCAGCGAAGCAAAGCAGATCTTGGCGCCAAGATCTTGGGCGATCGCATGAAGGTGCGGCTCGTGAACTGTGTGCCGTTGTCGGTGGTGATCCGTTAGGAATCCCAAAACGGCAAACAATTGACTCAAGAACTTGATGGCTGATCGTGCTGTCACCTTCCTCATTGGTTCCACTTCCGCCACTTTGTGAACCCGTCGATTGACGCATAAGTATTCAAAGCCCCGACAGCTCGGGGGAAGGGGCCGAGGATGTCGAGCCCCCAGACCGAGAAGGGCCAGGATAAAGGGATCGTCTGGAGAGCTTGAGCTGGTTGGTGTATCTGTTTGGAATGGAACTGGCACGCTTCACACTTGGTTACTTGTGCGATTGCATCTGGAGGGCTTCGGCGAAGAAACCTTGCGGAAAGCTTTGCCGGCAAGTGCTCTTGCACCAATGTGGTGACCACATATGCCTCCGTGTATCTCCGCCAACAGCTTCTGTCCATCTTCCCGGCAAATACACTTCAATTTCACTCCGTTGAGTCTTCTTCTGTACAGGATGTTGTCAACAAACTGGTACATACTTGACTGCCGGGCTACTTTTTCCGCTTCTTCTTGCTCTTCGGGAAGTTCTCCTGTCTGAAGGAAATGGACGATTTGCTGTGCCCATGCTGGAGCTTGAGGCTCGACAACAAGGACTAAAGGCTCTTCTATCACTGTGGGAACATCAGCTTCTACGGCAAGAACCTGTGGGTCCGCCGGAGCTTGATGATCCCCGGCAAGCTTGCCGGAGCTAAACTTGTCGGGAGCGTTTACTTCAACGATACAAACTGCATGGTTTGTCGGAGCATACTGCTCCTCAGTGATACTTGCGTTGGTTTTAGGGACCTTCTTGGCGGCGGCTTCAGAGAGCTCTGCCGGAAAGTAGTCGCCGGAAACCAATTTTCTCTTCTTGCTCTGTCCTGTTGATGGTGTTACGGTTGGCTGAGTTAGCTTGAGCACGAAAATTCCTGGTTCCACAGGTAACTTAAGTGCGGCACATTTGGAGAGGCCATCAGCTATATCGTTCTGTGCTCTTGGAACATGTTGCATTTGCAGGCCTTCAAAGCGCTCTTCCAGCTTCCTCACTTCATCGACGTAGGCTTCCATCAACGGACTCTGATAATCTTTATTTACTTGGCGGACGACAAGTTGCGAGTCCCCCCTGACAATGAGCTTCTTGATCCCAAGGTCCACCGCAATCCTGAGACCGGCAAGCAAGCCTTCATACTCAGCAGTATTATTTGTTGCTTGTTCCTTGGGAAAGTGCATTTGGACTATGTACTTGAGGTGCTCTCCGGTGGGTGCGATGAGCAGCACGCCGGCACCGGCGCCTTGCAGCGAGAAGGCACCATCAAAGTACATCAGCCATTCTTTATTTGCCTCCTTGACGGGGATGCTCGTCTCCGGAATCTCTTCATCTTGCGTTGGCGTCCACTCTGCTATGAATTCCGCCAATGCTCTGCTCTGGATAGTTGAAGTGCTTTCAAACTTGAGACCAAAGCTTGACAGTTCCAGTGCCCACTCGACAATCCTGCCTGTTGCTTCGGATTTTGCAATATCCTCTTCAGCGGAAAGCGAGTGACAACTGTTATCTCGTGTGCTTGGAAGTAATGGCGCAGCTTTCTTGAGGCCATGAGGAGGCCAAAAAGCAGCTTTTGCACACCAGAGTACCTTGATCTAGCCCCCTGCAGAAGGGAACTGACAAAGTAGACTGGGCGCTGCACCATCTTTTTCTGTATCTTGTCGCAACCCTGCGCTGATCTGTTCTTGTCGGGACCAGAGCTTGACGGCGAAGCCCCTTGCTTGTTCTGGATGCGCCTGCCTCGGTTGTCGCCTCATCATCGCCTCCCTTTCCGCTACTAACGCAGCACTAACCACTTGATTGGTTGCCGCTATATACTGATAGCAACTTCTCTTGTGGCCTAGGTGCGACAAGTATTGGAGCGGAGGACAGTATCTCTTCAAGTCCTGCAGCGCAGCCTCCGCTTCGAGTCCATTTCATTGGACCTGCCTTTTCAAAATCTTGAAAATGGCGTATGCGTTCAGCAGACTTAGAGATGAACTCGCTGAGAGCAGCCACGCAACCGCAAGCCTTCCGACATCCTTGACGCGCTTTGGTGCTTCGATCCGCTCAATGGCCTTGATCTTGTCGGGATTGGCTTCAATTCCCATTGAGACACAAAGAACCCGAGAAGCTTGCGGAAGGGACTCCAAACACGCACTTCTCGGGGTTGAGCTTGAGGTTGATCTTGCGCAGATTTGCAAATGTTTCATCCAAATCCTGAATCAGAGTTGCTTTGTCCTTGCTCTTGACCACTATGTCATCCATGTAAGCTTCTACATTTCTGTGTATTTGTGGCTCAAAAGCATCGTGGACTACTCTTGCAAAGGTTGAACCAGCATTCTTTAAACTGAAAGGCATCCGTATGAAGCAGTACGTGCCACATGGTGTAATGAATGCGGTCTTCTCTTCATCCTCTTCAGCCATGATGATCTGATGATATCCTGAATATGCATCAAGGAACGAAAGCAGATCACATCCGGCCGTGGAGTCAACAATCTGGTCGATACGCGGCAAGGGAAATGGGTCTTTGGGACAAGCTTTATTAACATCAGTGAAGTCAATACAAAGTCTCCATTTCCCATTAGCCTTGCGATACAACTACCGGATTGGCCAACCACGGGGTGGAGGACTCCTCGACAAGCCCCGCTGCTTCTAATTTCTTGATTTCTTTCGCTATGAACTCTTGGCGCCCAACGCTGTTTCCTAACTCTTTGCTTGACGGGCCGCGTGAGTGAGGACAGACAGCTAGGTGGTGCTCAATTACTTTCACAGGAACACGGGATGTCGATGGTTGCCATGCAAACACATCGACATTCGCCCGCAGGAAAGCAATGAGCTCGCCTTCCTATTTAGGATCAAGCGTGGCACTGATGGTGAAGGTACCACCAGTGCCGTCCTCCTTGGCGGGCACCTTCTTGGTCTTCGGCGGAGCTGCCATCGTCTTCTTGCACTTGCCGGTGGAGCTCGATGGTGCGTCCTCGACGGTAGCGCAGCACTCCGAGGAGGTGCGCTTGCCGGAGTGGGCATCAGAGCTCTTGCCGGTCTTGGTGGTCCTGGTGGCACAAATCTGCCCAAGAAGAAATAGAGCCATCCGGCAAGTGCATGAGCCAAGATCTGACGTTTGGCTTGAGTACCAAGGGAAAGTAGTTGGCGAGGATCTTGTCGTCTCGTCCCCCCGCAGCTTGCACCGCGATGGTGTAGATGCTGAGGAACTCCGATAGGTGTGTCCTGCCATCATACTTCTCCGGCACATCTGGTTTGAAGTTTTTCTTGTCGGGCCACCGGACTTGCCGCAGCTCACGAGTGAACGCAGGGCAACCCACCGCGTACGGCAAGTCACCTGGTTCCCCTGGCGCATGCATATCAACAGTGGGCCCGGCGCGCTGGTCGGATTGACGGCGCGCTTCTCTTCGGCGCTCGATACGGGTTCGAGCGTCTTCTTCTTGCCGTTCTCGGAGAACTTGGCGCTGGTCGCGACGAGCTCGCGGATCCGACGACGCAGTGGAGTCGCTGTCGAGGTGGATCCGGCGAGTCGGCGATCTTGGTCTTCGGGACGGGGAGTGCACGGTGGCTGCACCCCCGCAAGTCTCGTCGCCATCAGCTCGTGCCTTGTCGCCCTGCCGCGGCTGCGAGGCACTCGGTTGCCGCGGGACGTCGCCGTTGGCGAAGCCGATGAGACTCTGAATTGTGGCCCTCCATTCGTCGACCTTGTCGGCCGTTGGAGGGTAATCTAGAAGTAACTGAGCTCTAGCCAAGGCTTCGCTGGTGTGGTTGGCGGCAACGGCGCACGGAGCGAAGAACGGATGTGCTCGGACTCCTAACCAAGTTAGGGGAGCATCCCGCCATGCGATCGTACTCGCTTGTACCAGCATCTTTGGGGTGCATGCGGTCTCGAGGGCCTCGGGATCCTCTAGCTTGGCCTTGATCCAACGGCGTATGGTGCCGCGAGTATCATGATTGTCGGTCCCGCGCCTCCTGCGAAGGGCGCGGCGCGGACTCGGACGCCGACGCCGTGCCGCCTTGTCCTTGGATCTGGCGGCGTTGGGCTCTCTCGACGACGCGGTTCCTCCGCTTGCTTTCCCCACCACCGACAGCTCTGGTGGTGGTGGGTTCGACGCGACGGCTCTGCTGCTGCCAAGACTTCTTCTTGGTGCCATGTTGACGAAGATGTTGATGAAGTTGCTCGTGTGACCGCGGATCGGGTTCACACAGCCTCGACGCCTCTACCGGCGCGCCAAAGATGTCGGGGAGAACGATCGTGTCCCACGAGCACCTACGGACTGGGTCCCTTGTGGTTCGGAGGGGGCGGAGATTGCACAAAGAGCGGATCGAGGCGATGCACACGAGCGGATTTACCCAGCTTCGGAGCTCCGAGAGATAATACTCCTACTGCTGCTTTGTGGATTATCTTGTGTTCTTGCTAGGGAGCAATGGGAGCTACAAGACCTAGCCCGAGTGTGGTTTCGTATGAATATGATGAACTAAGCCGAGCTGGACCGAACCCTTTCACGCTGCCCTTGGGCCTCCTTTTATAGGCACAAGGGGTCACCACATGTGGCAAGTAGACAAGGGTATGATGGTAAAAACATAGGTTGGTACACGCTTTATGCAGTGTACAGTAATCTATACCTAACTCGACGGCAAGGGACAAGAGTCATCAATGCCCGTCTCGGCCGCCCGAAACAAAGGTAACAGGGACTGTCAAGTGCGCCTCCGTTTGCCACGATGGTAGCTTGTCAGCGCCGCTTATCGCTGCTCCCCGCTGGCTGCACAGCCCGTCGACACGCGTGCTTTGGGAGAGCCCCGTGGTGACACGTTGGCGGGTGAGCTGGAGCGGAGATGAAGAGAGGTTGCCCGCACCGGCAAGCGCCTTGCCGCGGCAGGAACCTTGTCGCGCTTGGGGGCTCGGCGCCCACCAAGCCTTCCCGGCAAGCTCCTCTTGCCGGGGCCTTGTTTCCTTCGTGCCCTGGGTGGCCTTCCCGGCAAGCTCCTCTTGCCGGGGCCTTGATTACTTTGTTCTTGAAAGGCTCACCGGCAAGCTTCTCTTGCCGGAGTCTTGTTTTCTGAAGGGCCGCGGAGGGTCTTGATAGACGCCCGGCGAGGCTTGCCACGGGGACGCTGCGACTGCCCGTGCACAGGTTCGGGGTACTAAGGTACCCCTACCTTAGTACACCGACACGGAAAGATTGAGAAACTTGGTTTTTCAATTCCTGTAAATCAAAAACACGCGTGAAAATCGTGAAACTTGGCATGGTGTCATGACATGGCACCAACATGATGCGGTATTTTTTTGGCCGAATTGGGACAAGCTTTGGTGTAAGCTTCTTTCAAACCGGAGCTTCCGTCAAGAGGGCTCGTGGTTCCAAGAGGGAACGTGCCACCTCCGTGTGCGAAATAGCAAACATACACTGCCTTCTCCCACCTTAATTTTTTTACACAGGCAGATTAGACCAAATATAAGTATCGTTCTATATTTTGGAATTATTCCAGGTTCGTTTGTCCTTTTTTATACTTTAGTTGAGTTTCTACGCATTTAATGTGCACAATTCAAATTTGAAGTACAAGCACAGGCTGCAGTGCACCAAAGTTGTTTGAAAAACCACATGTGTGTCCTTGGGTGAATTTCTAGGTCCTATGCAAGAGATGGGACTGAAATTCAAACATCTGGGCGTCGTGGCTCGTCCAGAAAGATTTAGAAACTTGGTTTTTCAATTCCTGTAAATCCAAAACACGCCTGAAAATCATGAAACTTGGCATGGTGTCATGACATGGCACCAACATGATGCGGTGTAACATCCCAAATTTTGGAATGTTAATATAATTAATTGAATTGTTTGTTTGTTTGCTTGAGTGAATTAAACTTGAGTGAAATTTGAACCTTTTCAAAAACTTTTGAAAGAGAGGGAATAAAATGACTTTCCCCTTCTCCGGTAAATTCAAATTCATCCTATTAAAATCAATGAGAGAAGATGACATGACTTCTTCAACTATAAAGAATTTGAACGGAGTTTTGCAATTTAATTCTTTCAAATATTTGCACTTGCTTCTCTATTTTTCTTCCCGAGAAATACCCGAAAATAAATTCTTGCAAGCAAGAAAGAGCGGAGGAAAATGACCCTCCAAAATCAGGGGCATTTTGAAAATATTTGAGCCAAGAAAACCAAAGTTTTTATTTAAAATTATTTGCAAAAGAAATAAAGCCCTTAGGGATTTTCTGAAAACATTTTTTTAGTTTTTATTTTGGCCGTGGAATAATGCTCATCATCTACATTTTATTTTTCTGATAATTTTAGTATATAAAAACTCTTTATTCGAATTGATTTGATTTCCTTTTATTGTTTTAGTTTCCTAATTTTAAAATAGGAATGAAATCGTTTTATTAGGAAAACCTGCTGGCCCATTAAGCACTTTCCTATTCTAGCCCAACAAGAGATCATCTCCTTCCTCTGTTTCCTCTCACGTTACACAAGCTTCCCATATCCATGGAGACAGGAATCTCCACCTTCCCGATCTCCTCGTCTTTCCATCCCAGCGCCTCCCGAGACCGCCTATAAAACCCCTCCTCTCCTCGCTCCATTTTTCCCATCACCACGCCCCTCCTGCCCGTAGCCTTCTCGCCACCGTCCTCCTTTTCCTGCCTAGAACGCTCACCAGAGCTCTCCTGGAACCTCCCATCGCCCAGCGCCACCTCCCAAGCGCCGACCCCTCCTCCGCCACCCCCACCCTCGCCGGCGACCTCGCCTCCCTCGCCGAGCAGCCTCCACATCGCTGCCTCCTTCCTGCCATCTCTACCTCACGTACAGGTAACTCCGTTTTCGTTTTCAGATTTATTTCCGTAACAGATTTAGTTCCGTTCTTTTTTAGCCTATAACTTTTGATCTAGAAGTCCAATGATGCTGATTCTTTTTGCGTTAGATCACAATTTTCTTGTAGTTTCCAAAATATATAATTTGTCTATGTTTGGATTTATAAAATTGAGTTAGATCAGATTTGAATT
Organism: Aegilops longissima; assembly: GCA_021605205.1. Taxonomy (NCBI): domain Eukaryota; kingdom Viridiplantae; phylum Streptophyta; class Magnoliopsida; order Poales; family Poaceae; genus Aegilops; species Aegilops longissima. The sequence continues at coordinate 134,442,235 of CM038679.1, forward strand.
AAAGCTTGTTTTCCTTATTCCGGGAGTTTCATAATAGATTTTTATTTAATTCTTTTGCTCCTAGTTGCTTAATGAAATATTTTCTGTTTAGTTAACATAAAACCATGATTAGGTGATGTTAAGAAATTTTTGTTATATAAAACTATTTTTGTGGTTATTTGAAGTAGGAAAACTTTGAGTTGTTTTTTCTTTAAGTTTTCCCTTTGGGTTTTGCTTTGTTGGTTTTGGTGTGTTACTTTGTTATGTTATGTTATGCTATGTGCTTATTATAGTTATTGTTTGCCTCGGTAGAATTTACGGAGTGCGAAGATTGCTACTACGAAACCCTAGTTTTTCGAAGATCGTCAACAAGGCAAGTTCACTTTGATCATTGCTTTCATACCTATGTTTTTTATTGCATTTAGTGGCATCCTTGCAACCACCCCTCAGTAGTGTTATTGAATCCTTGTAGTTGAGTAGTATGCATGAGGTAGGAACCCACCCCCTGTTACCAAGCCCGGGACGATATTTTATTTAATGCTACGCTATAGTAGACGGGTTTGGTATGAGTGCTCGGAGTGGTGTGAGAATGGAGGATCTCGCCAATGACGATAACTCCATGATGGAATCTGCAAGGACTGCATCTTCAAGACCTCAAGACTTCAAGACTCGAGACAAGAATTCAATACACACTCTGGGTGAAGGATGGTTGTGGGCACCTGGAGAAACCAGTGGTTGGCGGGATGCATGGAGAAGCGCCATGACATCTTGCGGAAAGCTTCACCCTGCACCCAAAGAGACGGAAGAATACTTCATGCCCGAAGCTTACCGTGCAACCGCAAGTCATTATGGGCTCGCTTGGTTGACCTTAGTGGTGACTCTGGCTGGGACGGTGCTAGCAGATGTAGAACTACGGTAGGATTGGATGGGTACCGGACGGTGGTCGAGGAACTCTTTGGAAGACCATGTTTGGTCATCTTGTTCTCAAACACCTGAAGTGCGAGAACGTAAAGAGAGGGATCGAATCTTGCGGGTAAAGTGTACAAACCTCTGCAGAGGGTTATAACCTAATCGATTAGCCGTGTCCCCGGTTACGGACAATTTGAGCCTCTGGACTTGGATCTATTTCGGAACTCTCAACACCGGTTTGATAACTTAATTGTGGGCAACTTATGATGATTTTGGGCTATGAGACATCGGTTGGCGGAACCATGTCATGACAGAAAAAACTCCATAGTACAGGCTTCATTTTATTCCTTTGATGTAGGTAAAATAAAACCAGCTTTTACGCAAACAAAATTCAGATCTGAGCCATAAAGCCATATTGCATATAGTATAGTTTTATCATCCGTTTTCTCATGTTGTGATCTTGCGGTACATTCAATGTCTTGACCTACACGGCTGCAACGTATCATGTTGCGATATTTCTCGACGAGTAAGAGTTACGATCAGGTTACGGTCTACACTCAACCTGCCGATGGCGTTGATGGGACTCCACACCCGCTTGATTGTTTCCGCTGATTATTATGAGGTATATATCATTTACGTTATTTATACATGTGATTGCACTTTGATATATACATTGATGTCTTGTGTGTGCCAAAGATACCGATCCGAGGATGGTATAAAGAATACGTAGGCTTGACCGTCGAGGTCGGGTCGCTCTGTAAATGGTATCGAGCACATGTTGACTGTAGGACGTGACCCTAGAAATCGGAAAGCCCTTGGACAGGATATCTCAAAAACTTTATTTTCAAAAGACTCTTACTTCTCATCTTTTCTGATTTTATCAAATAGACCCTCTCACCTCAAATAGTTAGAATATACCCTTATCCTTTGATCACCGGAGGATCAATCAAGACGCCCAAGAAGGATTTGATATCGAGAACTGATGACCCTTTGAGTAAAGAGGATTTCACCATGTATTAGAAGCTAGAACAGTTGAAGACTCCGAAGACTTGAAAGGATCTGAAGAATTATTAGACCTTTAGAAGACCAAACCCCTGTTACACACTTACGTTAGATGCGGCGATTTGTGAGCTGTCATTTGTTTGATGTTTTCCGACAGCCACAAAGTAAAACCCGTTTCTTCAAAACTATTGTTGTATTGTGTGTATCTCTCCCTATCCAGCTCTCTCATATCTCATCCCAAAACTTTTGGACCCCATAGATGATGAATGAAGTTGGACTGATATTCTCTGGATCAAGACTCACCGGAGGCGAGCTATGGATTGAACATGGAGAATCACTTCGGGAGCAATTTGGTTTCAAGGAAGAATGAAGTATCGTACGCTCTTCAGTACTTTGAAGGAAGTGCTGCAACATGGTGGCAGATGCATCAAGCTATACAGGGATTTAATGGAGCAAGAACTTGGGAGGAATTCAAGAAGACCCTGTTGAAATCACGTCTTATCCGGAAACACAATGATGCACCAAGAAGTAAACCTTGTGCCTGCAAGATTTGCAGAGAAATAGGACACACCCAGGAGGAACACAAAGATGGATGCCCTCATTGTGAGGAGAAACACCCAGCTGAGGAATGCCCAACCAGTCAAGTGACTTGTTTCTTGTGTGAAGGAACCACCCACTACCCGACTCAGTGTCACATTTACCCCATGGTGCAACAAACTATTCCGAAGCAGGAAGATGGAATGAAAGAAGCCCTCAAGGAAGATCTAGAAGAACCAAGAATGAATGAAAGTGTTGAAGACCTGGATGGAGAAGGTCTCAACAGATTTTACTCCAATGCCGCTATTCATGTGGAGAAGAAGGACATTTTCACAAGATTGCACCAAGGAAAGAAAGGAGTATCCAGGATATTTCCGACAAGAGAAGTGAAGTTTGACCCTCGGAGATAGAAACTCCCGAGCATTGAAGACCTGAAGAAATGAGGACTTAGAAACGAAACCATAGTAGAACGGCCCATTACAAACGGTACTTTTGAGCTAGGATCCTTTTGTGATGGGTGGGTATTTGTTTTCTCTCTAACTCAACAGACTCAAACCTTGAACCCATGGACAACTGAACACCAAACTTTTCTGGAGACAATTGAAATTTCCCCATGGTGATACACCCCTTGTTCTAAGCACCCCTCTTACCCTACACATGCAGATGACAACCCTTTATGAGTCTTTCCTTAAGGGCCCTGAAACGATCATGACCCTGACCAGTGATCATGATTACCCGAAGATCCTGAAGGACATGATGAAGCATATTCACCTTGAAGGAGATGCAGTCTACAAAGGCTACCCTTTCATGCATAAGGGAGTGGAACTTTGGTATGTGGAGGTACACCTCCACCCTTTGAAAGGAGTTTGCCCAAAGATGATGGGACAGTACTTTTTCATTTCACGTGTGCCACAAGCAACTTTCTTCGATGCTGTTCGTGAAGCAGCCATGGAAGCCATACGCCAGATCGGAGAAATACTTGAAGCAAGACTCCGTTATACTCAGGAATACCTAAGCGAAGTGCATGCAGAGATGATGAAGGTGAAGCTCAAGACCACCATGATGAAACAGAAGATTGAAGATTTCAAGGCTCATGTCGCACAATTCCAGTGGGACTGAAGAATCCTCGAGGAGGATAAATAAATAAAGTGGAAGTAATGTCTGAGCATACCAAATCATGTGGGTGGCAGCATTTGTAACAAGTAGTTTTTGGAATTTGGATTCTGAAAATGGTTAAGGATGTAATGAAAGATTGATATGAGATTAATGAGATTTTATGGATAAACTTGTGCACTTCTTTTGGTCATAGTACTCTATAAAGCCACAGGATCAATGAAGAAAGAAACGTGTTATTCATGACGGCCATAGAAGGAAGCTGGACAAAATAAGTTGGAGTTTTGTTTTGATATGATGGTATGAAGAAACAGAGTACTACTGGATTTAAGGAGGTGTAACAAGAGAGTTACTCCAAGGATGAGTTAAAGCTGCACTAGTGTTGAAGTGGGCCATAACCCACAGTGCCCGTGGATTTTGAGAAGGAACCGTTGTAACCTTGATAAAGGAATAAATTTGGAAGAATCTGTGATCCAATCAGCCTACGTTTACGTAGGAGGTTACATAAAAACCCGAGAGTGGTGAAGTAACGATAGATGTTTTGTTTGGCATGCAGAAACCATGGATTTATACGAACTCAGTTCGGGAACAAGAGAAATTCTGCAATGCTTGTGAGTATGCCCAAGTGTTAGAATACGTGATTCGATATTTACGTATGTGGTAATGATTCAAGTACGGGATGGATTGGACCCCATACCGAAGACTTCTATCATGAACCATCATATGTTGATGGAAAATCAGAGAGCCTCAAAAACCTTTGAAGAGTGTCGACGCGATAAGCCATAAAACCATAAAATGGTAGGACGATGGAACCCCATTACAGGCAACCGTTGCCAAACGTAGGTTATACGGTGAGGTTCAACCCAGACCCGTTTTCTGCAGGAGAAAACCATAAATTGTAGACCACCATGAGTGTTTCGATAGTTGTTTAGAATGGACACAGACCCATCAGCTAAGAAGATCCAGTCTCGGACGAACTTCAACCTTGACGAACCGACCCAAGCTTTTGAGGAAAACTCTATGCTTCCGATGTAAGAGCTTTAATGAAGGAGTTATTGTAAGATATGTGAAGAGACATACATTGTCAGCCCTCCAGAGGAAATATCTGAGTTTATTGGAACCATGACCTTGTTTTTAAGTGTGGTAGCACCCCGACCTTTTCGACCAAGACATTTGCTAGAAGACCCCAACCCCTAACCTTTTCTTGTTAGCCTCTTGAATCTCGAGGACTAGATTCATTTTAAGTGTGGTAGGTTTGTAACATCCCAAATTTTGGAATGTTAATATAATTAATTGAATTGTTTGTTTGTTTGCTTGAGTGAATTAAACTTGAGTGAAATTTGAACCTTTTCAAAAACTTTTGAAAGAGAGGGAATAAAATGACTTTCCCTTCTCCGTAAATTCAAATTCATCCTATTAAAATCAATGAGAGAAGATGACATGACTTCTTCAACTATAAAGAATTTGAACGGAGTTTTGCAATTTAATTCTTTCAAATATTTGCACTTGCTTCTCTATTTTTCTTCCCGAGAAATACCCGAAAATAAATTCTTGCAAGCAAGAAAGAGCGGAGAAAATGACCCTCCAAAATCAGGGGCATTTTGAAAATATTTGAGCCAAGAAAACCAAAGTTTTATTTAAAATTATTTGCAAAAAGAAATAAAGCCCTTAGGGATTTTCTGAAAACATTTTTTTAGTTTTTATTTTGGCCGTGGAATAATGCTCATCATCTACATTTTATTTTTCTGATAATTTTAGTATATAAAACTCTTTATTCGAATTGATTTGATTTCCTTTTATTGTTTTAGTTTCCTAATTTTAAAAATAGGAATGAAATCGTTTTTATTAGGAAAAACCTGCTGGCCCATTAAGCACTTTCCTATTCTAGCCCAACAAGAGATCATCTCCTTCCTCTGTTTCCTCTCACGTTACACAAGCTTCCCATATCCATGGAGACAGGAATCTCCACCTTCCCGATCTCCCTCGTCTTTCCATCCCAGCGCCTCCCGAGACCGCCTATAAAACCCCTCCTCTCCTCGCTCCATTTTTCCCATCACCACGCCTCCCTGCCCGTAGCCTTCTCGCCACCGTCCTCCTTTTCCTGCCTAGAACGCCACCAGAGCTCTCCTGGAACCTCCCATCGCCCAGCGCCACCTCCCCAGCGCCGACCTCCTCCGCCACCACCCCACCTCGCCCGGCGACCTCGCCTCCTCGCCGAGCAGCCCTCCACATCGCCGTCTCCTTCCTGCCATCTCTACCTCACGTACAGGTAACTCCGTTTTCGTTTTCAGATTTATTTCCGTAACAGATTTAGTTCCGTTCTTGTTTAGCCTATAACTTTTGATCTAGAAGTCCAATGATGCTGATTCTTTTGCGTTAGATCACAATTTTCTTGTAGTTTCCAAAATATATAATTTGTCTATGTTTGGATTTATAAAATTGAGTTAGATCAGATTTGAATTAAAGCTTGTTTTCCTTATTCCGGGAGTTTCATAATAGATTTTTATTTAATTCTTTTGCTCCTAGTTGCTTAATGAAATATTTTCTGTTTAGTTAACATAAAACCATGATTAGGTGATGTTAAGAAATTTTGTTATATAAAACTATTTTTGTGGTTATTTGAAGTAGGAAAACTTTGAGTTGTTTTTTCTTTAAGTTTTCCTTTGGGTTTTGCTTTGTTGGTTTTGGTGTGTTACTTTGTTATGTTATGTTATGCTATGTGCTTATTATAGTTATTGTTTGCCTCGGTAGAATTTCCGGAGTGCGAAGATTGCTACTCTGAAACCCTAGTTTTTCAAGATCGTCAACAAGGCAAGTTCACTTTGATCATTGCTTTCATACCTATGTTTTTATTGCATTTAGTGGCATCCTTGCAACCACCCCTCAAGAGTGTTATTGAATCCTTGTAGTTGAGTAGTATGCATGAGGTAGGAACCCACCCCCGTTACCAAGCCGGGACGATATTTTATTTAATGCTACGCTATAGTAGACGGGGTTTGGTATGAGTGCTCGGGAGTGGTGTGAGAATGGAGGATCTCGTCAATGACGATAACTCCATGATGGAATCTGCAAGGACTGCATCTTCAAGACCTCAAGACTTCAAGACTCGAGACAAGAATTCAATACACACTCATTGGGTGAAGGATGGTTGACGGGCACCTGGAGAAACCAGTGGTTGGCGGGATGCATGGAGAAGCGCCATGACATCTTGCGGAAAGCTTCACCTGACCCAAAGAGACGGAAGAATACTTCATGCCGGAAGCTTACCGTGCAACCGCAAGTCATTATGGGCTCTGGCTTGGTTGACCTTAGTGGTGACTCTGGCTGGGACGGTGCTAGCAGATGTAGAACTACGGTAGGATTGGATGGGTACCGGACAGTGGTCAGAGGAACTCTTTGGAAGACCATGTTTCGGTCATCTTGTTCTCAAACACCCTGAAGTGCGAGAGCGTAAAGAGAGGGATCGAATCTTGCGGGTAAAGTGTACAAACCTCTGCAGAGGGTTATAACCTAATCGATTAGCCGTGTCCCGATTCGGACAATTTGAGCCTCTGGACTTGGATCTATTTCGAACTCTCAACACCGGTTTGATAACTTAATTGTGGGCAACTTATGATGATTTTGGGCTATGAGACATCGGTTGGCGGAACCATGTCATGACAGAAAAACTCCATAGTACAGGCTTCATTTTATTCCTTTGATGTAGGTAAAATAAAACCAGCTTTTACATAAACAAAATTCAGATCTGAGCCATAAAGCCATATTGCATATAGTATAGTTTTATCATCCGTTTTCTCATGTTGTGATCTTGCGGTACATTCAATGTACTGACCTACACGGCTGCAACGTATCATGTTGCAGATATTTCCTCGACAGTAAGAGTTACGATCACAGGTTACGGTCTACACTCAACCTGCCGATGGCGTTGATGGGACTCCACACCCGTTTGATTGTTTCCGCTGATTATTATGAGGTATATATCATTTTACGTTATTTATACATGTGATTGCACTTTGATATATACATTGATGTACTGTGTGCCAGACATCTTGATCCGAGGATGGTACAAGAATACGAGGCTTGACCGTCTGAGGTCGGGTCGCTACATGCGGTTTTAATTTTTTTTGGCCGAATTGGGACAAGCTTTGGTGTAAGCTTCTTTCAAATCGGAGCTTCTGTCAAGAGGGCTCGTGGTTCCGAGAGGGAATGTGCCACCTCCGTGTATGAAACGGCAAACATACACTGCCTTCTCCCGCCTTAATTTTTTTACACAGGCAGATTAGACCAAATATAAGTATCGTGCTAAAATTTGGAATTATTCCGGATTCGTTTGGCCTTTTTTATACATTAGTTGAGTTTCTGCGCATTTAATGCGCATAATTTAAATTTGAACTACAAGCACAGGCTCCAGTGCACCAAAGTTGTTTGAAAAACCACATGTGTGTCCTTGTTTGAATTTCTAGGTCCTATGCAAGAGATGGGAATGAAATTCAAACATCTGGGCGTCGTGGCTCGGTCGGAAAGATTGAGAAACTTGGTTTTTTAATTCCTGTAAATCCAAAACACGCTTGAAAATCATGAAACTTGGCATGGTGTCATGACATGGCACCAACATGCTGCGGTAATTTTTTTGGCCAAATTGGGACAAGCTTTGGTGTAAGCTTCTTGCAAACCGGAGCTTCCGTCAATAAGGCTCATGGTTCGAGAGGGAACGTGCCACCTCCGTGTGCGAAATGACATACATACACTGCCTTCTCGGCAGTAACTTTTTACGCAGGCAGATTAGACCAATATAAGTATCGTGCTAAATTTTGAAATTATTCCGGGTTCGTTTGGCCTTTTTTATATATAAATTGAGTTTATGCGTATTTAATGTGCATAATTCAAATTTGATCTACAAGCACAGGCTCCAGTGCACCAAAGTTGTTCGACAAACCACATGTGTGTCCTTGGGTGAATTTCTAGGTCCTATGCAAGATATGGGAATGAAATTCAAACATCTGGGCGTCGTGGCTCGGTCGGAAAGATTGAGAAACTTGATTTTTTAATTCCTATAAATCCAAAAATAGCATGAAAATCATGAAACTTGGCATGGTGTCATGACATGGCACCAAGATGCTGCGGTAATTTTTTTTGGCCGAATTGGAACAAGCTTTGGTGTAAGCTTTTTGCAAACCGGAGCATCCTTCAAGAAGGCTCATGGTTCCGAGAGGGAACGTGCCACCTCCGTGTGCGAAATGGCAAACATACACTGCCTTCTCCCGCCTTAATTTTTTTACACAGGCAGATTAGACCAAATATAAGTATCGTGCTAAATTTTGGAGTTATTCATGGTTCGTTTGTCCTTTTTTATACAGTAGTTGAGTTTCTACGCATTTAATGTGCATAATTCAAATTTGAACTACAAGCACAGGCTCCAGTGCACCAAAGTTGTTTGAAAAACCACATGTGTGTCCTTGGGTGAATTTCTAGGTCCTATGGAAGAGATGGGAATGAAATTCAAACATCTGGGTGTCGTGGCTCGGCCGGAAAGATTGAGAAACTTGGTTTTTCAATTCCTATAAATCAAAAACACGCCTGAAAATCATGAAACTTGGCATGGTGTCATGACATGGCACCAACATGATGCGGTATTTTTTTGGCCAAATTGGGACAAGCTTTGGTGTAAGCTTCTTTCAAACCGGAGCTTCCGTCAAGAGGGCTCCTGGTTCTAAGAGGGAACGTGCCACCTCCGTGTGCAAAACGGCAAACATACACTGCCTTCTCCCACCTTAATTTTTTAACACAGGCAGATTAGACCAAATATAAGTATCGTGCTATATTTTGGAATTATTCCAGGTTCGTTTGTCCTTTTTTATACTTTCGTTGAGTTTTTACGCATTTAATGTGCACAATTCAAATTTGAACTACAAGCACAGGCTCCAGTGCACCAAAGTTGTTTGAAAAACCACATGTATGTCCTTGGGTGAATTTCTAGGTCCTATGCAAGAGATGGGAATGAAATTCAAACATCTGGGCATCGTGGCTCGGCCAGAAAGATTGAGAAACTTGATTTTTCAATTCCTGTAAATCCAAAACACGCATGAAAATCATGAAACTTGGCATGGTGTCATGACATGGCACCAACAAGATGCGGTTTTAATTTTTTTTGGCCGAATTGGGACAAGCTTTGGTGTAAGCTTCTTTCAAATCGGAGCTTCCGTCAAGAGGGCTCGTGGTTCCGAGGGGGAATGTGCCACCTACGTGTATGAAACGGCAAACATACACTGCCTTTTTCCGCCTTAATTTTTTTACACAGGCAGATTAGACCAAATATAAGTATCGTGCTAAATTTTGGAATTATTCCGGATTCGTTTGGCCTTTTTTATACATTAGTTGAGTTTCTCGCATTTAATGCGCATAATTCAAATTTGAACTACAAGCATAGGCTCCAGTGCAACAAAGTTGTTTGAAAAACCACATGTGTGTCCTTGGGTGAATTCTAGGTCCTATGCAAGAGATGGGAATGAAATTCAAACATCTGGGCGTCGGGGCTCGGCCGGAAAGATTGGGAAACTTGGTTTTTTAATTCCTGTAAATCCAAAACACGCCTGAAAGTCATGAAACTTGTTATGGTGTCATGACATGGCACCAACATGCTGCGGTAATTTTTTTGGCTGAATTGGGACAAGCTTTGGTGTAAGCTTCTTGCAAACCGGAGCTTCCGTCAAGAAGGCTCGTGGTTCCGAGAGGGAATGTGCCACCTTCGTGTGCGAAACGGCAAACATACACTGCCTTCTCCTGCCTTAACTTTTTTTACACAGGCAGATTAGACCAAATATAAGTATCTTGCTAAATTTTGGAATTATTCCGGGTTCGTATGGCATTTTTATACATTAGTTGAGTTTCTGCGCATTTAATGTGCATAATTCAAATTTGAACTACAAGCATAGGCTCTAGTGCACCAAAGTTGTTTGAAAAACCACATGTGTGTCCTTGGGTGAATTTCTAGGTCCTATGTAAGAGATGGGAATGAAATTCAAACATCTGGGCGTCGGGGCTCGGCCGGAAAGATTGAGAAACTTGGGTTTTTAATTCCTGTAAATCCAAAACACGCCTGAAAATCATGAAACTTGGCATGGTGTCATGACATGGCACCAACATGTTGCGGTAATTCTTCTGTCCGATTTGCCAAGGCGCAGACATTAACAATGAACAAAGTCATTTTGGAACAATTGCTGTCACGTTACAAATCAGAAACACAAGTATTGTTGAAACCGTGGGCGTTCTACTTACAATTACGTGCCTCCATGCGTCCCTTTTTTTATTGACTAGGAGGTGCCGTGCGGGTTAGCTATTTGAGTACGGGAGGCATGCGATCAGACCCCTGCGCGTGCTCATCGGGAGGAGAGCCCTTTGACCGCTACCCGCCACGCACCTCCCTCCCAACGTCCCCATTAATGGCGCCCGAGCACTTGTTCTACGGCGTGGCTATATGCCTTACTGGACTGAGATTTAAGAGAGAAAAATGAAAATCTGAAAAGAAAGTTTTGCACAGATCTTGATGTAAGATCCGACGGACCTACATAGCATCGACTGCGACTTATAGCAAGCATGATGAATATAAGGACGATGATAGTGGATAATAATTGTCTTACATATTTAGGAACATAGTAAAAAAAGCCACATGGGGCAACGCCTGAAATACACAAGGGCAAAAGAAGAAGGAAGACAATGATCTGTCTCGCTGATCTCTACTTTGTTGATGCGTTGATGCAGGCCACGGGAACTAGTCTCCGCGGCGAGCGGCGATGAGCTCTTTATTGTCCTCAAGATGCTGCTTGAGAGCATCCACAGATTCCTCCACCAGCCTTCTCCGTTTGATGCGCATCATGGCATTCTCGTCCATAAGTTTCTCGACGATGACGCCGGTCCTCTTCAACAAGCCAGTGGTCTGCTCCTGATGCCCCGCACTTCCCACGATCTTCGCTCTCAGCAGGTCGCGCTCGGCCTGGAGCTTCGCATTGCTCTCATTTAGTTGCTGGATGACGCCGTAGACTGTTCAAATGAGGCTTTCAGGTCATCCTGCAACCTTGCCCACCTGGAGATCTGATCCATCTGCCTAAGGACGAGGGCACACATGCACCTATAAGAGTCCTCGCCTGCCTGCGATACATTTTCCTAGGTCGCTACTGCGCCGGAGGACATCTCTGCTGCATTCACGGTGCAGCAGGGCATCTCTTCTGCTTCTGCGGCGCGGCCGGACCAATCTGCTGCATCGACGGCGCGGCGGGACCTTCATGATGCTTCGGCGGCGCGGCGGGACCTCTCTGCTGCTATGACCGTGCGGCGGGACATGTTGGTTGCTTTCGCGGCGAGGCGGGACATCTCTCGTGCTTCCGCTTCCAGGCTCGCCTCTCCCTGGTGGCACTCTCTCGACCCAGAACTCACGCTGGCCATGGCAGACGCAAGGGAACGATGATGAATGACTTGTTTGTTCTTGTGGATGAGGAGTTGAGGAGGAATGTGCAGTCATCTTAGAGTAGTAGTATTTATAACCAAGTAGTAATACGCTCCTAAGTGGAAAACCGTTTAGGTTTTGATCGGTGTGAACAGGTTTGTAATTTGGAATGTGACGGGACGACCTCCCTGTTCTTCTAAAAAAAATTGTGACAGGACGCATGCTCAAAATTTACTGACGGTTATAAGTGCGGCACTATTCCCGGAAGGCGTAATGTGGGCACGTATGCCTTCTTGGCCGCGTACGTGGCGTTTGCACCATAGGGTGCACCGCAATAGGCAATGTCAGCACATGTCTTGTTCCAACAACCGTGCACGCTCGTTATTACCATCACGCACGTTTCTTTTAATTAGAATATGTGTGCCCGTCTAGCGCACAACGTTGATCTATCTAACTGTTTCAGTTTGTTGTGGCTAATCACAAACAGTTCATCCATGTGAAGTGTATGCCATCAATTGCAGACACTTTGATCTGGCTGACCCATTTCTGTTCTGTTGCCTAATCGCAAACAGTTAATCCTTCTGAAGCGTATGCCCTCAATCACACACATCTTGATCTGGCTGACCGTTTATTTTGTGTTGCCTAATCACAAACAGTTCATTCGAGTGAACCGTATGCTGTGTATCGCACACGACTTCATTTGGCTGCCTGTTTCTTTTGTTCCTCCTCATCGCAAACAGTTAATTGAACTGAACGTATGCCCTTCGTCGCACACACAACTAAAACCTGATCCGTGTTTGATGCATCCGTCATCGCAAATGTTTTATACATTTCTGACGGTTTTCATACACCACCGTTTGCAATTATTGCATCACACACAGTTTCTCGAAGGGTCTCTGATCGTAGTGTCGCGTTAGCAGCATCCTGCAGTAGTGTACTCTCTCACGTTCGTTTGCCAATTTCTGGCGCGGTTACCTGAAAGGAATTGACAACCCCTTTTACACGTCGGGTTGCGAGTATTTGTTATTTGTGTGCAGGTGCTGTTTACGTAGTGTTTCTTGGTTCTCCTACTGGTTCGATAACCTTGGTTTCATCACTGAGGAAAAATACCTACCATCGCTGTGCCGTGTCATCCCTTCCTCTTTGGGGAAATACCGACGTAGCTTCAAGCCACATCAAAAGGAATTTCTGGCGCCGTTGTCGGGGACATTCTTCAACATATACCAGGTTCCTAATCACAAATCTCATCTCCTCGCAATTACATTATTTGCCATTTGCCTCTCATTTTCCTCTCCCCACTTCACAAAATTTTGCCGTTTTATTCGCCCTCTTTTTCGTTCTCCGTTTTCTCGTCAGATCTATCCTTTGCTTGCAATCATGAGTGATTTCAGCAAGGCACCAACAGATGATGGCCTAACTCCTAAGATTGGACGTACGGGCAATCTGGATGCTAAAACTTTTATCTTGGGGAAAGGGAATGTTATGGGAAAGGAACGTATCCAAGAATTTTTCAATTGTGTTGGGAATCTAAGTCTTGATGATGCTCCTATACTTAGAACTACTAGATCTTATGCGGATGCTATTTCAGCACTAGTTCTGAAACTTGAAAGTAAATTTATCCGTAATCATCCTACTTTGCAAAGATTGTTTCTTGAGCTTTCCGTTATAAAGAATCCTAGGGCTAAAAAGTTGGCCACCCTTGTCCTTATGAATGAATTTGATTACATAATACGGGAAGCAAGGGAAATCTTTGATTTTTATGGTATGAATCGTGAAAAACCCATGATAGATGAAATTCTTTACAATAGTGATTATGCACTAAGGCATTTGCTTGGGGATAATAAAAGCTTTGATGAGAATCTTAAAAAGGAAGTCCTCGTTTTAGATATAATCCAGCAACTTTTCAATAATGTTAATCAACATCACTCTTGGATTGTTGCTGGAAATCAAAATGGGTATGATGAAAGCCAACTTAGGAATGCTAAGGTTTTTATGGATAATATGTTTTATGTTGTCTTTACAAAACCTCACGACAAGAACACCCCTAAGGAAACTAAGAACAAAGATGACAAAACTTAGATCCTTGCTTTATGCCTAGCTAGGGGCGTAAAACTATAGCGCTTGATGGGAGGCAACCCAATGAATAAAATTTATTTTTGCTTTTTTGCTTTCTGTTCTTGAGTGTTTGAACAATTATGCTACTGTTATGATTGTGTTTTTTGTGATTTAATTAGTGTTTTTGCCAAGCAAAGCCTTTAGGATCTTCTTGGGTGATAGTTGTTTGATCTTGCTGAAAACAAAACAGAAACTTTGCACGCCAGTCGCAGAATTGCTAAAAATCACAGGAGCGTGATACAATACCCATTCTTTTTGCAGAAGATTAATGTACAAATTGCTCACGTGGTACTAATTTTTTCAGAATTTTTGGAGTTACAGAAGTAATCGAAATATCCAGATTACTACAGGTTGTTCTGTTTTTGGCAGATTCTATTTTCTTTGCATTGTGTGCTTGTTTCGATGATTCTATCGTTTTATTTGATGAGTTTTTGCCATAGAAAGTTGGAATACAGTAGATATAATGCAAGAATAAAATATGAATTGGTTTGATACAATACTTATAGTAGTGATTTGCTTTCTTATACTAACGGATCTCATGAAGGTTTTTCGTTGAGTTTTATGTGATTGAAGTTTTCAAGTTTTGGGTTATCTTACGATGGATGAAGGAATAAGGAGTAAGAAGAGCCTAAGCTTGGGGATGCCCATGGAATCCCAAGCTATTATCCAAAGAGAAGCAAGCAACTAAGCTTGGGGATGCCCCGAGTGGCATCCCCTCTTTCTTCTAACGGCCATCGGTATTTAACTCGAAGCTATATTTTTATCCGTCACATACTATGAGTTTTGCTTGGAGCGTCTTGTATGATATGAGTCTTTGTTTTTTTTGAGTCATGAATCCTTGCTGGACACACCTATTTGAGAGAGACAAAATTATTCCATGACTTGTTAGAATTGCTCTCTATGCTTCACTTAAATCTTTATGAGCTATGGATTTGCTCTAGTGCTTCACTTATATCTTTTTTAGCACAGTGTGCTTAGTTATTTTTGAAGAAATGATCTCATGCTTCACTTAGATTTATTTGAGAGTTAATAACTTTTTGAAGAAATTCTCTCTTGTTTCACTTAAATTAATTTGAGAGAAAGAAATATTATGCTTATGATCTTCACTTATATTTGTTTGAGCTTATGAAAAGCAACACATGAAAATTAGTCCCAAAGTGATAGATACCCAAGAAGGATATAATAAAATCTTTCATGAAGATCATTGGACAAAATAAACTTGATTCCTTGTAATAGTTTTGAGATATGATGATGTGATATGTGAGTCATGTTGGTGAGTAATTATGCTTTAGTAAGAATATTGGTGTTAAGGTTTGTGATTCCCTATGCAAGCACGAAAGTCAATAGTCATGCAATGAAATTATATCCTACTTGTGGTGCATTATTCGGTGTTAATTATGCTTAATGCTCGCTTATGAGATTATTCATTTCTTGGTTGGTCGCTTCTCAATCTTTTTGCTAGCCTTCATTTTGCACTAAGTATGATCACTACTTGTGCATCCAAAAACGTTTAAACCAGTTTTGCCACATGAGTCCACTATATCTACCTATATGCGGTATTCTTTTGCCGTTCTAAGAAAATTTGTATGTGCCATCTCTAACTTTCAAAATAAACTTCTCTTTTGTGTGGCTAATATTTTCCATGCTAGATGTGTTATTCTCATGATGAGTGTTTATTCACTTGTCATTGCACGAGAGTAAGGCAAAGGTATTAGGGATGCCCAGTCCCCAGATGAAAAAATGAATTTACTTTATGTTGTCAAATAATAAATTCCTTGGAAAGTGTTGGTATGGAGGGCACCCGTGGATACAGTTAGCCATGGAAAGTTGAAGTATGGTTGAAAAAGGAATAAACTTTATTTTCTGTTTGGGAACCGCCTATGATATATCTAGCATGGAAAGTGTTGGGAACTCTAAGTCGTTTTTGTTGGTGGGAAAGGCACACCTCCCAAAATGTTTTTATCTCTAAGTTTTTCGCTTTGAGCTCTGGCACCTCTACAAATCTCTACTTCCCTCCGCGAAGGGCCTTTCTTTACTTTATGCAATTTTTATTTTCAATTTGAGTCTCCATCTTCTCTTATAAATCACCAACTAGGAGGCACTATGATCGTACTTGAGTATTGGGTGTAGTTAATATGGGAGTGTGTTTCATGAATGGATCAATGATTGAGCATGATGGGCTAGGGATAACTTATTTTAGCATTGATATTTTGAAAGGCATGGTTCCTCGTCGATATGTTTAAGTATTTAAGTCATCATGTCAAAACTATACTATTGCTTTGAACCATATAAAAGTCCAAATGTCCATGCTATAAAGAAAATAATATGAGATGACATGTTAGGCAACATTCCACATAAAAAATTCTGTTTTTATCATTTACCTACTCAAGGACGAGCAGGAATTAGGCTTGGGGATGCTGATACGTCTCCAACGTATCTATAATTTTTTATTGTTCCATGCTGTTATATTATCAATCTTGGATGTTTTATAATCATTTTATAGTCATTTTATATCATTTTTTGGTACTAACCTATTGACATAGTGCCAAGTGCCAGTTGCCGTTTTCTGCATGTTTTTTACATCGCAGGAAATCAATACCAAACGGAGTCCAAACGCAGTGAAGCTTTTTGGAGATATCTTTTGGACCAGAAGACATCCAGTGGGTCGGAGAAGCGCCTGGGGGGTACTCCGAGGGGAGCACAACCTACCAGGGTGCGCTTGGAGGCCCAGGCGCGCCCTGGTGGGTTGTGCCCACCTCGGGTGCCCCTGAACCGCCTCTTTGCTCTATAAATACCCCAATATCCCAGAAACCCTAGGAGAGTCGACGAGAGTCAATTCCAGCCGCCGTAGAGTCCAGAACCACCAGATCCAATCTAGACACCATCACGGAGGGGTTCACCACTTACATTGGTGCCTCTCCAATGATGCGTGAGTAGTTCTTTGTAGACCTACGGGTCCGTAGTTAGTAGCTAGATGGCTTCCTCTCTCTCTTTTGATTATCAATACAATGGTCTCTTGGAGATCCATATGATGTAACTCTTTTGCGGTGTGTTTGTTGGGATCGGATGAACTATGAGTTTATGATCAGATCTATCTTTTTATCCATAAAATTTATTTGAGTCTTCTTCGATCTCGTATATGCATGATTGCTTATAGCCTCGTATTTCTTCTCCGATATTTAGGTTTTGTTTGGCCAACTTGATCTATTTATCTTGCAATGGGAAGAGGTGCTTTGTAGTGGGTTTGATCTTATGGTGCTTGATCCCAGTGACAGAAGGGGAATCGACACGTATGTATCATTGCTACTAAGGATAAAACGATGGGGTCTATTTCTACATAAATAGATCTTGTCTACATCATGTCATCATTCTTATTGCATTACTCTGTTTCTCCATGAACTTAATACACTAGATGCATGCTGGATAGCGGTCGATGTGTGGAGTAATAGTAGTAGATGCAAGCAGGAGTCGGTCTACTAATCTTGGACGTG
This sequence comes from Aegilops longissima, assembly GCA_021605205.1. Taxonomy (NCBI): domain Eukaryota; kingdom Viridiplantae; phylum Streptophyta; class Magnoliopsida; order Poales; family Poaceae; genus Aegilops; species Aegilops longissima. The sequence continues at coordinate 134,459,821 of CM038679.1, forward strand.
ATGCCTATATAATGATCATTGCCTGGATATTGTCATGATTATTTGAAGTTCTATCAATTGCCCAACAGTAATTTGTTCACCCACCGTTTGCTATTTTTCTCGAGAGAAGCAACTAGTGAAACCTACGGGCCCCGAGTTTCTTCTTTAATATATTTGCCTTGCGATCTATTTTATTTGCCCTTTTATTTTCAGATCTATTAAACCAAAAATACAAAAATACCTTGCTGCAATTTATTTTATTTGTCGTTCGATCTATCAATATTTACTACTCTCTCACGCCCGTTTGCCAATTTCTGGCGCCGTTACCCGAAAGGGATTGACAACCCATTTTACACGTCGGGTTGCGAGTATTTGTTATTTGTGTGCAGGTGCTATTTACGTAGTGTTGCTTGGTTCTCCTACTGGTTCGATAACATTGGTTTCATCACTGAGGAAAATAAAATACCTACCGTCGCTGTGCTGCATCATCCCTTCCTCTTTGGGGAAATACCGACGTCGCTTCAAGCCACATCAAGAGACTAATGATTCTTATGTAAATATATATGAAGCGGAGTGGCTAGTCCATTCTTACAAAACTGCCACAGCTTGTCCGTGTGTGTTAGATGTTGATCTAGTGGTCAGAAGTGATGGATGCCAGATACATCATCATCATCATCAACAACTGTGTTTTTTATAGTAGACATTTTCCCTCACTCCGAGATATCACTCTAAAAATGGGTGAGGGAGTGCTTTGTGGGTCGATCCCACCAAGTGTTTTAGCAACACATTGGTGGGGGGGGGGGCTGGAGTATTCATGCTTCTATTCAGTGCCTTGAGCCATGAAATGCACGTAAAACACCCACTAGATTGATATATGGGGCCTGGCGAAGATGTGTGTTTTTTAAATATGAAAAATAAAAAATGTATAGAAATTTGAGAAAATTTTTTATTTCATAAAAATATTTAACTCCGGAAGACATTTAAAATATATAGTGGGATTCTAAAAAGATTAAATATTCAGGGTTTTAAAATGTTCACCTAGTGGGACATTATCATCAAGCAAGGTACTAGCATCATCATAAGCATCATCCATAGCAGAAGTAGCATCATTAATAACTTATGACATATCAGGATTAATAGCATGTGGTGGTGTTGCAAGTTTACTCAAAATAGAAGATGAATCAAGTGCAGAGCTAGATGGCAGTTCCTTACCTCCCCTCATCTTAGAGGGAAAAATCTTGGTTCTTATATCTTTCAGATTCTTCATAGTTATAAATATATATAAATACCAAGTGACTCAACAAATATAGCTATGCTCCCCAGCAACGGCGCCAAAAAAAAGTCTTGATAACCCACAAGTATAGGGGATCGCAACAGATTTCGAGGGTAGAGTATTCAACCCGAATTTATTGATTCGACACAAGGGGAGCCAAAGAATATTTGTACGTATTTGCAATTGAGTTATAAATTCAACCACACATGGAGATTAAATATCTGCAGCACAGTGATCAGTAGCACAGTAACGGTAAGAGCAGTAACAGTTTTGTAGCAGTTGTAATAGTAGCAAGAGCAATAGTAACGCAACAAGAACAATATGTGAAGAACTCATAGGCATTGGACCGGTGAATTCGTTGGATAATATTCATCATATAACAGTCATAACCTAGGGCGACACAGAACTAGCTCCAGTTCATAAATATAATATAGGCATGTATTCCGTAAGTAGTCATACGTGCTTATGGAAAAGAACTTGCATGACATCTTTTGTCCTACCCTCCCATGGCAGCGGGGTCCTTAAGGAAACTAAGGGATATTAAGGCCTCCTTTTAATAGAGAACCGGAACAAAGCATTAACACATAGTGAATACATGAGCTCCTCAAACTACGGTCATCACCGGAAAGTATACCAATTACTGTCACCCTGGGGGTTACGGATCATAACACGTAACAGGTGCATATGGCTTGCAAGATCCAATCTAGAACATAGATATAATGGTAAAAACATAAACGATACAGATATGAAATCATGGCACTCGGGCCCTAGTGACAAGCATTAAGCATAGCAAATTCATAGCAACATCAATCTCAGAACATAGTGGATTCTAGGGATCAAGCCCTAACAAAACTACTTCGATTACATGATGAATCTCATCCAACTCCTCACCGACCAGCGAGCCTACGAAGGAATTACTTACTCCCGGTGGGGAGCATCATGAAATTGATGATGAAGGATGGTTGGTGATGACGAAGACCGAATATCCCCCTCTCCGGAGCCCCGAACAGGCCCCAGATCTGGCATCCCAATGAAGAACCGGAGGTGGTGGCGGCACCGTATCGTAAAACATGATGAAACTTCCTCTCCTATTTTTTTCCAGAAGATAGGACTTTATAGTGTCGGGATTAGGGTCAGCAGAGTCTCGAGGGCCCCACCACCAACCAGGGCATGCCAGAGGGGGGTGTGTGACGCCCGGATAATTAGGATACAATAATCCCACGTTAACGATGCCACGTCACCTTGATTAATGTTGCTAACCTCGCGTTGGATCAAAACTATTCAAATTAAAATTTGAATTTTTGTCAAACATTAAAACTAAAATGTTCGGAATGTGCCAATTAATGCCTAGGTATTCATGGTGAAGAAACCACACTTTTATGTAGCGATCCGACCTCAGACGGTGAAATCTCTGTGTAAAGTGTCATCCCTGGATCGGTAATGCTGACACACACAATACTTGAAGGATTTATAATAGAGTGCAATCACACACTTATTACATCGAATGTCTCAAAAGAGAACTTATTACAATAAATATGGCTTAAGGCCATCTAAATAAGATAACAACGAAAGGCTTGGAAGATAAAGTGAGTCCATCAACTCCAACGGCATAGCTGAGTGCACGACAACGACCTAGCGCACCTTACTCCTTGTCTGAAAAGTCTGCAACATGATATGTTGCAGCCTGAAATGGGTCAGCACATGGAATATGCTAGCAAAATAACACAGTAGAGCAATTGAACCAGTAAATGCTATCACTACATGCATATATGGCTGGTGGAGGCTCTATGGTTATAATGTTTTGTGAAAAGCCAAAATTTTCCCTACAACAAAGGAATATATTTTGTTTAACTATCATGGTAGTTAATAAACATTGAGAATGGTAAATCCCCATCTCAATCCCAATTAAGAAGTAATTAACAACCCAAAAAATTAATTTAGAGTGATGAGATCAACATGATAATCCAAGAACCAGATACTCAAGATGTCCACAATCGGGGACACGACTAACCATGATTAGTTTGTACACTCTGCAGAGGTTTGCACACTTTTCCCCACAAGACTTGATCTCGTCCATTAGATTTCCTTGCACTACATGGTGTTTGAGAAACGGATGACCGAGACACAGCCTTTCAGAAGCATTAACTCTTTACTCTGGGTGGGCAGTTACATCTACTTTCCCCTACATCTGCTAGCCCACCACTGAAAGAGGTCATGCAACATACTCAACTATGCTAGAGCCCATAATAGCTTGTGGCTGCACACGGAAGTTTCTAGCATGAAAAATCTTATGATCCCTTTGAGCCTGGGTGGCGAACCAAAAGGACAACACTGGTATATCCCCAGGTGCCCGCAACCAATCCACCCAGATGTGTATTTAAGTAGCCACCTTAATTTAACCATTAATTAACAATCTCACATCTGTCATGGATACACTCAAACTCAATCCACGTCTACGAGCATAGCATAACAACATAAGCATAACATAGAAGTAACTCCCGAGGGTTTGATAATAAAAAGGCAATAGGTTCTACCTCATCAACTACTTCCCAATACCCACAATTTATCAAAACCTACTCATGCAATGTTTGAGGTTTGTAACTAATGCATAAAACTGGGTATGGAAGAGTATGATCAATGTGTTACTTGCCTTGCTGATGATCTGCAAACCCTAGAGACTCGTAGTAGCATGCTTCACACTCCAGGAATTCTATCGCAAACAAACAATAGCATACATAAGCACTCAAACATAGATGCATGGGTAAAACTCAAATAAGAAGATCCAATCTGGAAGTTCAACTGAAGAACTTTGATTTGCAAAAAGAATCGGTCAAAACGGAGCTACGGGGTTTCAGTCGAAGATTTTGGCGTTGGTTTCAATGGATTTGGACGAACGGTTAAAAAGTTACGAGGGTTTGAAGATCAGGGGCTAATCTGTGATAAAAATAATCGCGGATAGGTCCCTATCCGAAAATAAACGGAAAAAGAAAAAATCTATCGGACGAACGTCGGCTAACAGAGACAAATGGGCGAATTTGTTCGTTAAAACGAACGAACGCTAAGTAACTAAACCGAAGAAAAACTGAACCGATCTAAAAAACCGATCTAGGGTTTTGAAGAAAACCGGACGGTTTTTACCTAAAAACCAAAAAGAACCGGCAGCGAGATCCGTGGCTTCCATGAGACAGAGAGGCGCGGGCTGCTTGGGCGGTGGAGTGTGGCGCTGGCGGCTCGGCAAGGCTTCTTTGGCTGGGTGGGCGGGGTGGCGATGTGAGGGCCGGGGCGGCGGCTTTTAAAGGGGTCGAGGGGGAGGGGTGGCTTGGGGAGGGGGCAAGGCGGCGGCGATGTCCGAGATGGCGACGGCGGCGTGCGGGAGTCGATCTCCGGCTCGGGGTCGGGGGCGACGCGGTGCTGGGCCGGCTGGGCTTCGGCCCAGTTCGGTTCGGAAGTTTTTTTAAAATAAATAAATTCCCCCGAAAAGGAAAAATCCTAAATAAATATAAAAAATTCTAAAAATGCCAAAAATAGTTTTCACCATCTAAATAGAATATTTAGAACGTAGTGAACATTTTGTTGGCCTAAAATGCAATTTAAAAAAATGCATATTTTCTACTTCAAATAAAATAGCAACAAAATCCAAATAAAATTATTTATTTGATTTTAATATTTTTCCTCCAATATTTCTTTTATTTTGGAGAAGTCGATTATCTCCTCTCATTTATTTTTATATTGGAAATATTTTTCGGAGAAAATAATTAAAACCAAAATGATTCTCTTTTTAATATTTGAGAAAAATCAAATATGAAAATAATAAAATCCCCAACTCTCTCCGTGGGTCCTTGAGTTGCTTAGGATTTTTAGGATCCAAAACCAAAATGTAAATAAAATATGATATGCATATGATGACCTATGTATAACATTCCAAATTGAAAATTTGGGATTTTACAAACCTACCCCCCTTAAGGTGAATCTCGTCCTCGAGATTCGGGTTGGCTAGAAAATAGGTGTGGGTGGTCTTTGCGTATATCTTCCTCTCGTTCCCACGTGGCTTCATCCTCGGTATGGTGGATCCACTAAACTTTGCAAAACTTGATAACCTTGCTGCGCTTAACTCGGCTGGCAAACTCGAGAATCTTGGTAGGCTTCTCCTCATAGGTTAGATCACTATCCAACTGAATTGCTTCCAGGGGCACTCTATCTCTCAGAGGAATATCGGCCATCTCAGCATGGCACTTTTTCAACTGAGAAACGTGAAACACATCATGAACGCCTGACAGTCCTTCGGGTAACTCCAACTTGTAGGCCACTTCTCCCATACGTTCCAACACTCGATATGGTCCTACAAATCTCGGGGCTAACATTCCCTTTACTCCAAATCATTTAATTCCTCGCAGAGGTGACACACGAAGATATGCTCTGTCTCCAATTTCATAGACTACCTCTTTGCATTTTGAGTCTGCATAACTCTTCTGCCTGGACTGAGCTACCTTCAGTTAGTCTCGAATCAACTTAACTTTCTCTTCTGACTCTTTGATCAAATCTGGTCCAAACAACTGACGGTCTCCAACTTCAGCCCACATTAACGATGTCCTGCACCTTCTTCCATACAAAGCTTCGAAAGGGGCCATCTTCAAACTGGCTTGATAACTGTTGTTGTATGAGAACTCCGCGTAAGGCAAATTATCATCCCAACTAGATCCATAATCCAGCGCACAAGCTCTCAACATGTCCTCCAGAATCTAATTGACTCTCTCGGTCTGTCCATCTGTCTGTGGATGAAAAGTTGTACTGAACACTAGCCTGGTACCCAAAGTCTGGTGCAATTGGTGCTAGAACTTCGAAGTAAACTGTGTTCCTCTATCCAATACGATGGTCCTCGGAAATCCATGCAGACATACGATCCTGGTCATATATATCTTGGCCAACCTTGCACTTGTATAGGTGGTTTTCACTGGGATAAAGTGAGCCACTTTGGTCAAACAATCCACTACTACCCAGATAGAAACATATCCCGATTGGGTCCTGGGCAATCCCGTGATGAAATCCATGCCAAGTTTATCCCACTTCCATTTGGGTATTGGCATAGGCTGCAATAATCCTGCTGGCTTCTGATGTTCTGCCGTCACTCTCTGACATACATCACACACGGCTACATACTCGGCAATATCCTTCTTCATACCAGCCCACCAGAAGCGCTCCTTCAAATCCAAATACATCTTGGTGTTTCTGGGGTGTATTGAGTATGGCGAGTCATGAGCTTCCTGAACTATTAGCTTCCTGATCTCTGCATTATTTGGCACATAAACACGGTCCTCAAACCACAAGGTGTCGTGCTCATCCTCCCGAAAACCTTTGGCATTTCCTTTACTCATTCTCTCCTTTATGTCAGCAATTTCCTTATCGTCCTTCTGAGCTTCTCGAATCTTTCCAAAATAATGTCGACTGAACTTCCAATGCTGCAACAAAACCTCTAGGGACTATCTCCAAACGAAGCTCCCTGAGATCTTCGGCTAACTCCTTTGGTAATCCTCCGCTCACGAGGGTATTGGCATAACTGTTTCGGCTCAAAGCGTCTGCTACGACATTGGCCTTGCCTGGATGATAGTGCAACTTCATATCGTAATCCTTTATAAGCTCCAACCATCCCCTCTGCCTGAGATTCAGCTCCTTCTATGTGAAAATATACTTCAAACTCTTATGATCCGTGTACACATCACATCGGTTTCCAATAAGAAAATGTCTCCAGGTCTTGAGTGCATGAACTACAACTGCTAACTCCAAATCATGCGTGGCATAATCCAACTCATGGGGTCGAAGCTGTCGTGAGGCGTATGAAACAACTCTTCCATCCTGCATAAGTACACCTCCAAGTCCTAAGCGAGAAGTGTCGCAATACACTTAGAAATCTTTGCGTATATCTAGCAGAATCAGCATTGGGGTTGTAACCAAACGTTTCTTTAGCTCCTGAAAACTTGCCTCACATTCATCTGTCCATTTGAACTTGGTGTCCTTCTTCAACAACTCCGTCATTGGCTTCGCAATCTTGGAGAAATTCTCAATGAACCTCCGATAATATCCCGCGAGTCCAAGAAAACTGCAGATCTCTTCAACTGAGGTGGGTGCTAGCCAATTAGTGACAGAATTAACCTTGGTAGGATCCATGACTATACCTTCTCCTGATATAACATGTCCAAGAAATCCTACTTCCTTCAACCAAAATTCACATTTGCTGAACTTGGCATACAACTGGTGTTCCCTGAGCTTCTCGAGAACTAAACGCAAATTCTCCTTGTGTTCCTCTTCATTCTTCGAGTATACCAAGATATCATCAATGAACACCACAACAAACTTATCCAAGAACTCCATGAACACCTTATTCATCATACTCATGAAATAGGTTGGGGCATTGGTCAATCCAAATGACATAACCGTATACTCATATAGCCCGTACCTTGTGGTAAAAGCTGTCTTAGGTATATCTTGTTCTCGGATCTTCAACTGGTGGTATGCTGATCGCAGATCGATCTTGGAAAATACTGTAGCTCCTTGCAACTGGTCAACCAAATCATTGATCATCGACAGTGGGTACTTGTTCTTGATCGTCACTTCATTGAGTGCACGATAATCAACAACCATTCTCAATGATCCATCCTTTTTCTCAACCAAGAGCACTGGGGCTCCCCATGGTGATGAACTTTGTCGAATGTAACCCTTCTCCAATAACTCCTTGATCTGCTTCTTAATCTCCTCCAGATCATTTGCGGGCATCCGGTATGGCCTCTTCGATATCGGTTCGGTGCCTGGCAACAAATCTATCAAAAATTCAATGCCTCGGTCTGGCGGCATGCCTGGTAACTCCTCTGGAAATACATCTGGATAATCCTTCACTATAGGCACTTCCTCCTGAACAACTCCTGAGAGGGAATTTACTGGGGTCCTCCTCGTCTCATGCCTAGACACATACTTAATCCTTTTTCCCTCCGGGGTGGTGAGAAGAATCGTCTTACAGGCGCAATCGATGTTTCCCCCATACATCGATAGCCAATCCATTCCTAGTATCACATCCAATCCTTGTGACTCCAAAATTATTAAGTCTGAGGGGAAAACATGCCTACCTATGGTCAATGGCATTTGAAAACATCCTTGGCTTGCCATATACTCGGCTCCTGGCGAGCTTACTAACATAGGGGTCCTAAGAACTTTGGTGGGCAACTTATACTTATCCAGAAATCCCCTTGAAATGTATGAATGCGATGCACCAGTATCGAAAAGAACAATTGCAGTAAATGACTTAACCAAAAACTTACCGATAGCTGCATCTGGCTACTCTTCAACCTCCTCCACGTTCACGTGGTTCACTTGTCCCCTGTTGAAAGGGTTGGGCTTCTTCCAGAGCTTCCATTGCCATTTCCATTGTTTGGTGTAGGACACTCATTGGCGTAGTGTCCAGTCTTCCCGCACTTGAAACAAGTAATGTGACTTTGGTCCTTCTTGGCGGGTGTGGCTGGGTTGGAGCGGTTTTGATTACTGCTTGCTCCATTCCCATTTCCATTCTTGGGGCCACTGTGGTTATGCGAAGTTCCTCCATTGTGGGTATGGCCTCTATGGTTATGGGTATATCCTCCCGAGTTCAGGGTAAAACGAGGCTTCTGCTGAGCTCCTGAATTGTACTTCCCTTGTCCATACTTCCTCTTGCGGCTCTCAATCTGCTGTTGCATCCCTTCAATCATAAGAGCCTTGTCTACCAACTCTTGGTAGTTGTTAAATGTTTCCACCATTAACTGCATACTCATCTCATCATTCAGCCCTTCCATAAACTTCTCACCTTCATGCATCCGTGGCCACATCATCCGGGGCATAGCGAGCTAATTTGCTGAACTCATCCACGTACTGCCCCACCGTACGATTTCCTTGGCGCAAGTTGCGAAACTCACGCTTCTTCATGCTCATTGCTCCAGTTGAGACATGAGCAGTGTGGAATGCTTGCTGAAACTGCTCCCAGGTGACATTGGCTATAGGAAAAGTGGTTGTGTAATTCTCCCACCATGAGGCTACGGGTCCATCCAATTGATGTGCGGCAAATCACACCTTCTCAGCATCTGTGCAACCTGTGATGGTCAACTCCCTTCCAATCATGCGTAGCCAGTCATCAGCAACTATTGGCTCGTTGCTACTAGAAAACACCGGCGGCTGCAACCTCAGAAAACGGGCTAAGTTGTCAACTGGAGGTGGTGGCGGTGGGTTTTTGTTGTTGTTGCCTTGGTTCTGGACTAGTTGTTGTATCAAGGTATTCTGCTGCTGGATCAACTGAGTGATCTCCAGTGGAAAAATAAATCCGATGTCACTACCCATATGATGGGTTTAGAGGGGAGAGATTAGAATAGAGTAAGGTATAGTGAGATAGCACTACCCATATGCACATGAGACAAACACAATCATATCACACCAATCAATTCAAACAAGGGCATACAATCGATCTAACTATCGTTACAATGCTCGGGCTACTACTATATACATGGGGGAATACTACTAATAATATTGTGGTCTACTAGAAATTTTGACCGGTGGAAGACTACATGATATCTGCGCCAGCTTCATCTTCATAATCATCATTGTCGGTGTCAAAACCGGTGGATCTCGGGTAGGGGGTCCCGAACTGTGCGTCTAGGCGGATGGTAACATGAGACAAGGGACACGATGTTTTTACCTGTGTTCGGGCCCTCTCGATGGAGGTAAAACCCTACTCCCGCTTGATTAATATTGATGATATGGGTAGTACAAGAGTAGATCTACCACGAGATCGAGAGGCTAAACCCTAGAAGCTAGCCTTTGGTATGATTGTTGTTCATCCCACGGACTAAACCCTCCGGTTTATATAGACACGGAGAGGGTTAGGGTTACAGTCGGTTACAATGGAAGGATATCTACATATCCAGACGCCAAGCTTGCCTTCCACGCCAAGGAAAGTCCCATCCGGACACGTGACGAAGTCTTAAATCTTGTATCTTCATAGTCCAGAGTCCGCCAAAGGTCATAGTCCGCCACCGGACACCCCTAATCCAGACTCCTCAAGAGCCCCGAACCAGGCTTCAATGGCGCATTTAGTCCGCACGCAGATTTGTCTTCGCATTGCAAGGCGGGTTCCTCCTCCGAATACTTCATAGAAGATTTTGAACACAAGGATAGTGTCCGGCTCTGAAAATTAATTTCCACATAACACCGTAGAGAGAATAATATTTACACAAATCCAATCTGCTGACGTATTCCGCAGCGTGTCATCACACCACGACCAAGCCTTTATTCGAATCATTTTTACTGTCCCACCTCAGCGCGTTTAGCGAGGCGGTTTCCTTGGCACGTCTTGTCAAAGAAGAGATTGTGTCCCCTTATTCCGGGATTCTCATCAATACGGGCGTGGGTAGCCCAATCGCGCCCGTTGGCACGTCTCCTCTATCGAAGGCGAGTCCCCAAACGGTCACGGGGGAGGGCTCTTGGTATTCAACCTCTTTATAAAGAGACCAAGGCTCTACTCCTTTCTTTCAATCTCAATCGACTCCGCCCCTTGCCTCGAGTTCCAACACCCAAAGCTCCAGATTTAGGCGCTTCGGACCTTCGATGATGTCCGGCTCCGACCTTCAAGGCCGGTGGATGCCTTCCTCCGTTACGGAAGAAGACGTGCTAAAGCTGAGAGATGCCAGGTATTTAACCAGCGAAATCTCGCATAGGCTGCCTGCTCAAGGGCAGGTTATTCCCACTCCCAAGCCTGGTGAGAGCGTGGTGTTCGCGTCTCACTTCCTTCGGGGGTTAGGCTTCCCGACGGACCCCTTCGTGAGGGGGCTCATGTTTTATTATAGGTTAGAATTTCATAATTTGGAACCGGAGTCCATCCTCCACATCTCATCGTTCATCGTCGTGTGCGAAGCCTTCCTCCGTATTACCCCTCACTTCGGATTGTGGCTCAAGACCTTCAAAGTAGAGCCGAAGATGATCAAGGGGCGGCAAGCGGAGTGCGGAGGGGCTGTTATAAGCAAGAATGCTGCCGCTCCATGGCCCGAGGGCTCTTTTCAAGAGGAGTTCAGCTTATGGCAACGAAAGTGGTTTTATATCACAGCGCCCAGGGGCACCAAGTGGGTGGTGCCTCCTGTCTTTCGCTCGGGTCCTCCCCCACGGCTGGCGTCATGGGTCAATAAAGGGCTCGACTGGGAGCCGTCCAAGTTCGTGCCCTTGTTGCAGGGCCGCATTCAAGATCTCCTAGAAAGAGACATCAACCTGGTCGTAGTGGTGCAGGTCATGTTGATTCGCGGCACTTTGCCCTGCAAACGCCGCCCCCTCCGCCTGTGGGAGTTTAATCCGGAGGGACCACGAGCTCTCCAACACTTTACGAGCATGACGCCCATGGAGATGTATAAATTGTTCTTCGATCACAAGCAATGTGTCCGGACTTGATCGAGGACGCAAGTCTAAGCTGCAATCGCCCGGATACTCAAGTAAGTAGCCCTGTACCCGGACACGTTATCCGTATATTCGTCACAAAATTGCCCTTAAAGGAGTTGTCCCTTTAAATAGGAGTGGATAGCGAAAGCAAAGCTGATCAGGTGTCCGGCCCCCCTCCACGAGACCACGCCGGATCCCGTGTTAACCAGGATGCTGGAGGTTGCGCCTTTGGAAGAAGGCGAAGGGGGGAACAAGGAAGCTACCATCTCCTTGAAGGAGCCTATCCGGAAAGGAGGGATCGAGAATCCCTCCATCCAGGGAAAGAAGAGGACCGCCTCTGAAGACCCGGAGACCATGGTCTCAAAGCGGGGGAAGAGATCTTCGTCAGAGGGTCCTGCGCCCGGAAGTGCCTCGGCCGCACTGTGCCCTCAAGGGGATCAGCCCTCCAGCGAGCCGTAAGTAGGGAGTTTCAAAATAAGAGACATCCCTATTTTATTCCTGAGAAAGACAACTTAATTTTTACCTTGTAGTTCGGATCTCCGCCCTTAGCAGCAGAGCTCATCTTCAGGGGATCTTCGTCCGGAGATGATGGAGAGCGGAACGCCCCCTCCCGCGGTACCGCCTTGCGAGGCGGGCGACCCTGAGGTGTCTTCGCGGAGGATTTCTCCGAATCCGGCAGGGCCGGAAAGCGGCCGTATGGCTCCCCAAAGCCCTCCGTGCCCGACCTTCGAAAAAGGCCATCAGACGAGTCCGGCACCGTCCGGTGCACGGTCGGAGGATTTGAAGGATCTGCTCGGGCGAGCGTCTACCTCAGAAGAACATCGTGCATTGATGGGCACGGTGATTGAAAGGATTTCATCCGTGGAGAGCGGGTTGAACGAGGCCGTCAGGAGTTTACTGACAGGTTTTGAGGTACGCGAAATGATGTACCTTTTGACAGTTCCGCATATAAAAAGATGCACCCTGTATAGATAGTAGCCCCTGAGACTCGGTGCGTCGTCAAAGATGACAACGCGCCGAGGATCATAATCCCAGGTATAACACGTCGCTCTTCCTATGTAGGTGGCGAAGTGTCCGGTGGCTAGCCGGATGATGAATTTGCCGAGCTAAAGCGGCAACAGCGTGGCGGATGCCGACATCACGCTTGTCAACAAGCGGTTGGACGAGTCGCAAGGTATGAAATTTTCTCCGCGGACACCTGGTAAGGGGGTTTGATGACCTTGCCTTACAACATGTATGCTTGATGCAGATGGTGCCGCTGCCATGGAGAACCTGAGGCGGAACTCGCCCGAGCCAACGAAAGCAGGCCGAAAAGTGATGCGGCTGCCTTGAAGGCGGCGAAGAGTTGAAAAGCGAACATTGCTCGCTACCGCCAAGCAGGAAGGAAATGGCCGAGATGGCGGTGAAGTTGAAGGATGCTGCCGACCGCTGCAAGCTTCTTGAAAAATAAGATCGGGCGGAACAAAAGGACCTAGAGAAGGCCACTACCGAGGCCAAGGATGCTCGCTCTGCAATGAGAGCCATGAAGCAGGAGCTACGTCAGGCCGGAGATATCGCGGCTGGAAAGCCCTTTATGCTGCAGATGAAGTTTGGGGATCCTAAGTATGCTCAGTTGGACCAGCTGTGGAGTGCGGCGGATACTTATCTGGATTTGGCGGCAAGTGCCACGGACGCGGCCGAACACTTCCGAGATCAAAAGGATCACAAAGTGGAAAAGCTTTTGTGGTCGCAGTTCCACAATCTAGAGCGCCCACTTCCATTATCCGAGCGATTGGCCGAATGGGTGGAGCTGAATAGGTTATCCGGACTCGCCATGAAGGAAGTCGTGAGTCATCTATGGCCGGAGGGGCCTGAGCCGAAGAGTTATTTTGGTTTGGTGCAGCAGTTCCTTGGTGCGGTGCCCCATATTAATGCAATGAAGAGGTCAGCATGCATAGAGGGTGCGCGGATGGCTCTAGCCCGTGTCAAGACATACTGGCGGAGATGAAGACCACCGACGTTGCATCCCAAGATTCGGACGGAGCCAGTACCGCCGAGCACTATTTTCGGGAAGTTCGCAGGCGCTCGTTTAATAGAGACTTGATGTTCGAAGGACATCATGTTCGAATAACATATATAATTGTAAGACAATGTATCGATGGAATATAAAAGCTTTTTATACTTGTGCCTGCAAGAATTAAAATACCTCATGTGCGGCCGTTAATGTATATTTGTATATAACCTGAAAGATGGCAGTCTTCGACTTCAGCCCCCACGCATATAATGCGGGGGTGTTCGCAAAAGGCGCATTTTCACACTTGATCCAACGTCTTGGTCCTATAAAGGAGGTGATAGCGTAGCGAACTAGGCAACCGGACTATATTGCTTCATCACTTTCACTTAACCATAGGAGTTTGATAGTGGGGCTACTATATAGCCCCTAGGGGCACCGCGCTCGCCCGAATTCGGGGCGCGTGTGTGCCTGACCGGGAAGCGGACCTTCGTTAATGCGGAGGAATCCTAAAGATTCCGGTGGGTCATCGAGTGGTTGACCAGTCTCACGCTACATCATGACAGTCAGTTTTCGGCTTTCTCTACTGAGGTGCTCGCCCGGCCGAACCGGGGCACAATCGCAGTAGTTCTCTTGGTGCCGCCTTAGCCGATAGAGCGGAACGTAAGGCAGCAAAACACAGGAGCCGGGCAAACCCAACATTTGACCAACGACATGATTCGGAGCTGATGCATATAAGGCCAAACTCGCGACGCCGAACATTCCCTAAGGTATTCGGTCTTTATGAAAACAGGCTGAACAACGCCCTTATTAATAAGCCCCTGGTGTCCAGGTACGTGCAAAGTTCTGATGTGGCCGATGCCAAGATGCCAGCCTCCACCTCGGTTATAGCAAGAAACCGGGGGATGTGTATCAACAAGAGACAGTAAAAAAGGTTTACGCATGGTCTTAATCTGAAAAGAATCCTTGCAACGGGTCCCTACTGCACGTCTGTGCCTGTGTCTTCGTTGTGCCGTATCCTGGACGGGTGTAGCACGGTTTTCATCTGTAAAAGAGAGGAACTTAGTTGAAAAAGATCGTGCAAAAATGTACGTTACATTAAATAAACAAAGTACGTTTTTTTAAAATGAATAAAATCGAGCTTTATTGTCTCTTGCTGTACATGTGCGGAGCCCCTTGAACGGGGGTATGCGGCTAGTAAGCCCTTACGCCGGACTCGTCTAGCCATTTCCGGGGTCTGAACGACCTGTTTAGGTGCTTTGCCTAATGAGGCCGGTTTAGTGTGTGGTTGTTAATGCAGCCGCATAATCTTCCGTGCTCGAGGAACACTCGATATTTCCCTTTAATGAGATGATGCCTCGTGGACCGGGCATTTTAAGTATAAGGGATGCATAATGCGGTATTGCGTTAAAGCGGGTGAAAGCTTCGCGTCCCAGTAGTGCTTGATAGCTGCTTGTAAATGGGGCGATGTGGAAGGTTAGCTTTTCACGGCGGAAGTTGTCGGGTGAGCCGAACATAACTTCTAACAGGAGAGAGCCCGTACAATGGGCATCTGGGCCTGGCGTCACCCCTTGAAAGGAAGTGTTGCTTTGGCGAATTGTTGTTGGGTCTATCCCCAGTTTGCGGATTGTGTCCTGATATATCAGGTTTAAATCACTGCCGCCGTCCATTAGGACTTGTGTAAAGTGGAGTCCGTCAATTATCGGATCTAATACCAAGGCAGTCCAGCCTGCGTTCCGGATACTTCTAGAGTAATCCTGATGGTCGAAGGTGATTGGTTTTAACAACCAGTGGCGGGACTCCTCTGGGATAGGCCGTGTGGCGGGTATCTCTATGGGCGCCACTATTTTCTCCCTTTTTGTCACGTGAAGTGAATTTACTGTTTTGACTTCTTGTGGGAAGTTCTTTTGTTTTCCGGTGCTCTGCTTGTGGGGTTCGTCATCATCCTCGCTTGGTGTGTGGAGCCCCTTGTGTTCGGCGTTGGGTTTGCCGGATTGCTTGAGGACCCAACAATCTCTGTGGGTATGGTTTGCGGGCTTCCCGGAGTCTTGTGTATTTGACATATCTTGTCCAAGATTTTGTTTAAGTTAGCTAGCTCGTCCTGTTATCTTTGGGGGCAGCTTTTTCGATTCTGCCGAGGGCTTTTGAATCCGGCGTTGGTGTCGTGCTCTTGGGCTGTTTCCCTTGGTCCGCGCTGGTCCTTGCTGCGTCGCGGTTTCCGTTCCATCCCTAACCCGGATGTACTTGGGTGTTGGTACTGCATCTTGCCAACCAGCTGTCCTCTCCTCGCAAAAGCGGGTCATGAGGCTTGTTAGTGCGGCCATTGTTCTTGGCTTTTCTTGGCGAGGTGTCCGGAGAGCCATTCGTCTCGGGCGCTGTGTTTGAAAGCTGCTAAGGCTTCGGCGTCCGGACAGTCGACTATCTGGTTCTTTTTAGTAAGAAATCTGTTCCAGAGTTTCCGGGCTGACTCTCCGGGTTGTTGAGTGATGTGACTTAGATCATCTGCATCCGGAGGTCGGACATAAGTCCCTTGAAAATTTGCCCGAAAAGCATCCTCGAGCTCTTCCTAACTTCCGATGGTGTTTTTGGGAAGGCTTTTGAGCCAATGCCGCGCTGGCCCTTTGAGTTTGAGGGGTAAGTATTTTTTGGCGTGGAGATCATCTCCTCTAGCCATGTGTATGTGGAGGATGTAATCCTCAATCCGCACTCTGTGGTGCATTGTTCCGTCGTATGCCTCTATGTTTACGGGCTTGAATCCCGCTGGAAATTCATGATCCAGCACCTCATCGGTGAAACATAGGGGGTGTGCGGTGCCCCTATATCTGCGCGTACCGCGATGTTCGGATATTTGATGTGTTGCATTGCTTACTAGAGCTTGCTTTCTTGGCCCATAGATAGATCTGGCTGGGCCATCATTTTGATGTGAATCCTTGTGCGGATCGCGTGCCGGCTTGTGTGCGGCGTCCTTTGCCACACTGTGTTGGCCATGGGGTCGTTTGTCCGACCGGGTGGCTTCCTTATTATTTTTTGATTGCGGAGGCTCTAAGGCCTCATCATCAAATTCTGGCAATAATTTTCGCTTCGGATAGCTCTTTGTGCGGCGACTGTCGCCGTATTTGTCTGCGGTGTTGAGTACTTTGCTCCATCTAATTCTGAGTGCATCTTCCGCTGTTTTGAGCTTCCGCTTCTGCTTTTTCAGGCTACATGCAGTGGCGACGACCCTTTTTTGGAGGTTCTTCTGGTCCAGCAACTTGTTCGGCGTGACGTCGTCCGGACTGTTATCTTCGCCGGGGACGGGTTGTTTATCCAAGTTGCCCTGTTCGGATGGTTGCTCGATGGCATGTTCGTCGTCCGCCGGTTCGCCCTGCTCTATGGCTGGGTCTGTATGGTTGTTTTCTCTATCGAGGTGGGGTTTGGAGCGGCGCTTACGTCGCCGCTTTGATTGCTTTTCGAGGGAACGGTCCCTCGTTGCGTCCCTTTGTTCCTCGTCGTCGTTTCCTTTAGGTGTATCAACCATGTATACATCATGAGATGGGGTGGTTGTCCAGTGGCCTATAGGCACTGGTTCCTGTTGGTCTCCTACATCGTCGTCCATACCGTCGATGTCTTTGGAGTCGAAGTTAAGCATGTCGGTTAAATCATCGACAGTGGCTACAAAGTGGATGGTGGGTGGGCATTGAATTTATTCATCGTCCGCATCCCAACCTTCCTGACCATAGTCCGACCGGGGCTCTCCTGATAAAGAGAGAGACTTTAGTGAATTCAAAATGTCACCGAAAGGAGAGTGCTGAAAGATGTCCGCGGCGGTGAACTCCATTATCGGCCCAATCAGATTCGATTGGCAGGGGCGCGGAAGGTTCGGAGTCCGGAAAGGAGTCCGGCGCCTTGGAGTCACGAGCTTCTCAAAGGACAGGTATGGTGTTCGGCTCGATCGCCGTAGAGATTGCAGCCCCCGAGGGGGTGTCCAGCCACCCGTCCTCGATTGGCGCAGTCGGCTCCGAGCTAAGGGTCGGAGCGGACACTGGTGCGGCCTCCAGGACACTGTTCGGCGGCGAGCTAGATCATGCCTGTCGTAACAGTGCGGCGCACTTGGCTATGGCTCAAACCCGCCGAAGATCAAGTCTCCGCGGAAGTCGGCCGTGTAGTTCAAACTTCCAGATCTGACCTGATGGCTAGGGGCGCAGCTTTCAATCCGCTCCAGATGGCCAAGCGAATTGGCCCACAGTGCAAAGCCGCCGAATACGAAGATCTGTCCAGGGAGAAAAGTCTCACCCTGGACCGCATCGTTGTTGATGATCGAAGGAGCAACCGGGCCTAAAGGTGACGACACAGAGGAACTCTCAATGAAAGCACCAATGTCGGTGTCAAAATCGGCGGATCTCGGGTAGGGGGTCCGGAACTATGCGTCTAGGCGGATGGTAACAGGAGACAAGGGACACGATGTTTTTACCCAGGTTTGGGCCCTCTCGATGGAGGTAAAACCCTACTCCTGCTTGATTAATATTGATGATATGGGTAGTACAAGAGTAGATCTACCACGAGATCAGAGAGGCTAAACACTAGAAGCTAGCCTATGGTATGATTGTTGTTCGTCCTACGGACTAAAACCCTCCGGTTTATATAGACACAGGAGAGGGTTAGGGTTACACAGAGTAGGTTACAATGGAAGGAGATCTACATATCCGTATCGCCAAGCTTGCCTTCCATGCCAAGGAAAGTCCCATCCGGACACGGGACGAAGTCTTCAATCTTGTATCTTCATAGTCCAGGAGTCCGGTCAAAGGTCATAGTCCGGTCATCCGGACACCCCCTAATCCAGGACTCCCTCAATCATCACTACTGCCGCGGTCGGAGTCGGTGTCATCGATGATGATGTAGTCTTTCGAACGAATGTCATCGCCGTGGTCGTCATCTCCTCCTGGCGCAGGGTCTCCCATGAATACTCCTAGCTTCCTTGTGAGGTCGTGATTCTTCTCCACTAGTATTGTGATTTCCTCCTCATATCCGTCGCGTGTAGACTTGAGTTCCTCTTCAAGATCCATATTCTTGGTCCTCACCTTCTTCAAATCTATCATGCTTGCGCACATTTGGTTCTCCTGGCGACGAATGTGCTGGTTTAACTCCTGGATGAAAGCTGCGATGGACCTGTCCCTCCTGGTGCTGATCATTTCCCATTGCTCATCTCTGCGCCCACATATCTGGTAGATGGTGTCCTTAATATCCTTGTGATAAACTTCACCGATGCGTCCCATGGCGATGTGGGCTTCCATGCTCTTTCCTAGACTCCAGGTTGGTGCATCAAAGGAAAACTCTATTTGCTCAGTAACTGGCGTGAATGTCCTTCCTGGAACTTGAACTCGTATCATCCAACGCTCCTCTTCTGTCAAAGGGGAGGTGTAGGTCCTGGTGAAGCTTGGTATTCCGATGTCCAGGTACCTAGTGACTTCCTTCAAGTGTCTCCCAAAAGGTGTGTCTTCATCTGGTTGTGCAAACTTGTTCCTTGAGTCCGCCATCCTATAGAGTAGAAAATGGAGAGGAGTCAAAAATGGGTAGAGAAGAGTGACCTATGGTTTTTCTTAGTGGTCGTGTCCTACATTCAGCGTGTCCTCTGACACCATCTTTTAGCAATCCGACCTCAGACGGTCAAATCTCTGTGTAAAGTGTCATCCCTGGATCGGTAATGCTGACACACACAATACTTGAAGGATTTATAATAGAGTGCAATCACACACTTATTAGATCGACTATCTCAAAAGAGAACTTATTACAATAAATATGGCTTAAGTCCATCTAAATAAGATAACAGCGGAAGGCTTGGAAGATAAAGTGAGTCCATCAACTCCAACGGCATAGCTGAGTGCACGACAACAACCTAGCGCACCTTACTCTTTGTGTGAAAAGTCTGCAACCGAAACGGGTCAGCACATGGAATATGCTGGCAAAATAACACAGTAGAGCAATTGAACAAGTAAATGCTATCACTACATGCATATATGGCTGGTGGAGGCTCTATGGTTATAATGTTTTGCGAAAAGCCAAAATTTTCCCTACGACAAAGGAATATATTTTGTTTAACTATCATGGTAAATAATAAACATTGAGAATGGTAATCCCCATCTCAATCCCAATTAAGAAGTAATTAACAATCCAACAAATTAATTTAGAGTGATGAGATCAACCTGATAATCCAAGAACCAGATACTCAAGATGTCCTTAACCGGGGACATGGCTAACCCTGATTAGTTTGTACACTCTGCAGAGGTTTGCGCACTTTTCCCCACAAGACTCGATCTCGTCCGTTGGATTTTCTCGCACTACATGGTGTTTGAGAAACGGATGACCGAGACACAACCTTTCAGAAGCATTAACCCTTCTCTGGGTGGGCAGTTACACCTACTTTCCCCTACATCTGCTAGCCCACCACTGAAAGAGGTCATGCAACATACTCAACTATGCTAGAGCCCATAATAGCTTGTGGCTGCACAAGGAAGTTTCTAGCATGAAAAATCTTATGATCCCTTTGAGCCTGGGTGGCGAACCAAAAGGACAGCACTGGTATATCTCCAGGTGCCCGCAACCAATCCACCTAGATGTGTATTTAAGTAGCCACCTTAAGTTAACCATTAATTAACAATCTCACATCTGTCATGGATACACTCAAACCCAATCCACGTCTACGAGCATAGCATAGCAACATAAGCATAACGTAGAAGTAACTCCCGAGGGTTTGATAATAAAAAGGCAATAGGTTCTACCTCATCAACTACTTCCCAATACCCACAAGTTATCAAAACCTACTCATGCAATGTTTGAGGGTTGTAACTAATGCATAAAAACTGGGTATGAAAGAGTATGATCATTGTGTTTCTTGCCTTGCTGACAATCTGCAAACCCTAGAGACCCGTAGTAGCACGCTTCGCACTCCGGGAATTCTATCGCAAACAAACAATAGCATACATAAGCACTCAAGCATAGATGCAAGGGTAAAACTCAAATAAGAAGATCCAATCTGAAAGTTCAACTAAAGAACTTCGATTTGCAAAAAGAATCGGTCAAAACGGAGCTACGGAACTGAAACTACGATCAAAAGAACTTTGAACTCAAATCTGCTTGCAACCAAATTTTAAATTATGAAAACCTTGTTCAAGTTGATTAAACAGAAAGAGGGATTGGAGACGAAGATTTTGGCGTTGGTTTCACTGGATTTGGACGAACGGTTAAAAAGTTGCGAGGGTTTGAAGATCAGGGGCTAATCTACGATAAAAATAATTACGGATAGGTCCCTGTCCGAAAATAAACGGAAAAAGAAAAAATCTATCGGATGAACTCCGCTAACAGAGACAAACGGGCGAATTCGTTCTTTAAAACGAACGAACGCTAAATAACAAAACCGAAGAAAAAATGAATCGATCTAAAAAAACCGATCTAGGGTTTTGAAGAAAACCGGGCGGTTTTTACCTAAAAACCAAAAAGAACCGGCGGCGAGACCCGGCGGCTCCGGTCGCTTCCGGCGAGGCGGGAGGGGCGAGGCTGCTGAGGTGGCGAGGCGAGGCCTTGCGCGGGAGTCTTGTGTGAGGCGGCTCGGGCGGGTGGTGTGTGCTGACAGTGGCGGCTCAATGGCTGCTCCGTGAGTGGGGTGGTGATGTGGGGGCGGGGGCGGCAGCTTTTAAAGGGGTCGAGGGGGAGGGGTGGCTTGGGGTGGGGGCAAGGCGGTGGCGGTGTCCGAGGTGGCGACAAGCGTCTGGGAGTCGGTCTCGGCTTGGGGTGGGGGTGGCGTGGTCTTTGGGCAGTGGGCTTGACCCGATTCGGTTCGGAAGTTTTTTTAAAATAAATAAATTCCACCAAAAAGGAAAAATCCTAAATAAATATAAGAAAATTTCTAAAAATTACAAAAACAATTTTCACCGTCTAAATAGAATATTTAGAGCGTAGTGAACATTTTCTTGGCCTAAAATGCAATTTTAGAAAATGCATATTTTCTAATTCAACTAAAATAGCAATAAAATCCAAATAAAATTATTTATTTGGTTTTAACTTTTTTCCTCCAATTTATATTTTATTTTGGAGAAGTCATATTATCTCCTCTCATTTATTTTTATATTGGAAATATTTTCCGAGAGAAAAATAATTAAAACCGTAATGATTCTCTTTTCAATATTTGAGAAAATTAAAATATGAAAATAATAAAATCCCCAACTCTCTCCGTGGGTCCTTGAGTTGCTTAGGATTTTTACGATCCAAAACCAAAATGTAAATAAAATATGATATGCATATGATGACCTATGTATAACATTCCTAATTGAAAATTTGGGGTGTTACAAACCTACCCCCCTTAAGGTGAATCTCGTCCTCGAGATTAGGGTTGGCTACAAAATAGGTGTGGGTGGTCTTTGCGTAGATCTTCCTCTCGTTCCCAGGTGGCTTCATCCTCGGTATGGTGGCTCCACTGAACTTTGCAAAACTTGATAACCTTGCTGCGCTTAACTCGGCTGGCAAACTCGAGAATCTTGGTAGGCTTCTCCTCATAGGTTAGATCACTATCCAACTGAATTGCTTCCAGGGGCACTCTATCTCTCAGAGGAATATCGGCCATCTCAGCATGGCACTTTTTCAACTGAGAAACGTGAAACACATCATGAACGCCTGACAGTCCTTCGGGTAACTCCAACTTGTAGGCCACTTCTCCCATACGTTCCAACACTCGATATGGTCCTACAAATCTCGGGGCTAACATTCCCTTTACTCCAAATTGTTTAATTCCCCGCAGAGGTGACACACGAAGATATGCTCTGTCTCCAATTTCATAGACTACCTCTTTGCGTTTTGAGTCTGCATAACTCTTCTGCCTGGACTGAGCTACCTTCAGTTAGTCTCGAATCAACTTAACCTTCTCTTCTGACTCTTTGATCAAATCTGGTCCAAACAACTGACGGTCTCCAACTTCATCCCACATTAACGGTGTCCTGCACCTTCTTCCATACAAAGCTTTGAAAGGGGCCATCTTCAAACTGGCTTGATAACTGTTGTTGTATGAGAACTCCGCGTAAGGCAAATTATCATCCCAACTAGATCCATAATCTAGCGCACAAGCTCTCAACATTTCCTCCAGAATCTGATTGACTCTCTCGGTCTGTCCATCTGTTTGTGGATGAAAAGCTGTACTGAACTCTAGTCTGGTACCCAAAGTCTGGTGCAACTGGTGCCAGAACTTCGAAGTAAACTGTGTTCCTCTATCCGATATGATGGTGCTCGGAACTCCATGCAGACGTACGATCCTGGTCATATATATCTTGGCCAACCTCGCACTTGTATAGGTGGTTTTCACTGGGATAAAGTGAGCCACTGTGGTCAAACAATCCACTACTATCCAGATAGAATCATATCCTAATCGGGTCCTGGGAAATCCCGTGATGAAATCCATGCCAAGTTTATCCCACTTCCATTCGGGTATCGGCATAGGCTGCAATAATCCCGCTGGCTTCTGATGTTCTGCCTTCACTCTCTGACATACATCACACACGGCTATATACTCGGCAATATCCTTCTTCATACCAGCCCACCATAAATGCTCCTTCAAATCCAAATACATCTTGGTGTTTCCGGGGTGTATCGAGTATGGTGAGTCATGAGCTTCCTGAAGTATTAGCTTCCTGATCTCTGCATTATTGGGAACATAAACATGGTCCTCAAACCACAAGGTGTCGTGCTCATCCTCCCGAAAACCTTTGGCTTTTCCTTTACTCATTCTCTCCATTATCTCAACAATTTCCTTATCGTTCTTCTGAGCTTCTCGAATCTTCCCCAATAATGTCGACTGAACTTCCAATGCTGCAACAAAACCTCTAGGGACTATCTCCAAACGAAGCTCCCTGAGATCTTCGGCTAACTCCTTTGGCAATCCTCCGCTCACGAGGGTATTGGCATAACTGTTTCGGCTCAAAGCGTCTGCTACGACATTGGCCTTGCCTGGATGATAGTGCAACTTCATATCATAATCCTTTATAAGCTCCAACCATCTCCTCCGCTCGAGATTCAGCTCATACGTGTGAAAATGTACTTCAAACTCTTATGATCCGTGTACACATCACAACGGTTTCCAATAAGAAAATGTCTCCAGGTCTTGAGTGCATGAACTACAGCTGCTAACTCCAAATCATGCGTGGCATAATTCAACTCATGGGGTCGAAGCTGTCGTGAGGCGTATGAAACAACTCTTCCATCCTGCATAAGTACACCTCCAAGTCCTAAGCGAGAAGCGCCGCAATACAATTGGAAATCTTTGCGTATATCCGGCAGAATCAGTATTGGGGCTGTAACCAAACGTTTCTTCAGCTCCTGAAAACTTGCCTCACATTCATCTGTCCATTTGAACTTGGTGTCCTTCTTCGACAACTCCGTCATTGGCTTCGCAATCTTGGAGAAATTCTCAATGAACCTCCGATAATATCCAACAAGTCCAAGAAAACTGCGGATCTCTCCAACTGAGGTGGGTGCTAGCCAATCAGTGACAGAATTAATCTTGGTAGGATCCACGGCTATACCTTCTCCTGATATAACATGTCCGAGAAATCCT
Source organism: Aegilops longissima (assembly GCA_021605205.1). Classification (NCBI taxonomy): domain Eukaryota; kingdom Viridiplantae; phylum Streptophyta; class Magnoliopsida; order Poales; family Poaceae; genus Aegilops; species Aegilops longissima. The sequence goes on from CM038679.1 coordinate 134,484,070, forward strand.
ACTTCCTTCAACCAAAATTCACATTTGCTGAACTTGGCATACAACTGGTGTTCCCTGAGCTTCTCGAGAACTAAACGCAAATGCACCTTGTGTTCCTCTTCATTCTTCGAGTATACCAAGATATCATCAATGAACACCACAACAAACTTATCCAAGAACTCCATGAACACCTTATTCATCATACTCATGAAATAGGCTGGGGCATTGGTCAATCCAAATGACTTAACCATGTACTCATATAGCCCGTACCTTGTGGTAAAAACTGTCTTAGGTATATCCTGTTCTCGGATCTTAAACTGGTGGTATCCTGATCGCAGATCGATCTTGGAAAATACTTTAGCTCCTTGCAACTGGTCAAACAAATCATTGATCATCGGTAGTGGGTACTTGTTCTTGATCTTCACTTCATTGAGTGCACGATAATCAAAAAGCATTCTCAATGATCCATCCTTTTTCTCAACCAAGAGCACTGGGGATCCCCATGGTGACGAACTTCGTCGAATGTAACCCTTCTCCAATAACTCCCTGATCTGCTTCTTAATCTCCTCCGCATCATTAGCGGGCATCCGGTATGGTCTCTTCGATATCGGTCCGGTGCCTGGAAACAACTCTATCAAAAGTTCAATGTCTCGGTCTGGCGGCATGCCTGGTAACTCCTCTACAAATACATCTGGATAATCCTTCACTACACGCACTTCCTCCTGAACAACTCCTGAGAGGGAATTTACTTGGGTCCTCCTCGGCGCATGCCTAGACACATACTTAATCCTTTTTTCCTCCGGGGTGGTGAGCAGAATTGTCTTACTGGCGCAATCGATGTTTCGCCCATACATCGATAGCCAATCCATTCCTAGTATCACATCCAATCCTTGTGACTCCAAAATTATTAAGTTTGAGGGGAAAACATGCCTACCTATGGTCAATGGCATATGAAAACACCCTTGGCTTGCCATATACTCGGCTCCCGGCGAGCTTACTAACATAGGGGTCCTAAGAACTTTGGTGGGCAACTTATACTTATCCACAAATCCGCTTGAAATGTATGAATGCGATGCACCGGTATAGAAAAGAAGATTGCAGTAAATGACTTAACCAAAAACTTACTGATAACTGCATCTGGCTGCTCTTCAACCTCCTCCGCGTTCACGTGGTTCACTTGTCACCTGTTGAAAGGGTTGGGCTTCTTCCCAGAGCTTCCATTGCCATTTCCATTCTTTGGTGCAGGACACTCATTGGTGTAGTGTCCAGTCTTCCCGCACTTGAAACAAGTAATGTGACTTTGGTCCTTCTTGGCGGGTGTGGCTGGGTTGGAGCGGTTCTGATTACTGCCTGGTCCATTCCCATTTCCATTCTTGGGGCCACTGTGGTTATGCGAACTTCCTCCATTGTGGGTATGGCCTCTATGGTTATGGGTATATCCTCCCGAGTTCGGGGTAAAACGAGGCTTCTGCTGAGCTCCTGAATTGTACTTCCCTTGTCCATACTTCCTCTTGCGGCTCTTAATCTGCTGCTGCATCCCTTGAATCATAAGAGCCTTGTCTACCAACTCCTGGTAGTTGTTAAATGTTGCCACCATTAACTGCATACTCATCTCATCATTCAGCCCTTCCATAAACTTCTCCTGCTTCGCGGCATCTGTGGCCACATCATCTGGGGCATAGCGAGCTAATTTGCTGAACTCATCCACGTACTGCCCCACCGTACAATTTCCTTGGCGCAAGTGGCAAAACTCACGCTTCTTCATGCTCATTGCTCCAATTGAGACATGAGCAGTGCAGAATGCTTGCTGAAACTGCTCCCAGGTGACATTGGCTATAGGAAAAATGGTTGTGTAATTCTCCCACCATGAGGTTGTGGGTCCATCCTATTGATGTGTGGCAAATCGCACCTTCTCAGTATCTGTGCAACCTGCAGTGGTTAACTCCTTTCCAATCCTGGGTAGCCAGTCATCAACAACTATTGGCTCGGTGCTACTAGAAAACACCGGCGGCTGCAACCTCAGAAAACGGGCTAAGTTGTCAACTAGAGGTGGTGGCGGTGGGTTGTTGTTGTTGTTGCCTTGGTTCTAGACTATTTTTTGTATCAAGGTATTCTGCTGCTGGATCAACTGAGTGATCTCCGGTGGAAAAACAAATCCGGTGTCACGTCTCGGAGGCATCTGATGGGTTTAGAGGGGAGAGATTACAATAGAGTGAGGTCTAGTGAGAAAGCACTACCCATATGCACATGAGACAAACACAATCATATCACACCAATCAATTCAAACAAGGGCATATAATCGACCTAACTATCGTTACAATGTTCGGGCTACTACTATATACATGGGGGAATACTACTAATAATATGGTGGTCTACTAGAAATTTTGATCGGTGTAAAACTACATGATATCTACTCCAGCTTCGTGTTCATAATCATCATCACTACTATCGGGGTCGGAGTCGGTGTCGTCGATGATGATGTAGTCTTCCGAACGAATGTCATCGGGGTGGTCGTCATCTCCTCCTGGCGCGGGGTCTCCCATGAATACTCCTAACTTCCTTGTCAGGTCGTCATTCTTCTCCACTAGTATTGTGATTTCCTCCTCATATCCATCGCGTGTAGACTTGAGTTCCTCTTCAAGCTCCATATTCCTGGTCATCACCTTCTTCAAATCTATCATGCTTGCGCACATTTGGTTCTCCTAGCGACGAATGTGCTGGTTTAACTCCTGGATGAAAGCTGCGATGGACCTGTCCCTCCTGGTACTGATCATCTCCCATTGCTCATCTCCGCGCCCACATATCTGGTAGATGGTCTCCTTAAGATCCTTGTGATAAACTTTGCCGATGCGTCCCATGGCAATGTGGGCTGCCATGCACTTTCCTAGACTCCAGGTTGGTGCATGAAAGGAAAACTCTATGGGCTCAGTAACTGGCGTGAATGTCCTTCCTGGAACTTGAAATCGTATCATCCAACGCTCCTCTTCTGGTAAAGTGGCGGTGTAGGTCCCGGTGAAGCTTGGTATTCCGATGTAGAGGCACCTAGTGACTTCCTTCAAGTGTCTCCCAAAAGGTGTATCGTCATCAGGTTGTGCAAACTTGTTCCTTGAGTCCGCCATCCTATAGAGTAGAAAATGGACAGGATTCAGAAATGGGTAGAGAAGAGTGACCTATGGTTTTTCTTAGTTGTCGTGTGCTACATTTAGCGTGTGCTCTCATACCATCTTGTAGCGATCCAACCTCAGACAGTCAAATCTCTGTGTAAAGTGTCATCCTTGGATCGGTAATGCTGACACACACACAGTACTTGAAGGATTTATAACAGAGTGCAATCACACACTTATTACATCGAATGTCTCAAAAGAGAACTTATTACAATAAATATGGCTTAAGGCCATCTAAATAAGATAACAGTGGAAGGCTTGGAAGATAAAGTGAGTCCATCAACTCCAACGACATAGCTGAGTGCACGACAACGACCTAGTGCACCTTACTCTTTGTTTGAAAAGTCTGCAACATGATATGTTGCAGCCCGAAACGGGTCAGCACATGGAATATGCTGGCAAAATAACACAGTAGAGCAATTGAACAAGTAAATGCTATCACTACAATCATATATGGCTGGTGGAGGCTCTATGGTTATAATGTTTTGCGAAAAGCCAATTTTTTTCCTACAACAAAGGAATATATTTTGTTTAACTATCATGGTAGTTGATAAACATTGAGAATGGTAAATACCCATCTCAATCTCAATTAAGAAGTAATTAACAACCCAAAAAAATTAATTTAGAGTGATGAGATCAACATGATAATCCAAGAACCAGATACTCAAGATGTCCATAACCGGGGACACGGCTAACCATGATTAGTTTGTACACTCTGCAGAGGTTTGTGCACTTTTACCCACAAGACTCGATCTCCCCCGTTGGATTTTCTCACACTACATGGTGTTTGAGAAACGGATGACCGAGACACAGCCTTTCAGAAGCATTAACTCTTTACTCTGGGTGGGCAGTTACACCTACTTTCCCCTACATCTGCTAGCCCACCACTGAAAGAGGTCATGCAACATACTCAACTATGCTAGAGCCCATAATAGCTTGTGGCTGCACACGGAAGTTTCTAGCATGAAAAATCTTATGATCCCTTTGAGCCTGGGTGACGAACCAAAAGGACAGCACTGGTATATCCCCAGGTGCCCGCAGCCAATCCACCCAGATGTGTATTTAAGTAGCCACCTTAAGTTAACCATTAATTAACAATCTCACATCTGTCATGGATACACTCAAACCCAATCCACGTCTATGAGCATAGCATAACTACATAAACATAACGTAGAAGTAACTCCCGAGGGTTTGATAATAAAAAGGCAATAGGTTCTACCTCATCAACTACTTCCCAATACCCACAAGTTATCAAACCCTACTCATGCAATGTTTGAGGGTTGTAACTAATGCATAAAAACTGGGTATGAAAGAGTATGATCAATGTGTTACTTGCCTTGCTGACGATCTACAAACCCTAGAGACTCGTAGTAGCACGCTTCGCACTCCGTGAATTCTAGCGCAAACGAACAATAGCATACATAAGCACTCAAGCATAGATGCAAGGGTAAAACTCAAATAAGAAGATCCAATCTCAAAGTTCAACTAAAGAACTTCGATTTGCAAAAAGAATCAGTCAAAACGGAGCTACGAAACTGAAACTACGATCAAAAGAACTTTGAATTCAAATCTGCTTGAAACCAAATTTTAAATTATCAAAACCTTATTAAGTTGATTAAAAAGAAAGAGGGGTTCGAGACGAAGATTTTGGCGTTGGTTTCACTGGATTTGGACGAACGGTTAAAAAGTTGCAAGTGTTTGAAGATCAGGGGCTAATCTACGATAAAAATAATCACGGATTGGTCCTTGGCCCAAAATAAACGGAAAAAGAAAAAATCTATCGGACGAACGTCCGCTAATAGAGAAAAACGGGCGAATTCGTTCATTAAAATGAACGAACGCTAAATAACTAAGTTGAAGAAAGCTCGAACCGATCTAAAAAAACCGATCTAGGGTTTTGAAGAAAACCAGGCGGTTTTTACTTAAAAACCAAAATGAACCGGTGGTGAGACCCATGCTCAGCTGCTTCCCATGAGGCGAGAGGTGGCGGGGCTGCACGGGGGCGAGGCAAGGCGCGTGGGGTGAGTCTTGTGTGGCTGCTGTGTGTGTGATAGGGGTTCGGTGGGTGGCTGCTTCTGCTGCTGGTGTGGCGGGGTGGCGATGTGGAGGCAGGGGCGGCGGATTTTAAAGGGGTCGAGGGGGAGGGGTGGCTTGCGGAGGGGCAAGGCGGCGGCGGTGTCCGAGGTGGCGACGGTGACGTGCTGGAGTCGGTCTCCGGCTCGGGGTCGAAGCGACAGTCTTTGAGCCCTGTGCTTGACCCGATTTGGTCGGAAGTTCTTTTTAAATAAATAAATTCCGCTGAAAAGGAAAAATCCTAAATAAATAAAAAATTCTAATAATGCCAAAACAATTTTCACCGTCTAAATAGAATATTTAGAACGTAGTGAACATTTTCTTGGCCTAAAAATGAAATTTTTGAAAAATGCATATTTTTCTAATTCAACTAAAATAGCAATAAAATCCAAATAAAATTATTTATTTGATTTTAACATTTTTCCTCCAATATTTCTTTTATTTTGGAGAAGTCATATTATCTCCTCTCATTTATTTTTATATTGGAAATATTTTTAGGAGAGAAAATAATTAAAACCAAAATGACTCGCTTTTCAATATTTGAGAAAATTCAAATATGAAAATAATAAAATCCCCAATTCTCTCCGTGGGTCCTTGATTTGCTTAGGATTTTTAGGATCCAAAACCAAAATGTAAATAAGATATGATATGCATATGATGATCTATGTATAACATTCCAAATTAAAAATTTGGGATGTTACATTTTACATAATGCCTAAATACTTTAAAATAAATTAAAACAGAAAAGGAACTAAATAAAAAGAAAAAGGACTAAACAAAAACCGAAAAAAAAGGAAAACCCCTGCCCCCTGGGCTTCGGCCCACCGGAGCCAGCCCACCTGCCCGGTCGCCCGTCCCGTTCCCCAGGCGCGTCCTTACAAGGGCGGGGCTCCCATCGAACCACCTCGCCGGCGACACCCCGACGGGGGGATAAGGGCGCCCCCTTGCCTCCTCGATCCTATCCTCGCCTCCTTGGCCTCTTCACTCACATCCACTCGCGCCCCCCTCATCCTCTCGTTCCCCCTCTCCACCTCCCCTTTTGGGCTCGCCTCGCCGAATGCGGCCGCCGCCGCTGCCTCACCGTTGCCGAGGCCAGCGGCCGCCTCGAGCTAGCCGACGGCTTCCCCAAGTAGTCCTCGTCCTCTGCGCAACCGCGGCCGAACGGTGGAGCTACTATGCGTCGCCTACATCGCCGGGTTCTTCCCCGGCGCCGTTGGTCTCCATCGCCAGCCCTCTCCGTCGCCCCGCTTCGCCGCTCCTGCGCTACTAAGCCCCACAACGGCCTTCGTGTGCCACAACGTGAACTTCCCCTCCTCCCTGGCCTTCTCTTGATACTCTCCGTGAGCCGTAGGCGCGTTTTCTTCGAGCCCGTTCCGTCATCGCCGTCGTGCTTGTAGACACCGCGATCGCGCTCACCACGCCTGCCGCTCCGCTGCAGCGCGCCTCCCGCCTGCTGCCTTGCAGCAGCTACTGCTGTTCTGCCGTCGTCGCGGCCAGTGCCCACGCCCGCCGTTGGCAGCAGCCGCCACGCGCACTCGTTTCCGTGCAACCCTGCTCACGCTCCCGCCACTTCCTTCTGATGCTGCTACTATGCCACTACTGCTGCGACGACTTCTTCTGCTGCTGTTCCCCTCGCAGATGCGCAAGCACCGCCGCACGCCATTGCCGTCTGCTTGCTTGCTGCTGCCCTGTCGCGCGCTGCGACTTTTGCGGCTGCTCATGCCGCCCGCTGATATACTACGTCATTGCTGCTGTTGGTGCTTAGCCATGGCGCATGGCGCCCCATGTGTGTGCTTGTGCGTGAGCACAGCCGAATGGCTAGTGCCACTGTTATATGGGGTTGGGCCTAATTAGATTAGGATCTAATTATTGTCAATGCCATCCTACTACTAACAGTCACTGACGTTGGGCCCCGCTGCCTAAAGAAAACAATTAAAATCATCTAATTGAAGTAAAGGCAATGACACACGGGACCAGTGGCACTGTTCATATGCTAACCGGTCAACCTTTGACTGGGTCAACCGAACCCCACTGGCCCCACTGTCATACAGACGGGCTAGAGTAGCACTAGGTGACAACAATATTTTCTACTTTTAATTCGAATTAAAATAAATTTGAAAAAATGAATAAACTTATAAAATTAATATAAAATTATGCGTAACTCGGATGGAAATACTTTATACATGAAAGTTGCTCAGAAAGATGAGATGAATCCGGATACGCAGTCCGTTCATTCACCACACGTCCCTACCGTAGCAAACATGCAACAATCCACCTCTGTTTCATCTGCCCGAAAACGTCAAACACCGGGAATACTTTCCCGGATGTTTTCCCCCTTCGCTAGTATCACCTATCCCAGCGTTAGATCACCCCTGGCACCGCGTATTGCCTTGTTATATTTTGTGATGCTTTGTTTGCTCCGTATTTACTCTTTCTCCCCCTCTTCTTCTCCGGTAGACCCCGAGACTGGCGTTGATGCCACTGAGTGCGACTATGTCACCGACGACCCTTCCTTCTCGACCAAGCTTCCAGGCAATCCCCCCCCCCCCTTGATAAACCAGATATCGCCTATTCTTCTCTCTACTGCTTGCATTAGAGTAGTGTAGTATGTTACTGCTTTCCGTTAATCCATTTCTGATGCATAGCCTGTCTTTGCTACTACTATTGTTACCTTTACCTGCAATCCTAAAATGCTTAGTATAGGATGCTAGTATTCCATCAGTGGCCCTACATTCTTGTCTTTCTGCCATGCTATACTACCGGGACGTGATCACTCGGGAGGTGATCACGGGTATATAATTACATACATATTATATGATACATGTTGTGACTAAAGTTGGGTCGGCTCGTTCAGTACCCGCAAGTGATTCGGATATGGGGGCTGAAGGGGCAGGTGGTTCCATCCAGGTAGTGGTGGGCCTGGGTTCCCGACGGCCCCCGACTGTTACTTTGTGGTGGAGCGAGATGGCAGGTTGAGATCACCTAGGAGAGAGGTGGGCCTGGCCCTGGTCAGCGTCTGCAGATACTTCAATTAACACTCTTAACGAGATCTTGGTATTTTATCTGAGTCTGGCCACTGGCTTATACGCACTAACCAACTACGAGGGAACCGTTGTGGGCACTCGACGTCGTGGTATCAGCTGAAGCCTTCTTGACGTCAGCGACTGAGCGGCGCGCTCCGTGTTGGACCGCGTAATGCAACTTCCTTTGTAATGGAGGTTGCTAGGTCTGCTCACCGGCCTCCCTCGCAACATGCAGGTGTGCAATGGGCGATGGGCCCAGACCCCTGCGCGCTTAGGATGTAGACTGGCGTGCTGACCTCTCTGTTGTGCCTAGGTGGGTCTACGACGTGTTGATCTTCCGAGGCCGGGCATGACCCAGGAAAGTGTGTCCGGCCAGAGGGATCGAGCATGTTGGGTTATGTGGTGCACCCCTGCAGGGAAGTTTATCTATTTGAATAGCCGTGTCCCTCAGTAAAAGGACGACCCGGAGTTGTACCTTGACCTTATGACAACTAGAACCGGATACTTAATAAAACACACCCTTTCAAGTGCCAGATACAACACGGTGACCGCTCTCTCACAGGACGACATGGTGAGGACCGCCGGGTAGGATTATGCTATGCGATGATACTTGGTGAACTTACCATCTACTCTCTTCTACATGCTGCAAGATGGAGGTTGCCAGAAGCGTAGTCTTCGATAGGACTAGCTATCCCCCTCTTATTCTGGCATTCTGCAGTTCAGTCCATCGATATTGCCCCTTTACACAAACACACATTGTTTGCGAGTACTTTGGATGAGTACTCACGGTTGCTTTTCTCCCTCTTTTCCCCTTTCCATTCTTCTCGGTTGTCGCAACCAGATGTTGGAGTCCAGGAGCCAGAGGATCCCGAGGATGATTCTACGTGGAGTTCGACTTGAGGAGTAGTTAGGAGGATCGGGCAAGAGGCTTGCGCCTCTTCGATCAGATCGGTTTGTGCTAGCCTTCTTAAGGCAAACTTGTTTAACTTATGTCTGTACTCAGATATTGTTGCTTCCGCTGACTCATCTATGATCGAGCACTTGTATTCGAGCCCTCGAGGCCCCTGGCTTGTATTATGATGCTTGTATGACTTATTTACTTTTAGAGTAGTGTTGTGATATCTTCCCGTGAGTCCCTGATCTTGATCGTACACATTTGCGTGTATGATTAGTGTATGATTGAATCGGGGGCGTCACAAGTTGGTATCAGAGCCGACTGCCTATAGGAATCCCCCTTCCACACTCCTTGGCCGAAGTCGAGTCTAGTCAGTGAAAATTGTTTTACTAACATGGTTGTGTGGCTTACGGGCCCACGTCACCATTGGGTGGTATTAGGATCTTTTATTCCTCATCTATACTCTGGGACTCTGATCTCTCTTCTATTCGGGTTAAATGAATTTTGCTAAATCTAACATTAGGATCTCGTGATCACTTTCAGCCGGAGAGCACCTTATTACCGATGATCGCCTGCTGCACCAGAAGATTCCGAAGATACCCTCTGATGTTCTCTTGAGACTTTGTGCCCGTCGTTTTTGCAATTCCCTATCACCGATATATCCCTATGGATAAATACATACACTCGCCGTCCATACCTTCATCTCAAGATGCTCTTCATATTACTAGATACCATGGAATATTTTCCAATATCTCGAGAATCCTTTGTGCCTACTGTTAGCTCTATTCAGCATGAATACCCCTACGGGTAATTCCTTGCACATACCGAGTATCCGCTCATCCCCAGTTGTTCAGGTGTTTCACAAAAGTCTTCGAAATACTATTCGATCCTTCGAAATTCCTTAGCAACTTTATTGCTCTGCAAATACTTGTCTGCTTGCATTATGGATGCTTCCCATATGTCTGGCAATATTCATTAGTCTCCTTTGACACCGCCATTTTGATCCTATTGATTCAACATGAGTGCGAATGCACACAATCATCGGGTGATCCTTTTAAATTATCTTTCCATCTTAGATGCCATTTTGAGCATGAGTTGGTTATCGACCAATCGAATTGCCGTCGATTGTACCCCTAAGTCTATTCACTTATCCATTCTTAATCAGACCATTGGCTTCCGATCCCTGGATGCGGAAATGATAATTCCTTTGCATTTGATCTTTGAATTAGTCAGTTGTTTCTATAACCCGATGCCTTTTCGTTCCTTCGTCCTCTGATAGAGTATCGATACTCGCAACAGCTCCATTGTAGACCACAAACCCCTTGTTGGATTATTATCCGACGGTGTCCTTCATATTCAATAACCTTGTGAGCCTTTCCATGGGTATATAACGCCTTTGGTAATTTGTATCCTCTGCTTTGATAACCCTACTCTACTTTCGAGCTTGTATTATTTACCCCAAAGTTTGTGGTATATGTTCCTAAGATGCCCCGATGGGTTGAACCAGCGCCTTCCCTAATCCGTGTGAACCCGAAAGATTTCACGGGTCATACTTATCTGGTATTGCACCAGGTAAAACTTTCAACAACTAATGTCATTTTCGAAATACGAGAGGTGAATGAATGATTATGCATTGGAGAAGTGGGAGTCGACCTTGAACTTTGTGTTCATGCCCATGGACACGATGTAGATCTTATCATGGAAGCTCCTCTTAAATTAATTATTTCCTGGGTATAAGTTCATATTATATTTGGGATTTGGTCTTTTGTAATCGTGGTTTTGACCATATTGTCTTTCTTTGATCCCATTTATCGGACGAGTAAAATACTTGCCTTCTCATATCAGTACGCCTTCCCAACCTCTATTTTGTTCTACCTTCGAGTATTACCCCCTGGTATCTCGAGGATATCAACCCATTGCACTTAATCTTATGAATTTCTGATGAAGTAGTACCTTTCCCCGTCATAGTCACTCCACGAGTTCTGGCTTGTCGTCAACTGAGAACACCGATTTGTGAATCGAATCAACACTGAGATTCAGTACTCCCAGTACTTTGCTGTTGAGAAGTTTAATACTCCATCACGTCACTCCTAGCCTGATCGGCTACATCATTATCGCGCTAATTTTAACTGTGCTACCTGTTCCTTCTTCCTGGAGCACAAGTTTCGACGGTGAGCTAATCTTACGTCGATCTTCCTCGTCATATCATTTCTCCTTGAACAACAAACTTGATTTCGAGTTTGTGTCGTACCCATGGTTCCAATAACCTTTCGCTTCATCATTCCTTTAACTTGATGTCATCACCGATCGATTACATCTTCATGAAATCTCTCGACAAATGTGTCGTGATCATCATCAGCATTCAGAGCTCTTCCAAGATATTAATCGAATTCATGTGCCATCCTCGTCCCTTGGTAGTTTGAGTTACCATCGACCACATCATTACCTTCCTTTCATCATAAACATGTTCATGTTACAGATGCAGCTTGCTATCCAGCTTGTATTATGTTCTACCTGAAGTATTACCATCTTTTATGTCAAGGATGTTGTGAGAATTGCCCCACCTCTTAAAAATTCTTGGTATAGTGATACTTCTCACCATCACCATTCTTTCTTTGTCCTCGTGTTGATTCCAACCGGGGTACCAACAAGTGAACGGTGTTGTTTTGATTCTGCCCTTCTAGCAACCCTATTGCTTTGAAGTTAATGGTCGACATTTCATTCTTAGACAATTGGTTATCGAATCACAATTCTAACATCGGTCATGCTACCTAAGCCCATATTTCGGGTGCACCTTTCAACTAGTGTTTAAATTGGTTATGTTTTCGTCGAGCATACCTCATTATATCATTTGATCTGACAAATGTTATCTCCTTGTTCACCTAATTGTAGAGATCCATCTTTTGGAAATCTCAATGAATTGTCGCTAAGTTCATCAGCCACCTCCTCATCCTCTCCTTGGTTTAATGATGAACTCTTGTTTCAGAACTCGCTTCCATAGTTCATTTCCCGAGAATCTTGCAATGTCTTCTCGTCAATTGGTGTTGCACCTTTTCTTCTCAGGCATCCTAAGTCTAAGGTATGCTGACAGCAATCAGATCTGAAACTTGGTTAGATATGGTAGTTGGAACATTTTCCAAGAGTCATAGCAATGGTGTTTTTATAACCCAGTAAGGTGACGTCATGCCTAGCACACCTGGCCGGAGGACCTATTGCAATTGTATCCTTTTAGCAAGGTTAGCCATTCGTCCATGAGGAAATTGTAAGGCTTATTCTATAAGTTGTTCCTGATGGACCTTTGTGTATCCAAAGTCTGATCTTTACCCAGTGACCATGTCAATGCTATCTCGAAGCATGTCTGTGGTAATCCGATTTCCAACAAGAACATTTGAAGCCCAATGATAAAATTTTCCTGCTCAATTATCCAAACACCGCTGTATGGGTAATGTCATGAAATTTCTCTCACCTTACCTAAAGAGTTTTCTACATTATATCCTGTCATGGATATCATGCTCTGCTTGTCCTTGGGAAGGATATACCCTTGAAATATGTGTTTAAACACATTTTCCTTTCCATTGTTCTGTTCAAACCTGATAATCATATTTTCCTTTCCATTGTTTTGTTCAAAATTTCTGGTGATCTATAGGATCTAGGCAGTAATATTCTTCTGCTTATGTAAACACCTTGGTGTACAACCGTGTTGGTAAGACCCTGTTGCTTTTGTTGATGGCATTTCGGTAACCATCGATGGATGACAACTTTGCCTATTGGTCCGCCTCGTTTCAAACGAGTAGGAAAATGGTTCTCTTCATCCCTTGCCCTTGGTACCAACGTTGTTTCCAACATAACTGGCAGGCTACCCTCTGACATACCTTGCTATCGTGACCGTGCAAAGATGTCACCACTCTTTCTAGTTTTAACCCACATGGTGGGCCCATAACCCATAGTTCCACAGGACCGAAACCTGACTCTCCTGTACACCCCTGTCTCCAAAGGTATTCCTCATGCTTGGCTTCGTATATAATTCACGAGCCCCCCTCATAGAGTTCTATTCTGGTATCAGATACAATATTATTTTTCGTTGCTCTGAACCCCTTTCACACTCTATTTCACGCATCGAACGATTGCCTGCCCGCTCGAAACTTCTCATGATACCTTCTTACTCTGCTCTCGATATTTTCTAAGGTTTCAATTCGAGAGTTACTTTCCGCCACCTTCCTCGATGTTATCTACCATATAGTCAACCTTGCAAGTGTACGTTCTCCCAGAATACCCCTCTTATTTTTTCGTAAGTGCGATGAAGATTCTGAAGGAAGAATGACTACTTTGTCATGATGCCCTGAAACAGAGAACTAAAGACATCAACAAAAAGGATCGACTACATCGGGAAAATCAACCAAGACCTAGAAGATCCGTTAGAATTTTGTAACCAGGACTTTCCCCCTTACTCGACTTCTTAAATCTCGGGATGAGATTTCTTGTAGTGGAGGAGATAATTAGGCTACAATAATCCCATGTAAACGATGCCACGTCACCTTGATTATTGTTGCTAATCTCACGCTGGATCAAAACTATTCAAATTCAAATTTGAATTTTGTCAAACATCAAAAAAATTCAAACATTAAAACTAAAATGTTCGGAATGTGCCAATTACTGCCTAGGTATTTATGGTGAAGAAACCACGCTTTTACAGAATGCCTAAATACTTTAAAATGAATTAAAACAGAAAAGGAAATAAATAAAAAGAAAAAAGACTAAACGAAAAACAGAAAAAAGGAAAACCCCTGCCCCCTGGGCTTCGGCCCACCCGAGCCAGCCCAACAGCCTACCTGCCCGGTCGCCCGTCCTGTTCCCCAGGTGCGTCGCTACAAGGGCGGGGCTCCCATCGAACCACCTCGCCGGCGATGCCCCGACGAGGGGATAAGGGCGCCCCCTCGCCTCCTCGATCCCATCTCCGCCTCCTTGGCCTCTTCACCCACATCCACTCGCGGCCCCCTCATCCTCTTGTTCCCCCTCTCCACCTCCCCTTTTGGGCTCGCCTCGCCGAACGCGGCCGCCGCTGCTGCCTCGCCGTGGCCGAGGCCAGCGGCCGCCTTGAGCTACCCACCGGCTCCCCAAGTCGTCCTCGTCCTCTGCGCAACCGCGGCCGACCGGTGGAGCTACTCTACGTTGCCTACATCGCCGTGTTCTTCCCCGGCGCCGTTGGGCTCCATCACCGGCCCTCTCCGTCGCCCCGCTTCGCTGCTCCTGCGCTACTAAGCCCCCCAACGGCCTTCGTGTGCCACAACGTGAGCTTCCCCTCCACCCTGGACTTCTCTTGATCCTCTCCGTGAGCCGTAGGCGCGTTTTCTTCGAGCCTGTGCCGTCATCGCCGTCGTGCCTGTAGACACCGCGACCGCGCTCACCACGCGTGCCGCTCTGCTGCAGCGCGCCTCCCGCCTGCTGCCTTGCAGTAGCTACTGCTGTTCTACCGTCGTTGCGGCCAGTGCCCACGCCCGCCGTTGCCAGCAACCGCCACGCGTGCTCGTATCCGTCCAACCCCGCTCACGCTCCCGCCACTGCCTACTGATGCTGCTACTACGCCACTACTGCTGCGATGACTTCTTCTGCTGCTGTTCCCCTCGCATGCGCGCGCCCGCAGCCGCCGACTGTCATCGCTGCTTGCTGCTACCCTGTGCTGCGCCTGCGCACTGCTGCGGCTGCTCATGGCGCCGCTGATATACTACTGCCGCTTGCTGCTGTTGGTGCTTGGCCATGGCCGCCAGCGCCCCATGTGTGTGCTTGTGCGTGAGCACAGCCACACAATGGATGGCTAGTGCCACTGTTATATGGGGCCGGGCCTAATTAGATTAGGATCTAGTTACAGTCAATGCCATCGTACTACAAATATTCACTGACGTTGGGCTCCGCTGCCTAAAGAAAACAATTAAAATCATCTAATTTAAGTAAAGACAATGACACGCGGGACCCACTGGCACTGTTCATATGCTGACCGGTCAACCTGACTGGGTCAACCGAACCCCACCGGCCCCACTGTCATACAGACGGGCTAGAGTAGCACTAGGTGACAACAATATTTTCTACTTTTAATTCAAATTAAAATAATTTCAAAAAAATGAATAAAACTTTGAAAATTAATATAAAATAATTCGTAACACGGATGAAAATACTTTATACATGAAAGTTGCTCAGAACAATGAGACGAATCCGGATACGCAGTTCGTTCGTTCACCACACGTCCCTAGCATAGCAAACATGCAACAATCCACCTCTGTTTCATCTACCCAAAAACATCAAACACCGGGAATACTTTCCCGGATATTTTCCTCCTTCGCCAGTATCACCTATCCCTGCGTTAGATCACCCCTGGCACCGCGTATTGCCTTGTTATATTTTGTGATGCTTTGTTTGCTCCATATTTACTCTTTCTTCCCCCCTCTTCTTCTCCGGTAGACCCCGAGACTAGCGTTGATGCCACTGAGTACGACTACGTCACCGACGACCCTTCCTTCTCGACCAAGCTTCCAGGCAAGCCCCCCCTTGATCAACCAGATATCGCCTATTCTTCTGTCTACTTCTTGCATTAGAGTACTGTAGCATGTTACTGCTTTCCGTTAATCCATTTCTGATGCATAGCCTGTCTTTGCTACTACTGTTGTTACCTTTACCTGCAATCCTAAATGCTTAGTATAGGTTGCTAGTATTCCATCAGTGGCCCTACATTCTTGTACATCTGCCATGCTATACTAATGGGCCGTGATCACTCGGGAGGTGATCACCGGTATACAATTACATACATATTATATGATACATGTTGTGACTAAAGTCGGGTCGACTCGTTGAGTACCCGCAAGTGATTCGGATATGGGGGCTGAAGGGGCTGGTGGTTCCATCCAGGTAGTGGTGGGCCTGGGTTCCTGAAGGCCCCCGACTGTTACTTTGTGGCGGAGCAACATGGCAGGTTGAGACCACCTAGGAGAGAGGTGGGCCTAGCCCTGGTCGGCGTTCGCGGATACTTCAATTAACACGCTTAACGAGATATTGGTATTTGATCTGAGTCTGGCCACTGGCCTATACACACTAACCAACTACAAGGGAACCATTATGGGCACTCGACGTTGTGGTATCGGCCAAAGCTTTCTTGACGTCAGCGACTGAGCAGCGCGCGCCGGGTTGGACCGCGTAACACAACTTCCTTTGTAATGGAGGTTGCTAGGTCTCTCACCAGCCGCCCTCGCAACGTGCAGATGCGCAATGGGCGATGGGCTCAGACCCCTGCGTGCTTAGGATTTAGACTGGCGTGCTAACCTCTCTGTTGTGCCTAGGTGGGAATGTGACGTGTTGATCTTCCGAGGTCGGGCATGACCCAGGAAAGTGTGTCCAGCTAGAGGGATCGAGCATGTTGGGTTATGTGGTGCACCCCTACAGGGAAGTTTATCTATTCGAATAGTCGTGTCCCTCGGTAAAAGGACGACCCAGAGTTGTACCTTGACCTTATGACAACTAGAACCGGATACTTAATAAAACACACCCTTTCAAGTGCCAGATACAACCCGGTGATCGCTCTCTCATAGGACGACGAGGAGAGGATCGCCGGGTAGGATTATGCTATGTGATGATACTTGGTGAACTTACCATCTACTCTCTTCTACATGCTGCAAGATGGAGGTTGCCAGAAGCGTAGTCTTCGATAGGACTAGCTATCCCCCTCTTATTCTGGCATTCTGCAGTTTAGTCCACCGATATTTCCCCTTTACACAGATACCCATGCATATGTAGTGTAGATCCTTGCTTGCGAGTACTTTGGATGAGTACTCACGGTTGCTTTTCTCCCTCTTTTCCCTCTTTCCATTCTTCTCAGTTGTCGGTACCAGATGTTGGAGTCCAGGAGCCAGAGGATCCCGAGGATGATTCTACGTGGAGTTCGACTTCGAGGAGTAGTTAGGAGGATCCCAGGCAGGAGGCTTGCGCCTCTTTCGATCTATATCCCAGTTTATGCTAGCCTTCTTAAGGCAAACTTGTTTAACGTATGTCTGTACTCAAATATTGTTGCTTCCGCTGACTCGTCTATGATCGAGCACTTGTATTCGAGCCGTCACGGCCCCTGGCTTGTATTATGATGCTTGTATGACTTATTTACTTTTAGAATTGTGTTGTGATATCTTCCCGTGAGTCCCTGATCTTGATCGTACACATTTGCGTGTATGATTAGTGTACGATTGAATCGGGGACATGACAGGGTGGTGCGCCCTGGTGTCTTGTGGGCAGCCAGGGCCCCCCTCCAGTGGGTCTTGGTTCGAGTAATTTTTATTTATTGCAAAATAATTCTTCAAAAAGTTTCGTCCAAATCTGAGAACTTTTATTTCTACACAAAAACAACACCATGGTAGTTTTGCTGAAAACAACGTCAGTCCGGGTTAGTTTCATTCAAATCATGCAAATTAGAGTCCAAAACAAGAGCAAAAGCGTTAGGAAAAGTAGATACGATGGAGGCATATCACCGCCTGCTGCAAATCTTGCACTTGGGGCCCACCACATTCCTAATTGAGAGGAAGCAAGGTATTTGTTTGATGTTCTGCTTCGAGGGTGATGGACCCATGTACAACTTATGGCCAGATAAGGCAATATCGGTGTGCGAACGATTATTGCTTCTTGAAGGGGTTGTCTTGGAGCGTTGCACCATTTGACAACTCAAATGTTGATCAATTGGAGGATTATGATGTAGTTTGTGGTAGGATTTAGAGATGTCGCTGCGAGGCGGCTCCTATATGGATGGGAATGAGGTTTTTCTGCAAAGTCAATTTGTTTGGCATTAATGCATGATACTATTTTAATAGTAGACAATCTATGGTTGTGTGCATTAACCGTTGAAAAGGCTAGGGTTACCCTCTTCCAAAAATTTGGTGGGCAAGGGCCAGCTGACATGACACACGAGCTACTAGTGTGTTTGATTTTTCTCCTTTGAGAAACATCGACTAGAACATAGAAACACAAGCGTGCTTGCACATACAAAATCACACCACCACACATGCACCCACACATCACCTACTGAAGAGAGTTGTGGTGCTTTAAGATTGACAAAATCATGATAAACGCCTTATAATGTGCTCTCTAGAAAGTAACTCTTCTAAAAATATGTATTAATAAGACACCAAAGCTTCAAACCTGCGGTTTAATCCCGAGTGTGCTAGGATATCACCATTCTCCTAATCAAACAACCACTGATGGGTTTTGTATGTAAAATAAAAAAATTGTATGTTCCATAAAAAGGTTTCAACCTAAGCATCTAAAGAGTTTAGTAATGCAAGTCCTACTATGTGCTACCTTTGTTTCTAAATGTAAGACATTTTGGCAGTTTAAATTGAACTGAGAAAGCGTCCTATATTTAGGAACGGAGGGAGTATGTACTTTGATCAGTGAAAGACAGTTGGTCGAAACTCCTTTTTTTAGAGAAAAGGCATATGCCCGACTTTATAAATAAAGCCACACGGCAGAGTACCAAACATACCAACAACATACAAACGGTGCTCACACACCACCAAGCCAACCACCACAAGTCACACATACCAAAAGACATCGGCAGATAGGCCCAAATGACACACAAGATGGCATGCAGGCCAACCACCTACAACTAAGATAAAGAAGCCAACAGACTAGGGGGGAATATCAACGGCAGGAGATGTCATCAGATTAGCAGACGCCCGAACTTTGTTGATCAGCACCTCCATACCATCCTGATCCGTTGGTCTAGTCAATAATTTCCACTACTGCAAGAATATAAACATTTTAAAAAGGACATCAGCAGTTTTATTAGGGAAAACACCCTCAATGGTGAATTTGTTCCTAGTAGTCCACAAGGACCAGCATAAAGCACCGAGCCCATCCCAAAAAAGCCTCTTAGACAGACCCTGTAAGTTGCCAGCCAGCAAATGTAAGTCCAAAAACGAGAAGTGGGCCCAAGACACATTCAACCAAGAATGAACATAACCCCATGCCAACTTAGCCAGAACGCAGCCAAAGAAAATATGGTTGGTGTCTTTCGCGGCTAAGCATAAAGCATAGTAAGCGGAACTAGGGCCATTCCTTTTCCGGATCTGCCAAATAAAGATCTTGATTTTAGGGCGGATCCTGGCAGCCCAGATTTGCTTGAACTTGGACGTGCAGGTACCGAAAATAATCCTAGCATAAAGAGACTTGAAAAAAAATTTCCCAGATGCCACATGGGGCCAAGCCACCAAATCCTCCTCCGAGAGGATGGGGAGCAAGGCAGCAAGACGATGCCAGTCCCCCAACTCTTCGGGAGAAAGAGACCTTCGGAAGCCCAGATCCCAATTGTTACGGGAGAGCTCAGAAATTGAGATCTCAGGGTTGGAACAGTAAGAAAATAAAACCAGAAAATAAGAAGCTAAAGGAGTGTCGCCAGACCACCAGTCGAACCAAAAACGAGTAGAAGCACCATTCTTAACAACAAACTTGACATGCTCATGAAACAAATCCCTCACTCTGACCATGTCTTTCCAAAACTAAGATCCACGTGATGCCGAAGTGAACATGGGACTACCAGCAGGGAAGTATTTAGCTTTTAGAAGATCAAACCAGAGGGTTCCAGGAATCGCCGTCATGATCCTCCACCACCATTTAATGATGAGATAGTTGTTCATAACCAAGGTGTTCAGAATCCCGAGCCCCCTAGGCTTTTAGGTCTACAAATGATATTCCATTTGACAAATCTATATTTACGCTTTTTAGTAGCAGAGTTCCAGAAAAAGGCACCCCTATGTTTGTCAAACTCTCATGAGTGCCCTTAGAAAATCCGAAGAAGGCCATGGTGAGCAAAGGGAGGGAGGGGAGGCAAGCATTAATGAGACACACTTTCCTAGTGGAAGTGTTGTATCTGCCACGCCACGACATAACTCTATTGACCACCTTAGAAACCAATGGCTTAAACTCATTGGCACACAAATGGAGAGGATAAATTGGGAGCTCCAAGTATTTGAAAGGAAAGGAACCAAGAGAGCAATGTAGGAGCTCAGACACCCGCAATGCTTCAGCCTCGTCTACCCTAGTCACAATAACCTCGCTCTTGGAAAAATTTACTCCGAGCCCCGACAAGGCTTCAAAACACAAAAAAATGAACTTAAGGTTGGCTAGACAAGTCTCATTCAGCTCTACTAAAATGATCGTGTCATCGGCGTATTGGAGGTGGGTGATGCCCTGGGGAAGGAGACAGGATATGGCAGGAGACATATGCCCGGCCGAGGCCGCCCGGTCCAACATGCAAGATAAGGCATCAACCACAAAGTTAAAGAGAATAGGCGAGATCGGATCACCTTGCCGCAGGCCCCGACCATTGGCAAAGTACGTGCTGACTGAACCATTTACTGCTACAACAGTGTGTTCTCCTGACACAAGCTGCATCAACCTATGCACAAAACCAGCCTCAAACCCCTTAGCATGCATAACCTGGCGAAGAAAATCCCAGCTAACCGAATCGTAAGCCTTCTTGAAATCAAGTTTGAGGATAATAGCGCTGGATCCTCTTGTTCTGAGATCATGAACGATTTCATGCAAGTAGAGAACACCATCCAAAATGAATCTACCTTTGATGAAAGCAGACTTGGTAGGACTAATGATGCACTGAGCAACACGCGACAGGCTCGTCGCCAACCCTTTAGCAAGGAACTTGGCAAAAGTATTGATCAGAGCAATAAGGCGAAATTGAGAAATAGAGTCAGCACCCTTGACTTTGGGAATAAGAGATAAATGGCATAATTAAGACAAGAGATGTCAACGGTCCCCCAAGCAGAAACCTTGGATAATAGCACAGACTAGAGGGCGCAAAGCTGGCCAGAACTGTCTACAGAACAAGATAGAAAAGCCATTTGGCCCCGAGGCCGAATTCATGTTAGCAGAATTAATGGCCAACTCAATCTCTTCCACGGAGAGAGGGACCGGGAGGGCCAAATTATCCTCATCCAAAAAACACCTATTCTGATCCCAAATACTGGCAACCAACAGACCAGAGAAAAAATTATGCACATGCCCCAGGATAAGGCGAGGATCAGAAACCCGAACTCCATCAATAATCGAACATCTACGGTGACGCCCATTGGCAATGGCAAAGAAATAAGCAGTCAGAGAGTCTCTTTTTAGGGTCCAGTTAATCATGCCATGTTGCCTCCGGTAGATCTCAGCCTGCCGGTGCAATTGCATGAGGAGAGCATCAAGATCATATTGTTGTTGCTAGCCAGCAGCTGACAGTCCGGACAAGTCAGCCCTAGCATCCAGCAGTGAAACCTGGCCCAATAGTTCGCGCTTATTTTTGTGGGCTTCGGCCACGTGGTTACGGCCCCACCCTTTAAGGAATTTTTGGAGCTAATACGAACAGAAATGCCAATCATCCATCGGACCAAAACATCGGACTCTAGAGTTAAGAAGGGAGGTAATCTTCATAGTAACCAAATCACAAAAACCTTCTACCAAAAGCCAAGAAGTGTCAAACTGAAATCTGGAAATAATGGCCGAGGAGGAAATGCTCAAATCCAAGATGAGAGGGGAGTGGTACGAGCCAACCTAGGGCAAGGCAGAAAGGGAGGCACGAGGGAAAAGCATATCCCAGGAAACTCATATAGAAATACATGTTTTGCTTCTACATAAGAAAGTTCGCTACAAAGCTGGCTCACAGTAGTTCTTTCCTCTAGAGTGTAAAATCATGGATGGAGCTTGAAGCAACAGCCACTAGATTCTTCGGTTTTCAAGACCGACTCTTTCGACCACTCAAACATCCATCCCTGCGTGGCGAAGCAGCAAAAATACAATCCAACACCGAAGAAATCAGGATAGCCTGATGATTAGACCAAGTAAAACGAGAACCAGTCCTAGGGAATTCATGAAGAGCACAATCTGCAATAAAGTCGTTAAACGCATCAGCCAACGGCCACGAGAATTTAGAGATGCTCTTCTCAACAGGGAACCTTAGAAGGTTAAAGTCACCACCAATGACCAAGGGAATTTTACAAGAATCAATATTGGTAGAAAGCTCATCCAAAAAAAGCGAGGAAAGTGAATGATCAGTCGGACCATACACCGCCATGATACCCCAAAGAACATTGAGACTCTTGCAGAACACCACCATACTAGCCCAAAAGATCCCTTGATCAAAGGCAACAAAATAAAAAAACCCACCTTGGCACCTATGAGAATGTCGCCTGAATGCCCAGACGCTGGAAGGCAATGCCAAACAAGCCGGTCAGCACCAGCAACCGAAGACAACACTGTGTTAGTAAATGAAGCTTTAAATGTTTGAATGAGGCAAACCAGATCAACATTAGCATCACACACCAAATCATGGATTTGGTCTCGGCGCCCCCTAGCACCGAAATCACGAATGTTCCAAAATGCAGCTTTCATCTGAAAGATAGGTTTTTGATACAAAGACTCAGCCTGGTCGGGGCCACACATGGTTTAGCTCTACTAGACCGCCCCTTTTTGGTCGTTGTGGGAGGAAGGCCACCACCCTCCCCTGACGAACCAACATCACCCACATCTGAGGCCACCACTTTCATGGCAGCAGTCTCCTTAGCCTTGGCAATAGCAGCTTGGGCTTTCTCATTTAGACGAATCAAGGAAAGTAAAGAAGCAGGGGAACCAACGTTGCAATCGGCTGAAACACCGATGTCAAAAAGAATATTAAGGAGATGGAATCTGGCATAGAAGGAAGCACCAAACAAATGGGGGAAGGATGGTTGACAGTACCTGGGGGTAGAGATCCTTCGCCGCAGCCCAGTGTTCCGCACGCTCCTGGATGGGGACAACAATATTTTGGCGACAGAGACCCTTCCTGGCCGTCGAGACCGGGGACCACGGCGGCACAACCGAGGAACACACCACGGGGGAGGAAGCATCACCACCAGACCGACAAGCAACAGCAGCACCGAGGTCCCCATCCAAGCGCCGGCAGAGGCCCGCAACCTGCTGCTTAGCCCCAGACGAGGCCCGACTCTAGGCAGAAAACTTCCGAACCGACGACTTCTTCTTTTTGAGCTTGCTGCTAGGACTAGAGGGATGCAAGGACAATGCCGGGGGCACATCCACAATGCTAGAGAGCGATCGGGACGCAGGACGAGTAGGCATGTTGGAGCACACCCCTGAAAAAGGAGTGGCCCCACCCAGGTCCATAGGGTTATTCTGCTTGGACTTGCCATCACCCTCCTTGGCCGCACCATCCCCACCAGCAGTCGGCGCCCTAAAGTCAAACAGACCCCGAGACTCAGACCCCATGGCTTCCCATTCCAAAGTGGTGAAAGGATTGGCATTGCTACCCGCACCAGTATTGCCTCCCCCATTAGAAGGATCCAGCTTGGAAGACCTGGGAGGAGAGGGGGAGGCAGAGGAGCTTGCTGAGCTTCCAATCCCTCCGCATGAACACTAATCCTATAAGCATCCTTGGCCGAGAAGATATCAATTGAACCATGAACATGAGAAGAATCCAGACACCAAATCTTCATGCGGACAAGACCAGGAATCTCCAAAGAAGAGGGATCGACTTCAATAGGCTTGCCAATCAGCTCCCCAAAGGCCAGCAGGAAGCGAGGGTTATGGAGGCCAGAAGGGACATCATCCAGGAGAACCCACATCTCAGGCAAGGAAGCAACAGATCTGGCCCCGTCCACAACAGCCTTGACTGAAACCACCACTTGATTGAGAGGGAGAGGGAAGCTAGAACAAGAAGCCATCATCTTCAAACTTTCCTTACAGGGGAAGGTGACCGCAAACTTCGATTCAGAGACCTGATGAATCTGCCAATCCCACCCTTCCAAACCCCACTCTTTCAGCTCATCGGAAATCACTTGGGTCGAGACAGGAGAGGAAATGACCGAAATCACAACAACATTCGACGAAACAGGTGCAACAATAGGCATGCCAAGTTCACCATCCAAAGCAAAGAAGGAACAACCAGGCAGCCCAAGCCCAAACTGCTTGAAAGAGGGAAAGTTGCAACGATCAGCACAGTCAACAAGAAGATGGCCCTCCGCCCGACAGATCAGACAAAGGGGGGGGGGACTTGCACCGAGACTGGAAGTGTCCCAATCTGTGGCACGCGAAGCAGGTAAGAGTAGCAGACCTCGAAGACGCACCACCACCATAGGACGAGCCAGCGCCACAGGTGGGGAGATAGTCCTGGGGGAGTGGGTGAGAATGCCATCTAGCCACAGCTGTGGACGAACCGGGATCCTGTGGAGAGATGCAATGAGCCTTGGAAGGTAAAGAAGCAGGACGATAACCACCACCCTCCTAAATCCGGCTGCCACCCGAGCCCCGACCATCGCCTTTGTGCCCAGTGAAGCGGGCCAAAGCCCCGCCGCCCATTGATCGTCCATTTTGCATCATGTTTCCTACTGTTATTTATAATTTTTTATGCATAATAACACTTTATGGAATAATTCTAATGCCTTTTCTCTCATAATATGCAAGGTTTGCACAGAGAGGGAGAATACTAGCAGCTGGAATTCTGGACCTGAAAAAGATATGTCAAAGATACCTATTCTTCACATATCCAAGTGAGCTGAAGTTTTACAGAGAATTATTTTCAAATATATAATAAATATTGGAGAAGAAAACTACCAGAGGGGGGCTGCCAGGTGCCCACAAGACACCAGGGCGCGCCCTGGTGGGTGGTGGGCAACCCACCCCACCTCTGTTGCCCATCTTCTGGTATATAAGGTATTTTGACCAAGAAAAATAAAATAAAAGGAGGACTTTCAGGACGGAGCGCCGCCATCTTGAGGCGGAACTTGGGCAGGAGCACTTTTGCCCTCAGGCGGAACGGTTCCGCCGAGGAAACTTCCCTCACGGAGGGGGAAATCGAAGCCATCGTCATCACCAACAACCCTCTCATCTTTGGGAGGCTAATATTCATCAACATCTTCAACAACACCATCTCATCTCAAACCCTAGTTCAACTCTTGTGTTCAATCTTTCTACCGGAACCTCAGATTGGTACGTGTGGGTGGCTAGTAGTGTTGATTACATCTTGTAGTGGATGCTAGATGGTTTATTTGGTGGAAGATTATATGTTCAGATCCATTATGCTATTTAATATCCCTCTGATCTTGAGCATGAATATTATTTGTGAGTAGTTACCCTTGTTCTTCAGGCCACAGGAGAAGTCATGTTGCAAGTAATCATGTGAATTTGATATGTGTTCGATATTTTGATGATAGTGATTCCCTTAGTGGTGTTATGTGAATGTCAACTACATGACACATCACCATCTTTGGGCCTAAGGGAATGCATTGTGGAGTAGTTATTAGATGATGGGTTGCTAGAGTGACAGAAGCTTAAACCCTAGCGCTATTCTGTAAGGGACTGATTTGGATCCATATGTTTAATGCTATGGTTAGATTGTTATCTTAAATCTTGTTTCGTAGTTGCGGATGCTTGCGAGGGGGTTAATCATAAGTGGGAGGCTTTTTCAAGTAAGAACAACACCCAAGCACCGGTCCACCCACATATCAAATTATCAAAGTAGCGAACGCGAATCAAACCAACATGATGAAAGTGACTAGATGAAATTCCCGTGTGCCCTCAAGAATGCTTTGCTTATTATAAGAGACCGTTTCAGCCTATCCTTTGCTACAAAAAGTATTGGGCTACCTTGTTGCACTTTATTTACCATTGCCATTACTTGTCCATTGCAAATTATCCTATTATCAGACTACTTGTTACCAACAATTTCAGTGCTTGCAGAAACCACCTTGCTCAAAACCGTTTGTCATTTCCTTCTGCTCCTTGTTGGATTTGACACTCTTACTTATCAAAAGGACTACGATTGATCTCCTATACTTGTGTGTCATCAAGACTCTTTTTTGGTGCCGTTGCCGGGGAGTGAAGCGCACTTGGTAAGTGGAATCGGTAAGGAAAAAATTATATTACATACTGAAATTTATTGTCACTTGTTACTATGGAAAACAATCCCTTGAGGGGTTTGTTCGGGGTATCTTCATCTCGACTGGAAACACAAAGAGTTGCTCCTCAACCTACTGCACCTACTGAAAATATTAGTTATGAAATTCCTTCAGGTATGATAGAGCAACTACTAGCTAATCCTTATGTAGGAGACGGAACTAAGCATCCTGATATGCATTTGATACATGTGGATGAAATTTGTGGATTGTTTAAGCTTGCAGGTTTACCCGGAGATGAAGTTAATAAGAAGGTTTTCCGTTTAACTTTGGGGGGGAAAGCATTCACAAGGTATAGGCTATGCGATGATATTGGATCTTGGAACTGAAATTGTTTGAAATTGGAATTTCACCAAAAGTTTATCCTATGTGTTGGGGAACGTAGTAATTTCAAAAAAAATTCTACGCACACGCAAGATCATGGTGATGCATAGCAATGAGAGGGGAGAGTGTTGTCCATGTACCCTCGTAGACCGAAAGCGGAAGCATTATAACAACGCGGTTGATGTAGTCGTACGTCTTCACGGCCCGACCGATCAAGCACCGAAACTACGACACCTCCGAGTTCTAGCACACGTTCAGCTCGATGACGATCCCCGGACTCCGATCCAGCAAAGTGTCGGGGATGAGTTCTGTCAGCACGATGGCGTGGTGACGGTGATGATGTTCTACCGACGCAGGGCTTCGCCTAAGCACCACAACGATATGACCGAGGTGGAATATGGTGGAAGGGGGCACCGCACACGGCTAAGGAATGATCACGAAGATCAACTTGTGTGTCATGGGGTGCCCCCCTGCCCCCGTATATAAAGGAGGGAGGGGGGAGGTGCAGCCGCCCCTAGGGGTGCGCTGGAGGAGTCCTACTCCTACGGGAGTAGGACTCCCCCTCTTGCCTTTTGAAGAAGGAAGCGGGAAGGGGAAAGAGGAAGGGGCGCCGCCCCTTCCTTGTCCTATTCGGACTAGGGGAGGGGCATGCGACCTGCCTGGCAGTTCCCTCTTCTCCCTTAGGGCCCATGTAGGCCAATTAACCCATGGGGGGGGGTTCGGTAACCCCGGTACTCAGTAAAATCGATTTCACGGAATGATTACGATATCCAAATATAGGCTTCCAATATATCAATCTTTATGTCTCGACCATTTGAGACTCCTCATTATGTCGCGATCACATCCGGGACTCGAACAACCTTGATACATCAAAACTATAAACTCATAATATAAGCATCATCGTAGCGTTAAGCGTGCGGACCCTACGGGTTCGAGAACTATGTAGACATGACCTAGAACTGTTTCTGGTCAATAACCAACAATGGAACCTGGATGCTCATATTGGCTCCTACATATTCTATGAAGATCTTTATCGGTCAAACCGCATAACAGCATCGTTGTTCCCTTTGTCATCGGTATGTTACTTGCCGAGATTCGATCGTCGGTATCTCAATACCTAGTTCAATCTCGTTACCGGCAAGTCTCTTTCTGAATTACGTAATGCATCATTCCGTAACTAACTCATTAGTCACATTGCTTGCAAGGCTTATAGTGATGTGCATTACCGGGAGGGCGAGAGATACCTCTCGACAATCGGAGTGACAAAACCTAATCTCAAAATATGCCAACTCAACATGTACCTTTGGAGACACACAGAGCTCCTTTATAATCACCTAGTTACGTTGTGATGTTTGGTAGCACACAAAGTGTTCCTCCGTAAGCGGAGTTGCATAATCTCATAGTTATAGGAACTTGTATAAGTCATGAAGAAAGCAATAGCAATATACTAAACGATCAAGTGCTAAGCTAACGGAATGGGTCAAGTCAATCACATCATTCTTCTAATGATGTGATCCCATTAATCAAATGACAACACATGTCAATGGTTAGGAAACATAACCATCTTTGATCAATGAGCTAGTCAAGTAGAGGCATACTAGTGACATTAAGTTTGTCAATGTATTCACACATGTATCATGTTTCCGGTTAATATAATTCTAGCATGAATAATAAACATTTATCATGATATGAGGAAATAAATAATAACTTTATTATTGCCTCTAGGGCATATTTCCTTCAGTCTCCCACTTGCACTAGAGTCAATAATCTAGATTACACAGTAATGATTCTAACACCCATGGACTCTTGGTGTTGATCATGTTTTGCTCGTGGAAGAGGCTTAGTCAACGGGTCTGCAACATTCAGATCCGTATGTATCTTGCATATCTCTATGTCTCCCACCTGGACTTGGTCCCGGATGGAATTGAATCGTCTCTTGATGTGCTTGGTCCTCTTGTGAAATCTGGATTCCTGTAGGATCTTGAGAAGAGGTGTCTAGAGGGGGGGGGGTGACTAGACACTAAGTACCAAAGTTGCAGTTTTTAACTTCTTTCGGTTTAAATGGAGTTTAGGCACAAGTTTAACTTTTTCAATACATAACAAGCAAGCATGCAAAGAGTATGTAGGCAGCGGAAAGTAAAGCATGCAACTTGCAAGAAAGTAAAGGGAAGGGTTTGGAGAATTCAAACGCAATTGGAGACACAGATGTTTTTGTCGTGGTTCTGATAGGTGGTGCTATCGTACATCCACGTTGATGGAGACTTCAACCCACGAAGGGTAGCAGTTCTTGTGAGTCCACGGAGGCTCCACCCACGAAGGGTCCATGAAGAAGCAACCTTGTCTATCCCACCATGGCCGTCGCCCACGAAGGACTTGCCTCACTAGCGGTATATCTTCACGAAGTAGGCAATCTCCTTGCCATTACAAACTCCTTGGTTCAATTCCACAATCTTGTCGGAGGCTCCCAAGTGACACCTAGCCAATCTAGGAGACACCACTCTCCAAGAAGTAACAAATGGTGTGTTGATGATGAACTCCTTGCTCTTGTGCTTCAAATGATAGTCTCCCCAACACTCAAATCTCTCTCATAGGATTTGGATCTGGTGGAAAGAAGATTTGAGTGGAAAGCAACTTGGGGAAGGCTAGAGATCAAGATTCATATGGTTGGAATGGAATATCTTGGCCTCAACACATGAGTAGGTAGTTCTCTCTTAGAAATAGGATGTTGGAAGTGTAGGCTTGTTCTGATGGCTCTCTCCACGAATGAAGAGGAGGTGGAGGGATATATATAGCCTCCACACAAAATCTAACCGTTACACACAATTTACCAAACTTGGTGGGACCGAATCATCAAACTCGGTCAGACCGATTTAGTAAACGTAGTGACCGTCAGGGTTTTCGGTGGGACCGACATGCAACTCGGTAGGACCGATATGGTTAGGGTTAGGGCATAGCGTAATCTCGGTAAGACCGATTACACAAACTCGGTGGGACCGATTTTGGTAATTAGCTAACCAGAGAGTTGGTCAGGCAAACTCGGTGGAACCGATTACTCAAACTTGGTGGGACCGATTTTGGTAATAAGTTAACCAGAAAGTTTGCATTGTAATCTCGGTAGTACCGATTGCACAAACTCGGTGAGACCGATTTTGGTAATGGACATACACAGAGAGATTACAATCCCATCTCGGTGAGACCGAGATCCCTATCGGTGAAACCGATTTGCCTAGGGTTTGTGGCAGTGGCTATGACATCTGAACTCGGTGGCGCCAGATAGAAAGAATCGGTAGGGCCGAGTTTGACTTTAGGTTTAGGTTATATGTGTGGAAGTGGGAAAGTAGTTGAGGGTTTTAGGAGCATATCACTAAGCACATGAAGCAAGAGGCTCATTAAGCAACACCTCATCCCTTCTTGGTAGTATTGGCTTTTCCTATAGACTCAATGTGATCTTGGATCACTAAAATGTAAAATGAAGAGTCTTGAGCTTGAAGCTTGAGCCAATCCTTTGTCCTTAGCATCTTGAAGGAGTTCCCACATCCTTTAGTCCATGCCACTCCATTGTTGAACTTATCTGTAACATACTGGATAAAAGTGTTAGTCCAACAAGAGATATGTTGACATTAATTACCAAAACCACCTAGGGAGCACTTGTGCTTTCAATCTCCCCCTTTTTGGTAATTGATGGCAACACACATCAAAGCTTTAGATAATGATATAAAGAGTAGCAAGTAAAGCTTCGGAAAGACATGTAACAAGCATAGGCTCCCCCTACATGTATGCAATCATGTGAGTATGAAATATAAGAACATGTGAGAGCATAACCATGATAGAGTAGGCAATGTGTTACATGTATCTTGGCCATATGCATCAGAGCAAAGAATTTTAAAGAAAATACCTCCATGCTTATGAGTCCTTCTTGCAAACAGTATGTACATCAGCAAGATTTCCTCATACACATAAGTGTGATGCATATACTTACCTTGTCGTCTTGAGTTGGGTTAGGGTGAAATGAACCTGCACAAACAAGGTTAGATAACACAGGTACATCTACTAGCCAGAGCAAACAGAAGAAACCACAAGAATACCAAGACTGGGATGACATGTAGAGAGTGAGTACTAAGTACCACATTGGATTAGACATGTCCCCAAGAGTAAAGATATGCAATGAATTTAAATGATTCCTTTCCCTTAGATGTCTTGCTCCCCCGGAATCTAGCATGGGATACTGGGAGGAGATAGGGAACAGAAAATCAGAGCTGAAAACAGAGCTGAAAGATATACAAGAACAGAGCTTAATGCAAATAAGCACACATGAACATGTCTTTCCCCCAAAAGGACATGTGGCATCTCTCCTCTTGAACACCAAGCATCTGGGATCCTTGAGAAATACTTTCTACTTCAGTATTCTCTCCCCCTGGAGATCTCTTTCTCCCCCTTAATACTCTCTCCCTTTTGGAAGTGATAAGCTTTGATGTGATCTCTCTCTCCCCCTTTGACATCAATTTCCAAGAAGGGTCTTCTGGAATTTGTTGTGAATGGGTTTGGTCCTTGAGTCACAACACAAAGCACTGGATAAAATTGTGATGCTTGTAGAGGACAAGATTCATTGAGTGGAGCCGGATCAGAAGAAACACAGAATAAGTGGCAAACTATTTTTCCTGTTGTGAAATCGGTGGCACCGAGTTTTATGCTTCGGTTGTACCGAAAGGATTTGGTTGGACCGAAAGCAACAAATCGGTGAAACTGAGTTCAACTCAGAGAAAGCACTTGTCACCTCAGCTCACTTGACTAGAAAGATCTCACAAAGATTTGCAAGGGATTAACTGAATGATGTGCAATGAATTGGATGCAGGGAATGCAGAGCAAACAGAAAGAAAAGAAAGAAATCTAGATGAATTTTTTTGAAAGGGGAAACAAATATGAATGAGACAAATGCAAAAACACAGAAAAGAACACGAGAGAACTTCATCTAGAGATGGTCGGTGACAAAGTCACCTATGTTAGAGTATATTGACTTAGGAGTCAAGTGAGATCACTCGATCATGGGTCATACTCATCGTTTAAGCTCAAAATGGGGTTGCCATTTTTCGTTTAAGCATATTGATGTATTCACATCTTGTCGAGTTGCTTTAGCTCATGACTCGGAGTAAAGCTTCTCTAATATGGAATAACATACCTTGGTTGGTGGTGTTGACCATGTAGTTGAACTTATGTGGGTTGCTCAAGGTTGATGTATCTCATCAAGAGTTGTGAGCACCACTTGGAATTTGAGTCCATCAACCTACATGGGTTAGTTCTTGCAAGGAGGAGCACTTGTGTATCCAAGAATGATAATCATGAAGCTTAACAAAGAGTTTGTCAAAGGATATGTTTGAATGATTCCGTGCTTCCTTGTATTCAGCCACCATAGTGTAGAGACTTGGTGATGTAGAGATTGCTCAAGATGTGAGTAGATTACAATCTCATGGAATTTGATTCAACCAAGTACCTACAGGGGTTAGATAACATGCAAGATGCAAATATATCCAAGATATAATATTTTCAACATAAGAGAGATATCATGGATTAGTCATAAGCTCATGTCTTGCATGTATCCAATGGATTATCTACTCCAAGTTTGAAGCATCTATGATGTTCAATTCTCCTCTCAACCTGCAAAACACTTTCTCATCAAGAGGTTTAGTAAATATATCCGCTAATTCCTTTTCGGTGCGAACATGCTTAAGATTAATGTCACCCTTAGCAACATGATCTCGAATGAAGTGATGACGAACTTCAATATGCTTAGTTCGAGAATGTTATGCGGGATTATGACCAATTTTGACAGCACTTTCATTGTCACAAAGCAATGGAACATGTTTCACATATATCCCATAATCTTTAAGAGTTTGGGTCATCCAAAGTAATTGAGCACAACATGAACCAGCGGCAATGTACTCGCTTGGTGTAGATAAGGATACGAGTTTTATTTCTTGGAGGACCAAGACACAAGAGATCTACCAAGAAATTGACAAGTACCCGAAGTGGACTTTCTATCAACCTTGTCTCCGTCATAGTCCGAGTCGGAATAACCAACAAGATTGAAAGAGGCCCTCTTAGGATACCAAATGCCAAAATTTGGTGTATGAATTAAGTATCTCACTATCCTTTTCACGGCCTTAAGATGACATTCTTTAGGAGCGGCTTGATATCTTGCACACATGCACACACTTAGCATAATATCGGGACGTGAAGCACATAGGCATAACAATGATCCAATCATAGAGCGATAAACCTTTTGATCAACCGGTTTACCATCTTTGGTCAAATCAAGATGTCCACTAGTAGGCATGGGTGTGGACATACCTTTGCACTCTTGCATATTGAACTTCTTGAATAAGTCCTTAGTGTACTTCGTTTGAGAGACAAAAGTACCTTCCTTAGTTTGCTTGATTTGCAACCCAAGAAAGAATTTGAGTTCACTCATCATTGACATCTCAAACTTCTCCGACATTAGCTTCCCAAACTTCTCACTAAAATGAGGGTTAGTTGATCCAAATATGATATCATCAACATAAATTTGGCATACAAACAATTCTCCATTAACCCTTTTAGTAAAAAGTGTGGAATCAATTTTCCCAATTTCAAAGCCTTTTTCAAGAAGAAACTTGGTCAAGCATTTATACCATGCTCTAGGAGCTTGTTTAAGACCATAAAGTGCTTTGTGAAGTTTGTAAACATGGTTTGGTTTCTTAGGATTGACAAAGCCGGGAGGTTGTTTAACATAAACTTCCTCCTCTATTTCACCATTTAGAAAAGCACTTTTAATGTCCATTTGGTACAAGGTGATATTATGGTGATTAGCATAGGCAAGTAAGATGCGAATGGACTCAAGTCTAGCAACGGGAGCATAAGTCTCACCATAGTCCATACCTTCGACTTATGTGTAGCCTTGGGTGACGACACGTGCTTTGTTGTGAACTACTTGTCCATCTTCATCTTGCTTGTTGTGAAACAACCATTTGGTACCGATGATGTTGTGGTTGTTGTCGGGCTTCTCAACCAATGTCCAAACTTGGTTTCTCTCAAAGTTGTGTAGCTCTTCATGCATAGCATTTATCCAATCCGGATCTTCCAATGCTTCTTTGACCTTCATAGGTTCAATGCTAGAGATGAAAGAATAGTTTTCACAAAAGTTAGCTAAACGAGTTTTAGAGCGAGTGATTCTCCCGATTTGAATATCATTGTAGATTTGCTCGACGGGATGGTCTTTAGCAATTCTTGCTCGAACTCGTGAGAGCTTTTTCTTGGGTCTCGGTTGAACATCTTCTTCATCTTGTTGTTCTTCTTCTTGATCATCTTCATTGTTGGCGTTCTCGTTTTCTTGTCGTGGTGGAGAAGGAGGTTGTTGACGTTCGTGATGTTCTTCCTCGTTTTCTTCTTCTTGGTGTGTTCCACTTGTGGATGCTTCCGTATCAACTCTTGGTTCACCTTGTCGTGAAGTAGAAGCTTCCACTTGGACGGACGAGGTACTCTCCTTCACCTCCGTTGGACGGATCTTGCCAATAGACAAGTCTTGGATTGCTTCCGAAGGGTCTTTGTCTCCTACATCAGTTGGCAATTGCTCTACTTGCGAGCCGTTAGATTCATCAAACTTCACATCTACCGTCTCTTCAACCTTTCGGGTGAAATTGTTGTAGACACGGTATGTGTGAGAGTTTGAGCCATAACCTAGTAGGAAACCTTCATGAGACTTAGGAGCAAATTTTGAGCAGCGATGCTTATCAAGAATGTAGCACTTTGGCGAATACTCGAAAGTATCCAACTTGGGGTTTGTTACCGGTGAGGAGCTCATATGCCGTCTTGCCGAGAAGCTTGTGAAGATACAAGCGATTTGTTGCATGACAAGCTGTCTCAACCGCTTCTGCCCAAAAGTGCTTCGGCGTCTTGTACTCATCAAGCATCGTTCTCGCCATTTCGATGAGCGTCCGGTTCTTCCTCTCAACAACTCCATTTTGTTGAGGTGTGTATGTAGCTGAGAACTCGTGTGAAATCCCTTCTTCGTCAAGAAAGATGTCCACAATTGCGTTCTTGAACTCCGTTTCGTTGTCGCTGCGAACCTTCTTGATCTTCACTTCAAATTGATTTTGGGCCTTCCTAGCGAAGTTTTTGAAGATCTTTTGGACCTGCGATTTATCATCGAGAAAGAACACCCACGTAAATCTTGAAAAATCATCAACTATAACTAGACCAAAAGAATTTCCACCGAGGCTTTTGTAGGCGTTGGGACCAAAGAGATCCATATGAAGTAGCTCGAGTGACCTCCTTGTGGTCATGATGTTCTTTATGGGATGCCTTCCTCCAACCAGTTTACCTACTTGACAAGCACTGCACAGTCTATCCTTATCAAATATGACATCATTAACTCCAAGGATATGATTTCCTTTAATAAGCTTGTCAAGATTTCTCATGCCAACGTGACCTAGTCGTCTATGCCATAACCAGCCTTTTGAGGATTTAGCAATGAAGCAAGTTTTAGGTTGTGCCTTTTTAGATAAATCAACAATGTAAAGATCACCTCTACGTATACCGGCAAAGACCATTTTATTATTGTCTCGACGAAACACTTGGCA
Source organism: Aegilops longissima (assembly GCA_021605205.1). Classification (NCBI taxonomy): domain Eukaryota; kingdom Viridiplantae; phylum Streptophyta; class Magnoliopsida; order Poales; family Poaceae; genus Aegilops; species Aegilops longissima. The sequence continues at coordinate 134,519,104 of CM038679.1, forward strand.
ATCTACTTCAGTAAATAGGACATTGAAACCGAAATCAGCAAGTCTAGATACTGAAAGTAAGTTGTAGCCAAGAGATTCAACGAGCATGACATTTTGAATGGAGCTATCATGTGAGATGGCCACCTTACCAAGGCCAACCACCTTACCCTTTGAGTTGTCACCGAAAGTGACATACTTTCGAGGACTATCATTTTCAGCAAGCTCACGAAACATGTCTTTATCTCCGGTCATGTGATCGGTACACCCACTGTCAAGAACCCATTCCTTTCCTCCTGACACATATCCCCGAAGATTTGCCATAAGACCAAAATGTCTCATTGCATCATCAAGATCGAAGTCACTATCATCATCCTCATCATAGTATCCATGTTCAACATCGTCATGTGGTGGACCAAGTCGTAGAGAGGGCAATTCGTTAGAGTGAGCTTGACAATGATCTTGCTTATGAATTCTTATAGCTTCGGAAATAATATCACCAATAATTCCAACATCTCCTTTGGCACGCATAAGGTCGGTAAGTTCAAATAGACGATCACCAAACATAGGATCACTAGTATTAATCTTACTCAAGGCAATAGACTTATAGAGAATTTCATCTAGATTTTTCAAGGAATAATTTGGAAAGCCTTCCTTAAGAAATTTCCATATAGTGTAGGCACACTCAAGAGTTGGCAAGATTCTAATTAAGTTTCTAGGCAAGCCTCTAGTGATCAGATTAACAGTTCTAAGATTTCTAATCATGTCAATAGATTAATCAAGGGTAGGATGCATATGATCAACATGAGGTGCACAAGGGCTAGCAATGTACTTGTTCAAATGATATTGATTGAAAATTGCAAGCATCTCATTTTTCCACTCATGAAAATACTCTCCATCAAGAATAGGCACTCTATGTCTAAGACTCCCCAAAGTAGACTCATCCATCTTCCTCCAATGGTGATTAAACCAAGGCAATGGAGACCAAAGCTCTGATACCACTTGTAGGATCTTGAGAAGAGGTGTCTAGAGGGGGGGGGGTGATTAGACACTAAGTACCAAAGTTGCAATTTTTAACTTCTTTTGGTTTAAATGGAGTTTAGGTACAAGTTTAACTTTTTAAATACATAACAAGCAAGCATGCAAAGAGTATGTAGGCAGCGGAAAGTAAAGCATGCAACTTGCAAGAAAGTAAAGGGAAGGGTTTGGAGAATTCATACGCAATTGGAGACATGGATGTTTTTGCCGTGGTTCCGATAGGTGGTGCTATCTTACATCCACGTTGATGGAGACTTCAACCCACGAAGGGTAACGGTTGCGCGAGTCCGTGGAGGGCTCCACCCACGAAGGGTCCACGAAGAAGCAACCTTGTCTATCCCACCATGGCCATCGCCCACGAAGGACTTGCCTCACTAGCGGTATATCTTCATGAAGTAGGCGATCTCCTTGCCATTACAAACTCCTTGGTTCAACTCCACAATCTTGTCGGAGGCTCCCAAGTGACACCTAGCCAATCTAGGAGACACCACTCTCCAAGAAGTAACAAATGGTGTGTTGATGATGAACTCCTTGCTCTTGTGCTTCAAATGATAGTCTCCCCAACACTCAACTCTCTCTCATAGGATTTGGATCTGGTGGAAAGAAGATTTGAGTGGAAAGCAACTTGGGGAAGGCTAGAGATCAAGATTCATATGGTTGGAATGGAATATCTTGGCCTCAGCACATGAGTAGGTAGTTCTCTCTTAGAAATAGGATGCTGGAAGTGTAGGCTTGTTCTGATGGCTCTCTCCACGAATGAAGAGGAGGTGGAGGGATATATATAGCCTCCACACAAAATCTAACCGTTACACACAATTTACCAAACTTGGTGGGACCGAATCATCAAACTCGGTCAGACCGATTTAGTAAACGTAGTGACCGTCAGGGTTTTCGGTGGGACCGACATGCAACTCGGTAGGACCGATATGGTTAGGGTTTGGGCATAACGTAATCTCGGTAAGACCGATTACACAAACTCGGTGGGACCGATTTTGGTAATTAGCTAACCAGAGAGTTGGTCAGGCAAACTCGGTGGAACCGATTACTCAAACTTGGTGGGACCGATTTTGGTAATAAGTTAACCAGAAAGTTTGCATTGTAATCTCGGTAGTACCGATTGCACAAACTCGGTGAGACCGATTTTGGTAATGGACATACACAGAGAGATTACAATCCCATCTCGGTGAGACCGAGATCCCTATCGGTGAAACCGATTTGCCTAGGGTTTGTGGCAGTGGCTATGACATCTGAACTCGGTGGCGCCGGATAGAAAGAATCGGTAGGGCCGAGTTTGACTTTAGGTTTAGGTCATATGTGTGGAAGTGGGAAAGTAGTTGAGGGTTTTAGGAGCATATCACTAAGCACATGAAGCAAGAGGCTCATTAAGCAACACCTCATCCCTTCTTGATAGTATTGGCTTTTCCTATAGACTCAATGTGATCTTGGATCACTAAAATGTAAAATGAAGAGTCTTGAGCTTGAAGCTTGAGCCAATCCTTTGTCCTTAGCATCTTGAAGGAGTTCCCACATCCTTTAGTCCATGCCACTCCGTTGTTGAACTTATCTGAAACATACTGGATAAAAGTGTTAGTCCAACAACAGATATGTTGACATTAATTACCAAAACCACCTAGGGAGCACTGGTGCTTTCAATTCCTTTGCCAAGGCAATTGCACCAGTATTGTCACAGAAGATCTTCATTGGTCCCGATGCACTAGGTATGACACCTAGATCGGAAATGAACTCTTTCATCCAGACTCCTTCATTTGCTGCTTCCAAAGTAGCTATGTACTCCGCTTCGCATGTAGATCCTGCCACGACGCTTTGTTTAGAACTGCACCAACTGACAGCTCTACCGTTCAATATAAACACGTATCCGGTTTGCGATTTAGAATCGTCCGGATCAGTGTCAAAGCTTGCATCAACGTAACCATTTACGACTAGCTCTTTGTCACCTCCATAAGCGAGAAACATATCCTTAGTCCTTTTCGGTATTTGGGATATTCTTGACCGCTGTCCGATGATCCACTCTGGATTACTTTGGTACCTACCGCCAAGCTTATTGCTAGGCGCACGCGTCAGTCTGGTACACAACATTGCATACATGATAGAGCCTATGGCTGAAGCATAGGAACATCTTTCGGTTTCTCTCTATCTTCTGCGTGGTCGGGCATTGAGTCGACTCAACTTCACACCTTGTAACACAGGCAAGAACCCTTTCTTTGCGATCCATTTTGAACTTTTTCAAAACTTTATCAAGGTATGTGCTTTGTGAAAGTCCAATTAAGCGTCTTGATCTATCTGTATAGATCTTGATGCCCAATATGTAAGCAGCTTCACCGAGGTCTTTCATTGAAAAACTTTTATTCAAGTATCCTTTATGCCATCCAGAAATTCTATATCATTTCCAATTAACAATATGTCATTTACATATAATATCGAAATGCTCTGAGCTCCCACTCACTTTCTTGTAAATACAGGCTTCTCCAAAAGTGCATATAAAACCATATCTTTGATCACACTATCAAAGCGTTTATTCCAACTCGAGAGGCTTGCACCAGTCCATAAATGGATCATTGGAGCTTGCACACTTTGTTAGCACCTTTTAGATCAACAAAACCTTCGGTTGCATCATATACAACTCTTCTTCCGAAATCCATTCAGAATGCAGTTTTGACATCCATTTGCCAAATTTCATAATCATAAAATCGGCAATTGCTAACATGATTCGACAGACTTAAGCATTGCTACGGGTGAGAAAGTCTCATCGTAATCAACCCCTTGAACTTGTCAAAACCTTTTGCAACAAGTCGAGCTTTGTAAGACATTACATTACCATCGTCGGTCTTCTTCTTGAAGATCCATTTATTCTCGATGGCTTGTCGATCATCGGGCAAGTCAACCAAAGTCCATGCTTTGTTCTCATACATGGATCCCATCTCAGATTTCATGGTCTCAAGCCATTTTGCGGAATCTGGGCTCATCATCGCTTCCTCATAGTTCGTAGGTTCGCCATGGTCAAGTAACATGACTTCCAGAATAGGATTACCGTACCACTCTCGTGCGGATCTTACTCTGGTAGACCTACGAGGTTCGGTAGTAACTTGTTCTGAAGTTTCATGATCAGTATCATTAGCTTCCTCACTGATTGGTGTAGTTGTCACAGGAACCGGTTCTTGTGATGAACTACCTTCCAATAAGGGAGCAGGTACAGTTACCTCATCAAGTTCTAGTTTCCTCCCACTCACTTCTTTTGAGAGAAACTCCTTCTCTAGAAAGGATCCGAATTTAGCAACAAAAATCTTGCCCTCAGATCTGTGATAGAAGGTGTACCCAATATTCTCTTTTGCGTATCCTATGAAGACACATTTCTCCGATTTGGGTTCGAGCTTATCTGGTTGAAGTTTCTTCACATAAGCATCGCAGCCCCAATCTTTAAGAAATGACAACTTTGGTTTCTTGCCAAACCACAGTTCATAAGGCGTCGTCTCAACGGATTTTGAAGGTGCCCTATTTAACGTGAATGCGGACGTCTCTAAAGCATAACCCCAAAACGATAGCGGTAAACCAGTAAGAGACATCATAGATCGCACCATATCTAGTAAAGTACGATTACGACGTCCGGACACACCATTTTGTTGTGGTGTTCCGGGTGGCGTGAGTTGCGAAACTATTCCGCATTGCTTCAAATGCAAACCAAACTCCTAACTCAAATAGTCTCCTCCACGATCAGATCATAGAAATTTTATTTTCTTGTTACGATGATTTTCCACTTCACTCTGAAATTCTTTGAACTTTTCAAATGTTTCAGACTTGTGTTTCATCAAGTAGATATACCCACATCTGCTCAAATCATCTGTGAAGGTGAGAAAATAACGATACCCGCCGCGAGCCTCAATATTCATTGGACCACATACATCAGTATGTATGATTTCCAACAAATCAGTTGCTTGCTCCATAGTTCCGGGGAACGGCGTTTTAGTCATCTTGCCCATGAGGCACGGTTCGCAAGTACCAAGTGATTCATAATCAAGTGATTCCAGAAGTCCATCAGTATGGAGTTTCTTCATGCTCTTTACACCAATATGACCCAAACAGCAGTGCCACAAATAAGTTGCACTATCATTATCAACTCTGCATCTTTTGGCTTCAACATTATGAATATGTGTATCACTACTATCGAGATTCAATAAAAATAGACCACTCTTCAAGGGTGCATGAACATAAAAGATATTACTCATATAAATAGAACAACCATTATTCTCTTATTTAAATGAATAACCGTGTCGCATCAAACAAGATCCAGATATAATGTTCATGCTTAACGCTGGCACCAAATAACAATTATTTAGGTCTAAAACTAATCCCGATGGTAGATGTAGAGGTAGCGTGCCGACTGCGATCACGACCACTTTGGAACCATTTCCCACATGCATAGTCACCTCGTCCTTAGCCAATCTTCGCTTAATCCGTAGTCCCTGTTTCGAGTTGCAAATATTAGCAATAGAACCAGTATCAAATACCCAGGTGCTACTGCGAGCATTAGTAAGGTACACATCAATAACATGTATATTACATATACCTTTGTTCACCTTGCCATCCTTCTTATCCGCCAAATACTTGGGGCAGTTCCGCTTCTAGTGTCTAGTCGCTTGCGATAGAAGCACTCGATTTCGAGCTTAGGTCCAGACTTGGGTTTCTTCTCTGAGCAGCAACTTGCTTGCTGTTCTTTTGAAGTTCCTTCTTCTTCCCTTTGCCCTTCTTCTTGAAACTGGTGGTCTTATTGACCATCAACACTTGATGCTCCTTCTTGATTTCTACCTCCGCAGCCTTTAGCATTGCGAAGAGCTCGGGAATAGTCTTGTCCATCCCTTGCATATTATAGTTCATCACGAAGCTCTTGTAGCTTGGTGGCAGTGATTGAAGAATTTTGTCAATGACACTATCATCAGGAAGATTAACTCCCAGTTGAATCAAGTGATTATTATACCCAGACATTTTGAGTATATGTTCACTGACAGAACTATTCTCCTCCATCTTACAGCTATAGAACTTATTGGAGACTTCATATCTCTCAATCCGGGCATTTGCTTGAAATATTAAGTTCAACTCCTGGAACATCTCATATGATCCATGACGTTTAAAACGTCGTTGAAGACCCGGTTCTAAACCGTAAAGCATGGCACACTGAACTATTGAGTAGTCATCAGCTTTGCTCTGCCAGACGTTCTTAACATCGCCAGTTGCATCTGCAGCAGGCCTGGCACCCAGCGGTGCTTCTAGGATGTAATTCTTCTGTGCAGCAATGAGGATAATCCTCAAGTTACGGACCCAGTCCGTGTAGTTGCTACCATCATCTATCAACTTAGCTTTCTCAAGGAACGCATTAAAATTCAACGGAACAATAGCACGAGCCATCTATCTACAACAAACATAGACAAGCAAAATACTATCAGGTACTAAGTTCATGATAAATTTAAGTTCAATTAATCATATTACTTAAGAATTCCCACTTAGACAGACATCTCTCTAGTCATCTAAGTGATCACGTGATCCAAATCAATTAAACCATGTCCGATCATCACGTGAGATGGAGTAGTTTCAATGGTGAACATCACTATGTTGATCATATCTACTATATGATTCACGTTCGACCTTTCGGTCTCCGTGTTCCGAGGCCATATCTGTATATGCTAGGCTCGTCAAGTTTAACCCGAGTATTCGCATGTGCAACTGTTTTGCACCGTTGTATTTGAGCGTAGAGCCTATCACACCGATCATCACGTGGTGTCTCAACACGAAGAACTTTCATAGCGGTGCATACTCGGGAGAACACTTCTTGATAATTAGTGAGAGATCATCTTAAAATGCTACCGTCAATCAAAGCAAGATAAGATGCATAAAGGATAAACATCACATGCAATCAATATAAGTGATATGATATGGCCATCATCTTGTGCTTGTGATCTCCATCTCCGAAGCACCGTCGTGATCACCATCATCACCGGCGCGACACCTTGATCTCCATCGTAGCATCTTTGTCGTCTCGCCAATCTTATGCTTCTACGACTATCGCTACCGCTTAGTGATAAAGTAAAGCATTACAGGGCGATTGCATTGCATACAATAAAGCGACAACCATATGGCTCCTGCCAGTTGCCGATAACTCGGTTACAAAACATGATCATCTCATACAATAAAATATAGCATCACGTCTTGACCATATCACATCACAACATGCCCTGCAAAAACAAGTTAGACGTCCTCTACTTTGTTGTTGCAAGTTTTACGTGGCTGCTACGGGCTTAGTAAGAACAGTTCTTACCTACGCATCAAAACCACAACGATAGTTCGTCAAGTTAGTGATGTTTTAACCTTCGCAAGGACCGGGCGTAGCCACACTCGGTTCAACTAAAGTTGGAGAAACTGACACCCGCTAGCCACCTCTGTGCAAAGCACGTCAGGAGAACCGGTCTCGCGTAAGCGTACGCGTAATGTCGGTTCGGGCCGCTGAAGGAAATATGCCCTAGAGGCAATAATAAAGTTATTATTTATTTCCTTATATCATGATAAATGTTTATTATTCATGCTAGAATTGTATTAACCGGAAACATAATACATGTGTGAATACATAAACCTACAGAGTGTCACTAGTATGCCTCTACTTGACTAGCTCGTTAATCAAAGATGGTTATGTTTCCTAACCATGAACAAGGAGTTGTTATTTGATTAATGGGATCACATCATTGGTTGAATGATCTGATTGACATGACCCATTCCATTAGCATAGCACCTGATCGTATAGTTTGTTGCTAGTGCTTTTCTTCATGACTTATACATGTTCCTATGACTATGAGATTATGCAACTCCCGTTTGCCGAGGAACACTTTGGGTGCTACCAAGCGTCACAACGAATCGGGTGATTATAAAGGTACATTACAGGTGTCTCCGAAGGTACATGTTGGGTTGACATATTTGAGATTAGGATTTGTCACTCCGATTGTCGGAGAGGTATCTCTGGCCCTCTCGGTAATGCACATCACATAAGCCTTGCAAGCATTGCAACTAAATGTGTTAGTTGTGAGATGATGTATTACGGAACGAGAAAAGAGACTTGCCGAGAACGAGATTGAACTAGGTATTGGATACCGACGATCGAATCTCGGGCAAGTAACATACCGATGACAAAGGAACAACGTATGTTGTTATGCGGATCGACCGATAAAGATCTTCGTAGAATATGTAGGAACCAATATGGGCATCCAGGTCCCGCTATTGGTTATTGACCGAGAGGTGTCTCGGTCATGTCTACATAGTTCTCGAACCCGTAGGGTCCGCACGCTTAACGTTTCGATGGCGGTTATTATGAGTTTATATGATATTGATGTACGAAGGTTGTTGAGTCCCGGATGAGATCACGGACATGACGAGGAGTCTCGAAATGGTCGAGACATAAAGATTGATATATTGGAAGCCTATGTTTGGACTCGGAATCACTCCGGGTGAAATTGGGAATTTTACCGAGTACAGGGGGTTACGGAACCTCCAGGGGGTCAATGGGCCTTGATGGGCCTTAGTGGGAAAAGAAAGGGGCCATATGCTGGCGCAGCCTTCCCCTTCCCTAGTCCTATTAGGATTAGGAGAAGGGGTGGCGCTCTCTCCCTCTCCCTTGGTCAAACCCTAGTTGGACTAGGATTTGGGGGAATCCTACCCTAGTAGGAGTAGGACACCTGGCGCGCCTCCCTCCTGGCCGGCCAGCCCCTCCCTTCCCTCCTTTATATACAGGGCAGGGGCACCCCATGACACACAAGTTGATCATTGAGATCGTTCCTTAGCGTGTGCGGTGCCCCTTCCACCAAACTACACCTCGAATATACCGTTGCGGAGCTTAGGCGAAGCCCTGCGCCGTGGAACATCATCATCGCCACCACGCCGTCGTCGTCTTGTGAAACTCTCCTCAACACTCGGCTGGATCGGAGTTCGAGGGGCGTCATCGAGCTGAACGTGTGCAGAACTCGGAGGTGCCGTCGTTCGGTACTTGGATCGGTTGGATCGGGAAGAAGTACGACTACTTCCTCTACGTTGCGTCAACGCTTCCGTTGCTGGTCTCACGAGGGTGCGAGACAACACTCTCATCTCGTTGCTATGCATCACCATGGTCTTGCGTGATCGTAGGAAATTTTTGAAATTACTCGTTCCACAACAGTGGCATCCGAGCCTGGTTTTATGCGTTGATGTCATATGCACGAGTAGAACACAAGTGAGTTGTGGGCGATACAAGTCATACTACCTACCAGCATGTCATACTTTGGTTCAGCGGTATTGTGAGATGAAGCGGCCGGACCGACATTACGCCAGACGCTTACGCGAGACTGGTTTCACCGCTGTGAGCACTCGTTGCTTAAAGGTGACCGACGGGTGTCTGCTCTCTCACTTTAGTTGAATCGAGTGTGGCTACGCCCGGTCCTTGAGAAGGTTAAAGCGAGTCTATTTGACGAAGTATCGTTGTGGTTTTGATGCGAGGTAAGAACGGTTCTTGCTCAGCCCGTAGCAGCCACGTAAAACTTGCAACAACAAAGTAGAGGACGTCTAACTTGTTTTTGCAGGGCATGTTGTGATGTGATATGGTCAAGACGTGATGCTATATTTTATTGTATGAGATGATCATGTTTTGTAACCGAGTTATCGGCAATGGCAGGAGCCATATGGTTGTCGCTTTATTGTATGAAATGCAACGCCATGTAATTGCTTTACTTTATCACTAAAGGAGTAGCGATAGTCGAGAAGCAATAGTTGGCGAGGCGACAACGATGCTACGATGGAGATCAAGGTGTCGCGCGGTGGCGATGGTGATCATGACGGTGCTTCGGAGATGGAGATCACAAGCACAAGATGATGATGGCCATATCATATCACTTATATTGATTGCATGTGATGTTAATCCTTTATGCATCTTATTTTGCTTTGATTGACGGTAGCATTATAAGATGATCCTTACTAAATTATCAAGAAGTGTTCTCCCGAGTATGCACCGTTGCGAAAGTTCTTCGTCTTTGAGACACCACGTGATGATCGGGTGTGATAGGCTCTACGTTCAAATACAACGGTGCAAAACAGTTGCACACGCAGAATACTCAGGTTATACTTGACGAGCTATGCATATAAGATATGACCTCGGAACACGGAGACCGAAGGTCGAGCGTGAATCATATAGTAGATATGATCAACATATTGATGTTCACCATTGAAACTACTCCATCACACGTGATGATCGGTCATGGTGTAGTTGATATGGATCACGCAATCACTTAGAGAATTGGAGGATATTTTTCTAAGTGGGAGTTCTTAAGTAATATGATTAATTGAACTTAAATTTATCATGAACTTAGTACTGATAGTATCTTGCTTGTCTATGATGTGTAGATAGATGGCTCGTCTTTGTTGTTCCGTTAAATTTTAATGCGTTCCTTGAGAAAGCAAAGTTGAAAGATGATGGCAGCAATTACGGACTGGGTCCGTAATTTGAGGATTATCCTTATTGCTGCACGGAAGAATTACGCCTGGAAGCACCGTTAGGTGCCAGGCCTGGTGCAAGGGCTGCGCGAAGTTGTGAACGTCTGGCAAAGCAAAGCGATGACTACTCTATAGTTCGATGTGCCATGCTTTACGGCTTAGAACCGGGACTTCAACGTCGTTTTGAACACCATGGAGCATATGAGATGTTCCAGAGTTGAAGTTAATATTCAAGCGAATGCCCGGATTGAGAGATATGAAGTCTCCAATAAGTTCTATAGCTGTAAGATGGAGGAGAATGGTTTCGTCGGTGAGCATATACTCGTAATGTCGGATATAACAATCACTTGATTCAACTGGAGTTAATCTTCCGGATGATTGCGTCATTGATGAATTCTCCAATCACGCCACCAAGCTACAAGAGCTTCGTGATGAACTATAATATGCAAGGGATGACCAAAACTATGCCCGAGCTCTTCGCAATCTTTGAAAGCATGGAGGTAGAAATCAAAAGGAGCATCAAGTGTTGATGGTTAACAAAACCACTAGTTTCAAGAAAAGGGCAAAGGAAAGAAAAGGAAACTTCAAAAAGAGCGGCAAGCAAGTTGTCTGATCAAGAGAAGAAACCCAAGTCTGGTCCTAAGCACTGAAACCGAGTGCTTCTATTGCAAGCAGGCTGGTCATCGAAGCGGAACTGCCCCAAGTATTTGGCGGATAAGAAGGATGGCAAGGTTAACAAAGGTATATGTGATATACTTGTTATTGATGTGTACCTTACTAATACTCGCAGAGCACTGGTATTTGATACTGGTTCATTGCTAATATTTGCAACTCAAACAGGGCTACGGATTGCGAAGATTGGCTAAGGACGAGGTGACGATCTTGGCGTGGGAAATGGTTCCAAAGTCGATGTGATCGCGATCGCACGCTACCTCTACATCTACCTTCGGATTAGTATTAGACCTAAATAATTGTTATTTAGTACCATCGTTGAGCATGAACATTATATCTGGATCTTGTTTGATGCGAGACGGTTATTCATTTAAATCAGAGAATAATGGTTGTTCTATTTATATGAATAATATCTTTTATGGTCATGCACCATTGAAGAATGGTTTGTTTTTACTTAATCTTGATAGTAGTGATACACATATTCATAATGTTGAAACCAAAAGATGCAGAGTTGATAATGATGGTGCAACTTATTTGTGGCAATCGCCGTTTAGGTCATATCGGTGTAAAGCGCATGAAGAAACTCCATGCCGATGGACTTTTGGAGTCACTTGATTATGAATCACTTGGCACTTGCGAACCGTGCCTTATGGGCAAGATGACTAAAACACCGTTCTCGGAACTATGGAGAGAGCAACAGATTTATTGGAAATCATACATACTTGATGTATGTGGTCCAATGAATGTTGAGGCTCGTGGCGGATATCGTTATTTTCTCACCTTCACAGATGATTTGAGCAGATATGGGTATATCTACTTAATGAAACACAAGTCTGAAACATTTGAAAAGTTCAAAGAATTTCAGAGTGAAGTGGAAAATCATCGTAACAAGAAAATAAAGTTTCTACGATCTGATCGTGGAGGAGAATATTTGAGTTACGAGTTTGGCCTACATTTGAAACAATGTGGAATAGTTTCGCAACTTACACCACCGGAACACCACAACGTAATGGTGTGTCCGAGCGTCGAATCGTACTTTATTTGATATGGTGCGATCTATGATGTCTCTTACTGATTTACCGCTATCGTTTTGGGGTTATGCTTTAGAGACGGCTACATTCACTTTAAATAGGGCACCATCTAAACCGCTGAGACGACGCCTTATGAACTGTGGTTTGGCAAGAAACCAAAGTTGTCGTTTTGAAAGTTTGGGGCTGCGATGCTTATGTGAAAAAGCTTCAACCTGATAAGCTCGAACCCAAATCGAGAAATGTGTCTTCATAGGATACCCAAAGGAGACAGTTGGGTACACCTTCTATCACAGATCCGAAGGCAAGATTTTTGTTGCTAAATTCAGAAACTTTTTGGAGAAAGAGTTTCTCACGAAAGAAGTGAGTGGGAGGAAAGTAGAACTTGATGAGATAATCGTATCTACTCCCTTATTGAGAAGTAGTACATCACGAAAACAGTTTCGTGACACCTACACCAAATAGGGAGGAAGCTAATGATGATGATCATGAAACTTCAGATCAAGTTTCTCAGAACTTCAGAGATCAACAGAGCAAGATCCGCACTGAGTGGTACGGTAATCCTATTTTGGAAGTCATGTTATTGGAACATGATGAACCTACGAACTATGAAGAAGCGATGGTGAGCCCAGATTCCACAAAATGGCTTGAGGCCATGAAATCTGAGATGGGATCCATGTATGAGAACAAAGTGTGGACTTTGGTTGACTTGCCCGATGATCGGCAAGCAATTGAGAATAAATGGATCTTCAAGAAGAAGACCGACGCTGATGGTAATGTTATCGTCTATAAAGCTCGACTTGTTGCAAAAGGTTTTCGACAAGTTCAAGGGATTGACTACGATGAGACCTTCTCACCCGTAGCGATGCTTAAGTCCGTCCGAATCATGTTAGCAATTGCCGCATTTTATGATTATGAAATTTGGCAAATGGATGTTAAAACTGCATTCTGAATGGATTTACGGAAGAAGAGTTGTATATGATGCAACCAGAAGGTTTTGTCGATCCAAAGGAGCTAACAAAGTGTGCAAGCTCCAGCGATCCATTTATGGACTGGTGCAAGCCTCTCGGAGTTGGAATAAACGTTTTGATAGTGTGATCAAAGCATTTGGTTTTATCTGAGACTTTTGGAGAAGCCTGTATTTACAAGAAAGTGAGTGGGAGCTCAGAGCATTTCGATATTATATGTGGATGACATATTATTGATCGGAAATGATATAGAATTCTGGATAGCATAAAGGGACACTTGAATAAGAGTTTTTCGATGAAAGACCTCGGTGAAGCTGCTTACATATTAGGCATTAAGATCTATAGAGATAGATCAAGACGCTTAATAGGACTTTCACAAAGCACATACCTTGATAAAGTTTTGAAAAAGTTCAAATGGATCGTGCAAAGAAAGGGTTCTTGCCGGTATTACAAGGTGTGAAGTTGAGTAAGACTCAATGCCCGACCACCGCAGAAGATAGAGAGAAAATGAAAGATGTTCCTATGCTTCAGCCATAGGCTCTATCATGTATGCAATCTGTGTACTGCACCTGATGTGTGCCTTGCTGTAAGTTTAGCAGAAGGTACCAAAGTAATCCAGAGTGGATCACTGGACAGCGGTCAAGAACATCCTTAAGTACTTGAGAAGAACTAAGGATATGTTTCTCATTTATGGCGGTGACAAAGAGCTCGTCAGAACGGTTACGCCGATGCAAGCTTTGACACTGATCCGACGATTCTAAATCGCAAACCGGATACGATTTACATTAAACGGTGGAGCTGTCGGTTGGTGCAGTTCCAAACAAAGCGTCGCTATGGATCTACATGTGAAGTTGAGTACATAGCTGCTTCGAAGCAGCTAATGAAGGAGTCGGATGAAGGAGTTCATAACCGATCTAGGTGTTGTACCTAGTGTATCGGGTCCAATGAAAATCTTTTGTGACAATCTTGGTGCAATTGCCTTGGCAAAGGAATCCAGATTTCACAAGAGAACCAAGCACATCAAAAGACGCTTCAACTCCATCCGGATTTGGTCGGTGGGAGACATAGAGATATGCAAGATACATACGGATCTGAATGTTGCGCAGACCGCTGACTAAGCCTCTTCCACGAGCAAAACATGATCAGCACCAAGACTCCATGGGTGTTAGAATCATTCTTGTGTAATCTAGATTATTGACTCTAGTGCAAGTGGGAGGATGAAGGAAATATGCCCTAGAGGCAATAATAAAGTTATTATTTATTTCCTTATATCATGATAAATGTTTATTATTCATGCTAGAATTGTATTAACCGGAAACATAATACATGTGTGAATACATAAACTACTGAGTGTCACTAGTATGCCTCTACTTGACTAGCTCGTTAATCAAAGATGGTTATGTTTCCTAACCATGAACAAGGAGTTGTTATTTGATTAATGGGATCACATCATTGGTTGAATGATCTGATTGACATGACCCATTCCATTAGCATAGCACCTGATCGTATAGTTTGTTGCTAGTGCTTTTCTTCATGACTTATACATGTTCCTATGACTATGAGATTATGCAACTCCGTTTGCCGAGGAACACTTTGGGTGCTACCAAGCGTCTGGCAATGCTGGGTGATTATAAAGGTACATTACAGGTGTCTCAGAAGGTACATGTTGGGTTGACATATTTGAGATTAGGATTTGTCACTCCGATTGTCGGAGAGGTATCTCTGGGCCCTCTCGGTAATGCACATCACATAAGCCTTGCAAGCATTGCAACTAAATGTGTTAGTTGTGAGATGATGTATTACGGAACGAGAAAAGAGACTTGCCGATGTGAGATTGAACTAGGTATTGGATACCGACGATCGAATCTCGGGCAAGTAACATACCGATGACAAAGGGAACAACGTATGTTGTTATCGGATCGACCGATAAAGATCTTCGTAGAATATGTAGGAACCAATATGGGCATCCAGGTCCGCTATTGGTTATTGACCGAGAGGTGTCTCGGTCATGTCTACATAGTTCTCGAACCCGTAGGGTCCGCACGCTAATGTTTCGATGGCGGTTATTATGAGTTTATATGATATTGATGTACGAAGGTTGTTCGAGTCCGGATGAGATCACGGACATGACGAGGAGTCTCGAAATGGTCGAGACATAAAGATTGATATATTGGAAGCCTATGTTTGGACTCGGAATCACTCCGGGTGAAATTGGGAATTTTACCGAGTACCGGGGTTACGGAACCTCCCGGGGTCAATGGGCCTTGATGGGCCTTAGTGGGAAAGAGAAAAGGGGCCATATGCTGGCCGCAGCCTTCCCCTTCCCTAGTCCTATTAGGATTAGGAGAAGGGGTGGCGCCTCTCTCCCTCTCCCTTGGTCAAACCCTAGTTGGACTAGGATTTGGGGAATCCTACCCTAGTAGGAGTAGGACACCTGGCGCGCCTCCCTCCTGGCCGGCCAGCCCCTCCCTTCCCTCCTTTATATACAGGGCAGGGGCACCCATGACACACAAGTTGATCATTGAGATCGTTCCTCAGCCGTGCAAAGCGGTGCCCCTTCCACCAAACTACACCTCGAATATACCGTTGCGGAGCTTAGGCGAAGCCTGCGCCGGTGGAACATCATCATCGTCACCACGCCGTCGTCAGGTCGACGAAACTCTCCCTCAACACTCGGCTGGATCGGAGTTCGAGGGGCGTCATCGAGCTGAGCGTGTGCAGAACTCGGAGGTGCCGACGTTCGGTACTTGGATCGGTTGGATCGGGAAGAAACGACTACTTCCTCTACGTTGCGCCAACGCTTCGTTGCTGGTCTCACGAGTGCGTGAGACAACACTCTCATCTCGTTGCTATGCATCACCATGGTCTTGCGTGATCGTAGGAAAATTTTTGAAATTACTACGTTCCACAACAGCCGCTTCATCCAACAATACCGCCGAACCAAAGTATGACATGCTGGTAAGCAGTATGACTTGTATCGCCCACAACTCACTTGTGTTCTACTCGTGCATATAACCTGGCTCGGATGCCACTGTTGGGGAACGTAGTAATTTCAAAAAAATTCCTACACACCCGCAAGATCATGGTGATGCATAGCAACGAGAGGGGAGAGTGTTGTCCACGTACCCTTGTAGACTGAAAGCGGAAGCGTTATAACAACGCGGTTGATGTAGTCGTACGTCTTCACAGCCCGACCGATCAAGCACTGAAACTACGACACCTCCGAGTTCTAGCACACGTTCAGCTCGATGATGATCCCCGGACTCCGATCCAGCAAAGTGTCGGGGATGAGTTCTGTCAGCACGACGGCATGGTGACGGTGATGATGTTCTACCGACGCAGGGCTTCGCCTAAGCACCGCAACGATATGACCAAAGTGGAATATGGTGGAAGGGGGCACCGCACACGGCTAAGGAATGATCACGAAGATCAACTTGTGTGTCATGGGGCGCCCCCTGCCCCCATATATAAAGGAGGGACGGGGGAGGTGCGGCCGGCCCCTAGGAGTGCGCCTGGAGGAGTCCTAGTCCTACCGGGAGTAGGACTCCCCCCTCTTGCCTTGTTGAAGAAGGAAAGGGGAAGGGGGAAAGAGGAAAGGAGGGCGCCGCCCCCCTTCCTTGTCCTATTCGGACTAGGGGGGAGGGGGCGTGCGGCCTGCCCTGGCCGGCTCCCCTCTTCTCCCTTAGGGCCCATGTAGGCCCATTAACCCCCCAGTACTCCGGTAAAATCCTGATTTCACCCGGAATGGTTCCGATATCCAAATATAGGCTTCCAATATATCAATCTTTATGTCTCGACCATTTCAAGACTCCTCGTCATGTCCGTGATCACATCCGGGACTCCGAACAACCTTCGTACATCAAAACTATAAACTCATAATATAACCGCTGCCGCAAACGTTGTTGCAAGGGACTCTACGGGTTCGAGAACTATGTAGACATGACCTAGAACTGTTTCTGGTCAATAACCAATAGCGGAACCTAGATGCTCATATTAGCTCCTAAATATTCTATGAAGATCTTTATCGGTCAAACCGCATAACAGCATACGTTGTTCCCTTTGTCATCGGTATGTTACTTGCCCGAGATTCGATCGTCGGTATCTCAATACCTAGTTCAATTTCGTTACCGGCAAGTCTCTTTACTATTTACGTAATGCATCATTCCGTAACTAACTCATTAGTCACATTGCTTGCAAGGCTTATAGTGATGTGCATTACCGAGAGGGCCCAGAGATACCTTTCCGACAATCGGAGTGACAAAACCTAATCTCGAAATATGCCAACTCAACATGTAACTTTGGAGACACCTGTAGAGCTCCTTTATAATCACCCAGTTATGTTGTGATGTTTGGTAGCACACAAAGTGTTCCTTCGGTAAACAGGAGTTGCATAATCTCATAGTTATAGGAACTTGTATAAGTCATGAAGAAAGCAATAGCAATATACTAAACGATCAAGTGCTAAGCTAACGGAATGGGTCAAGTCAATCACATCATTCTTCTAATGATGTGATCCCATTAATGAAATTACAACACATGTCAATGGTTAGGAAACATAACCATCTTTGATCAATGAGCTAGTCAAGTAGAGGCATACTAGTGACATTAAGTTTGTCTATGTATTCACACATGTATCATGTCTCCGGTTAATACAATTCTAGCATGAATAATAAACATTTATCATGATATGAGGAAATAAATAATAACTTTATTATTGCCTCTAGGGCATATTTCCTTCACTATGCATCTAGTTCATCTTGATCGGGGAATTATATATATAGTTTTCGCCCTCGTGAAGGATAAAGTATCGCTCTAGCTTGGGGGAGGCTTAAGTCAATGTTATATTCATGCCCCAATCATGAGCTCTTGAGAGAAATTATCATTCAGAATTTTTATGCTCGGCTTTCTCGTAATGATCAATCCATGCTCGATACTTCTTGTGCTGGTTCTTTTATGAAGAAGAATATTGAATTCAGGTGGGATCTTTTAGAAACAATTAAACGAAACTCTGAAGATTGGGAGCTCGACGAAGGTAAAGAGTCAGGTATTTAGCTTGAGTATGATTGTGTTATATCTTTTATGAATACCGATGTTTTTCACAAGTTTAGCACTAAATATGGACTTGACTCTGAGATAGTAGCCTCCTTTTGTGAATCATTTGCTACTCATGTTTACCTCCCTAAGGAAAAGTGGTTTAAATATCATCCCCCTATTAAATAAGCAATTAAAGAACCAGTCAAAGCTAAAGATGAAACTATCATTTACGACGTGGATCCAGTAGTTCCGACTATTTATATTGAAAAACCACCTTTCCCTGTTAGGATAAAGGAACATGCTAAGGTATCAACAGTGGTTTGCAAAAGTAATATCAAAGCACATAAACCTTCTGAACAAATTAAAGTAGAACCTAGTGTTGCTATGGTTAAAGATATCTTGGTCGATACTATTGATGGGCATGCTATTTATTTATGTGATGAAGCAACTAGAATTGCGAAACGCGATCAAAAAGATAAACATAGACCTGTTGTTGGCATGCATGTTGTCTTATTTAAAATAGGAGATCATTGTTATCATGGCCTATGTGATTTAGGTGCTAGTGTGATTGCCATTCCCTTTACTCTCCACCAATAAATTATGAATGATATAGCACCCACTGAAATAGAAGACATAAATGTTACTATTAAACTTGCTAATAGAGGTACCATCACACTGATACGTCTCCAACGTATCTATAATTTTTGATTGTTCCATGCTATTATATTATCTGATTTGGATGTTTTATATGCATTAATATGCTATTTTATATTATTTTTGGGACTAACCTATTAACCTAGAACCCAGTGCCAGTTCCAATTTTTCCCCTGTTTTTGAGTTTCATAGAAAAGGAATACCAAACGGAGTCCAAAGAGAATAAAACCTTCACGATGATTTTTCTTGGACCAGAAGACAACCAGGAGACTTGGAGATGAAGTCGGAGGAGCCGCAAGGCGGCCACCAGGACGGAGGGTGCGCCCCCACCCTTGTGGGCCCCTCGTGCACCTCCTGACCTAATTCTTTCACCTATGTATACCAATATATCCCCAAACCAACAGAGGCATCCACGAAAACACTTTTCCACCGCCGCAACCTTCTGTACCCGTGAGATCCCATATAGGGACCTTTTTTGGTACCCTATCGGAGGGGGATTCAATCACGGAGGGCTTCTACATCAACTCTATTGCCCTTCTGATGAAGCGTGAGTAGTTTACCACAGACCTACCGGTCCATAGCTAGTAGCTACATGGCTTCTTCTCTCTCTTTGATTCTCAATACCATGTTCTCCTCAATGTTCTTAGAGATCTATTCGATGTAATACTTTTTGCGGTGTGTTTGCCGAGATCTGATGAATTGTGGATTTATGACCAGCTTATCTATGAATATTATTTGAATCTTCTCTGAATTCTTATATGCATGATTTGATATCTTTGTAATTCTCTTCAAACTATCGGTTTGGTTTTGCTAACTAGATTGGTTTTTCTTGCAATGGGAGAAGTGCTTAGCTTTGGGTTCAATCTTGCGGTGTCCTTTCCCAGTGACAGTTTAGGCAGCAAGGCACGTATTGTATTGTTGCCATCGAGGATAAAAAGATGGGGTTTTCATCATATTGCTTGAGTTAATTCCTCTACATCATGTCATCTTACTTAATGCGTTACTCTATTCTTCATGAACTTAATCCTCTAGATGCAGGCAGGAGTCGGTCGACATGTGGAGTAATAGTAGTAGATGCAGAATCATTTCGGTCTACTCGACACGGACGTGATCATAACTTTGCGCTTTTCTATCAAGGGCTCGACAGTAATTTATTCACCCACCGTATCATTTTCAATCTTAAGAGAAGCCTCTAGTGAAACCTATGGCCCCATGGTCTATTTTCCATCATATAAGTTTCCGATCTACTATTTTGCAATATTTTACTTTCCGTTCTATAAACCAAAAATACCAAAAATATTTACTTTACCATTCATCTATCTCTATCAGATCTCACTTTTGCAAGTAACCGTGAAGGGATTGACAACCCCTTTATCGCGTTGGGTGCAAGTTGTTTGATTGTTTGTGCAGGTATTCGGTGACTTGTGCTTATCTCCTACTGGATTGATACCTTGGTTCTCAAACTGAGGGAAATACTTATCTCTACTTTGCTGCATCACCATTTCCTATTCAAGGGAAAAACCAACTCAAGCTCAAGAAGTAGGAGGAATAATTTCCGGCGCCGTTGCCAGGGAGATCTACGCCAAGTCAAGCCATACCAAGTACCCATCATAAAGTCTCGTTCTTGCATTACATTATTCGCCGTTTGCCTCTCGTTTTCCTCTCCTCCCCACTTCTAAAACGATTTTCGAAAGATTTGCCTTTTCTTCGCCCATCTTCCATTCGTCTTCTTCGCTTGCTTTTTGTGTGCCTGTGTGTTGGATTGCTTGCTTTGTCATGATGACTCATGAGAATACTAAATTGTGTGACTTTTCCAACACCAATAATAATGATTTTATTAGTAATCCGATTACTCCCGCTACTAATGCGGAATCTTGTGAAATTAATGCCAATTTGCTGAATCTTGTTATGAAAGATCAATTTTCCGGCCTTCCTAGTGAAGATGCCACATCCCATCTAAACAATTTTGTTGATTTGTGTCCCAAAGATAGTAAGTTCTTTTTTCTTTCTTATGGAAAAAAGTCTTTTTCAAGGATTCTATAGAGATTTCATATATGAAACCGGGATAGTTACCTTTCAGAAAATTGCAACAGAAAAAAGAAGTGGATAATGATATTGTTAAATTGAAGCTATTTCCGTTCTCGCTTCGGGATCATGCTAAAACTTGGTTTTCATATTTGCCGAAAAATAGTATTGATTCATGGAATAAGTGTAAAGCTGCTTTTATTTCCAAGTATTATCCTCCCGCTAAGATTATCTCCCTTAGGAACGATATTATGAATTTTAAGCAACCTGATCATGAACATGTTGCACAATCTTGGGAGATGATGAAATTGATGATACGAAATTGCCCTACTCATGGTTTGAATTTGTGGATGATTATACAATTTATTTTATGCCGGATTGAATTTTGCTGGAAATATTTTAGATTCAGTCGCGGGAGGTACTTTTATGGAAATTACTTTAGGATAAGCTACTAAACTCCTAGATAATATCATGGTTAACTATTCTCAATATCATACCAAAAGATCTTCCACTAATAAAAAAGTGCATGCATTGAAGAGATTAATGTTTTGAGTGCAAAGATGGATGAGCTTATGAAATTATTTGCTAGCAAAAGTGCTCCTATTGATCCTAATGATATGCATTTGTCTACTTTGATTGAGAATTATAATGAATCTATGGATGTGAATTTTGTTGGTAGGAACAATTTTGGTAATGACGCATATAGAGATAATTTTAATCCTAGGACGTTCCCTAGTAATTCCTCTAATAATTATGGTAATTGCTACAACAATTCTTATGGAAATTATAATAAGATGACCTCTGATTTTGAGAATAGTGTTAAAGAATTTATGAGTTTGCAAAAGAATTTTAATGCTTTGATTGAAGAAAAATTGCTTAAGATTGATGATTTGGCTAGGAACATGGATAGAAGTTCTCTTGATGTTGATTCTTTGAAAATTAGATCTTAAAGTGATTGATGTGACTCCTGTTGAATCTTTGTTTTCTAATATAAATCTTGATAAAGATGGGCCTGGAGATGAGTCAACTTTAGTTAAAAGGCGCCCCAATGATTCAGAGTTTTTAGATCTTGATGCAAAAAATTGATAAAAGTGGGATTGGAGAGGTCAAAACTTTAAGTAGAAATGAACCCACTCTTTTGGATTTCAAGGAATTTAATTATGATAATTGTTCTTTAATAGATTGTATTTCCTTGTTGCAATCCATGTTGAATTCTCCTCATGCTTATAATCAAAACAAAGCTTTTACTAAACATATCGTTGATGCTATGATGCAATCTTCTGAAGAAAAGCTTGAATTGGAAGTTTCTATCCCTAGAAAACTTTATGATGAGTGGGAACCTACTATTAAGATTAAGATTAAATATTATGAGTGCCATGATTTGTGTGATTTGGGTGCTAGTGTTTCCACGATTCCAATTTATGTGATGTGCTAGGTTTCCGTGAATTGATGATTGTTCCTTAAATTTGCATCTTGCGGATTCCACTATTAAGAACCCAACGGGAAGGATTAATGATGTTATTATTGTTTGAAATAGGAATTATGTGCCCGTAGATTTCATTGTTCTTGATATAGATTGCAATCCTACATGATTCTTGGTAGACCTTTCCTTAGAACGATTGGTGCAATTATTGATATGAAAGAAGGAATTATTAGATTTCAATTTTCGTTACGGAAGGGCATGGAACACTTTCCTAGAAAGAAAATCAAATTGTCATATGAATCTATTATGAGAGCTACTTATGGAGTGCATACCAAAGATGACGATACCTAGATCTATTCGTGTTTTATGCCTAGCTAAGGGCGTTAAACAATAGCGCTTGTTGGGAGGCAACCCAATTTTATTTTTTTATTTTTTTATTTTTAGGTTCTATTTTGCAATAAATAATTCATATAGCCTCTGGTTAGATGTGTTTTTATGTTTTAATTAGTGTTTGTGCCAAGTAAGACCTTTGGGATAGTTTACGGTGATAGTTGATTCTGAAAAACATAAACTTTTGTGCCCAGTCGCAGAATTGTTTTAAAACATAGAAGCACGATAAAATACTGATTATTTTTTTAGAAGATTTACATACATATTGCCATATTTTCCTAATTTTACAGAATTTTTGGAGTTACAGAAGTATTCGAACTAGCCAGATTACTACAGACTATTCTGTTTTTGATAGATTCTGTTTTCTATGTGTTGTTTTCTTATTTTGATGATTCTATGGGTAGTATCGGGGGGTATGAACCATGGAAAAGTTGGAATACAGTAGATATTACACCAATGTAAATAAAGAATGAGTTCACAACAATACCAAAAGTGGTGATTTATTTTCTTATACTAGCGGAGCTTACGAGATTTTCTGTTGAGTTTTGTGTTGTGAAGTTTTCAAGTTTTGGGTAAGGATTTGATGAACTATGGAATAAGGAGTGGCAAGAGCCTAAGCTTGGGGATGCCCAAGGCACCCAAGGTAATATTCAAGGACAACCAAGAGCCTAAGCTTGGGGATTCCCCGGAAGGCATCCCCTTTTTCGTCTTCGTCTATCGGTAACTTCACTTGAGGCTATATTTTTATTCACCACATGATATGTGTTTTGCTTGGAGCGTCTTGTATGATAAGAGTCTTTTCTTTTTAGTTTTCCACAATCATCCTTGATGTACACACCTTTTGAGAGGGACACACATGAATCGTGATTTATTAGAATACTCTATGTGCTTCACTTATATTATTTTGAGAGTCTTTAAACAACATGGTAATTTGCTTTGGTTATAAATTCAGTCCTAATATGATAGGCATCCAAGAGGGATATAATAAAAACTTTCATATAAATTGCATCGAATACTATGAGAAGTTTGATTCCTTATGATTGTTTTGAGATATGAATATGGTGGTATTAAAGTCATGCTAGTAAGTAATTGTGAATCTGAGAAATACTGGTGTTAAAGTTTGTGATTCCCGTAGAATGCACATATGGTGAACCGTTATGTGATGAAGTCAGAGCATGATTTATTTATTTATTGTCTTCCTTATGAGTGGCGGCCGGGGATGAGCGATGGTCTTTTCCTACCAATCTATCCCCCTAGGAGCATGCGCGTAGTACTTCGTTTCAATAACTAATAGATTTTTGCAATAATTATGTGAGTTCTTTGTGACTAATGTTGAGTTCATGGATTATACGCATTCTCACTCTTCCACCATTGCTAGCCTCTCTAGTACCGCAAAACTTTCTACAGTGCCATAAACCTACCACCTTCCTCAAAACAGCCACCATACCTACCTATTATGGCATTTCCATAGGCATTCCGAGATATACTGCCATGCAACTTTCCACCGTTCCGTTTATATGACATGTTCCATCATTGTCATATTGCTTTGCATGATCATGTAGTTGACATCGTATTTGTGGCAAAGCCACCGTTCATAATTCTTTCATACATGTCACTCTTGATTCATTGCACATCCCGATACACGGCCGGAGGCATTCATATAGAGTCATAGTTTGTTCTAAGTATCGAGTTGTAATTCTTGAGTTGTAAGTAAATAAAAGTGTGATGATCTTCATTATTAGTGCATTGTCCCATGTGAGGAAAGGATGATGGAGACTATGATTCCCCCACAAGTCGGGATGAGACTCCGGACGAAAAAAAGAGGCCAAAGAAATGAGAGAAGTCCCAAATAAAAAAATGAGAGAAAAGAGAGAAGGGGCAATGCTACTATCCTTTTACCGCACGTGTGCTTCAAAGTAGCACCATGATATTCATGATAGAGAGTCTCCTATATTGTCACTTTCATATACTAGTGGGAATTTTTTATTATAGAACTTGTCTTGTATATTCCAATGATGGGCTTCCTCAAATTGCCCTAGGTCTTCATGAGCAAGCGAGTTGGATGCACACCCACTTAGTTTTATTTTGAGCTTTCATAAACTTATAGCTCTAGTGCATCCGTTGCATGGCAATCCCTACTCACTGACATTAATATCTATTGATGGGCATCTCCATAGCCTGTTGATACGCCTAGTTGATGTGAGACTATCTGGTTCTTTTTGTATTCTCCACAACCACCTTCTATTCCACCTATAGTGCTATGTCCATGGCTCACGCTCATGTATTGCGTGAAAGTTGAAAAAGTTTGAGAACATCAAAAGTATGAAACAATTGCTTGGCTTGTCATCGGGGTTGTGCATGATTTAAATATTTTTTGTGATGAGGATGGATCATAGCCAGACTATAGGATTTTGTAGGGATAAGCTTTCTTTGGCCATGTTATTTTGAGAAGACATAATTTCTTTGTTAGTATGCTTGAAGTATTATTGTTTTTATGTCAATATTAAAATTTGTTTGAATCATACGGATCTGAACATTCATGCCACAATAAATAAATTACATGGATAAATATGTTAGGTAGCATTCCACATAAAAAGTTCTGTTTTTATCATTTACCTACTCAAGGACAAGTAGGAATTAAGCTTGGGGATGCTTGATACGTCTCCAATGTATCTATAATTTTTTATTGTTCCATGCTATTATGTTATCTGTTTTGGATGTTTTATATGCATTAATATGCTATATTATATTATTTTTGGGACTAACCTATTAACCTAGAGCCCAGTGCTAGTTCATGTTTTTTTCCTTGTTTTTGAGTTTCGCAGAAAAGGAATACCCAACGGAGTCCAAACGGAATAAAACCTTCGTGATGAATTTTCTTGGACCAGAAGACAACCAGGAGACTTGGAGATGAAGTCGGAGGAGCCACGAGGCGGCCACAAGGACGGAGGGTGCGCCCATGGGGGTAGGGCGCGGCCCCACCCTTGTGGGCCCCTCGTGCACCTCCTGACCTAATTCTTTCTCCTATTTATACCCATATATCCCCAAAACAACAGAGTCATCCACGAAAACACTTTTCCACCGCCGCAACCTTCTGTACCCATGAGATCCCATCTAGGGACCTTTTCCGGCACCCTTCCAGAGGGGGATTCGATCACGGAGGGCTTCTACATCAACCCTATTTCCCTTCCGATGAAGCGTGAGTAGTTTACCACAGACCTACGGGTCCATAGCTAGTAGCTAGATGGATTCTTCTCTCTCTTTGATTCTCAATACCATGTTCTCCTCGGTGTTCTTGGAGATCTATTCGATGTAATACTTTTTGCGGTGTGTTTGCCGAGATCCGACGAATTTTGGATTTATGATCAGCTTATTTATGAATATAATTTGAATCTTCTCTGAATTCTTATATGCATGATTTGATATCTTTGTAGTTCTCTTTGAACTATCGGTTTGGTTTTGCCAACTAGATTGGTTTTTCTTGCTATGGGAGAAGTGCTTAGCTTTGGGTTCAATCTTGCGGTGTCCTTTCCCAGTGACAGTTTAGGCAGCAAGGCACGTATTGTATTGTTGCCATCGAGGATAAAAAGATGGGGTTTTCATCATATTGCTTGAGTTAATTCCTCTACATCAAGTCATCTTACTTGATGAGTTACTCTGTTCTTCATGAACTTAATACTCTAGATGCAGGCAGGAATCGGTTGATGTGTGGAGTAATAGTAGTAGATGCAGAATCATTTTGATCTACTTGACACGGACGTGATGCCTATATTGATGATAATTGCCTTAGATATTGTCATAACTTTGCGCTTTTCTATCAATTGCTCGGCAGTAATTTGTTAACCCACCGTATTATATTCTGTCTTAAGAGAAGCCTCTAGTGAAACCTATGTCCCCCGGGTCTATTTTCCATCATATAAGTTTCCAATCTACTATTTTGTAATCTTTTACTTTCCGTTCTATAAACCAAAAGTACCAAAAATATTTACTTTATTGTTTATCTATCTCTATCAGATCTCACTTTTGCAAGTAACAGTGAAGGGATTGACAACCCCTTTATCGCGTTGGGTGCAAGTTGTTTGATTGTTTGTGCAGATATTCGGTGACTTGTGCTTATCTCCTACTGGATTGATACCTTGGTTCTCAAACTGAGGGAAATACTTATCTCTACTTTGCTGCATCACCCTTTCCTATTCAAGGGAAAAACCAACTCAAGCTCAAGAAGTAGCAGGAAGAATTTCCGGCGCCGTGTCGGGAGATCTACGCCAAGTCAAGCCATACCAAGTACCCATCATAAAGTCTATATTGCTTGAGTTAATTCCTCTACATCAAGTCATCTTACTTGATGAGTTACTCTGTTCTTCATGAACTTAATACTCTAGATGCTAGGCAGGAATCGGTTGATGTGTGGAGTAATAGTAGTAGATGCAGAATCATTTTGATCTACTTGACTTGACATGGACGTGATGCCTATATTGATGATAATTGCCTTAGATATTGTCATAACTTTGCGCTTTTCTATCAATTGCTCGGCAGTAATTTGTTAACCCACCGTATTATTTTCTATCTTAAGAGAAGCCTCTAGTGAAACCTATGTCCCCGGTCTATTTTCCATCATATAAGTTTCCAATCTACTATTTTGTAATCTTTTACTTTCCGTTCTATAAACCAAAAGTACCAAAATATTTACTTTATTGTTTATCTATCTCTATCAGATCTCACTTTTGCAAGTAACAGTGAAGGGATTGACAACCCCTTTATCGCGTTGGGTGCAAGTTGTTTGATTGTTTGTGCAGATATTCGGTGACTTGTGCTTATCTCCTACTGGATTGATACCTTGGTTCTCAAACTGAGGGAAATACTTATCTCTACTTTGCTGCATCACCCTTTCCTATTCAAGGGAAAAACCAACTCAAGCTCAAGAAGTAGCAGGAAGAATTTCCGGCGCCGTTGCCGGGGAGATCTACGCCAAGTCAAGCCATACCAAGTACCCATCATAAAGTCTCATCTCTTGCATTACATTATTCGCCATTCGCCTCTCGTTTTCCTATTCCCCACTTCTAAAACGATTTTCGAAAGATTTGCCTTTTGTTCACCCCTCTCCCATTCGTCTTCTTCGTGTGTTGGATTGCCTGCTTTGTCACGATGGCTCAAGAGAATACTAAATTGTGTGACTTTTCCAACACCAATAATAATGACTTTATTAGTAATCCGATTGCTCCTGCTACTAATGCGGAATCTTGTGAAATTAATGCCAATTTCCTGAATCTTATTATGAAAGATCAATTTTCCGGCCTTCCTAGTGAAGATGTTGCATCCCATCTAAACAATTTCGTAGATTTGTGTGATATGCAAAAGAAAAAAGATGTGGATAATGATATTGTTAAATTGAAGCTATTTCCGTTCTATATTGCTTGAGTTAATTCCTCTACATCATGTCATATTACATAATGTGTTACTCTGTTCTTCATGAACTTAGTACTCTAGATGCAGGCGGGAGTCGGTCGATGTGTGGAGTAATAGTAGTAGATGCAGAATCAGTCTACTTGACATGGACGTGATGCCTATATTCATGATCATTGCCTTAGATATCGTCATAACTTTGCGCTTTTCTATCAATTGCTCGGCAGTAATTTGTTCACCCACTGTATTATTTTCTATCTCGAGAGAAGGCTCTAGTGAAACCTATGGCCCCCGAGTCTATTTTCCATCATATAAGTTTCGAATCTACTATTTTGCTTTCTTTTACTTTCTGTTCTATAAACCAAAAATACCAAAAATATTTACTTTACCGTTTATCTATCTCTATCAGATCTCACTTTTGCAAGTAACCGTGAAGGGATTGACAACCCCTTTATCACGTTGGGTGCAAGTTGTTTTATTGTTTGTGCAAGTATTCGGTGACTTGTGCGTTATCTCCTACTGGATTGATACCTTGGTTCTCAAACTGAGGGAAATACTTATCTCTACTTTGCTGCATCACCCTTTCCTATTCAAGGGAAAAACCAACTCAAGCTCAAGAAGTAGGAGGAAGAATTTCCGGCGCCGTTGCCGGGGAGATCTACGCCAAGTCAAGCCATACCTAGTACCCATCATAAAGTCTCATCTCTTGCATTACATTATTCACCATTCGCCTCTCGTTTTCCTCTCCCCCACTTCTAAAACGATTTTCGAAAGATTTGCCTGTTGTTCACCCCTTTTCCGTTCGTCTTCTTCGCTTGCTTTTTGTGTGCTTGTGTGTTGGATTGCCTGTTTTGTCATGATGGCTCAAGAGAATACTAAATTTTGTGACTTTTCCAACACCAATAATAATGATTTTATTAGTAATCCGATTACTCCCGCTACTAATACGGAATCTTGTGAAATTAATGCCAATTTGTTGAATCTTATTATGAAAGATCAATTTTCCGGCCTTCCTAATGAAGATGCTGCATCCCATCTAAACAATTTCGTAGATTTGTGTGATATGCAAAAGAAAAAAGATGTGGATAATGATATTGTTAAATTGAAGCTATTTCCGTTCTATATTGCTTGAGTTAATTCCTCTACATCATGTCATCTTACTTAATGTGTTACTCTGTTCTTCATGAACTTAGTACTCTAGATGCAGGCGGGAGTCGGTCGATGTGTGGAGTAATAGTAGTAGATGCAGAATCAGTCTACTTGACACGGACGTGATGCCTATATTCATGATCATTGCCTTAGATATCGTCATAACTTTGCACTTTTCTATCAATTGCTCGGCAGTAATTTGTTCACCCACTGTATTATTTTCTATCTCGAGAGAAGCCTCTAGTGAAACCTATGGCCCCCGAGTTTATTTTCCACCATATAAGTTTCTATTTTCCATCATATAAGTTTCGAATCTACTATTTTGCTTTCTTTTACTTTCTGTTCTATAAACCAAAAATACCAAAAATATTTACTTTACCATTTATCTATCTCTATTAGATCTCACTTTTGCAAGTAACCGTGAAGGGATTGACAACCCCTTTATCACGTTGGGTGCAAGTTGTTTTATTGTTTGTGCAGGTATTCGGTGACTTGTGCATTATCTCCTACTGGATTGATACCTTGGTTCTCAAACTGAGGGAAATACTTATCTCTACTTTGCTGCATCACCCTTTCCTCTTCAAGGGAAAACCAGCGCAAGCTCAAGAAGTAGCACACACCACTTGGGATTGGTAGAGATGTTGAAGTCTTGTGTGGGAAAAAATACCATACTGATTTTTTAATTCTTGGTTCCCCACAAGATGACTTTTGTCCCATAATATTTGGTAGACCTTTCCTGAACACTGTTAATGCTAAAATAGATTGCCTTAAAGAAATGGTCAGTGTTAATTTTGGTGATGTGTGTCTCATGATTTTAATTTCTCTAAGTTTCGTAGACAACCTCATGATAAAGAATCACCTAGTAAAGATGAAAGAATTGGTCTTGCTTCTATTGCCGTACCTCCTACTGATCCTTTAGAACAATACTTGCTAGACCATGAGAATGATATGCACTTGCGTGAAAGAAATGAAATAGATAAAATATTCTTTGAACAACAACCTATCCTTAAACACAATTTGCCTATTGAAACTCTAGGAGGTCCTCCTCCACCTAAAGGTGATCCCATGTTTGAATTAAAACAATTGCCAGACACTTTGAACTATGCTTATCTTGATGAGAAAAAGATATATCATGTTATTATTAGTGCTAACCTTTTAGAACACGAAGAAGAGAGATTATTAAAAATTATGAGGAAGCACCGTGCTGTTATTGGATATACTCTTTATGATATTAAGGGCATTAGTCCCACTCTCTGTTAGCACAAGATTAAAATGGAACCTGTTGCTAAACCTGTTATTGATCACCAAGGGCGGTTGAATCCTAAGATGAAGGAAGTGGTAAGAACTGAAATACTGAAGCTTCTGGAAGCACGTATAATATATCCCATAGCTGATAGTAGATGGGCAAGTCCTGTTCATTATGTCCCTAAGAAAGGAGGTATTACTGTTGTTCCTAATGACAAAAATGAACTTATCCAACAAATAATTGTTACTGGCTATAAAATGGTAATTTATTTTAGAAAATTAAATAAAGCTACTAGAAAAGATAATTACCCTCTTCTTTTCATTGATCAAATGCTAGAAAGATTATCTAAGTACACACACTGTTGTTTTTTTATGGATATTCTGGTTTCTCTCAAATACCTGTTTCACAACCTGATCAAGAGAAACCACTTTCACTTGCCCTTTTGGAACTTATGCTTATAGACGTATACCCTTTAGTTTATGTAATGCACCTGCTACTTTTCAAAGATGTATGACTGCTATATTCTCTGATTTTTGTTAACATATTGTTGAGATTTTCATGAATGATTTTCCGTTTACAGAACTTCTTTTGATGATTACTTAAGCAACCTTGATCGAGTTTTGCAGAGATGTGAACAAACAAATCTTGTCTTGAATTGGGAGAAGTGCCACTTTATGGTTAATGAACGCATTGTCTTGGGGCATAAAATTTCTGAATGAGGTATTGAGGTTGATAAAGCTAAAGTTGATGCAATTGAGAAAATGCCATGTCCTAAAGATATTAAAGGTATTCATAGTTTCCTCAGTCATGCTGGTTTCTATAGGAGGTTTATTAAAGACTTCTCTAAAATTTCTAGGCCTCTTACTAATCTTTTACAAAAGGATGTTCCATTTGTTTTTGATGATGATTGTGTATAAGCCTTTGAAACACTTAAGAAAGCCTTAACTTCTGCACCTATTGTTCAACCACCAGATTGGAACTTGCCTTTGAAATTGTGTGTGATGCTAGTGATTATGATGTTGGTGTTGTTCTAGGACAAAGAGTTGAGAAGAAATTAAATGTTATCCATTATGCTAGCAAAACTCTAGACAGTGCCCAAAGAAATTATGCCACTATTGAAAAAGAATTTTTAGCAGTTGTGTTTGCTTGTGATAAATTCAGATCTTACATTGTTGATTCCAAAGTAATTGTTCACCCTGATCCTGCTGCTATAAAATATCTTATGGAAAAGAAGGATGCGAAACCTGGACTCATTAGGTGGGTTCTCTTGCTAGAAGAATTTGACTTGCATATTACAGATAGGAAGGGAGATGAGAACCCCATAGCTAATAACTTGTCTAGGTTAGAAAATATTCTTGATGACCCACTACTTATTGATGAACAACTAGCTGTAATAAATGCTTCTCATAATACTCGTTGGTATGGTGACTATGCTAATTATATCGTTGCTAAATTTATACCACCTAGTTTCACATACCAACAAAAGAAAAAAAATCTTTTATGATTTAAGACATTACTTTTGGGATGACCCACATCTTTATAAAGAGGGAGTAGAACGTATTATTAGACGTTGTATACCTGAGAATGAACAGGAACAAATCCTACGAAAATGTCACTCCAAAGCCTACGGAGGATATCATACGGGAGATAGAAATGCACACAAGGTATTACAATCTAGTTTTTATTGGCCTACTCTTTTCAAGGATGCCCGTAAGTTTGTCTTGTCTTGTGATGAATGTCAAAGAATAGGTAATATAGATAACCGTGAGGAAATTCCTATGAATTATTAACTTGTTGTTGAACCTTTTGACATTTGGGGATTTGATTATATGGGACCTTTTCCTTCCTCTAATGGGTTTACGCATATTTTGGTTGCTGTTGATTATGTCACTAAGTGGGTAGAAGCTATTCCAGCTAGTAGTGCTGATTATAACACCTCCATTAAAATGCTTAAATAAGTTATTTTCACAAGGTTTGGAGTCCCTAGATATTTAATGACTGATGGTGGTGTCGTGGGAACAGGTTTTATATTAGAGGTTAGGGGTACGTAGGAGAGGGCAGAGCCTAGCTCCGGCGAAGTTGTACACTCGGATTTATGAGTTCAGGCCCCTCTCGGAGGAGGTAATGACCCTACGTCTCGGTGTCGCGGGAGCTTTTTTGTATGGAGTGTTGAGTTACAGGTGGTGTGAACCCTTGTGCAGGAGTGGAGGGGCAGCTTATATAGAGTCCGCTGACCCCTCATCAATCTCTATTACCCAAGAGTTCGATGAGAAAGTAAAGGTGCGAGCGTTACTAGTAACGCCTACACTTAATGATCTTTATAGCGACAAACTAATTGCCTGACCATTGCCATCTCGGAGTGGCTCTAGGCCTTCTGCCTTCGAGTGAAATTAGGTGCTTCGAGTGAGTAAGGACGGTCGAGTGGTGGATGAGTAACCGAGTGGATCTTGTGTCGAGTGACTTGCATGCTGCGGCCATTCCAGTCGACACCTCTTTTCTAACTTTGTAAGTCTTGGATTCCCGTAGGTTGTGTCCTTGGGAAGGGCATGTAGGTCAGGCCTAGGACCCTACCCTAGCTACATGTCGTAGTCATTAGCCCCCGAATGGATGGGGGTTCGAGTGACAAAGGATTGAAGCTGATTCAGACCAGACTTAATGCCTCGGAGACATTTTTTAGAGGTCTGCTAAATCCTTTGTCAATCGCCTCGATTGATTCTGGCTTGTTAAATGTCCGAGTGAGACAAGCTGTGAGTCATCGAGCGCTGGATTCGATCAGAATGAATGCGGATATCTCTGATGCGATTGATTGTTCTACCAGATCCCGGATTTCGTGGAATTCAAAAATTTGGAGAAGCATGTAGGCCGGCTGTACGCGGTAAGTGGGGCAGGTGGGGAGGGAGTCATTGATTTCTTCCCCTTTATCACCACGTATCAAGCAGACGCCATTGTGGGATGCGCTGGGATCCTGTTCGCCCATAGGTCAGTGACTCGGTTGTGCGGGTATAAAGGACAACGTGGCCGAGGGGTGTAACAATGCTCTCCTCTTTTCCCCTCTCCACCTTGCCTCTCTGCCTCTTTCGCCCCTGCGCAGCGCCGCCCCGCTCAGCTCCGACTACCACCGTGGAGATGGCGAAGGACAAGACAGCGAAGCTGGAGCACACCAAGAAGACGGCCAAGGGAAATAAGGCATCGAGTTCCCGGCCCATGCTGCCGCTGGGTTGGATCCAGGGCGACTGGCGGCCCTGGACGGTCACGGCGAAGGACCTCGACGGGCTCGCCTCCAACGGTCTGTTGGTCCTTGGATCTTGGAGGCTGCCGGAGGGGGAGGTAGAGCCTGTGCCGCGCCCCGGAGAGCGGGTCCTCCTCCTCACCCATATGAAGAGAGGTTTTTCTTTGCCTCCTCACCCATTTTTTCGTGGTTTCTTGAATTTCTTCGGTGCACAAATCCACCACCTTCCCTCGAATGCCATATCATACCTTGCTGCCTTTGTCTCGATGTGTGAAAATTTCTTGGGTTGTCACCCCCACTGGGGGTTGTTCAAACACATCTTCACATGCCGCTCTCAGTCGGTCAAGAAAGCGAATCCGGGTGATGTGAGGACTCACGCGATCCAGCTGCATGGGGGTGTAGGTGTCCAGATGAGAGGTAGAAGTGCCTTCCCTTCCATGACCTTTCCTGAGTCAGTCAGGGGTTGGCAGTCGACCTGATTTTACCGCACTGACGTTCTGACCCCTGGCTCGTCGATTGGCCTTCCCCCTTTCTTGTTGGCAAGGCTCAGTGCTCCTCGCTCGCTGACTGTGGACGTGGAGGAGAAAGCTGAGGTGGGGATCTTGGTAGATTCTGTAGTTGAGTTGATCCGGGGCGGGGTGACAGGCCTGGATCTGTTGGAGGTGTTCCTCAGTTGACGGATCCAGCCTCTGCAAGCACGCAACCACCCCATGTGGCTGTATTCGGGCCCAGACGACTCTGCTCGGACCCATCCAGAGGAAGTCAAGGAAGAGATCGTGATGCGATGGCTTAGGAGCATCACTGGAGCTCGCGACAATCCGCGTGGATCCAAGCGGGTTCTGCCTTTTGATGCCGAGCATCCTCCAGGAGAGGTGAGACATAACTTGTCGAGTGTTTTACCTTTTGTTTCCAATATGCAACGATATTGAGAACCGATTGACTTCGATATTTGTGTTCTGCAGGCATTCACGAAGTTGTTTTCGCCCATGCCAAATGGAGAACAACCCACTGAAGGAGTAGAGAACGAGGGTGGGAGTGCTGATATCGAGTACGCTAACGACAGTGAGGATGACAGTGATGATTCCGATGATAGTGAAGAAGTCGAGTCACCTCCCCGCACCGAGCGTCGAACCAAGGCGAACCAAGATCCATTGCTAACCAGAGCAAGGCCTCGGTGTCAAATGTCAGGAACCCCAAGCGCACTCGGACGGCAACTCCTGACCCGATTGAGAAGAGTGCAAAGCCGCCCAAGACTGTTCCACTAAAACCTCGGAAGGCCCTACCTAGGATTAAGGTCGTCGTGCCCATTGCTTCAACGTGAGTGTTCTTTGCATCTTTCCTTTCTTTATTGTTGCAGACCTTCATTGTTTTACTGACCAAGTAAAATTTGAATGCCAGAGCTGCCACTTCTGTGACGTCGCCCATGCAAATCGACGAAGAACATGCGGAAATGGATACTGCGGATGCAGCCACTTCTCGTCCAGGTATGATCAACTTATATTCCACTCTGTCTCACAAATTGACCCAATGGTCGACCGAGTTTTCGCTACTGAGTTACTGCAGCACCAACGGACATCATCCACCTCGCAGAAAATGACGAAGACGAGCCTCAGAAGAACACATGAGGAGAAGGTAGAACCTCGACCGCCTCCCGCGGCTTCACTAGGAGAGTGTCGTCGGGCCAAATGTCTCGTGCACCGCCTGAAGTTGTTCTTCAAGAGCAAGGTGGTTCGTCTCGAGTTGGTGCTATCTTCGCTGCTCCTCTATCAATTGTTTCGCCTTTAGTGTCGACTGCTCCTGCTTCGGGTATGACTGGACAACCTCAAGTGCTGATCCTTGCAGCTGCGCCGCCGACTCCTGCATCAAATGTGTTCACTCTGCATCATGTCCCTGAGGACCAGACTGGGGCTAGCAAGGAAGCTATGATTCAGGCTGACTTGATGATGCAGCATCTGAAGGTGGCGTATGAAGCCAGCAAGATGGCTTACAATGCCAGTGCAACTCTTAGGCAAATGTACGAGTAAGTGCGATTGTAAGTTGATTCCCGATTGGGTTTTTTTCCATCCCATCTTGACTCTGTAAACCCACTGGGTGTTTCCTTTGACTCATGACGTCAGAATTACTTTGCTCGTAGTTTTTCAGTCTATAGATCTCCACTCGGGC
Organism: Aegilops longissima; assembly: GCA_021605205.1. NCBI lineage: Eukaryota > Viridiplantae > Streptophyta > Magnoliopsida > Poales > Poaceae > Aegilops > Aegilops longissima. The sequence continues at coordinate 134,555,015 of CM038679.1, forward strand.
TGGTTGATACGTATCCAACGTATCTATAATTTTTGATTGTTCCATGCTATTATATTATCTGTTTTGCATGTTTTATATGCATTAATATGCTATTTTATATTATTTTTGGGACTAACCTATTAACCTAGAGCCCAGTGCCAATTTATGTTTTTTCTTGTTTTTGAGTTTCGCATTAAAGGAATACCAAGCGGGATAAAACCTTCGCAATGATTTTTCTTGGACCAGAAGACACCCAAGAGACTTGGAGATCAAGATGGAAGAGCCACGAGGCGACCACAAGGGGGGAGGGCGCGCCCCCTGCCTTGTGGGCCCCTCGTGACTCCCTAGACCTAATTCTTTGACTCAAAGAAAAGCGCTTGTTGGGAGACAACCCAATATTTTTTTCCTGTTTTAGAATAAATAATTAATATAGCCTCTTGTTAGATGTGGTTTTATGTTTTAATTAGTGTTTGTGCCAAGTAAGACCTTTGGGATGGCTTACGGTGATAGTTGATTTGATCTTGCTGAAAAACAGAAACTTTTGCGCCCAGTCCGAGAATTTTTCAAAATTATAGAAGCGTGGTAAAATTCTGATTTTTGTACACACGGTTGATATACAACCTTCCTATGTTGTCCTAATTTTTCAGAATGTTTGAACTTACAGAAGTTTTTGAACTATCCAGATTACTACAGATTGTTCTGTTTTTGACAGACTCTGTTTTCTATGTGTTATTTGCCTGAATCTATGGGTAGTATCGGGGGTATGAACCATGGAAAAGTTGGAATAAAATATACATTACACCAATATAAATAAAGAATGAGTTCACAACAGTACCAAAAGTGGTGATTTATTTTCTTATACTAACGGAACTTACGAGATTTTCTGTTGAGTTTTGTGTTGTGAAGTTTTCAAGTTTTGGGTAAGGATTTGATGGACTATGGAATAAGGAGTGGCAAGAGCCTAAGCTTGGGGATGCCCAAGGCACCCCAAGGTAATATTCAAGGACAACCAAGAGCCTAAGCTTGGGGATGCCCCGGAAGGCATCCCCTCTTTCGTCTTTGTCTATCGGTAACTTCACTTGAGGCTATATTTTTATTCACCACATGATATGTGTTTTGCTTGGAGCGTCTTGTTTTGCCACAATCATCCTTGCTGTACACACCTTTTGAGAAGGACGCGCATGAATCCGGACTTATTAGAATACTCTAAGTGCTTCAATTATATCTTTTGAGCTAGGCAATTTTGCTCTAGTGCTTCACTTATATCTTTTTAGAGCATGGCGGTGGTTTTATTTTATAGAAATTGTTGAACTCTCATGCTTCACTTATATTATTTTGAGAGTCTCTAAACAACACGGTAATTTTCTTTGGTTATAAATTTAGTCCTAATATGATAGACATCCAAGAGGGGTATAATAAAAACTTTCATATAAAGTGCATTGAATACTATGAGAAGTTTAATTCCTTATGACTGTTTTGAGATATAAAGATGGTGATATTAGAGTCATGCTAGAGAGTAATTTTGAATTGGAGAAATACTTGTGTTAAGATTTGTGATTCCCGTAGCATGCATGCCCGTATGGTGAACCGTTATGTAACGAAGTTGGAGCATGATTTATTTATTGATTGTCTTCCTTATGAGTGGTGGTCGGGGCCGAACGATGGTCTTTTCCTACCAATCTATCCCCCTAGGAGCATGCGCGTAGTACTTCGTTTCGATAACTAATAGATTTTTGCAATAAGTATGTGAGTTCTTTATGACTAATGTTGAGTCCATGGATTATACGCACTCTCACCTTTCCACCATTGCTAGCCTCTCTAGTACCGCGCAACTTTCGCCGGTACCATACACCCACAATATACCTTCCTCAAAACAGCCACCATACCTACCTATTATGGCATTTCCATACCCAATCCGAGATATATTGCCAGGCAACTTTCACCGTTCCGTTTTATTATGACACGTTCCATCATTGTCGTATTGCTTTGCATGATCATATAGTTGACATCGTATTTGTGGCAAAGCTACCTTCCATAATTCTTTCATAGTCACTCTTGAGTCATTGCACATCCCGGTACACCGCCAGAGGCATTCATATAGAGTCATATTTTGTTCTAAGTGTCAAGTTGTAATTCTTGAGTTGTAAGTAAATAAAAGTGTGATGACCATCATTATTAGAGCATTGTCCCATGTGAGGAAATAAAAAAAAGAGGCCAATGAAGCCTAAATAAAAAAAGGTGGCCAAGGAAGCCAAACAAAAAAAGAGAGAAAAAGAGAGAAGGGGCAATGTTACTATCCTTTTTTCCACACTTGCTTCTAAGTAGCACCGTGATCTTCATGATAGAGAGTCTCCTATGTTGTCACTTTCATATGCTAGTGGGAATTTTTCATTATAGAACTTGGCTTGTATATTCCAATGATGGGCTTCCTCAAATTGCCCTAGGTCTTCATGAGCAAGCAAGTTGGATGCACACCCACTTAGTTTTCTTTTCTGCTTTCATAAACTTATAGCTCTAGTGCTAAGGTTGCATGGCAATCCCTACTCACTCACATTGATATCTATTGATGGGCATCTCCATAGCCCATTGATATGCCTAGTTGATGTGAGACTGTCTCCTTCTTTCTGTCTTCTCCACAACCACCATATTCTATTCCATTTATAGTGTTATGTCCATGGATCACACTCATGTATTCTGTGAAAGTTCAAAAAGTTTGAGAACATCAAAAGTATGAAACAATTGCTTGGCTTGTCATCAGATTTGTGCATGATTTGAATATTTTGTGTGATGAAGATGGAGCATAGCCAGACTATATGATTTTGTAAGGATAAGCTTTCTTTGTCCATGTTATTTTGGGAAGACATAATTGCCTTGTTAGTATGCTTGAAGTATTATTGTTTTTATGTCAATATTAAACTTTTGTTTTGAATCTTATGGATCTAAACATTCATGCCACAATAAAGAAAAATTACATGGATAAATATGTTAGGTAGCATTCCACATCAAAAATTCTGTTTTTATCATTTACCTACTCGAGGACGAGCAGGAATTAAGCTTGGGGATGCTTGATACGTCTCCAACGTATCTATAATTTTTGATTGTTCCATGCTATTATATTATCTATTTTGGATGTTTATATGCATTAATATGCTATCTTATATTATTTTTGGGACTAACCTATTAACCTAGAGCCTAGTGCCAGTTTATGTTTTTTTCTTGTTTTTGAGTTTCGCACAAAAGGAATACCAAACGGAGTCCAAATGGAACAAAACCTTCACAATGATTTTTCTTGGACCAGTATACACCCCACAGACTTGGAGATCAAGTCGGAAGAGCCACGAGGCGGCCACAAGGGGGAGGGCGCGCCCCCTGCCTTGTGTGCCCCTCGTGACTCCCCTGACCTAATTCTTCGGCCTATATATTCACAAATATTCCCAAACCACCAAAAGTATCCATGGAAACACTTTTCCACCGTCGCAACCTTCTGTTCCCGTGAGATCCCATCTAGGGGCCTTTTTCGGCGTCCTGCCGGAGGGGGATTCAATCACGGAGGGCTTCTACATCAACTCTATTGCACTTCTGATGAAGCGTGAGTAGTTTACCACAGACCTACGGGTCCATAACTAGTACGTAGATGTCTTCTTCTCTCTCTTTGATTCTCAAACCATGTTCTCCTTGATGTTCTTGGAGATCTATCCGATGTAATCTTCTTTTGTGGTGCGTTTGTCGAGATCCATGAATTGTGGATTTCTCTGAATTCTTTTATGCATGATTTGGTATCTTTGTAATTCTCTTCAAACTATTGGTTTGGTTTGGCCAACTAGATTGGTATTTCTTGCAATTGGAGAAGTGCTTAGCTTTGGGTTCAATCTGGCGGTGTCCTTTCGCAGTGACAATAGGGGCAGCAAGGCACGTATTGTATTGTTGCCATCGAGGATAAAAAGATGGGGTTTACATCATATTGCTTGAGTTTATTCCTCTACATCATGTCATCTTACTAAATGCGTTACTCTGTTCTTCATGAACTTAATACTCTAGATGCAGGCATGAGTCGGTCGATGTGTGGAGTAATAGTAGTAGATGCAGAATCATTTTGGTCTACTTGACACGGACGTGATGCTTATATTTCATAATCATTGCCTTAGATATCGTCATAACTTTGCGCTTTTATATCAATTGCTCGACAGTAATTTGTTCACCCACCGTATTATTTGCTATCTTGAGAGAAGCCTCTAGTGAAACCTATGGCTCCCGGGTCTATTTTCCATCATATAAGTTTCTGATCTACTATTTTGCAATCTTTTACTTTCTGATCTATAAACCAAAAACCCAAAAATATTTACTTTATTGTTTGTTCTGTTTCATCTATCTCTGCTAGATCTCACTTTTGCAACTAACCGTGAAGGGATTGACAACCCCTTTATCAAGTTGAGTGCAAGTTGTTTGATTGTTTGTGCAGGTGTCGGTGATTTGTGCGTTGTCTCCTACTGGATTGATACCTTGGTTCTCTAACCTAGGGAAATACTTATCTCTACTTTGCTGCATCACCCTTTCCTCTTTAAGGGAAAAACCAACGCAAGCTCAAGAAGTAGCAATGGTCAGGCCGTGCTGAGTGGGAATTGATCTAGTGGGGGGCATGCTGAGTGCACTCACTAGGTGTAGTCCCCGAGACTGCCGTCTAATGTTAGATTCGGCGGGGGTCTTAATGAACATGTCTTTTTTTCTCTCCACACGGGCCAGTCGGGCTGAAGCCGAGTGGAAATGGATCCTGTGGGGGCACGTTGAGTGCACCCACTGGGTGTAGTCCCCGAGACCGCCGTTGAATGTCTGATTCGGCAGGGGTCTTAGAATGCTTTTTTTGTAGCAACTTGATTTGCTCTTCTCCACTTGGAAGTAGAGGAATATTTGAAACTCTTTATTATCATCGACTGAATCGTTTCTTCGTTGATCTTAGAAAACTTGTGAGCTCAGAACTCAATATGCTGCTCTGGAGAAGGAGAAGACCCAACTCCAATTGGACTTGGAAGTGACGAAAAGGAACTTGGGAGCGTGCTCAGACGGAGGCGAATACCATGGGAGGTAAATCCTGTCAACTGAATGCACCATTATTCTTTTCTTCTGTCCTTTGAGCCGTGTAGTTTTACTCGAACAAATGTGCGTAATGAGAACTGATACGTCTCCAACGTATCTATAATTTTTTATTGCTCCATGCTACTTTATCTACTGTTTTGGACTATATTGGGCTTTATTTTCCACTTTTATATTATTTTTTGGACTAACCTATTAACCGGAGATCAAGCCCAGAATTGCTGTTTTTTGCCTATTTCAGTGTTTCGAAGAAACAGAATATCAAACGGAGTCTAAATGGAATGAAACCTTCGGAAACGTGATTTTCTCACCGAACGTGATCCAGGGGACTTGGACCCTACTCCAAGGAACGAAAGAGGCGGTCACGAGGGTGGGGGGCTCCCCCCCTAGGGCGCGCCCCTTGCCACGTGGGCCCCCTGTCACTCCACCGACGTACTCCATCCTCCTATATATACCTACGTACCCCCAAACGATCAGAACAGGAGACAAAAACCTAACTCCACTGCCGCAACTTCCTGTATCCACGAGATCCCATCTTGGGGCCTGTTCCGGAGCTTCGCCGGAGGGGGCATCCACCAGGGAGGGCTTCTACATCATCACCATAGCCCCTCCGATGAAGTGTGAGTAGTTTACTTCAGACCTTCGGGTCCATAGCTAGTAGCTAGATGGCTTCTTCTCTCTTTTTGGATCTCAATACAATGTTCTCCCCCTCTCTCGTGGAGATCTATTCGATGTAATCTTCTTTTTGCGGTGTGTTTGTTGAGACCGATGAATTGTGGGTTTATGATCCAGCTTATCTATGAATAATATTTGAATCTTCTCTGAATTCTTTTATGTATTATTGGTTATCTTTGCAAGTCTCTTAGAATTATCCGTTTGGTTTGGCCAACTAGATTGGTAGTTCTTACAATGGGAGAAGTGCATAGCTTTGGGTTCAATCTTGCAGTGTCCTTACCCAGTGACAGAAAGGGTTGCAAGGCACGTATTGTATTGTTGCCATCGAGGATAACAAGATGGGGTATTTATCATATTGCATGAATTCATTCCTCTACATCATGTCATCTTGCTTAAGGCGTCACTCTGTTTTTAACTTAATACTCTAGATGCATGCTGGATAGCGGTCGATGAGTGGAGTAATAGTAGTGGATGCAGAATCGTTTCGGTCTACTTGTCTTGGACGTGATGCCTATATACATGATCATACCTAGATATACTCATAACTATGCTCAATTTTGTCAATTGCTCAACAGTAATTTGTTCACCCACTGTAGAATACTTATGCTCTTGAGAGAAGCCACTAGTGAAACCTATGGCCCCCGGGTCTATTCTCATCATATCAATCTCCATCACTTTAATACTTGCTTTGTTTTTACTTTGCCTTTTACTTTTCACTTTGCATCTATATACCAAAAATACCAAAAATATTATCTATCATCTCTATCAGATCTCACTCTCGTAAGTGACCATGAAGGGATTGACAACCCCTAATCACGTTGGTTGCGAGGAGCTATCGATTTGTGCAGGTACGAGGGACTTGTGCGTGGCCTCCTACTGGATTGATACCTTGGTTCTCAAAAACTGAGGGAAACACTTACGCTACTTTGCTGCATCATCCTCTCCCCTTTGGGGAAATCCAACGCAGTGCTCAAGAGGTAGCAAGAAGAATTTCTGGCGCCGTTGCCGAGGAGTCTACGCAAAAGTCAACATACCAAGTACCCATCACAATCCCTATCTCTCGCATTACATTATTTGCCATTTACCTCTCGTTTTCCTCTCCCCCACTTCACCCTTGCCGTTTTATTCGCCCTCTGTTTCCCAATCTCCTCCTCTTTTTCCCGTTGCCTTTTCCTCGTCCGTTTGTTTGCTCGTGTGTTGGATTGCTTGTTTGTCGCGATGGCTCAAGATGCTACCAAATTGTGTGACTTCACCAGTACCAATAATAATGATTTCCTTAGCACTCCGATTGCTCCTCTTGCCAATACTGAATCTTGTGAAATCAATACTGCTTTGTTGAATCTTGTTATGAAAGATCAATTCGCCGGCCTTCCTAGTGAAGATGCCGCTACTCATCTGAATAGCTTCATTGATTTATGTGATATGCAAAAGAAATAATATGTCGATAATGATGTCATTAAATTGAAGATATTTCCTTTTTCGCTTAGAGATCGTGCTAAAGCGTGGTTTTCATCTTTGCCTAAAAATAGTATTGATTCTTGGAACAAGTGCAAAGATAATTTTATCTCTAAGTATTTTCCTCCCGCTAAGATTATCTCTCTTAGGAACGATATTATGAATTTTAAGCAACTTGATCATGAACATGTTGCACAAGCTTGGGAGAGAATGAAATTAATGATACGTAATTGTCCTACTCATGGTTTGAACTTATGGATGATTATACAAAACTTTTATGCCGGATTGAATTTTGCTTCTAGAAATCTTTTAGATTCGGCCGTGGGAGGCACTTTTATGGAAATCACTCTAGGAGATGCTACTAAACTTCTAGATAATATTATGGTTAATTATTCTCAATGGCACACCGAAAGATCTACTAATAAAAAAGTGCAAGCGATAGAAGAAATCAATGTTTTGAGTGGAAAGATGGATGAACTTATGAAATTATTTGCTACTAAGAGTGTTCCTTATCCTAATGATATGCCTTTGTCTACCTTGATTGAGAATAATAATGAATCTATGGATGTGAATTTTGTTGGTAGGAATAATTTTGTCAACAACGCGTATAGAGGGAATTTTAATCCTAGGACTTATCCTAGCAATCCTTCTAATAATTATGGAAATTCCTACAACAACTCTTATGGAAATTTTAATAAGATGCCCTCTGAATTTGAGAGTAGTGTTAAAGAGTTTATGAATTCACAAAAGAATTTTAATGCTTTGCTTGAGGAGAAATTGCTTAAAGTTGATGATTTGGCTAGGAACGTTGATAGAATTTCTCTTGAGGTTGATTCTTTAAATCTTAGATCTATTCCTCCTAATCATGATATCAATGAGTCTCTCAAAGCTATGAGAATTTCCATTGATGAGTGCAAAGAAAGAACCGCTAGGATGCGTGCTTCCAAAGATGCCTTTATTAAAGCGTGTTCTTCCGATTCCTATGAAAATCAAGATGAAGATCTAAAAGTTATTGATGTGTCCGCCATTAAATCTTTGTTTTGCAATATGAATCTTGATGAAACTGAATATGATCTTCCTTTACCTAGAAGCCGTTCTAAGAATTTGGAGTTTTTAGACCTTGATGATGAAATTGATAAAAGTGGGATGGAAAGAAATAAAAACCTAGATGTTGCTAAACCCACTATTTTGGATCTCAAGGAATTTAATTATGAAAATTGCTCTTTAATTGATTGTATTTCCTTGTTGCAATCCGTGCTAAATTCTCCTCATGCTTATAGTCAAAATAAGGCCTTTACCGAACACATTGTTGATGCTTTGATGCAATCTTATGAAGAAAAAACTTGATTTGAAAGTTTCTATCCCTAGGAAGCTCTATGATGAGTGGGAACCTACTATCAAAATTAAAATTAAAGATTATGAGTTTCATGCTTTGTGTGATTTGGGTGCTAGTGTCTCCACTATTCCCAAAACTTTGTGTCATTTGCTAGAATTCCGTGACTTTGATGATTGCTCTCTAAACTTGCATCTTACGGATTCCACTATTAAAAAGCCTATGGGAAGAATTAATGATGTTCTTATTGTTGCAAATAAGAATTATGTGCCCGTAGATTTTATCGTTCTTGATATAGATTGCAATCATTCATGTCCTATTATTCTTGGTAGACCTTTCCTTAGAACGATTGGTGCAATTATTCATATGAAGGAAGGAAATATTAGATTCCAATTTCCCTTTAAGAAGGGCATGGAAAACTTCCCTAGAAATAAAATAAAATTACCATATGAATCTATCATGAGAGCCACTTGTGGATTGCCTACCAATGATGACAATACCTAGATCTATCCTCGCCTTTATGCCTAGCTAGGGGCGTTAAACGATAGCGCTTGTTGGGAGGCAACCCAATTTTATTTTTAGTTTTTTTTGCTTTTGTTTCTGTTTAGGAATAAATAATCCATCTAGCCTCTATTTAGATGTGGTTTTATGTTTTAATTAGTGTTTGTGCCAAGCTAGACCTATTGGATCTTCTTGGATAATAGTTATTTGATCTTGCTGTAATTTCCAGAAACTTTGCGTTCAGTGCCCGAATTATTAAAAATCACCAGAACGTGATAAAATACTGATTCCAATTGCTGCTGATCAATATACAAATTGTCTAGGTCTTATAGTTTTCGTAGATTTTTTTGGAGTTCCAGAAGTTTGCGTTAGTTACAGGTTACTACAGGCTGTTCTGCTTTTGACAGATTCTGTTTTGCGTGTGTTGTTTGCTTATTTTGATGAATCCATGGCTAGTAAAATAGTTTATGATCCATAGAGAAGTTGGAATACAGTAGGTTTAACACCAATATAAATAAATAATGAGTTCATTACAGTACCTTAAAGTAGTATTTTGTTTTCTTTCTCTAACGGAGCTCACGAGATTTCTATTGAGTTTTGTGTTGTGAAGTTTTCAAGTTTTGGGTGAATTCTTTTGATGGATTATGGAACAAGGAGTGGCAAGAACCTAAGCTTGGGGATGCCCATGGCACCCCCAAGATAATCCAAGGACACCAAAAAGTCAAAGCTTGGGGATGTCCCGGAAGGCATCCCCTCTTTCGTCTACTTCCATCGGTAATTTACTTGGAGCTATATTTTTATTCACCACATGATAAGTGTTTTGCTTGGAGCGTCTTGTATTATTTGTGTCTTTGCTTGTTAGTCTACCACAATCATCCTTGCTGTACACACCTTTTGAGAGAGCCATACATAAATTGGAATTTGTTAGAATACTCTTTGTGCTTCACTTATATCTTTCGAGCTTGATAGTTTTGCTCATAGTGCTTCACTTATATCTTTTGAGCGTGATAATTTTTGCTCTAGTACTTCACTTAGATCTTTTAGAGCGTGGTGGTGGATTTGTTTCAAAGAAACTATTGATCTCTCATGATTCACTTAGATTATTTTGAGAGTCGTTAATATCATGGTAATTTTCTTAATATTAATATACTTGGTATTCAAGATATGGTAAACTTTCTTTTGAGTGCGTTGAATACTAAGAAAAGTTTGATGCTTGATAATTGTTTTGAGATATGGAGGTGATAATATCAAAGTCGTGCTAGTTGAGTAGTTGTGAATTTGAGAAATGCTTGTGTTGAAGTTAGCAAATCCCGTAGCATGCACGTATGGTTAAAGTTGTGTAACAAATTTGAAACATGAAGTGTACCTGGCTTGTGCATCCTTATGAGTGGCGGTCGGGGACGAGCGATGGTCTTTTCCTACCAATCTACCCCTAGGAGCATGCGCGTAGTACTTGATTTTGATGACTTCTAAATTTTTGCAATAAGTATATGAGTTCTTTTGACTAATGTTGAGTCCATGGATTATCGCACTTTTACCTTTCCGCCTTTGCTAGCCTCTTGATACCGTGCATTGCCCTTTCTCACCTTGAGAGTTGGTGCAAACTTAGCGGTGCATCAAACCCGTGATATGATACGCTCTTTCACACATAAACCTCCTTATATCTTCCTCAAAACAGCCACAATACCTACCTATTATGGCATTTCCATAGCCATTCCGAGATATATTGCCATGCAACTTTCCACCGTTCCGTTCATCATCATCATGATATACTTTACTTTTGTCATATTGCCATTGCATGATCATGTAGTTGACATCGTATTTGTGGCAAAGCCACCATGCATTATTTTTCATACATGTCACTCTTGATTCATTGCACCATCCCGGTACACCGCCAGAGGCATTCATATAGAGTCATGTCTTGTTCTAGTTTCGAGTTGTAATCCTTATGTTGTAATCAATAGAAGTGTGATGATCATCATTATTAGAGCATTTCCCAAAAAAAAGAGAGAAAGGCCAAAAAGAAAAAAAAGAAAGGCCCAATTTTTTTAAGAAAATAAATAAAAAGGGCAATGTTACTATCTCTTTTTCCACACTTGTGCTTCAAAGTAGCACCTTGTTCTTCATGTAGTGAGTCTCATATATTGTGCTTCAAAGTAGCACCTTGTTCTTCATGTAGTGAGTCTCATATATTGTGCTTCAAAGTAGCACCATGTTTTTCATATAGTGAGTCTCATAAGTTATCTTTTCATACTAGTGTGAACTTTTCATTGTAGAACTTGGCTTGTATATTCCTACAATGGGCTTCCTCAAATGCCCTAGGTCTTCATGAGCAAGCAAGTTGGATGCACACCCACTAGTTTTCTTTTATTGAGCATTCATAGCTCTAGTGCATCCGTTGCATGGCAATCCCTACTCCTCATGTTGACATCAATTGATGGGCATTTCCATAGCCCGTTGATTATCCTCGTCAATGTGAGACTTTCTCCTTTTTTGTCTTCTCCACACAATCCCCATCATCATATTCTGTTCCACCCATAGTGATATATACATGGCTCACGCTCATGTATTGCGTGAAAGTTGAATTTTTTTGAGATTATTTAAGTATGAAACAATTGCTTGGCTTGTCATCGGGGGTATAGAAGTTGGGAACATCTTTGTGTGACGAAAATGAAGCATAGCCTAACTATATGATTTTGTAGGATGAACTTTCTTTTGCCATGCTATTTTGAGAAGACATGATTACTTTGATTAGTATGCTTGAAGTATTATTATTTTTATGTCAATATGAACTTTTGTCTTGAATCTTTCGGATTTGAATATTCATACCACAATTAAGAAGATTTACATTGAAATTATGCCAAAGTATCACTCCGCATCAAAATTCTCTTTTATCATTTACCTACCGAGGACGAGCAGGAATTAAGCTTGGGGATGCGATCGTCTCCAACGTATCTATAATTTTGATTGCTCCATGCTACTTTATCTACTGTTTTGGAATATATTGGGCTTTATTTTCCACTTTTATATTATTTTTGGGACTAACCTATTAACCGGAGACCCAGCCCAGAATTGCTGTTTTTTTTCCTATTTCAGTGTTTCAAAGAAACAGAATATCAAACGGAGTCCAAACGGAATAAAACCTTCGGAAACGTGATTTTCTCACCGAACGTGATCCAGGGAACTTGGACCCTACTCCAAGGAACGAAAGAGGCGGTCACGAGGGTGGGGGCGCGCTAGGGCATGCCCCCTGCCTCGTGGGCCCCCTGTCGCTCCACCGACGTACTCCATCCTCCTATATATCCTACGTACCCCCCAAACGATCAGAACAGGAGCCAAAAACCTAATTCCACCGCCGCAACTTCCTGTATCCACGAGATCCCATCTTGGGGCCTGTTTGAGCTCCACGGAAGGGCATCCACCACGGAGGGCTTCTACATCATCACCATAGCCCCTCCGATGAAGTGTGAGTAGTTTACTTCAGACCTTCGGGTCCATAGCTAGTAGCTAGATGGCTTCTTCTCTCTTTTTGGATCTCAATACAATGTTCTCCCCCTCTCTCGTGGAGATCTATTCGATGTAATCTTCTTTTTGCGGTGTGTCTGTTGAGACCGATGAATTTGGTTTATGATCCAGCTTATCTATGAATAATATTTGAATCTTCTCTGAATTTTTTTATGTATGATTGGTTATCTTTGCAAGTCTCTCCGAATTATCCGTTTGGTTTGGCCAACTAGATTGGTAGTTCTTGCAATGGGAGAAGTGCATAGCTTTGGGTTCAATCTTGTGGTGTCCTTACCCAGTGATAGAAAGGATTGCAAGGCACGTATTATATTGTTGCCATCGAGGATAACAAGATGGGGTATTTATCATATTGCATGAATTTATTCCTCTACATCATGTCATCTTGCTTAAGGCGTTACTCTGTCTTTAACTTAATACTCTAGATGCATGCTGGATAGCGGTCAATGAGTGGAGTAATAGTAGTAGATGCAGAATCGTTTCGGTCTACTTGTCTTGGACGTGATGCCTATATACATGATCATACCTAGATATACTCATAACTATGCTCAATTTTGTCAATTGCTCAACAGTAATTTGTTCACCCATCGTAGAATACTTATGCTCTTGAGAGAAGCCACTAGTGAAACATATGGCCCCCGGGTCTATTCTCATCATATCAATCTCCATCACTTTAATACTTGCTTTGTTTTTACTTTGCCTTTTACTTTTCACTTTGCATCTATATACCAAAAATACCAAAAATATTATCTATTATCTCTATCAGATCTCACTCTCGTAAGTGACCTGAAGGGATTGACAACCCCTAATCTCGTTGGTTGCGAGGAGCTATCGATTTGTGCAGGTACGAGGGACTTGTGCGTGGCCTCCTACTGGATTGATACCTTGGTTCTCAAAAACTGAGGGAAATACTTAAGCTACTTTGTTGCATCATCCTCTCCTCTTCGGGGAAATCCAACGCAGTGCTCAAGAGGTAGCAAGAACCATCAACTTCAAGCGCAACTCAGGAACATTGTTTCTTTAGAAACCATGAAGCAGGCCCTGGAAAAGAAGGACAAAGAACTCGCGGGTGCTCAGAAGGTGGCTAAGGAGAAGACTGAAGCCGCTAAGGCAAAGCTAGCTTTAGTCGGAAATCTGGAGGAGGAAAATGCGTCTCTGAAAACTGTTGTTGAGGAGCTCAAGAAAGAACGGGTCGAGTGGGCCAAGAAGATTGATCATCAGGCGAGTGCCTTCTTGCTGGAGAAGACCGCTCTGACTGACAAGGTGGACCAGCTCACACAAAAGAGGGATGCGCTAGAGAAGTATCTGGGAGGTTTCACGAAGAAGATGTATGGCATGCTTGAAGGTACCTCTCTTTGGTTGAGTGAATATCCATGGACTTTGAAACCAATGGCATAACTAATATTTTCTTTTCCCCTTGTGCAGAATTCAGTCAGAACTTCAAGGAGGAGACCGATCGGATCGAGACGGATCTAGACCCCACCGAGTCACTTGTAAAGGACGCAGTGGCTCTGAACATGCTGCGACTCGAAGCTCGTCTCGAAGATGTCCGAGGATACATAACTCGCTTGAGGACCGCGCTGGTGAAGATAGACAAGGAGCTGTGGCCAAAGGATACTCTTCAGAATGACCTCGAGTCAATGATGATTCGACTCAATGAGATCCCTGGTCGAGTGCAAACGTCGAAGAAGTCTGCCGCCTGCTCCAGGGATGATGTACCCCTTTCACTTGTCCACGTTCATTGCAAAGATGCTAGGGAGGACAAGCTGGAGGCTCTCCAGGTGGCCAATATGAGGAAGCTCAAGTTTGAAGACTTTGTGGAGACCTTCATCAAGGAAACCACTCAGATAGCTGGCGCCATTGACCTGGACACCTTCACCGGGCCAGTGAGTCCCACCGGCGCGTAAAAAACTTTATGATTCGAACTTATTTTCCTCGGTATGCCGAGTGATTTTGTAACCGTTAAAACTCGTTCTGGCCTTCTGCCCAAGTACTTTCATCTGCGCTTGAGAACATAAGGCTATGGATTTCTCCGAACGTTGCTTTCCAGTTTATTGCATAATTTATTTTGCCTGGATTATGGATAAATCTCCGAGTGAACAAGTTGTGCATTCTCCGAGTGAACGCATTGTGCGTCACCCGGAGTAGCTTTTTTACTTAGGCGAGGGCTGGCTCGCAGGTAAGCCCCCGAATGGGAGGGATTCTCTCCACTCAGAGTAATTTTTAACTTAGGGGAGGACTGACTCGCGGATAAGCCCCCGAGTGAGAGGGATGCTCTCCACTCGGAATAGTTTTTAACTTAGGCGAAAACTGGCTCACGGCTAAGCTTTCAAGTGAGAGGGGCGCTCTCACTCGGAGTAGTTTATAACTTAGACGAGGACTGGCTCGCGGCTAAGCCCCAGAGTGGGAGGGATGCTCTCACTCAGAATATATTTTTAACTTAGGCAAAAACAGGTTCGCTCCTAAGCTCCCAAGTGAGAGGGATGCTCTCACTCGGAGTAATTTTTAACTTAGGCGAGGACTGGCTCGCGGCTAAGCCCCCGAGTGGGAGGGATGCTGTCCACTCGGAATAGTTTTTAACTTACGTGAGGACTGGCTCGCGGCTAAGTCCCCAAGTGGGAGGGATGCTCTCCACTCGGAATAGTTTTTAACTTAGGCGAGGACTGGCTCGTGGCTAAGCCCCCGAGTGGGAGGGATGCTCTCCACTCGGAATAGTTTTTAACTTAGGCGAGGACTGGCTAGCTTCTAACCCCCTGAGTGGGAGGGATGCTCTCCACTTGGAAAAGTTTTTAACTTAGGCGAGAACTGGTTCGCAGCTAAGCCCCCGAGTGGGAGGGATGCTCACACTCGGAGTAGATTTTTAACTTAGGCGGAAACTGGTTCGCAGCTAAGCCCCCGAGTGGGAGGGATGCTCTCCACTCAAAATAGTTTTTAACTTAGGCGCAGACTGGCTCGCGGCTAAGCCCCCGAGTGGGAGGGATGCTCCCCACTCGTAATAGATTTTTAACTTTGGCAAAAACTGGTTCGCAGCTAAGCCCCCGAGTGGGAGGGATGCTCTCCACTCGGAATAGTTTTTAACTTAGGCGAGGACTGGCTCACGGCTAAACCCCTGAGTGGGAGGGATGCTCTCCACTTAGAATAGATTTTTCACATAGGCGAAAACTGGTTCGCAGCTAAGCTCCCGAGTGAGAGGGATGCTCTCACTCGGAGTAGTTTTTAACTTAGGCGAGGACTGGCTCGCGGCTAAGCCCCCGAGTGGGAGGGATGCTCTCCACTCGGAATAGATTTTTGACTTAGGCGAAAACTGGTTCGCAGCTAAACTCTCGAGTGAGAGGGATGCTCTCACTCAGAGTAGTTTTTAACTTAGGCGAGGACTGGCTCGCGGCTAAGCCTCCGAGTGGGAAGGATGTTCTCACTCGGAGTAATTTTTAAGTTAGGCGAGGACTGGCTCGCAGCTAAGCCCCCGAGTGGGAGGGATGCTCTCACTCGGAGTATTTTTTAACTTAGCTGCCAGAAACTGGTTCGCAGCTAAGCCACTCGCTGGGGGTTTGGAACATGCACTTGTGCGAATGAAATCATCATAGGACTACAGGAGTCACGTCTTTGATAAACAATCTAAAAGTACTCTTATTACATATTTACAATCCAATTGTCAAGTATAGAATCGATGAAGACGATCTGCGTTCCAGGCGCGTGGCTCGTCAATCTTCTTCGCGAGGTTGTAGAGGTGGTACGCTCCGTTATGTAGCACCTTGGTGATGATGAAGGGGCCTTCCCACGCGAGGGCGAGTTTGTGTGGTCGCTGCTGATCCACTCAGAGCACAAGATCTCCTTCTTGAAATGCTCGACCCTTGACGTTACTGGCATGGAATCGACGAAGGTCTTGCTGATAAACAGTCGAACGTATCACGGCCATATCTCGTTCTTCCTCCAAAAGGTCGACGGTGTCCTGTCGCGCCTGCTCCGCCTCAGATTCTGAATATAGTTATACTCGTCGTGAGTTGTGGAGGAGATCACTTGGCAGCACGGCTTCAGCTCCTTAGACCATGAAGAAAGGGGTGCGGTCAGTGGGCCGGTTAGGAGTCGTCCTCAAACCCCACAGGCAGACGACAGTTCAGTCACTCAGGCTCCAGCTGCATGCTCGAGGTCACGCATGAGTCGTGGCTTCAACCTCTGAAGGATAAGACAATTCGCCCTCTCAGCCTGACCATTCGACCGCGGGTGCACAACGGATGCGTAGTCCACCCGAGTGCCTTGGGTGGCGCAGAAGCTTCTGAACTCTTCTGAATCAAAGTTTGAGCCATTATCTGTGATAATACTGTGTGGGACTCCATATCTGAATATCAACTCCCTCATTAACTTGATGGTTGTTCATGAATCTAGCTTCTTAATAGGCTTAGTCTCAATCCACTTGGTGAATTTGTCTACTGCTATGAGCAGATGAGTGAAACCACTCCTTCCAGTCCTGAGTGGTCCAACCATGTCCAATCCCCTCACAGCAAACGGCCAAACGAGTGGTATGGTCTTCAAAGCAGATGCAGGTTTGTGGGACAAGTTTGCATAGAACTGACATCCCTGGCAGCGTTGAACAATCTCTTTGGCGGCTTCGTTGGCACGTGACCAGTAAAATCCAGCTCGGTATGCTTTGGCCACAATTGTACGAGAGGACGCGTGATGATCATAGGTCCCCAAGTGGATCTCTTCTAAGATCAATCGACCTTCCTCTGGAGAAATACATCTTTGGGCTACACCAGTGATACTCTCTCTGTAAAGCTATCCGTTCATCATAGTGAAAGCTTTGGATCTGTGGACAATCTGACGTGCCTCAACTTCATCCTCTGGGAGTTCTTGCCTGAGCAAATATGCAATGTATGGCACTGTCCAGTTGGGGTTAATTACCAGAATCTCCATAACCAAGTCAATGACTGCAGGGACCTTGATTTCAGTCAGGTCAGAGGGACTTATCACCTGAGGAGGCTCTTCAGTGAAAGAATCTTCCTGCACTGGTGGGGAATGGAGGTGCTCAAGGAACATATTGCTGGGAATAGGCTTCCAAGTGGAACCGATATTTGCCAAATCGTCGACTGCTTGATTTTTGATTCGGGGAATGCGATGAAGCTCTAGACCCTCAAATTTCTTCTCCAACTTCCTCACCGCATTGCAGTATCCTGTCATAGCAGGATTACTGACGTCCCATTCCTTCATTACTTGATTGACCACCAGATCTGAGTCGCCGTAAACCATCAGGCAACGGACACCGAGTGAGATGGCCATACGCAACCCGTAGAGGAGCGCTTCGTATTCGGCCTCATTGTTGGAGGAATCGAAGTGAATCTGCAGGGCGTAACTGAGCCGATAGCCCTTTGGGGATACCGAAACCACTCCAGCGCCAGAACCATTCAGCATCTTCGAGCCGTCGAAGAACATAGTCCAGTGCTCCGAGTGGATCTGAGTCAGTTGTTTGTATTCTATCCTTTCTGCCAAGAAATCTGCGACTGCCTGGGACTTGATTTCTTTCTTTGCTTCAAACTTAATGTCCAAGGGGAGGAGCTCGATGGCCCACTTGGCCACTCGGCCTATTGCATCCTGATTGTTCATGATTTCAGACAGCGGAGCATCACTGATGACAGAGATCGAGTGTTCTTGGAAATAATGCACAACTTTCTTTGCTGTTAAGTAAATGGCATAGACAATCTTCTGGTAATGAGGATACCTCTGCTTAGACGAAGTCAGGACTTCAAAGATGTAATACACTGGTAGCTGAAGTTTGTAGGCCTTGCCTTCTTCTTCTCGTTCCACTGTGAGGATCGTGCTGACAACTTGGCCAGTGGCCTCAATGTACAAGAGCAGAGGTTCTTTGCTGTTCGGGGCAGCAAGCACCGGCTGGGTGGAGAGCAGGGCTTTGAGCTCAACAAACGCTGCTTCTGCTTCGGGAGTCCACTCGAACGTATCAGATTTCTTCATCAGTCGGAATAAAGGCAATGCCTTTTCTCCGAGACGAGAAATGAACCGACTCAAAGTTGCAAGACTGCCTATGAGCTTATGGACATCATGCACATGCTCAGGGCACTTCATTCGGACAATTGCAATGATTTTCTCGAGATTGGCATCTATTCCTCGTTCGGAAATGAGAAAACTGAGTAACTTGCCTCCAGGCACTCCGAAGGTGCACTTGGATGGATTCAACTTGATATCATACCTCCGTAAGTTGGCAAAGGTTTCGGCGAGGTCAGTCAGCATGTCGGAATCTTTGCGCGACTTGACCACGATGTCATCCATGTAGGCCTCGATGTTCTGACTGATCTGAGTGAGCAAACACTTCTGGATCATGCGCATGAAAGTAGCACCAGCATTTTTGAGACCGAATGGCATGGTGACATAGCAAAAACACCCGGAAGGGGTGATGAAGGCATTTTTTATTTCATCTGGCCCATACGGTCGGATTTGATTGTACCCGTAGTACGCATCAAGAAAAGACAGACGCTCGCATCCCACAGAGTCAACTATTTGATCGATGCGGGGGAGCGCAAAATGATCTTTCGGACAAGCCCGATTGATATTTTTGAAATCGATTTCATACGGAGTGACTTATCCTTCTTGGGGACCATGACGACGTTGGCGAGTCACTCGGAGTGGTATATCTCGCGAATAAACTCAACTGCTAGGAGCCGAGCTACTTCCTCACCAATCGCCTTCCTCTTCTCCACGGCAAAATGACGGAGATGCTCCTTAACAGGTTTGGCTTTTGAATCAACTCTCAAACGGTGCTCGGCCAGTCCCCTGGGTACACCCGGCATGTCAGACGACGTCCATGCGAAGATGTCTCAGTTCTCACGGAGGAACTGGGTGAGCGGGGCTTCCTATTTGCTGTCGAGTGTCGTGGAGATGTTCGTCGGAACGGCTGCAGGATCTTCTGGGTGAATGTGAACTTGCTTCCTCTCGCTTACCGACTGGAAAGCAGATTCAGAAGCTGGCTTCTTGGATCAGAGTAAATCATTTGGGTCCACATTTCTCTTGTACTCTTCTAGTTCCACCATGGCCATCTGCTCATCAGCGATTTTGGATCCTTGCTGAAGGCGCTCCTTGGCTCTTTGGCTATTCCATGTAATCGTGATTACGCCCTTGGGTCCGGGCATCTTCAGCTTGAGGTAAATGTAGCATGGACGGGCCATGAAACGCGCATAAGCTGGTCGGCCGAGGATAGCATGATAGGCGTTGTGAAAGTCCACCACTTCAAACATCAGTTTCTCCTTCCAAAAATTCTTCGAGTCACCAAAACAACATCTAGAGCAATTTGATCGAGTGATTTTGCCTTCTTCCCTGGAATGACTCCGCGGAACTGCATGTTGCTCTCGCTGAGTCGGGACATCGGAATGCCCATTCCCTTCAGGGTCTCAACGTAGAGTATGTTCAAACCACTCCCACCATCCATGAGGACCTTACGCAACCGAGTGCCACCCAAACTGGATCCACCACTAGTGCTTTCCGCCCAGGGGTAGCAATGTGAGCTGGGTGATCTGATTGATCAAAGGTTATGGGAGTCTTCGACCACTTGAGATATGTCGTGGTTGCTGGTACGGCCATATTCACCTCTCGATTAATGACTTCCAATCGGCTTTTGCTCTCAACATTAGCGAAAATCACCAGAGTGGCATTAACCTTGGGGTAATCTTTGGCCTTTTCCTCTTCGTCATCCTCAGGGGTCTTTTCACTCGACTGGCCGTCGCGGAACTGCTGGATCAGAAACCTGCACTGCCGAGTGGTATGCTTGGGTA
Source organism: Aegilops longissima (assembly GCA_021605205.1). NCBI lineage: Eukaryota > Viridiplantae > Streptophyta > Magnoliopsida > Poales > Poaceae > Aegilops > Aegilops longissima. The sequence continues at coordinate 134,575,343 of CM038679.1, forward strand.
AAATCAGTTTACCCACCTCATCTTTCTTTGTGTGTATGGACCACGACAGATCAAGGACATCTTGCCCCGACTAATCTCTCTTCTTCTTAGGAATCCACTACTCTCTGGCCTTCCCTTTGAACTTGCCTTGAGCAGCAACGGCGGCCGCTTCGGCTTGACCAATGGCTTCAGCTTTGCGCTTCTGTTTCTGACTGGGATAGGCGTTGTTGTGGTCATGCTCATTGGCTTTTCCTTTGCCGCTATGGAGGCGGTCTTCTTCTTCTCCATTCACGTATCGAGTGGCAATCTCCATCATTTGGTTCATGGTCAGGGTCCCAGATCGCCCAAATTTCAGGATGAGCTCTCTGTACCGGATGCCTTCTTTGAAGGCACAAACTACTTGGTGCTTTGTGACATTTTCCACCACATGGTGAAGTGTTGTCCAACGCTGTATGTAATCTCTCAAAGTTCCATTCGGCTTCTGCATGCAATGTTGCAATTCAGTCAACCTGGCGGGGCGCTTGCAAGTGCCTTTGAATGTCTTGATGAACACTCGGGCCAAATCTTCCCAACAGTATATGCTGGTCGAAGCCAACTGGTTCAACCATGCCCGGCCCGATCCTTCTAACATCAAACGCAAATGCTTCATGGCAACATAATCATTGTCGTCTCCAATCTGCACAGCCACTCAGTAATCTTCCAACCATGTATTTGGCTTTGACTCGCCAATGAACTTGTTCACCCCTGTGGCCAACATGAAGTTGGGTGGTATCTTTGCAGCTCGAATGGCCCTGCTAAAACACTAGGGCCCGGAGACAAACACACCACATCCACTTGGACGATCTCTATCCAAACCTTCACGGTGAGCTCTACCTCTGTCAACAAGATTTTACACGAGGACTGACCTTGTGTTGAATCTAGGATCTCAAGGATCAATTGTCTCTCTCCGCTCGTCGTCGTAAGGGCGCCTGTCATCGTAACGCCGGGGCGCATATGAACCGCCCCTCGGAAGGGGCGACAGCACTCGAGGCTGATGACCCACAAGTATAGGGGATCTATCGTAGTCCTTTCGATAAGTAAGAGTTTCGAACCCAACGAGGAGCAGAAGGAAATGACAAGCGGTTTTCAGCAAGGTATTCTCTGCAAGCACTGAAATTATCGGTAACAGATAGTTATGTGATAATATAATTCGTAACGAGTAGCAAGTAACAAAAGTAAACAATGTGCAGCAAGGTGGCCCAATCCTTTTTGTAGCAAAGGATAAGACTGGACGAACTCTTATATAAAGCAAAGCGCTCCCGAGGACACATGGGAATTGTTTTCAAGCTAGTTTACATCATGCTCATATGATTCGTGTTCGTTACTTTGATAATTTGACATGTGGGTAGATCAGTGCTTGGGTGATGCCTTTCCTTGGACAAGCCTCTCACTTATGATTAACCCCTCTCGCAAGCATCCGCAACTACGAAAGAAGAATTAAGATAAATCTAACGATAGCATGAAACATGTGGATCCAAATCAACCCCTTACGAAGCAACGCATAAACTAGGGTTTAGGCTTCTATCTTTCTAGCAAGCCATCATCTACTTATTACTTCCCAATGCCTTCCCCTAGGCCCAAATAATGGTGAAGTGTCATGTAGTCGATGTTCACATAACACCACTAGAGGAGAGACAACATACATCTCATCAAAATATCGAACCAATACCAAATTCACATGATTACTTATAACAAGACTTCTCCCAAGTCCTCAGGAACAAGCGTAACTACTCACAAAGAATATTCGTGTTCATAATCAGAGGAGTACTAATTATCATTAAGGATCTGAACATATGATCTTCCATCGAATAAACCAACTAGCATCAACTACAAGGAGTAATAAACACTACTAGCAACCCACAGATACCAATCTGAGGTTTTGAGACAACGATCGAATACAAGAGATGAACTAGGGTTTGAGAGGAGATAGTGCTGGTGAAGATGTTGATGGAGATTGACCCTCTCTCGATGAGAGGATCGTTGGTGATGACGATGGCGATGATGTCCCCCTCCTAGAGGGAAGTTTCCCCGGCAGAACAGCTCCGTCGGAGCCCTAGATTGGTTCTGCCCAAGTTCCGCCTCGAGACGGCGGCGCTTCGTCCCGAAAGCTTCCTTCTGATTTTTTCCAGATCAAAACACACCATATAGCAGAAGATGGGCGTCGGGGGCCCGCCAGGTGGCCCATGAGATAGGGGGCACGCCCAGGGGGTAGGGCGCACCCCTCACTGATGACCCACAAGTATAGGGGATCTATCGTAGTCCTTTCGATAATTAAGAGTGTCGAACCCAACGAGGAGCAGAAGGAAATGACAAGCGATTTTCAGCAAGGTATTCTCTGCAAGCATTGAAATTATCGGTAACATATGTGTGATAAGGTAATTCGTAATGATTAACAAGCAAGGTTGGAAAAAGTGGTAGGCGTAAGCGAGGCAGTTGGCCTTCGCCTAGTGCCTAGGCGGTGCTTAAGCGCCCTAGGCGGTAATATAGCTTCTACTATCAGGGTGTATTTGTGGTTATTATATGTGTATTGATGTTAAATTAGGGCAGATAAATAAGTTAACTACCAGCCACTACCATTTGAATATGTCATGTTTGGCATTTTACTGCAATATGGCATGATTTCTCGGTTGGGTAAACAATGCCTAGGCTTCCATTTATGCCCTAGGCGAGGCGTTTGGCTATCGCCTAATGCCTAGGCGTGCCTAAGAGCCTCCTAGGCACTGCCTTTTCCAACAGAGGTAACAAGTAACAAAAGTAACTAAGGTGCAACAAGGTGGCCCAATCCTTTTTGTAGCAAAGGACAAGCCTGGACAAACTCTTATATAATAGAAAACGCTCCCGAGGACACATGGGAAATGTTGTCATGTTAGTTTTCATCATGCTCATGTGATTCACGTTCATTACTTTGATAATTTGATATGTGGGTGGACCGGTGCTTGGGTGCTGTCCTTCCTTGGACAAGCCTCCCACTTATGATTAACCCCTCTCACAAGCATCCGCCATTATGAAATAAGAATTAAGGTAAAATGAACCATAGCATAAAACATATGGATCCAAATCAGCCCCTTACGAAGCAACGCGTAAACTAGGGTTTAAGCTTCTATCACTCTAGCAACCCATCATCTACTTATTACTTCCCAATGCCTCCCCCTCAGCCCAAACAATGGTGAAGTGTCATGTAGTCAACGTTCACATAACACCACTAGAGGAAAGACAACATACATCTCATCAAAATATCGAACGAATACCAAATTCACATTATTACTTATAACAAGAATTCTCCCATGTCCTCAGGAACAAACGTAACTACTCACAAAGCATATTCATGTTCATAATCAGAGGAGTATTAATTATCATTAAGGATATGAACATATGATCTTCCATCTAATAAACCAACTAGCATCAACTACAGGGAGTAATCAACACTACTAGCAACCCACACGTACCAATCTCAGGTTTTGAGACATAGATCGGATACAAGAGATGAACTAGGGTTTGAGCGGAGATGGTGCTGGTGAAGATGTTGATGGAGATTGACCCCCTCTCGATGAGAGGATCATTGGTGATGACGATGGCGATGATTTCCCACCTCCCAGAGGGAAGTTTCCTCGGTAGAACAGCTCTGCCGGAGCCCTAGATTGGATCTGCCCAAGTTCTGCCTCGAGACGGCGGCGCTTTGTCCCGAAAGCTTCCTTCTTATTTTTGTCCAGGGCAAAAGACACCATATAGCAGAAGATGGGCGTCAGAGGCCTGCCAGGGGGCCCACAAGGACGAGGGCGCGCCTAGTGGAGTAGGGCGCGCCCTCCACCCTTGTGGCTGGCTGGTGGCCCCCTCTGGTACTTTCTTCGCCCAATATTTTATATATATTCCAGAAATATTCTCCGTGAAGTTTCAGGACTTTTGAAGTTGTGCAGAATAGGTCTCTAATATTTGCTTCTTTTCTAGTCCAGAATTCTAGCTGCCGGTATTCTCCCTCTTCATGTAAACCTTATAAAATAAGAGAGAAAAGGCATAAGTATTGTGATATAATGTGTAATAACAACACATAATGCAATAAATATCAATATAAAAGCATGATGCAAAATGGACGTATCACCCACCCTTGTGGATGGAAGGTGGCCCCCCTCTGTTGATTTCTTCGCCCACTATTTTTTATATATTCCAAAAATATTCTCCGTTAATTTTCAGGACTTTTGAGTTTGTCGGCGTTGCAGGGCAGGGGTCCCAGACTTGCACACTGCGGCTGCTGGCGTGGCTCAAGGGGGCCCATCACGACCCATCTTCATCAACACAAGCTCAAGACCCTCGTGAGGGGCCAAGCCTCATGAGGCGGACGGCGAGGAGCTTCCTCGAGGCACGGCCTCATCGAGGCTGGCTCAGGAGGCGGAGAGATCAAGGCGGGGTACCTCACGAGGTGCCCATGACCTGAGCCATGACGGCCGAGGGCGCCCGGTGGGCGCCAGCCAGCAGTGTCCTCCTTTCCTCTTTGGTGCAAAGGGAGCAAGCGGCGAGAGCATCAAGCAAAGGTGTCGATTTCGGTGCAACAAGACCAAGACCAGTCCAACGGCAGGAAGGAAGTCATTGTGGAGCCCAAGCCGGCGTCACCACCAGAGCCTTTGACAGGCGAAGACCAACTTTAGTCAGGATAAGTGTACCAGATGTTCCCCTTCAAAATGGCCAATTGTTGTCGCCCTTCCCGCTCAATATTTTGGAAGAGGCCCAGGGCCTTTGCATATAAATAGGACTAGCCACCCACAAGGTAGGGGGTCTGGGAGAAGTAGCCAGAGGCAATCTGGAATGAGAGAGAGAGAGAAGGCGACTGAACTCCTCCTAGCAGTTCATCGCCTCGGCCAAGAACGGACCCTCGCGAGGCTGTTCTTCCTTGTATTGTTCATCACCATCAGCCCAAGAGGCAATCCACCACACCACAAACTAGAGTAGGGTATTACACCACAACGGTGGCCCGAACTAGTATAAACCTTGTGTCTCTTGTGCTGTTCCTTTCGTAGTTTAGATCCTAGCGAGGCGGCGGGGTGCAGGTAGGTAGGGGGCGAGATTCGCGCGCACCCGGTGTTCGAACCTCAAGGGTCTGCGGAACCCGAAATCCGACATTTGGCGCGCCCGGTTGGGGTCGCTGAATTAAATCTTCCGCCGCCTGTTCTCCATCGACCACCGCATCCATGTATGGCGCTCGTCGGGCCCGCGCCGAAGCGCCGAGCCGCTCTCGCTTCCGCGTCGCCCAGACGGCTCCGTCGTGAGGCGCCCTCGTCGTTCCCGTCGCTTTGCCGTCGCGCCGCTAGCGGCCCGGCGGGAAACGAGCAACAAGCATCGCCCCGAATCCTCCGTGAGGCAAGACGGCGCGACTGCTACCCCTCACTCGCCCGGCTGGTTCTTCGTCTCGCGCGTTCAGCGCGCCATGGAGGCTCGAGCTGCGCTCATCGCGGCAAACGAGCTCCTGCGCTACCGTCCGTCGGCAGCGTCACGAAGAGTGGCTCGACCGCGTCATCAAGCTTCGTCCGCGCCGCGGGGCTCCCTCGCGTCGTCGTCGCTGCTGCGCGCACCCGCCCTGCTGGCGGCGAAGCTCGGGCGCCTCGGCCGCCTCCCCCTCAAGAAGGTGCCCTGGTCCCAAGGCGCGTGGTCCCTGGGCGGAACCCGCTCCGTCCGGCGCCAGCACGGCAAGAGCAGAGCTGTCAGGAGGTCCCTCACCCGCAAGAAGCTGCCCGAGTGCTCCCTGCTCCAGCTCGTCGCGACCACGCTCCTGCTCCGGCACGTCAAGACCCCGCGCTGCTCCCAGCTACAGCGCATGGGGACCCGCAAGACCAAGCTCTTCGTCACCCAAGGCCTCTCGTGGCCACAGCTGGATGCCGTGCCTTCACCCCCGAGCTGCGCAGCGTCGCGTGGTCCGGCAAGTTCAAGCCAGACCTGCCTCCTCGCTACGACCGGACGGCCGACCCCGCAGAGTTCCTCCAGCTTTACGAGCTGGGCATCAAAGCCGCCAACGGAGACGAGAAGGTCATGGCGAACTGGTTTCCCATGGCGCTCAAGGGCGGGCCCTTTTGGCTCTGAACCTGGCCCGTGCACGATCTCCTCCTGGGACAAGATGCGCACCGCTTCATCGCCAACTTCCAAGGTACTCGTGACCGGCCACCCGCCGTGAGCGACATGCGCCGCATCAAGCAGCAGCCAGGGGAGACCCTGCAGAAATACATCCAGCACTTCAACAACGCACGCCTCAAGATTCCCAAGGTGACCGAGGAGGCCATCATCTCCGCCTTCTCCGACGGTGTGCGCGACGTCAAGATGAAGGAGGAGCTGGCGATGCATGAAGACTTGTGCACTTCCTTGGAGCTGTTCAACTTGGCGACCAAGTGCGCCAGGGCCGAGGAAGGGCGTCTCTCCCTCCTCGAGCTGCCTGCCGCAGACCCAGAAGAGAAGAAGTCCAAGCCCAAGGATGTGAAGCGCAAGGGGGCTGCCGTGCTCGCGGCAGAACCGGACACCAAGCGGGGCAGAGATCAGCCCGAGTCCTCCAAGGGCAACCGGTACTTCTTGTACCACGACCTCCACACCCACAACACCAGCGAATGTCAAGAGCTCCGAGCCGTGCGAGAAGGGAGGATCAGCCGACGTCCCGACCGCAGCGACCGGGGCTACGGCCGAGGAGGAGGAAGGAATGCAGGACGCTGGGAAGACCGCGGCCCTCGCCAAGGATGGCGCGACCAACCTCGCGAGGATCGCTGGCAAGACCCGCCTCGCGAGGGAGGCTGGAGGGATCAGCCTCGCGAGGATCGCCCGCAAGGCAACGCAGGCCTCCCTCCTCTGCCACCGCAGCCAAGGAGAAATGAAGACCATCATCAGGACGAGGGGGCTGGGGGCTTCCGAGAGCCGTCTTGTGATCGCTGCATCTGGGCGGAGCTCAAGCCCCACCTCTCAACGCATCTTCAAGCAGTTCGCCCGCGAAGTGAATGCAGTCCTCCCCAAGATCGAAGCCACGCGCCCTCTCAGGTGGTCGGCGTGCACCATCACGTTCAGCTCAGCGGATCAGCTCAAGTGTGCGGCCACAGCCGGAGTCCTCCCGATGCTCTGTTCCCCAATCATCAGCAACGTGCTAGTCACCAAGACCCTCATCGATGGCGGGGCAGGGCTCAACGTCCTGTCCGTGGAAACGTTCAACAATCTCCAAGTGCCTTACAATCAGCTTCAGCCAACCAAGCCTTTCTCTGGGGTCACCGACGGCTCCACAGTCCCGATCGGGCAGGTTCGCCTCCCTGTCACCTTCGGCGCACGCGACAACTACCGCACCGAGCTCATCGACTTCGACGTCGCCCACATTCGCCTGCCATACAATGCCATCCTCGGGTACCCAGCGCTGGCCAAGTTCATGGCCGTAACCCACCACGGCTACAACGTCCTCAAGATGCCAGGAAGTGGCGGAGTCATCACGGTGCCCTGCGAAGAGAAAGACGCAGTGTGCTCCCTGGAGCGAGCCTTTCAGACCGCATCACTGGAAGACCCAGATCGCAGAAGCAGGAGGTTTCCCGAGACCGCCCCAAGAAGAAGAAGACATCGTCGGCCCGGCCCCTCGGGAGGCAGGCCCTCGTGGTCCGTGCTGCAGGGGGAACCTCCTTCTATCGCATAGGAAAGCGGCGGCGCCCTCCTCGAGCAGGGCTCGGGGCTCCCCCCGAGGGCTACCGACCTTGCTAAGGTCACGAGGGGCGCTTGGGCACCACTTGAGGCGTGAGCCAAGCACGCTTCCCTCAAGAAGGAGAAAGGCAAGGGGGGAAAAAACCTCAGGAGTTCGTCAGCAAGATCGTTCAGGAGTTGCAGGAGTCAAGAGTCATGAGTGGAAGTCGCTGCCTGCCTACCGTGGCTCCCCATCCAGGCGAGGATGGTGGGCTGCGCGTCTGCATCGACATACCAGGGCTCAACCGAGCCGCCTCTCAGGAGCGCCTCTGGCCCTCTCGCGTGGGGCGCTGCGAAGGTCCACCCCACAACTACGTTCGCATGCCTTACGGCCTGCCGAACGCAGCTGCCACGTACCAGCGCCTCACGAGGGACATCCTGGAGGCTCAAGAGGCCAGGCGTTCCGCAGCCCTGGCGGAGATGGAGATGGTCCACAAGGAACCGGGATTACCTTGGGCTTCAGATAGCAGAAACAGCAGGACCTCCTCCGTCTTCAAATGCAACATTCTTACTTCCTCCAATTCTTGGGTTGCTTGCATAATGCGTGCCGCTAATTCCGTAATTTCCAGCCTCAAGATAAAGATTACCTCATTTATGGCAGCCACACCATCTCTTTTCGCCTCTAGTAGAGCCTCAAGCACTATAATATCGTGCTCAGACTGCTCTCGGCGGTGTTGCCTCTGAACTGCTACCATCTGGTAACATGGATGGCGACCGCTTCCACAAATAGATTTTGGGGTTGTACATTGTGTCCTAGTGTGAGCGGCATCCTGAAAGGTTTCGCTGGACATAAGTAAGAGATAGTTATCGTATGATCCGTGCAATAAGCTTACATGGTAAACGACGGACTAATTATTGCGAGCATGGCAAACTATATTTAAATGGTTTGAAGCAACATCAGCGTAAAAGAAATTAAAATGGTAAGATGAAAGTTGAAAGGAGTGTACAACCGCTATATTTAAGTTGCCAAGGCATATAAGCAGTTGAAATAATCGAGAAAGCACTTAGCGGTGTGGCCTCATATAAACTACGAAGACAGTCTTGTGATGAAGTTGAGAGGAAAAGTTAAGGACTCAAATGAAATAGGCATGCATTTCTTTACGATAGTACATCGAGCACTTCTTGACATATTGGCCAACTCGGGTATAACGTAACAACAAACAAGCATTCGAATCAAGCAATACAGCAAAGCAGACAACTGAACTATTTGTAATTCGGTAGGATTACACGTTGAGGGCACAAGCCAAGAAAGCAGCCCACTCGCATTACATTTAATATGTACTAAAACACACTGGCTTGCCATATGTTGTTGTGAAGCCTAGCTGCTGTTGCAATGTTCTTTGAAGATATAAATCGACATCCCGTGGTTGCAAATCTAGTTGTTGTAGTTTATTCTGCACCATCTATTTAGGTAAAATTAATTTTAATTGCATGCACTGGTCGAATTGATCATCAATGGTTCATCTAAACTAATGAAAGAAGGGTGTGTGCATACACGACAATATATCTGCTTCCCTCTATTTTTATGCTTGTTCGAGGTGCCAGCACCAAAAGAACAAATATTTTGCTTGATGGGGTTGGCAGCTCCATAATTAATAGAAGCATCAAATTAGTCATGCAACTTGGGAAGATCAAGAACACACAAACAAGTAATGAGCAGAGGCTCGGAGCAGTGATGTAATAGCTAGCATCGAGAAAATGTAGGGTAAAACGAACAAAAAGCAGCGGAACCACATGCTAGTTTGCTGATGTGTAATTAAGCATAGAGAACATTAAGCGATGCGATGGAACCAACAGTGGCATCGAACAAAACTAAAGCATATTAACTATATGTGCTTTGGTATGTAATTTAACACATGTAACATGTTCTTCGCCGTAAGTATGGCCCTACGGTGCAAGCGAATAACGCGTCTCATGAAAAACTGAATGATGCCTTGAAGAAATTCAAAGGTGCGGTGCTTATGCTAGGAAAGTGAGCGAGGCGCCGGCCGTTGGATAATAGTACCTGATTCTCGGCGGCGTATGGGTATCGTTGTCATACTTGATAGCTAAGGATCGTCGATGGTGCTCGTGTTGCGGTTGAGTTTGGGCCGGCTGTCGCCGTCGCTGAAGCTGCTCCGGTGCTACGGTTGCGGCGCCTGTCGACATACAAGAAAGCTCATCTGTGGTAAGTGAACAGTTGCACGATAAAGAAAACCGAAGGAGTACAAATCGAAATAACCTGATGAGGCTGCGGCGTCGGTAAAGCAGGGCCGGTGGAGTTGAATATGGCGTCCGTGGAGCGGGTCCGGTGCAGTGGACGAAGGCTTCAGCGGGCGCGTTGTATAGTGCTTTCGGTGAGGTGGATCTGTTGGGTCGGACGAGGGCTTGTATGAAGGGCCAGCGAAGGGGCGGACGAGGGAGTCAGTGAAGGGCCTACGCTGTGGTGGAGGGCGCCGGTTAAGCAGATCCGGTGCGGTGGACCATGATGGCGGTCAAGGAGATCTGGAGCGGTGGACAAGCCAGTCGCTGAAGCGGCTCCGGTGAAGTGGTGAGTTGGCAGTTGGGGGTTCCAAGGTGCGGAAGGTAGATCCGGCGGGGTGTGAGGTCCACCGCTGCGGCGGAGGACTAGATTCGGCGGCTTGCCGTGGTTGGGGTCGGGGAGGGGAAGGGGAGGGGCTGGGAAGAATGTTGGGGGCAAAGAGGGGAAAACAATGGAGTTACCAAAGCAGCCCTTTTCCGTTCATGTGGCAGGGGTAAAACAGGAATATCGCAGGGCTAAACTTTCGGGCGCGTGATATTTCGATGTGAGCGGGAAGTTTGAAAGCTTTTGGCGCCTAAAATTATAAGTATTCTGCTCTCGTACGGCCGACTATGATATCATGGCCGACAATTTGTTTGTTTTGCATGCAAAAAAAATGTGCAAGTTTTGAAAATCAATGTCTCCAACTCGAAACTTAGATTGTCCATTCAATTCAAATATGGATCATTGAGCTACTACAAGCAAATACCATCATACGGTCCAATTCAAATGAAATTCCAAATGTGTTTATCCTAAATATGATGACAAAAGCAAAAATGTGTATGTGTATGAATAAAGTGGATGATTATAAAGTTTGAACATGCCCGTATGTGTATATCTCTAGGTTTGAATTTGAAATCACGAAATCCCGGCTTAAAAAATGTACCTTCGTTTAAATGAATTACAAAAGCTAATGATGGAGTCAAATTCCAAAATTCCAATCTTAGGTTTGTAATTCGGGTACATCAAGGTATATCACGCATGTTCAAAAGTATCGTTATCTCATAGTACAAACTGTGAAACAAATGGATCAACCATGAGTGCACAATATCTCAATTACGCTAAAGTCCCTCAAATATAGACACCTCACTCTTTATCTGAAGTCAACCACCCCCCCACCACACACACACACACACACACACACACACACATAGAGAAGTCGTTCTCTCCCCCAAACACCAACACACGAGCACATTAACACCCCTCTCTCTTGTAAAGTCCGGACCCCAACATAGGTCTCTAACACTTTGTCTCTCGGGCATGCACACATCTCTTCCCTCACTCTCTAGGTCTCCCGCTATCTCTCTTACCCAAGCACACACACTATGTAGAGTGTATATTTCCCATACACACAAAACGTCGCCCCAAACGTCTATCTCCCTAGTTATGTGGTTCTCGCGCACTCACCTCACACACCACCCCCACTGCAAACAAGCACACTTTGTCTCCTTGTGCACCACTCTCCTCTTTCTATCTCTCCCACATGCGGACCCGCTTGACTTCTTCCCTGCATACATATATGTCGTGACTCTTTGCATAGCTCCCTAATGTATAATCGTTCTCGATTTAGCACATTGTTCTCTACACCATCTATTCTAGATCTCTCATGAAGTCCCTATCACACACACGATGACTCGCTTCCCTTGCGTCTCCGTTCATAGGCCAATTTGGACAACATCAACATTGTCTCCCTATCTATACGCCATTTATGGACACAAATGACCCCTCTTGCCCCTCTCTTCTCTCTCTCTCTCTCTCTCTCTCTCTCTCTCTCTCTCTCTCTCTCTCTCTCTCTCTCTCTCTCTCTCTCTCTCTCCGTCGCTAGCTCTCTCTTTCTCTCGCTCTCACACCCTCTCCCACACACACTCGATGTCTCTTCCAAATAGTCTACTCCCCAGCCCGCACCGTGCTATCCCGCTACTACACATGTCACACCATTCCCCCTTCCCTTATACTAGGTTTACATCATCAGTGGTCTCTCTACTCCACGTACACTATCCCCCTCTCACACACAAACGCGTGCACAAACACACACAAACACGCACAAACACCCATTTATCTGGATCCTCATCTCTCCCCATGTCCGCATGTGTATCTAGCACACTCACTCTCTAATTATGTATATGTGTCTCCACGTTACACAACACAGAGCCCCATGTACATGTCTCTCTCTATCCTCCACACACATAGACACAAAGAATCTGTTATCATTGCCTCAGTCTCTAACATATCACACACACACTCTCTCTCTCTCTCTCTCTCTCTCTCTCTCTCTCGCAAACACGCTCATCAAGGGTTTCCCCGAATAACTTACCATCTATTCATCAACAGTCGTGGCAAGTCTGGCGAACACGAGGCGTGAAAAGAATAAATCTACACGTGCTTAGACCACCTAGTATGACTACTAGGACTAGAGCAAGCCAAAAAGCGCCGCCGTCACCCCCTCCTTGTCGGGCGACGGAAAATCTTTGTTTTACACATCGAGAAGTCATTGTGCTAAGGCCCCACATGCCGAGGCGTTGAATAGAATGTAGATGCTAGTTTACGGAAGCAAGTATCGATAATACGTTTGTATCTCCATACTTATATTTCTTCTCTTATAAAAACCGAGGTGGTGATGATGGTACGTGTGCCATCTTGCAATATAGACCGTCCGATCTATATCGGCGGATGGAAATTAAACTAAAAGATACCCGCACCCTCTCCACATTTGCAGACAAGGCCTTCCTCGTTCATCCCTATCTCCAACAAACCTCATTGTTGAGCAATTAAGAAAGGAAGCCTCTGGAACAAAGCTGGCACAGTGGCGCTGCTGGCGTCGTCAATCCCCATGCCTCCGCTCGGTCCGACCACCAACCACCACCACACCCCACTCCTCTTCACCTTATCTCATATTTCTCGAGATATCATTAGTTTTACACATGGGATTACTCCCAAGGGTCAATCACAACAAGTGTTTTATAAAAAATGCATCTTGATGTTCCGTGCAATGCACGGATCTTGCTAGTACTCCTACACAAGACTAAGTTGGTGATCTTTGTGTGTATACGCCATCCGTCGCTTCGACCATTAGATCTACATCTAACGATTGTGAGGTAAGTTGTTGCCTTTTTCTCACCAACATCCCACTTGTCTACCAATTTGCAGAAAAACCCATAATTAGTATCTTAAAACCAACCACATCCCTCCCTGACCTCACCAAAGCAGCCCAAGGAATATATTCTAATTGAAACATATGTATATCAAAATTAGAGTGTTTTGTACCAAGTTTGTGAATAAGTATTATTCTAATTATGATTCATTGCAACGGACATGAACATTGCTAGTATTTCCAACCATGCATTTTTTTCCTAGTATTCCATAGTTTTGAGTTTTCCATCAAGATATTAGTCACTCATGGTTGATATTTACTTTCAATCATGTACACATATGCACTATGTAACTAGCCTTGCTTATTGGCTTCCAAAGCTTAACTTTCACTCCTACTTACAATATGTAGAGTATTTAACAAAAAACTACCACTTTCAACCAGCCCTAGGAAGAATCTATTGTACAAAAATAGCAAAAACATACCCAAAATTTCTTAATCCACGCCAAAAACTACTACCTAGTACTCCTACCGATTAGGTTCGTTTAAACCCATTTATGACGGGGTTGGCCCACACGTCCGTCCGACGAGGCAACTTAAACCAACACATTTTGTTTGACCGTTGACACGAGGGACCCACATCGACCTTCTATCCTGTTATTCCCCTCAAATCATTATTTTCCTGAACATTACTTCAAACAATCTCGATGCGTGTTCATCGGTGGCGCCGGTGATGAGCGAGTTGGCCGCCACTCATCGGACGGGCCGGACGCCTACTGGCCTCCCACGGGTTGGCAGGCTGGCCCGAGCGTGACTCACGAGAGAGCAAGCCGCCGCTGGCCTTCGCCGAGCGATGGATGGCTGAGCTTTGGCGCGACGCGAGAAAGCCGCCCAGCTGCCGTGCTAATCTAGCTAGCAAACCTTGCGCACAAGCAGGTGGACGAGCTATCTTGGCTAGCTAGCGTCATGGCGCCGGACGGAGCTGGCATCCGGCTGCCGCAACATGGGCTCCGCACCCGCGGCGGTTTTGACCTCGCCGCGGCGGCGGTAGCTGCGCCCCATGGCCGAGGATGACTAGGTGGACGGGCCGGAGGTAGGAGGTCACTCGAGGATTTTTGTTGGTAAGAGCATGTACAATGGTTGATAAGGTAGTCTTATCTTAAGTCTGGCACGTATGCAAGTGGTAGTAGTTTCTTGGCATTTTAGTGGTTTCTTGCATTATTAGGGGTTTCTTGTAAGGAACAATGATGTACTACTAGCGAAAAAAGGCGATTCTAGGTTGCGTTGTACTCCAACGAGTACTACTAGTGGTCGCGGGAGTGTATACCTCGTTTTGTGGGTTTGATCCCGGCCGAACGCACGACGGCCTTTAAAAAAAATAGTACTACTACACTTCGCTGCGAGCCATATTTTACACGGGTAGTTTGAGTTTTGAAGTCGAACGGACGTGTGGCCCCACAATCTGGGTGCACTGGATAGCCTAGCCACGTGAACGGGCTTTCCTTCCCAGCATCCCGTGGCTCGCGTGCTCGCCCTAGCCGCACCTCGCTTGCAGCTTCCTCATCAGCTAGTAGCATATTTAAACTAGCGCCTCCCAATTAAGCCCGAGGAGCCGGAAAAGCTGGCGGGGCATTGGGAACTTTGGCATTATGGCTCCGTACGTAAAGTGCTCTACTACTACTCAGAGCTTGTATGCTGCACGCATGGACTTCACTCCATTATCGGCTCTACTATAAAAGAAATTCCTCTTGACGTGTTTTTTTTAAACGGAGGCAAAAGCTTTGCTTCATCTCATTCATAAAGAAGGAACTACTAACAAAGTTCGACGAGATCCATTACACCTCCACAAATGGAAGCGAAAAGCCTAGTCTCGCTGTATCAAATAACTCAAATGTTCTGCCCCCGCAGTAACTGTCGCTGATAAACAGGCTGCTAGTGTGTGCGTGAGAGGAGCGGCTGAGTAGGCCAGCTACTCCTACGTGAGAGGAGCGGCTGAATATAGCACCGAGAGTACCCACTAGGCCACTACGCAGGTGTACTTCCCCTGCATTGATAGTACAACGATGGTTCTAGAGAACAGTAGTACCCTCCACTTCCAACTGTAGCTCCTTGGCCCTGAGATTCAAGAGTTCAAAACTGGTGCACTATACTAGACTAGACTAGAAGTACAGTACATCGCACTACTAGTTGAGAAAAGTAGTACTAGTACTGCTACAAGACGCAATACGTACTCCTCCGTCACATAATGTAAGACGTTTTTGACACTAGTTGGCGTGTACAAAAATGGCAAAACATACCCAAAATTTCTTAATCCACGCCAAAAACTACTACCTAGTGCCAAAATTTCTTACTAGTGCTATTATTTACAGTATAATGCAATCCCATAACGCTCCATAATGCTAGTACTAGTAGTAAATAATAGCCTCACCCCTTCACGAGGAACGATCTACAGCTTGAAGGGACGAGGCCTGCATGTTACTACGCCTTATCTCCTCCTCGCCAGTTCCCCTCCCCAAGAGAAGGCAGTTCGTCGCTGCTCCCATGGATTCGCCGGGCGGTTCTCCTCCTCGTCGGGCTGGGAGACCTTGGACGACGATCCTCGGGAGAAATCGCACGCCGCTCCGACGTCCTCACCGCCCAAGACTCGGTGCTTCCTGCACCAACTTTTTCAAGACGCCGCTTAAACAGGCTTGGGAAAAGGCCATGCTTGTTGGTCTTCCATCGTCCTCGAGGAGAAGGTTCTTCTATGGGACAATCCTTCAACAGTCCACCGCTCCCCGGCCATGGTTGCACGTTGACTCCGCTAGAGTTGCCGACGTTGAGAGGTAGTCGGATTTTGTCCGATGAGCAGGTCAAGAATGGAGTTTGATCATGTAGTACTTAGTTATTCCATTTCCATCCCGTAATTTCTCCGCTGCCCACCGCCTTATATATAGGTTCGGGTCGGTGCCAACAAAGATTGGCTTGCATACCTCGCCGGATACCACCATCATTTTGCACAACATCCACAAGAAGGCGGCCGTTCCGTAGACCCTTCTCCACCATTGGGATCGACCTTCCGGACTGGCTGGGCTTGAATACGTATGATGATGCCTACATGAGATTGAAGAAGATAGCAATTGCGGACCCGCCGACAAAGCGACATGGCTACGACGATTACTATCTCATCGCGGTGTTCGACATAAGGATTGCCATCAATGCAAGACGCAGTAACGGCAGAGGCTGGCACATGTTGGCGACAGCAGATTTGTACCCTTACACGTTCGAAGATGCCGTGCGCCATCTAGGCCGCTTCTTCGCGGTGACAAGCCAGGGGACTTGTTTCATCTGGTTGCCATCCTGCGGTACATGAGATTACAAACGGAATGCACAAACCATCATTTGCATCCCTAAGGTACTCCATTATTTTGCAGGGACCAGTCATCCCCCGATCAAAATAAGATCGCCGATCCTGGATGTGCATTTGCATCCACGATTCGGTCTAACCTGCAACCTTGTAGCTGACTTTGGCATATTGGGATCAACTATCTTAGCATTCGTTACCCATGGTACCACTGATGTGCAACATGGTCACACAATCTACCACGATCGGACCGTCACCATCTACCCAGGTATTCCATTTTTTAACCCTCTCGCCTTCTCTTTCATTGTTGTACTAGTAGTATACTTAGTAGTACTAGTAGGAGTACTTTTACCTTGGAGGACGCGTATAGCTAGCTAGGCCCTTGAAGACTTGAACCCACTAGCTGCCACCATTTTGTTTTTCCATGTCTTACTATCTCATCCATGTAGCCAAGAGTGGCTATATATAATAAGCGGTTATTTTACTTCCTCTATACCGAGTAGTACTATTTTGCTGCAGTAGACATTGACCGCCATATTTGAGCACAACATTATTATGCATGGACCTTGACTATGTACGTCACCATGTGTCCAGATCTGGGATGCCGCGTGTACCAGATGAACGGCGCCGAAGTTCGACCCCGTGATGCTACGTGGGTGCCGAGGAACACTCTTGGAGAGTACTCGCTTTTCATCGGGGACAGCTACCCCATTGTGAAGCGGATGCCACCTTCCGTGCACGACACGGAAGGCCTGCCGTTCATGAAGCATGGTTGTGTCTTCATTGCGCACCGCCGGATGAACGACATGCTGGGACACGCTATCCCTGATTTATGCCGCTTCAGCTTGGATGAGTCTCCATCGTGTGGAACCGGACTAGAAAGCTGCGACAATGATTCCCGTTGCCCACCGCTATGGATCGTGCCATCCATGAAGAACACCTAGGACTGGAACCTGGAGGAGGACATGCATGTAGTCCATCTATAACGTGTAAGTGGAGTACGGTAATTGTGAACAGTAGCGCTGTGAATATATGTAGACTAGTCGTGCACAAATTTATCACATGAATTGGAGATGAACTTGTGTGGCATACTGGCATTTGTCCTTTAGAATTTATTACTAGTAAATGTGTTATGTGTACGTGCAACTTGTGTGGTTGTTGCACGGGCTCCAACACGCTCTTTGAGAAAAAAAGGTGGCACAGCTTTGGATATACGTGACGTGGCGGCATCATACAGTAGCATCATCCGCTATAGTTGTAGTACACTCCTACTAGGACGACAACTCCTATAAAACCTTGCGCTTAGCTCTTTGCCTCTTCGGGAGGTTCAACAGTTCGTACTCGTGTGAACCTTGCACTTGGCTCTTCGCCTCTTCGGAAGGTCCAACAATGATGATACTACAGTACAATATGCTTCTGGCAATCTGACACCGATTGAACTATTGCACGTCCACCGCGAGGGCGAGGGAGAGGGCGAGGGAGAGGGAGAGGGAGGAAGAGGGAGAGGGCGCTGTAGTCAAAACCCTCTCCTCATCCTGCGAACCACTGCACGCGTGGGCGAGGGAGAGGCATAGTAAGCAAGCTTCTCCTTGTTCGGCGAGTTGACGGGACACATCAAAGGAGTACTAGTACTAGTAGTAGTCCATACTGCCTCCTTTCCGATTAATATGGCTTAATTTGAAACGAGAAAAATACACTGGCGGTCAACGTATGTAACAATACGCTCTTTATAGTCACTATATAGTTTTGCAGCGATTATACGATCACTAGCTCATCGTAGAGCACCGTATTGCACCCTACTGACCGGCCACATAGTCGACGTGGCAATTTGTTGACTGCTTAAACTGTCATCTGGTTTCTGGGTCCCACCTGTCAGTTGGCAGAGCAAAGAAATCAGTTAAACAAAACTTTACGCAGCGCGACACGAGTCCAACCCTTGCGTGCGAACCGCCTGGCTGTGTATGTGAGTGCATGCACGTGTCCTCCTCGGTCTTCCAACAAAGAGTGTACATCGGCTACAAAACAAAGAGTGTGGTACATAATGTACATCTACACTTCCAATGCATTTAGCCTTTAATCTAAATCGATATTGATTGACTAATGCACCAACTTGTGCTGTAGGTATAGGCTACATGTCTATCCTTAATTACAGCATGCAACGGCCTTCATTTAATCTTCTTATCTCAATGGTCGCATGCACACATAAGTCTGCTACTTTTGGGCGTTAATTATGCCCTTGTCAATGTGTAAATCTCTAAATGTACAGTCTTTCACGGACGAGGGAGTAGGTTGAGCACTTGGCGTGAGCTGTGTGTGTTGCGTCGTGTGCTGTGTGCCGCATGGGTGCGTGAGTGTTGCGTGCGTCCATGTGTACGTGTGAGTGTTGCATGTTGCATGCATGCATGGGGCTTACTCCCTGCCATTGACATGTTCATATTTCAAGCTTCCTCTGTTCCCTCCATATGGTGATACTCCCTCTGTTCCCAAATAGTATGGAGTAAAAGCCTCCCTCTGTTCCCAAATACGGAGTATTTGTCTTTCTACAGATTTCAACAAGTGACTAGGTATGGAGCAAAATGAGTGAAGTGAGCGTAGAGGCATAGGGATACTGTAGAAAGGAAGTCCTCGCGATCCATTATTCCCCATCTCGGTCAGAGAGAACTATTCAACTAGTCTTCACAGTGAAGTGACAATACACGCTGCAGCAGATGGGACACGTAATTAATAAGCTGAACCAGCGTGTTGTTGTTACTAAATCAGCCTTACCCAGTACTGCCATCATGTTTGCCAGTAGAGCACGCTTCCGCAAATACGCCTACACACCTCTGTCCTCCATTAACTAACATATGGGCCCTCTTGTGGTAGACCCACATGTCATCGGTGTAACTATTTACACTCTGAAGGACGGTATATCCTGGTAGTAGTACTAGTAGAATTGAGATTTAATGCACTTTCTTCCCCGTCTTCCACTCTTCTTCCTCCTCTCTTCTTCTTCCTCCTCTCTTCCCCATCGTCGGCCGCACACCATTTACCCCGCCTGCGCCGCTCGCCCGCGCCATCTTCCTTGGTAGCTCATGGTACCATATCCCCGCCTTTGCTCGCCACACGAGGAGAAGCTTCTTCGCTTCTTCGCCCAAATCCACTTCCCGCTGGCTCGCAGCACCGAAAACCCCAATGGCAGAACCGACCGACACGCAGAGCCAGAATGGAATTCCCTCCCGATGTTCTCTTGGAGCAGATCTGTAGTCGTATGGACCTACTCAAGCACCGTCCGTCGGCCGCATGCTCGGTGTCTTTGTACCGTCTACTAAATCGCAACCGCCGGCTCTTTTCAAGACACCCTGCTTGCTGATGCCCGATCCTCGCAGGTGGCCCAGACACCGACTTGACGATCCTACGGAGGTTGCCGTGGTGCCCTCGACATGCTACCACTACCCGTCCACCTGTCCTTCATGCGCGGCCACTCCTTGGGCGGGCATGAAGGCCAACTGGATCGTCCTCATCCACCACACCGGTAGTCCGTGGCGTCTCGTGGATATCTACACCCAGCGAAGATCACCCTTCCATCGTTGGATACCGCCGACATCGAGCCTCGCGCCCGCGGACACTCCTGCCTACTACGCACGAGACGCGTCAAGCTTTTGGCTCGACCTCTCGCTTGCGAAAGTTGTAATCTGCGAAGTGCCCACACCATCAAAAGACTACATGGATTACAAGCTCATTGCCTTGTTCAACATGGGATTAGTCTATCTGGAATCCGGTCGCCATACATGGTTATGGCTCATCATCAATCCTGTTGAGGCAACATTTACATTCGATGCTATAGTGCACGATGGCATCGTTTACGTGGTCGACGCACAGATTGGCTGCCTATACTGGTGGAATCTATCGTCGTGTAATTGTTCTATCTCATCTCATCTTTACCTTATCAATACGACTGCATGTTCATTTGTTACAAATTTAGAATGCATAGCATGTCTATAACCACATCATTGCTATGTGTTCCTCTCATTTCCTAGATTTTTATGACCACACATGTTATTGTTAGAGTTGATATGAGAACAATTGGCATCTAATGATTGTTAGAATACATATTATGAGCATAACATCATGATTGCTATATGTTACTCTCGTTTACAAGATTTTTATAACAACGCATGTTATTGCTTAGAGTTGATATGAGAACAGTAGTAGTAAGTGCTATGGTAGAATATGAGTAGGCGCTGTCATAGCTGTTTTCCTCTCATTGTTACATGATGTTTGAACCATGACATGTTGCTAGAATATGAAAGCCATTGGCTTATTTTTTAACTTGGGGTATGATTATGACCACGGCATTGCAATTCTCTGTCTATGATATGTGTCACTGTTATAATAATCTTAATTCCACACATACTACGAACATGATTGTTTATTTTTGTCCTTTTGGTCTCCAATTTGAATTGTTGCAGCAGAGCCGAATGCGCTAGCCTTCATGATTCCAGGACCTGGAATCATACCAGCCGATGGGTGGTGGTTTATCGCTCGTTCAGCTGACGGCGGTCATTTGATGCTCATTCGCACGTACCAAATTGACCAAACCATTACATCAAACCACATGCAGTACAATGCATGGGGCGTTCATGACATTGATGGCTATGGCTGCTTCGTGTTCGAGAAAGATCCCAGCTCTGTTGGGCCAGGCGTATTCAACTGGAGGCGGGTTTACAGCCTCGGCAACCACTCCTTGTTCCTCGGGCTCAATTATCCGATCATCCAACCAATCATCGATCATATCACCGGCGATGATTACTGTGCTATGCAACTTCCATTCGCGAGGGGGCTGTGTTTACACATCATACCATGGGTTTCATGAATCACCATATCCAGAGATTCGTCGACACAGCTTGTTGCCAGGTAATCTTCAGTGTGTGAAAGGCATCAAGCTTCCATGCGATGGATGGCTTTTGCAAACCCGACATGCGGCGATGTGGTTCATGCCAACAGCAAATATGCACAACTTGATTCGTGCTGATATCTAGATCGAGCCATGTATTCTGCTGCTGTAGTACGACCCTCTTTTGTTGGATATTATGTATTGTTGTTAGTTTGAAGCACTCCTCCGGTTTGAAGGATAGATACCTTCACGGGATCAAGTGCATCCTAACTCACCAGCGAGGATGTACCGATAATGATGATGGAGATCTTGTGCTGAAGTATATATATATATATATATATATATATATATATATATATATATATATATATATATATATATATATATATATATATATATCAGTTAGGCTTCAAGTGCGCATTTGTTAGTTAAACCTATGTATAAATTGTGACACTAAATATGACTAGTAAGTAGTACAGTAGCAGTACTAGTATACGTCGGTCAAATTATTCATCATGTCCACACATTGAATTGACGTGACAACACGATGCGCGTGAGGTGACACAAGAATCCCGGCGGCGTGTTAGGGTATTCTGGACTTCAGATTTGGAGTACCACTTATCTGTCAAAATCTTTCATCATTCACTTAAAACAGTCGATTGATCATACATTGAGTACCATATAACTAGAATTACCGATGCAAGTCGAAGAAGGATTGGCGGTGCTGCCGGTGGCGTCAAGTTCGATCCCACGGATCAGAGCTGATCGAGCACCTTGAGGCCAAAGTGAGTGCCGACAGCGCGAGATTTCAGTCTCTCATCGATTTGTTCATACCAACCATCGACAATGAGCACAACATATGCTACACCCAACCTGAGAAACTTCCGGTAAGACACCGATCGGCCGCCTACTTGCACAAACATATTCCTTTGTTTATAGCTCTATTTTTCTTTTTAGACGCAGACTGGTGAAGCAATTACAATTTGACAGTTAATAAAAAGTGAAACAAGTGACGCAACATGCCAAAGATGTTATGAAAATGCCAACTACGTACACTAAAACATGTATTCCACAATACTGCGGTATCACCTCGAGTGGCCTAAGGAAGCAATTCTTCCAGCGCAATTCTAGGCGTTCAAAAGGGCACGTGGGCGGCGTCGCAAGATACAATGGAGTGCGGCATGCACGTGATGTGGCACAAGACCGGCAATACCTTGCGGTGATGGTCAACGGCCGGCGACGGGCAGCAAAGGTTCGGTGCTGCACACCAACAAGAACTTCGACCAGCAGAGGACCAATCGGGTGATGCACCAGTACCACCTCGGGACCGGAGCAAGAGAAGGAGCGGGCTGGTCCTCCGCAAGATTTTCTACAGGATTTAACACTAGGGCCAGAGTAAAAGATTATAAGTTAGTTAGGTATTGGTAGTTGTACTACCTTGTCGTCCGCAAGTTGGTATTGTTGTTAACGATCTTTTGGTATGAACTTGCATTTGCTTCCAACCATCATGCCGAGGGTCGCCGTGGATATAAAGCTGAATCATTTGTTTCGAAACAAATTTTCAGGCACCTGATTTTTATTTGATGGGTAGCATAAGCACCCGCCGTTCCAATTCCCAGTTCTCCAATTTTTTGAAACAAGTGCATGCACTTATTATCACGATAAAAAAAATATCCGTGCTGCATCCCGCTTATCGATGCATACTTGCAGAATTCTCTCGCTTATTGAGCACGATATTGTTTTTTCAGGTCGAGCAAGTTTCAACTGGGCTGCAGACTGCCCAGGTTGGTTTTGTTTTTAACAGGCCCAGCCCATGATGACAACGGGCACAAAGATCCAGCAGGTATCTCATGGCCTCTGGCCCGCCAGCGTTAGTTATCTTTTGTCTTACAACATCCGCACGAAGTTTTTTATTGAATCAAACACACAACCCAGTTCTATTTTCCTCTTGAAACGCATGTCCTACATCCGTTTTCTAATCTCTACCTATAGTTTTACTAGTTCATATACACGTATCATTATATTGAAAACACATGAAATTCCCTTTTCATATTTACATCCTTATTTTTGTTGTTTTTCCCACCCAAGCTGATTTTTTACCACTGGTTTTCCTTAAACCAACTCAATTGTCCCACGCCTTATTTGCTCACAAAAACAAAATGATTTTTTGGCAAATCAATAAGTTCTTAAAAAATGTTTATCATTTCAGGATTACAACAGTTTGGACTCCACGAAATATGCAAAATAAGGTTGAACTTTTGACCGTGGTCTGGGCAGAAAATGGGTTGTAATAAATTACTTAAGAATTAGCAAATGGGCTGCAAATTATAAAAAATAGCAAATGGGCTTTATGTTTATCGCCACAGATTTGGAGGCTGACTTGTGGGCCTACCAAGTTCATGCGTACACAAGGTTTCGCAAAAAGAAACTTAGTCAACAATCGACTCTACTAGCGCCGACCGTTAGATGTCAATCTAACGGCAATCGTCTTCTTGATCTCGATCTTCCTGCCCACCGCCCAAACCAGCGCCGTCGGAACCGCTTTGCTCCGCCTCCTGGCGGCGGTGTTGCGGGCAGGCCTCACGGACCCATCATACTCGCATCCCTGGCCTGTCTATCCCTCTACTCACCCACACCTCCTGTTATTTTCCGGCGACGATAGCCGAACCAGTCAACCCTCGTACTCTCTACCGCGTGGGCAGCCACTGCCGTGTCTTCCCGGCTTCATGTCGTTCCATTCGTAGGCCTTGCCCTCGTCCACCACCTTGGTGCTCTCGGCGCGGCGTGGTCAACGATGTCCATCCAACGGCCGTAGTGCTTCTTCAACCTCTGGTCTTCTTGCCCCAGCCGCCCAAAGCAGCGCCGGTCGTGCCGCATGCTCCCGCCTCCCGTGGCGGCTGTCTTTGCCGCGGAGGCCTCACCGTCCCCATACTACTCCCACCGCTGGCAGGCCATTCCTCCACTCACCCACTCCTCCTGTTATTCTGCAAGGCGGCAGCCTCACACCGCAGCCAACCGGTGAACCCTCGTGCTCCTCTCGCGTGGGCATCCATCGTCGTGTCTTCCCGGCTCGCGTCGCCCCTTCCTAGGCCTCGCCGTTGTCCACCGCCGTGGTGCTCTCGGCGCGGCGTGGTCAATGTGGTCAACGACCGACTTCCATCGAAAGAGTACTGTACGTGGAGAGGCTGACAGCTGGGTCCACGACAACCGCAAGGAAGTGCCTCCTTATTACGCGCAAAATAATTATTCCTCCACCTGACAGCAGGGACCCACGGGACGGGCCACCAGTATTTCGTGAAAAAAATGTTTACCCCCTGACTGCTGGGACCCACCGGACGGGTTACCGTATTTCGTGAAAAAAAGTTTGCCCCTGACTGCTGGGACCCACCGGACGGACCATCGTATTTCGCGAAAAAAACGTTCCCCCCGCTGTCAGCTCGGACCCATCGGAAGTGCCTCCTTATTACGCACAGAAAAATGAATACTCCCCCTGCTAGCTGGGACCCACCATGGTGGGAGGCTGACTTGTGGGCATACTTAGTTGACGGGGACGGAGGGCTTTGTCAACTTAGTCAATATGAACGATTCTAGCTCCATTGACCGTACGATGTCCATCCAACGGCCGTCGTGCTTCTTCAATCTCTGCTCTTCCTGCTCCAACCACTCAAACAAGCGCCGGCGGGACTGCCTGCTCCCTCCTCCCCGCGGCCGGCTGTGCTACCGCGCAGCCCTCACCGCCCCACCGTACTCCCATCGCTGGCCTAGCCATCCCTCTACTCACCCACACCTGTTGTTATTCTCCGGCGACGGAAGACGAACCAGTAAACCCTCGTACAGTAGTACTCCCCTCCATGTGGGAAACAACTGCCGAGTCTTCCCTGCCTCCACGTCGTCCCCTTCCTAGGCCTCGCCGTCGTCCACTGCCCTGGTGCTCTCGGCGCGGCCTGGTCAACGTGGTCAACAACTGACATGCATCTGAAGTGGACTGTACGTGGAGAGGCTGACAGCTGGGTCCACGGCCGCACGCAAGGAAATGCCTCCTTATTACGCGCAAAATAATGATTCCTCCACCTGACAACGGGGACCCACCGGACCGGCCACCGTATTTCGCAAAAAAAAAAACGTTTCCCCCTGACTGTTGGGACCCAGCAGCTACATCTTCGCACGCAAGGAAGTGCGTCCGGGCAAAAAAAATGATTCGCCCCCCTGACTGCTGGGACCCACCAGCTACATCTTCGCACGCAAGGAAGTGCGTCCGGGTAAAAAAACAAAATGATTTGCCCCCCTAACTGCTGGGACCCACCAGCTACATCTTTGCAGGCAAGGAAGTGCCTGACAGTCGGGACCCACCTGGTCGAAGCGTATGTAGCGTTGTCATTCTGGTCGACGTGTACGTACATACTGGTCGATGTAGAGGCGCGCACGTAGCATGTACACGTACGTACAGCGGCGAGGGTGCAAGAAAGAAAATACGGCCACGTACGTACATACGGGCAGGGTCTCGAACGCATACTCGTGCATACGTACATGGCTGGGTCAGAACGGAGAAACAGCGTCGTCGTCATGTTCATGGGGAGCCAACCGGCTGGGTCGGTACGGAATGAGTGGTCATGTTCATCGAGAGGGCTTGGACGGAACAGGCGATGGAAACGAGGCCTGGCGTACCGCACAACGGAGGAAACGAACCTCCTACGTTCGAAACAGGGTCCTGTTGATCGGGAGGGGTGTGGCGTACCGCAAAACAGAGGAAACGGACCTCCTACGGTCGAAACAGGGGTCCTGTTGATCGGGAGGGGTGTGGCATACCGCAAAACGGACGAAACAGACCTCCTACGGTCGAAACGGGG
Source organism: Aegilops longissima (assembly GCA_021605205.1). Taxonomy (NCBI): domain Eukaryota; kingdom Viridiplantae; phylum Streptophyta; class Magnoliopsida; order Poales; family Poaceae; genus Aegilops; species Aegilops longissima. Next base: position 134,601,476 of record CM038679.1, read on the forward strand.
GTCCTGTTGATCGGGAGGGGCGTGGCGTACCGCAAAACGGACGAAATGGACTTGTGTTGGAGCGCTACGGTCGAAACGGGGGTCCTGTTCGTCGGGAGGGGTGTGGCATACCGCAAAACAGGACTCCACGGGATACTGTTCATCTCCACCGTCGACCTCCTCCAGCCTCCACGGGCTACCGTCGACCTCCTCCAGCCTCCACGGGCTCCTATTCATCCAGCCTCCACCGCGCGCTACTTCACCGGCTACTGTTCAACCACCCCTCCACCGTTTACAGGTCATCCAGCCCTCCACCGTCTACTGTTCATCCAGCCCTCCACACCACGGGGTCCTGTTCAACCACCCCTCCACGGCCACCCCTCCACCATCTACTGTTCATCCAGCCCTCCACACCACGGGGTCTTGTTCATCTAGAGGCAACGCCACCGCCTTGTTCATCCAACCCCCATAACGCTCACTATTTATCCAATCGATCGGCTTGATTAGCGGCAGCAGCGAAGGAATCGCTCCATCGGGTTGATTAACAGCCATCGATCGATCGCTCGGGTTCGAAGAACGCGTAGCCTGCAGGCAATCGCCGGGTTCGATTAGAGCCCAACGCCCGCTTCGGGTTTAGTTAGAGCCAACGACTCGCACACACGCACGCACGCTTGCGCGAGAAAACGCGATCGCTCGCCCCGATCTCCCACCGTAACGGCAACTCCACAAATTTTCCTCCCCCTCGCTTCTACCACGGTTTTTTCCGTCATGGACGGCCCAAAGAATGTCATGCAGCTGCGTCTCCGGCCCGCCCAGGACGAAAAGCCCATTTTAACCAACACGCTAAGAATGAGAATATTGTCCATTAACTACCAAGCAAGGGGGTTGCTAGGCGTATTGATTTCGCACATCATAGTACACTTGTCGGCATTCCGGTTACAATAACACGGGAACCGAGGAATGAACAATGATGGCAAGAAGTATTACTGCGTCAAGAATTCATAAGAGGTGGTGCAATTCTCATGACACTCTTGACATAAAGATGGTAACACTCCAAGGTAGAACAGAACAAAGGCTGGATTGGCATTTGATCTGTAGAGCACAACTACTTTGACCCAATCCTGGATATGGATGAGGTACTGGAGTTTGTCTCTCCTAGTCATTCCGGAATAGAATGGCTTGACGGACCACAAGGATAATAGGCATCGATAAACACGATCGCACACATACCCTTGACTATCAATTGATAGACGGGGGTCAGAATACAAGTAAGGAGGAACAACTCGAGGAACATATAACTTTTCGAGTTGTGGAGGCATGGATTAGTATGTCGAGCAAAGTTCAACATTTCTTCCGGATAACCCATGCGGAGAAGGTAGAACTGGCAGAGTCGCAATATAGAATGGGGAACTCATCGAGAGCACTCTTGTTGTGACCTTTTGATTCAAAGGAACTCATGCCAAGGATGGTTCATGGTATTTGGAAGAATGAGATACCACGGACCTCGAGGACTGTCGCAAGGTTACTAATATCCTAAAGGAACTAGCAAATACTAACAACATGAAGTAGGGTGAATCTCGGGTTCAAGAACCCAGGAATAGAATGCCTACTAACTAATAACATCACGGGATGCTTTCAAGAATAATGGCCAGAATCATCACACTGGGGATACAAAAGCATTACTAAATTACTAGGTGACTTCCTAAACACCTAGGGTCATAATAATAGCTCCAACATATATGCCGAGGCAACAAAGTACCTCAACTTACCGATTAGTGTGCTTATTCTGACCAAAAAGGACATCGGGAACGGAAAGAAAGGATTTGCAAATGCATCAGACTATTTAGAGATCTGGGATGACTCGGACAGCATAACGGCTGTAAATGCTCAAAATGATTTGAGGCATCCTGCAAATTGGTGGCATAACCACTCAGAAGCACAATATCAAGGTTCCGAGACCAACTATGAACACACGGAAGTAGTAGAAACTGAACTGGGCGTAAAACCAACAATCTTAAAAGTCTATGGATTAGTAACACGTCATCCGGATAGATAGATGAGAAGCCTAGTTCTTAAACCCCGTAGAAGATAAGAGGTTGACTCAGATCAGAAGGCCATGAGGTATAAGGAGTAAAAGAGCCTTACGTTCCCTTCCCCAATCAATTCCCTTACATAACTAGAGCATTTCTAGACACAACTTCGACCAGTTTGGCTTGGTAATCCTACAGGCAGTCAGGCTCTGATACCAACGCTGTCAGGACCCCGATTCCAAGTCACATCGATCTAGCCGGTAACACCTCATATCACTTTGCGGCCTCACGCACGGTATTCCCACGGGTGTCGCCTTACCATGGCCCGGGACCGTTTGCGTCTTTTGGCTCACGTATATGATAGTGTCGCTAGCATCCATATGACAGAGAACCCGGGCCGACATGACTAGTCGTGAACCCAAAGCGGCACTAACCCATGGGGACAGGCATACATGAATCACATCGAGCATGTCGGTCAGCAGCGTTTGAATCCGGGCTGTAGCTTGGGCTAACAGGACTCGGGAACCCGGGCTGTAGCAGGCTAGGCAGGATTCGGATGTCACCGTGACATTTCCCGAAGGGATGTATACAGAACGAAGTGAAACACATGCCGGCCAATCAAATGTCACGAGCAGTAGTCTTTGGGCTAGCAGGACTCGTGAACCGGCTGTAGCGGACTACTATGGCTCAAGGAAGCACTAGACTACATTTCCCCATAAGAGAGGCTGCCAAGGATAAACAACTAGATTGTCGGATCCCACACATACCAAGCATTTCAAACATACACACAATATGCTCGATATGTGTAAATACAACATGGCATCACAACATAACTCTATGACTCAAAGTATTTATTCATTAGGCTCCGAGGAGCGAGATATTACAAACATGGGTCTCATGACCCAACATTCAGAGCATACAAATCAAAGCACAAGAGGAAGCTAAACATGTCTGAGTACAGACATCTACAAATGAAAAAGGCTTAGAAGCCTGACTATCTACCAGATCCTGTCGAGGGCACAAGATCGTAGCTGAGGTATCAAGCTAAACATCGAAGTCCACGCGGAACTACTAGCGAGACTGACGTCTCTCTGCAAAACATAAAATAAGAAAACGTGAGTACAAATGTACTCAGCAAGACTTACATCAGAACTAACTACATATGCATCATTATCAACAAAGGGGGTGGTGGAGTTTGACTGCAGCAAGCCATCTTTGACTTGGTGGCTGTCCTGAACTACGACTGCAAGTAACTCTTTTGAGGTGGCACACACGAGTCCACATATTCACCAATCAATACACCACTATGGATTCGATCCCGTCTTCCTACGAGAACGCCATCCATAGCACTCACCCTTATCTTGCGCATTTTAGAGTATCCACTTTCACTTGTCTATGAACTGTTATAGGCAACCCAGAAGTCCTTTACCGCGGACATGGCTATTCGAATAGATCATTTATAACCCTGCAGGGGTGTACTTCTTCACACACGCTCTCGCCACTTACCGCCATATACACGTCATGTATCTCGGCAACCTTCAAGCGGAAGCTTTGGCGAGGTGTCGCCACGGCCTACCTAAACACTCAAGTCCCTAGTCCAGGTTTATCGCCTATTCGGTTCCATCCGCAGGAGTCCGCCGAGGTTTACACTAACGCCCGAACGATGTGTGCAGGGTTCCCGAGACACCAAACGGGCGAATTGGTACACCATGCCACGTGCCTACCGCAACACAGCCCACCCCTAAGGTCAGCGCTGCGTGCGGCCCCTAGCATGCTACAAACACCATAAACTACTTTGCAACTCCCGGACAAAGGACAAGGGTGGTTAAGAAGCCGAGAGAGTCAATTAAGGATCCCAATGTGTGGTAGTAACTGTTTCATGGATCACAAACACAGAACTCAGTTCCTGAGGACGGATGCAATGAGACAACCCACCATGTACTCCTACATGGCCTCTCACCGCTACCTTTACCAAATCATGTTCACACACTTAGCTCTCAACAGTAGGACATGTTCACACACCTCCGATTCATCCCCGATGAATCAGACCTGACTCAACTCTAAGTAGTAGCAGGCATGAGAAACAAGCATGAATGAGTAGGCACAACAGGGCTCAAACAACTCCTACTCATGCTAGTAGGTTTCATCTATTTACTGTGGAATGACAGATCATGTAGAGGATAAAGGGGTTCAGCTACCGCAGCAAGTAACAGATGAATCGTTGTTGTCCTAATGCACTAAAAGAGAGCAGGAGCGAGAGAGTGGGACTGTATCGGAATGAACAAGGGGATTTTGCTTGCCTGGCACTCCTGAAGATAATATAGTTCTTCATCGGTGTCATCGAACTCACCGTGGTATGTCGTCTACTGAGAGGGGACAAACACCGACAAACAAAGGAGAAACACAATCAATGCCATGCAACAATATGATGCATGAAGATGACATGGCAATATGCTGTTGATTGGCCTAATGCATCTAGCAACAAGTTAAATGGGGTTGGTTTGAACACTAGATTCAAAATCAAACTCCATATGTGAGAGTTTAAATGCCATTTATATGATTTGTGCTAAACAGCAGCTATAACTCGTTCTAACATGCATGAAAATGGTACAGATGGATAGATTGGATTTTTCTGATCATTTTTCATATATAAATTATTTAATTTGGAGTTACTTGAATTTATATGAATTTTAGAAGTTCAGATCATTTTTTGGAATTTCCTGTATAAGAATAAATCCAGAAAAGGATTTACTGCGTCAGCATGACATAGGTGTGACGTCAGCAGGTCGACTGGGTCGGCCAGGTCAAACCTAACCTGTGGGACCCATACGTCAGTGTCTCAGTCTGGTTTGGGTGTAAAACAGGTGGGATCGGTCAACATTGACTTGACCAAAGTCAAAGCTGACACGTGGGATCCACACGTATTAGTACTAATCTTAACAGAAAATTAGACTAACCTAACTATGCTCGGGGACCCACATGTCATTGACACAGGTAATAACTAAACATGATTAGCGCCTTAACTAATGGTGCCACGTCAGCACGCCGGCGATTAGACGACGGCGACGACCCAGGGCGGCGGTGGCTCGCCGGAGTGGCGCTATGGGCTGCGGTTGGACGCGTGAAGAGCACTAGGAGGTAGCCCATGCCCGCGCGCATCCAGGGGGGCCAACGGGAGGGCGTGGGGTGGCCGGAGTTCGCCGGAAGCGACCTCATGGCGGCGGCCGGAGCTACGGGTTCGAGCGGCGCGACGCTACGGTGTACGGGAGGGAGAGGTGAGCAGCGCTATGGCTTCCTGGGAGCACGCTGAGCACAACTACGTGCTAGGTTGGGTCAGGCGAGGTTGCCAGCTGCGGCGGTGACGAGCTCTCTGGCTCAACGGAGCCCGCGGTTAGTGGAAGAAATCGGCAACGGGGAGAGAGGGGTTCGGTGCGGGGGCTCACAGCGAGGCTAACGGAGGGGTTGGCAGGTGCGGGGACGGCCGGTGGGCGGCGAATCGACGCCGAGGATCTCCGGCGTCGGGAGGTTGAAGACGACGATGGTGGCGGCGATGCAGCGCGTCCCTGGTCGCTTGGCTCGTCGAGGATGATGCGGGCGATGAGGCGGATCTCCCGGTCTCGAAGAGAGGGCGAGGGGAAGGCGGTGCTACTCGTCGGCGGCGGCGGGCGCGTTCGGTGAGGTGGGGTGAAACGCGAGGAGAGAGCAGGGGAGAGTGATAGCGGTTGGGGCTGCGTGGCGCCGTCCCGAGCGATCCAGCGACGGAAGGAGAAGCAGGAGGTGGCGGGAGACGTGGCCCGGCCGGACGCTGCGTGGCAGCGTGCCCTGTCCTCCCGGGCGCGAGGAAGGGGACGACTGCACGCCAGCTAGCTGGGCCGGCCTCTTTGGGCTCTTGATGGGCGCCAGTAAGTGGCCTGTGGGCTTCCTCTCTCTCTCCGTTTATTTCTGTTTTCTACTTTTTTGTAACTTCAGGGCTTTATTAAAAATGCTAGGGCGTTTCCAAAAATCATGAAACTAATCATGGCTACTGTTTATAATATATCCAACAGTAAACATTTTAGTTTATGATTATTTGAGCATTTAAAATATTCTATAGCATTTAAATGCCCATACGCAAATACTATAGGATTTAATTCAAAAGTCCAGAAATGACCTAGAATTATGTGCATCATTTTTGGCAGAGGTTTCCACCTTTATCAAAAATCATGAACTTTTCCAGAGGACATTTTGGATTTATTGAAAAGGATTTTATTTGATCCTATTTGAATTCACTTGGTGCTAGGGTTTGGATCAATCCCCATTTCAACTTCATGAAACTTAAACATGATGCATGGATGCAATGCCACTAGTTACAAGCAAACTCTAGGGATGTGACATATGTATGACAGAAAAAAATTGCTCGCCCAAAATGTCACGGATGTGTCTTTTTTTTGTAGTGTAGGTTCCTTCCCTTAAGCGCGCGACCCCTTAGGTTCAAGCCGGCTTGGTCGCAGTTCGGATCACCTCCGAACTGCACGGTTGGTAGCGGCCTCTAGCAAGGCATGCCGAACACCAAGCAGACTATGAAGCAGGTTATGCGAACCTGTACATCACACTTCTATTCCTTTTGCCACATGATATATGTTGTCGGGCTCAAGGCGAGTCTATCATCCTTGTGCTAGCTCGACCTCTTTCTCGTTCCAGTGATGCCGACCACTATCCGGATTATCTCATAATCCTCGTCGCATGGCCATGCACTACAAAAAAAAGACACATCCGTGACATTTTGGGCCGAACGAATTTTTTTTATGTCAGACATATGACACTTCTATGACGATAATTGTGAAAAAACCCGGTATCATCATAGATGTGGTGGGCTCCTACTTCTATTACAAAAAATCATGACAGAAAGTGGGCTTTTCATCCACAGGCGGGCGGAGACGCAGTTGCATGACATTCTTTGGGCCGTCCATGACGGAAAAACCGTGGTAGAAGCGAGGGCGGGAAAATTTCGGGAGTTGCGGTTCACGGTGGGAGGTCGGGGCCGAGCGATCGCATTTCTCAGACACGCGTGCGGCGTTGGCTCTAATCGAACCCGAAAGCGAGGCGTTGGGCTGTAATCGAACCCGAGCGATTGACCTTTGCAGCTACGCGCATTGAACCCGAGTGATTGATCGCTGGCTGTTAATCGAACCCGATCGAGTGATTCTTCGCTCTCGCCGCTAATCAAGCCGATCGATGCTGCCTCGATGATGAGCGATGGCGTTGCGGGGGGTTGGATGAACAGTGAGCGGTGGCGTTGCCTCTGGATGAACAGGACCCCGTGGTGTGGAGGGCTGGATGAACAGTAGATAGTGGAGGGGTGGCCGTGGAGGGGTGGTTGAATAGGACCCCGTGGTGTGGAGGGCTGGATGAACAGTAGACGGTGGAGGGGTGCCCGTGGAGGGGTGGTTGAACAGTAGTCGGTGGAGTAGCGTGCGGTGGAGGCTGGATGAGTAGGAGCCCGTGGAGGCTGGAGGAGGTCAACGGTAGCCCGTGGAGGCTGGAGGAGGTCGACGGTGGAGATGAATAGTATCCCATGGAGTCCCGTTTTGCGGTACGCCACACCCCTCCCGATGAACAGGACCCCCGTTTCGACCGTAGTGCTCCAACACAAGTCCGCTTTGTCCGCTTTTGCGCACGCCACACCCTCCCGATCAACGGGACCCTCGTTTCGACCGTAGGAGGTCCGCTTGTCCCTTTTTGCGATACGCCACACCTCCCGGCGAACAGGACCCCTGTTTGAGCGAGGAGGTCCGTTTAAATCCGCTTTTGCGATACGCCACACCCTCCCGATCAACAGACACCCGTTTCGACCGTAGGAGGTCTGTTTGTCCCGCGGTATGCCACCCTCGCAATCAACAGGACCCGTTCAACGTGGCGGTCGAACACAAGGTCGCTTCCTCCGCTTCTGCGACGCCAGCCTCGCTTCCATCGCTGTTCCGCCCAAGCCGTTGGCTCCCACACGCCTGTTGCCTCCCAATGAACACGACGCATTCCGTTGCCTCCCCATGAACACGACGCATTCCGTTGCCTCCCCATGAACACGACTATGACGTTGTTTCTCCGTTCCGACCCAGCCATGTACACGAGCCCTGACGTACGTATGCGCGAGTAGGCGTTCGAGATCCCGCCCGTATGTACACATACGTGGCCGTATTTTCTTTCTTGCACCCTGGCCGCTGTACATACGTGTACATGCTACGTGCGCGCCTCTACTACCACACGTGCGTGCCTCTACATCGAGCAGTATGTACGTACACATTCGCGACCAGGATGACAACGCTACGTACGCTTCGACCAGGTGGGTCCCGACTGTCAGGCACTTCCTTGCCTGCGAAGATGTAGCTGGTGGGTCCCAGCAGTCAGGGGGGCGAATTGTTTTGTTTTTTTGCCCGAACGCACTTCCTTGCGTGCGAAGGTGTAGCTGGTGGGTCCCAGCAGTCAGGGGGGCGAATCATTTTTTTTGCCCGGACGCACTACCTTGCGTGTGAAGATGAAGCTGCTGGGTCCCAGCGATGGGGAAACGTTTTTCCGTGGAATACAAATGGCCCGTCCGGTGGGTCCCAAATGTCCGTGGAGGAATCATTATTCTCCGCTGAATAAGGAGGCACTTCCTTGATGCGGCCGTGGACCCAGCTGTCGCCTCTCCACGCTGATCCACGCCCGATGGAAGTCGCCTTGACCACGCTGACCAGCTGCTGGAGAGCACCACGGCGGTGGACGACGACGAGGCCTAGGAAGGGACGACGGAGCTGGGAAAGACGCAAAGGGAAGCCAGCGGAGAGGAGTACGAGGGTTCCTTGGTTCGGCTGCGGTGTGAGGCTGCCGTCGCTGCAGGCCTGGCCAGCGGTGGGAATAGTAGGCGGTGAGGCCTCGCGGCAGCACAGCCGCCACGGGAGGCAGGAGCATCATGGCACGACCGGCGCTGCTTTGGGCGGCCGGAGCAAGAAGACTAGAGGTGGAAGAAGCACTACGGCCGTTGGATGGACATCGACGGTCTTTGGAGCTAGAATCGTTCATATTGACTAAGTTGACAAAGCCCTCCGCCCCCGCCAACTTAGTTGGCCCATTAAGTCATCCTCCCACTATGGTGGGTCCCAGCTAGCAGGGTGGGTATTCATTTTTTGTGCGTAATAAGGAGGCACTTCCTTGCATGCGAAGATATAGCTGGTGGGTCCGACATGTCGTGGGGGAATGTTTTTCGCGAATACAGAGGCCCTTCCGGTGGGTCCCAAGCTGTCGGTGGAGGAATCATTATTTTATGCGGTACAGTCCACGGTGATGGATGTCGTTCATTGACCATGTTGACCAGGCCGCCGCCGAGAGCACCATGGTGGTGGACGACGGCGAGGCCTAGGAAGGAACGACGAAGCCGGGAAGACTCGGCAATGGTTGCCCACGCGTGGGGAGTACGAGGTTTACTAGTCCTGCCGTCCGCGGAAAATAACAGGAGGTGTGGGTTAGTAGAGGAATGGCCTCGCCAGCAATGAAATAGGGTGGGGCGGTGCGGCTCAGCAGGTAGCACAGCCGACCACGGAGGTGGGGCAGCAGTCCCACCGAGCTGGTTTGGGTAGTGGAGCAAGAAGATTAGATATTGAAGAAGAAGACGGCCATTGGATTAACATCCAACGGTCTTTGCTGCTAGAATCGTTTGTGGACTAAGTTGACAAAGCCAAAGTACACGTCAACCTAGTAGACCCACAAGTCAGCATCCAAATCTGTCCCAAACAGCATACAGCCCGAAATTTCTAGCCAGATTAAAATTAATTTTAAATCTAAATATACCTTAATTTAAATTCAATGAAATTTTACCCGCATAAAAACAATGAAATTTAAAATATCAAAATCCAAAAGAAAATAGTATTTTGGAACTAATTGCCTGTTTGCTGTATTTTTTTCATTTTACAGCCCATTTATTATTAGTTATAGCCCATTTCTTATTACTTATAGCCCATTTCTTATTACTTATAGTCCATTTACTGGGCAAAATGCATCCCTCCTCGTCTTGAAATATTTCCGGCCCAGCAGGGCGTAGAAAAGCAAGTAGGCCTATGTTGGTTATTCTGCAAAAAACCAAATAGCTGGCTAGCCATTTTTCAGAAAGGAAAAAAACAAACTGGGCTGGTCATGTGCTAAACATATGAAATAAAAGCCTAGGCTAGACGGGCCACGGGTCCCGCACAACCTAGTTGATACCCTTCTCCGTCCCAAAAAAACAAAATTACCGCGCGCGCTGCTGGGTCCCTACTGTCATCCTCACCATGTACAGTCATCTCCTTATTCCTCTTGGTTGTTGACCATGTTGACAACACCGGAGGGCGGCGCCGCGGCGAGCGAACCAAGGCGGAGGACGATGGTGAGGCCTCGGACGGGAACGAACAGGAGCCGGGGAAGATCATAGCCAGTCGTGGGAGGCGGGAGCAGGTGATCCCGCCGGCGCTGGTTTGGCTTTGGCGGCTCGAGGAAGAAGAGACTGAATAGACGCGACAGACGTTGAATGTCAATCCAACGGTCAAGGTTGGACCAATCATTTTTTGACTAAGGGGACACCAAGTAGCATACTTTTTTATATATAGGAAGAAAACTGCGAGGAAAATGCGTTCGTCTGCCGTCCTCCTCACAGGGAACGTTCGCCACATAAGTGACTAGCACCCTTGGTTTTCAACCGAGAGGTCTTGGGTTCGAGTCCGAGGAACTCTCAATTTTGTCCTCCTTCCTTCCTCGCAAAAAAAGGGAAAGAAAATCAAAGACTTGGTAAGGTGTATAGAACAAGCTAGTGTACCAGTAAAGAGACGTTGCCGAGTTTTAGAAGAAAAGAAAGACGTGCTCCTGTAGCTGGTTCGAATCCAAACCTAGACTATGACTATATATGGTGCTATGCTACTCTGCAAGTAATGAAACTGACATATCCAATGTTCACTTCTCCTCTTCTCTACTTACTCTGCCTAGCATCAGAAGCTCTGGCCGCAGCAACCATGTCCGCTGGCTGCTCGTCCACCTGCTCTTCAGCAGGCAACAACCAGATATGCGCCAAGTCGCCACACGTACCATCGCCTGTGGGTCTCATCACACCCCCACTGGCATGCGCACCGAGCCGATTGCTCATCGCAACCCGCAGCCGTTGGTGTGGTGCCACTGCTGCAAATCACGCAGTCATCCGTCGCGTCTCAACCACAACCCGCAACCCTGGCCGAGTCTTCTACAAATGCCCGAATCATGGGGTAATAATATGTTTAAGTGTTGTTCTGCTGATTTCAGTTGCTGATTTTTTTAATAGTTTGGTTGATGATCTTCCAATTTGATTCATTCATAAAAGGGAAGATTCGTGTGATTTGTATTTCTGGGAAGTTGCTGATGTGGGGGAATGCAACTACGCTGATTATTTGGTTAGCCGAGGAATCCCAATACCAGCAGGTTGGGGTGTTGGACAAGTAACTGAAGGAACAGCAGAAGAGGAAGATGCAGAGCAGAAGGTTAAAGATGCAGTTCCTCTGATCATGGCCAAGCAACAGCTGCTGAACGGCCTTGACAACAATGAGTAGATGAAAGAGCTTGTGAAGATAATGGGCAAAATCGATGTGCTTTGTAGGATGATTGTCTCTTTATTTGCAGTTTATGTAGCACTCGTGATGTATTCAGTGTCTATGACATGAGCACTTTGCTGAAACTAGTAACGAATGAAACCTGTGTAGCAGGCTGTGCATAGTGTTGTGAACATCTAATGATTTCTATTAACGGAAATCAGGGGGTATCCCCTTTTGCTCATATAAATAAATAAATAGCAGAGGCCCTGTCGGGTCAGCTTTGTTCTCATTCGAAGACGTCAAGCAAATTGCAGTCCAACAGCAAACTATGTCATCAAATTCAAGTTTCACAACCAAATATGAGTACAAGTAAACAACAATGTCATCATGTTTTAGTTGTCATACAATCACCAAACACAAATCAGCATACATAACAAGTGATTTTCTCACAGCAAAATACTAAACAACATGTTCATCAGGTTTCAGTTGTCATAGCAAACACAATTTCACATAGTAGATAAAAAACGTCTTCTGACAGGCAAATACGACAAAAGCAATGTAATCATCATCCGCAGCAGCAGCGCCAACATCTTCGCCATGTGTATCAGTCTGAATCGTAATTCCCCACGGTGTCATCTTCTTATTCGTCCTCAACGCCCCTCGAACGCTGGCTTCTTCTTGATCAACTCTTGTATGTCCACAAGACGACAGAAATCTTTTCGCGGCGTCATTGACATGATGGTTCTCAAAGATATTAGGAACATCTGTGTTATCTTGTACATCGGGAGCAAAGTAAGCATCATCTTGTTGTGCAACTTCATTAAACGAATTCCTCTGCTCAAACCTTTGCAATACTCTCCGGTCATCGCTACGCAAATGTGTCTTCCAAGAAAAATATCTCTGTTGCTTGATTTGCCAAAATAAAAGGCTCGTTGGTCCGGTATGCCGCCTTGACATTGATGGATTTGAAATAATCATCAGCTCGGGTTTTGCGATCCGGAAAACAGGTTATACCAACGAAGCACAATGTAACCACACACCGATGATCCTCGAAACTGGAGATATACTGCAACTGAACAATGGCTGTTATGTTAGCATACATTTCAGTTGTCTCTTTGTCATACGTATCCGTGCTCATGATGGCACTGTTTTGTGTCTTCCTGCCTTCATCTCGTGCAAGGGTGTTGTAGCGCACATCTCCAACAACGCAAGATTCATAATGTCTTACCCGAGTATCAGGACCCATTGCTAGTGAGTAAAGGGCATCATCAACTACCTGCCCATTCTCCCGCATCTTCTTAACCTATGGTTAGAAAATAGACAAACTGATCATCTTATGTACTCAATATATTAAAAAAACTGACAGTGCACTTCAAAAGCTTACATGGTTCTTGAACCATTTCGCAAATCCAAGTGCATGCACTTATTATCACGATAAAAAAAAATATCCGTGTTGCATCCCGCTATCAGTTGCATTTGCAGAATTCTTCGCTTATTGAGCACGATATTGTTTTTTCAGGTCGAAAGTTTCAATCTGCAGACTGCCCAGGTTGGTTTTGTTTTAATGGCCCAGCCCATGATGACAACGGGCACAAAGATCCAGAGGTATTCATCGCCTGCCCGCCAGCTTAGTTATATTTTGTCTTACAACATCCGCAGCAGTTTTTTACTGAATCAAACACACAACCCAGTTTATTTTCCTCTTGAAACGCATGTCCTACATCCGCTTTCTAATCTCTACCTATAGTTTTACTAGTTCATATACACACATTATATTGAAAACACATGAAATTCCCTTTTCATATTTACATCCTTATTTTTGTTGTTTTTCCCACCAAGCTGATTTTTTACCACTGGTTTTCCTTAAACCAACTCAATTGTCCCACGCCTTATTTGCTCACAAAACAAAACGATTTTTTTGGCAAATCAATAAGTTCTTAAAAAATGTTTATCATTTCGATTACAACAGTTCGACTCCACCCAAATATGCAAAATAAGGTTGAACTTTTGACCGTGGTCCGGCAGAAAATGGGCTGTAATAAATTACTTAAGAATTAGCAAATGGGCTGCAAATTATAAAAATAGCAATGGGCTTTATGTTGTCTCGCCATGATTTGGAGGCTGACTTAGGGCTTCAAGTTCATGCGCACAAGGTTTCGCAAAAAGAAACTTAGTCAACAATCGACTCTACTAGCGCCGCATCGTTAGATGTCAATCTAATGCAATCGCGGCTTCTTCTCCGATCTTCGCCCACTCGCCAAACCAACGCCGCTTGAACTGGCCGCCTGCTTCTCCCGCTGGAAGGTTGCTGGCAGGCCTCACGCCCCATCATACTGTGATCCTCCCCGCTCTATCCTCTACTCACCCACACCTCCTTATTTTCCCACACGAAGCCAACCACCAACCTCAGATTTTCACATCACAGGCAGCCATCGCGGTTCTCCCCGCCTATGTCGCTCCTTCAGAGGCCTTGCCCTCGCCCACCACTCGGTGCTCTCGGCAAGGCGTGGTCAACGATGTCCATCCAACGGCCGAGTGCTTCTTCAACCTCGGGTCTTCGCCTACCACCAAAGCAGCGCCGGTCAGGTCAGATGCTCCCTCCCCGGGTTGGCCGTATGCCGCGAGGCCTCACCGCCCCATACTACTCCCACCGCTGGCGTGCCATCCTCCACTCACCCACTTCCCGTTATTCTCGGCGACGCAGCCTCACACCCAGCCAACCAAGGAACCTCGTGCTCCTCTCCGCTGGGCATCCATGCCGCATCTTCCCTGCCCGCCGCCCCTTCCTAGGCCTCGCTGCTGTCCACCGCTGGTGCTTCCTTGCCGCGTGGTCAATGTGGTCAACGACCGATTTCCATCGAAGAGTATCAGACGTGGAGAGGCCGACACCGGGTCCACGGCAACCGCAAAGGAAGTGCCTTATTACGCCAAGAAAATAATTATTCCTCCACCGACAACAGGGACCCACCGGCCACCAGATTTCGTGAAAAATGTTTCATTCCCGACTGGGACCCACCGGACGGGCCATCAGATTGTGAAAAAGTTTGCCTCGATCGCTGGGACCCACCGGACGGACCATCAGATTTCATGAAAAACGTTCCCTCAATGTCACCTCGACCCACCAAGTGCCTCCTTATTACGCATTTAAAATGAATACCCCTGCTAGCCGACCCACCATGGTGGGAGGCTGACTAGGGCATACTTAGTTGACGGGACGGAGGGCTTTGTCAACTTAGTCAATATGAACGATTCTAGCTCCATCGACCAGACGATGTCCATCCAACGGCCGTCAGGTTTTTCAATCTCTTCCCGCTCCAACCACTCAAACAAGCGCCAGTGGACTGCTCGCTTCTCCTCCTCACAAGCCGGGTCATACAAGAGCCCTCACCGCCTCCCCTCATATTCCCATCGCTGGCCTAGCCATCCTCTACTCACCCACCCGTTGTTATTCTCCCATGACGGAAGACTAACCAAGAACCTCGTGACAGTACTTCTCCATGTGGGAAACAATCGAAGTCTTCTGCCTCCACGCCGCCCCTTCCTAGGCCTCGCCGCCCACTGCTCCCTCGTGCTCTTCGCCCGGTCAACGTGGTCAACAACCGACATGCATCTGGCGGATCAGACGTGGAGAGGCCGATACCGTCCACGGCCGACGCAAGGAAATGCCTCCTTATTACGCAAAATAATGATTCCTCCACCGGACAACGGGACCCACCGACCGCCACCGTGATTGCAAAAAAACGCTTCTCGATCGTTGACCCAAAGCTACATCTTCGCACGCAGGAAGTGCGCCCCGCAAAAAATGATTCGCTTCCCCGATCGCTGGGACCCACTAGCCTACATCTTCGCACGCAGGAAGTGCGTCCGGTAAAACAAATGATTTGCTCTAACTCATTGACCCACTACCACATCTTTGCAGTAAGAAGTGCCCGATAGCCGGGACCCACCCGGTCGAAGCGCATGTAGCGCGTCATTCGTCGACGCGGTAACGACATAATCGTCGATGTAGAGGCGCCAGACGCGAGTATGTACACGCACGCATACGCCTAGGTGCAAGAAAGGTACGCCGCCGTGACGTATTATACCGGCAGGTCTCAACGATACTGCATACGTGACATGGCTGGGTCGAACGGAGAAACAGCGCTGCTGCCATGTTCATGGGGAGCCAACCGCTGGTCGGTACTTAATGAGGGTCTGTTCATCGAGAGGGCTTGGACGAATGGTGCGATGGAACGGTCCGCGCATCAAGACAACGGAGGAAACGAACCTCCACGTCAAACAGGGTCCTGCTGATCGGGGAGGTGTGGCGATCAAGAACAGAGGAAACGGACCTCTCACGCCAAACAGGGTCCTGATCGGGAGGGTGTGGCATACCAAGAAATCGGACGAAAATGACTCCTACGCCAAACGGGGTCCCGCGATCGGAGGCGGCGACCGCAAAAACTGGACGAATGGACTTGTGTTGAGCGCCACTTGTCGAAACGGGTCCTCGTTGCCGGAGGGTGTGGCATACCGCAAAACAGACTCCACGGATATCGCTCATCTCCACCGTCGACCTCCTCCACCTCCACGGGCTACGACCTCCTCCAGCCTCCACGGGTTCTATCCACCACCGCCGCTTACTTCACCGCCACCGCTCAACCACCCTCCCACCGCTTACAGTCATCCAGCCTCCACTTCCACTGCTCATCCAGCCCTCCACACCACGGGTCCCGTTCAACCACCCTCCACGCCACCCTCCACCATCTACTGCTCATCCAGCCCTCCACACCACGGGTTGTTCATCTAGAGGCAACGCCACCGCCATCGCTCATCCAACCCCCCGCAACGCCACTATTTATCCAATCGACCGTTTCGAAGTAGCAGCAGCAAGGAATCGCCCATCGGGTTCGCTAACAGCCATCGATCGATCGCCGGGTTCGCAGAACGCCGTGAGCTCGCAGGTAATCGCCGGTTCGCTAGAGCCCAACGCCCGCTTTCAGTTAGAGCCAACGACTGCACACACGCACGCACGCGGCGCGAGAGAAACGCCAGACGCTTCGCCCCATCTCCCACCGTAACTGCAACTCCCCAAATTTTCCTCCTCGCTTACCACGGTTTTTTCCGCATGGACGGCCCAAAGAATGTCATGTAGCCGCTGCCTGCCCGCCCAGACTTAAAAGCCCATTTTAACCAACACGCTAAGAATGAGAATATTGTCCATTAACTACCGCAAGGGGTTAAGCAGGCGATGATTTCAAGACATCATAGTAACACTTTGCATTCCGTTACAATAACACGGAACCGAGGAATGAACAATGATGGCAAGATGGCCATCGCACAAGAATTCATAAGAGGTGGTGCAATTTCATGACACTTCGACATAAAGATGGTACACTCCAAGGCAGAAATGTAACAAGGTTGATTGGCATTTGATCCGTAGAGCACAACTACTTTGACCCATCCTGATATGGATGAGGTATCGAGTTTGTCTCCTAGTCATTCCTAATAGAATGGCTTGAGGACCACAAGGATAATAGGCACGATAAACACGACGACACTACCCTTGACTATCAATTGATAGACGGGGTCGTATTGTTAAGTAAGGAGGAACAACCAGGAACATATAATTTTCGAGTTGTGGAGGCATGGATTAGTATGTCGAGCAAAGTTCAACATTTCTTCCTGATAACCCAATGGAGAAGGTAGAACTGCGAGTCGCAATATAGAATGGGAACTCATCGAGCACTCTTGTTGTGACCTTTTGATTCAAAGGAACTCATGCCAAGGATGGTTCATGGTATTTGGAAGAATGAGATACCACGGACCTCGAGGATCGTCGCAAGGTTACTAATATCCTAAAGGAACTAGCAAATACTAACAACATGAAGTAGGGTGAATCTGTTCAAGAACCCGTGAATAGAATGCCTACTAACTAATAACATCACGGATGCTTTCAAGAATAATGGCCGTAATCATCACACTGGGATACAAAAGCATTACTAAATTACTAGGTGACTTTACACCTAGGGTCATAATAATAGCTCCAACATATATGCCGAGGCAAAGTACCTCAACTTACCGATTAGTGTGCTTATTCGACCAAAAAGGACATCGAACTGAAAGAAAGGATTTGCAAATGCATCGCATCATTTAGAGATCTCGATGACTTTGAAGATAACGGTCAGAATGCTCAAAATGATTTGAGGCATCCTCGCAATTGGTGGCATAACCACCTCGTAAGCACAATATCAAGGTTCCGAGACCAACTATGAACACACGGAAGTAGTAGAAACTGAATCTGGCGAAACCAACAATCTTAAAAGTCTATGGATTAGTAACACGCCATCCGGATAGATAGATGAGAAGCCTAGTTCTTAAACCCGAGAAGATAAGAGGTTGACTCTGATCAAGGCCATGAGGTATAAGGAGTAAAAGAGCCTTACGCTCCTTCCCCAATCAATTTCTTACATAACTAGAGCATTTCTAGACACAACTTCAACCAGTTTGGCTTGGTAATCCACAGCAACAGTTCTCGATACCACTGCTGTGACTTCCGATTCCAAGTCACATCGATCTAGCCGGTAACACCTCATATCACTTTGCGGCTCTCATGACGGTATTCCTACGGTGTGCTTTTACCATGGCCCGGGACCGCTTATGCTTTTTGGCTCACGATATGATAGTGTCGCTAGCATCCATATGACAGAACCTGGCCGATATGACTAGTCGTGAACCCAAAGCGCACTAACCCATGGGGACAGCATACATGAATCACATCGAGCATGTCGGTCAAAGAGCGCTTGAATCCGGGCCAGAGCACTGGCTACTGTGACTCGGGAACCCGGCAGTAGCAGGCTAGGCAGGATTCCGGATGTCACCGCTGGACATTTCAAGGGATGTATACAGAACGGCGAAACACATGCCGCCATTTTGGGTCTCCTCCTTCCTTCCCTCGAAATCCGCCCCAATCATCGCCGCCCCCCTCCTCAATTTCCGCGCGCCCCAGCCCCTGCTTTCGCCACTTACGCGCCGCCACATCGCCCGGGGCCAATGAGGCGCCGCCACGCCGCCCAAAGACACCGCCTCCAGCCAACCAGCGCCCACGTCGCCTCCCAGCGCCCCACTTCATCGGCCCGCCCGCCAGTTCGGGAGCCCGCCTGGCCCCGATCTGGGCCGAGGCGCCCGCGATCGCCGCCGCCCGAGCCGCCCGGCCTCCCACCTCTGCGCCCGCCTCCGCTTCGCTCCCGAGCTCTGGAGGAACTCCTCGCCGCCCGCCGCTCGTCCTCGCGGAGGTCAGCGCGCCACTGTCGCCGGCAACCCCGCCAAAGCCGAGCCTCGCCGCCTGCTCTCCTTCCTCTCCTTTCTCTCTCTCTAACCTCTCCTCCGTCTCTCTCTCTCGCCTCGCAGTCGCCATGGGGATTAACCCGTGCCTCCCGGAGCTCCGCCTCTCGTCGTCGTTGCCCGGATCCGCGCCGCCGGCCGGATCTGCGGTTCCGCCGCCCGACCTCTGCTTCCGACCCGCGCCGCCGCCTTCCGCTCCACCAAGGCGCGCCGCTGCTTCCATCTCCATCGCCACCGGCTGCATCGAGCAGCAGCAGCAGAAGCGTCGCCGACCGGGCCCCGCCTCACAGAGGCCCAGCCAGTGGCCTGGCCGGGCCAAGGCCCAAAGACCTCGCCTCCTCCTCCTCACCAAGCCGCCCATGAGGCCTGGTGAGCGCCTACCCCAGCCCCTCTCTGTTGGGCCAGATCCCAGATTCGGCCTGTGTAGTTTTTTTTCCCGTCTGCGATTTTGTCTATTAATCAGAGAATTACAGATTTGCAGATTGGACCCTAAACTTCATGCATTTAATAACTTCACAACCGTGCATCGGATTAAAATGTTTTATATATGTAATTTGCTCAGGAAATTGTGTAGATTAATAATTTGCCATTTTCATCCATGTTTAAAATGTTTAAAATTGATGTTTGCTTTATTTTGCTATTATGCCATGTTAAAATGATTTAATTCATAACTAAATAACCGTAACTCGGATTTAAATGTTCTTTATATGTAAATGGGGTGGAAAAATGCCTAGTTTAACATGGTAGCATTACTTTGCATGTTTAACAACTCTAAAATATGCTTTAGGTCAGATCTGTTCCAAATCCATAATATGCATATGAGGATTTTTCCTAATTGTTGTTGTTGTTTCGGCC
Source organism: Aegilops longissima (assembly GCA_021605205.1). Lineage (NCBI taxonomy): Eukaryota > Viridiplantae > Streptophyta > Magnoliopsida > Poales > Poaceae > Aegilops > Aegilops longissima. The sequence goes on from CM038679.1 coordinate 134,621,205, forward strand.
TCATTTAAACTTGCCTAGATAGGTAGTTTCATATTGCTTCACCTCTTGCCATGTTTAACAACATTTAATATTGTTGAGTACCTAATCGAGAGAACTAAATAATTGTTGTGGTGTTTTGTCAATATGCAACTCGTTGCATATTGAGCTCCACTTAACTTGTAGTGTTGCTTGTGCATTTATCATGTTGTTTGCTTCTTTCCGGTTTGCTTCTCTCGTTAGCTTCGGTTTCGTTCGGAGTTGTGAGGATTCGCTCGACCTCGTCCGCTTGTCTTCTTCATGGATTCGTTCTTCTTCCTTGCGGGATTTCGTGCAAGATGACCATACCTCGAAATCACTTCTATCTTTGCTTGCTAGATGCTCGCTCTTTTGCTATGCCTATGCTACGATGCCTACCACTTGCTATATCATGCCACCCACATTGCCATGTCAAACCTCTAACCATCCTTTCCTAGCAAACCGTTGTTTGGCTATGTTACCGCTTTGCTCAGCCTCTCTTATAGCGTTGTTAGTTGTGAAGATGAAGTTTGTTCCTTGTTGAACATGGAGATGTTGTTCCTTGTTGGAACATGTTTACTTATTGGGATATCACAATATATCTTATTTAATTAATGCATCTATATACTTGGTAAAGGGTGGAAGGCTCGGCCTTATGCTGGTGTTTTGTTCCACTCTGCCGCCTCTAGTTTCCGTCATATCGGTATTATGTTCCCGGATTTTGCGTCCCTAACGCGGTCGGGTGATTTATGGGACCCCTTGACAGTTCGCTTTGAATAAGACTTTTCCAAAGAAGGCCCAACATTGGTTTTACCATTTGCCTCACCACCACCTATATTTCCCTTGGGAGTAATTAACCCAAGGGTCATCTTTATTTAGCCCCCGGACCGGTGCTTTCTAAGTGTTGGTCCGAACTGAGTCACCTTGAGGCCACCTTGGGGCAACTTGAGGGTTGGTTTTACTCAGAGTCTGTCTCATCCGGTGTTGCCTCGAGAACGAGATATGTGCAGCTCCTATCGGGATTGTCGGCAAGATCGGGCGGTCTTGCTGGACTTGTTTTATTGCTGTGAATGTCTTGTAGCCGGATTCGAGACTGATCGGGCTTCCCGGGAGAAGGTCTATTCTTCGTTGATCGCGAGAGCTTATCATGGGCTTGTTGGGACACCCTGCAGGGTTTGATCTTTCAAAGCCGTGCCCGCGTTATGTGGCAGATGGGAATTTGTTAATGTCCGGTTGTAGAAAACCGAAGTTGATCTTAATTAAAATACACCAACTGTGTGCGAATCGTGAGTGTCTCTTTTCGGGTTGATCGAAGGAGAACACGGTTTCGGGTTATGTTTGACGAAGTAGGAGTTCAGGATCACTTCTTGATCATAGTTGTTCGACCGTGCTTTGCCTTCTCTTCTCGCTCTCTTTTGCGTATGTTAGCCACCATATATGCTAGTCGCTTGCTGCAGCTCCACCTCACTACCCTGTCCTACCTTTAAGCTTAAATAGTCTTGATCTCATGGTGTGAGATTGCTGAGTCCCGTGACTCATGATACTTCCAAAACCAGTTTGCGGTGCCGATGAGACCGTGCGGTGATGGTCCCGAGCTCACGGAGGAGCCCGATGAGAATCTTGTTCTTTGTGTTGTTTCGCTTCAGTTGATCAAGAGTGGAGCCAGCTTGGGACGATCGGGATCTGTGTAGCATTTGGGGTAGTCTTCTTTTATTTTGGTTCCGTAGTCGGACCTTGTTTGTATCTCAGATGATGTAATGTTTTACCCATGTATTGTGTGAAGTGGCGATTGTAAGCCAACTATGTATCTCTTTTCCTTATGTATTACATGGGTTGTGTGAAGATTACCTCACTTGCGACATTGCTTTCAATGCGTTATGCTCTAAGTCGTGCTTCGACACGGGAGATATAGCCGCATCGAGGGCGCTAAGTTGGTAATCGAGCCTTCCCGACTTAGGAGCCCCTACTTGATTGTTTGCTGACGTTGTTGAGTCTAGAATGGAAAATGTTTTGAGTCTTAGGATTATATATATCGGAGAGTAGGATTCTTTTTACTCCCGGTCCCTTCGTCGCCTGGTGAGGTATCCCGACGAGAGTTTTGACTCTTCTCTTCTCAAATTTCACTAAATTTTTTTAGGATCACGTGGGTATCTTAGAATCGTTCGATGGTTTTGTGACGAGAACATTGTTCTTGGTGCCTCCCGACATTTAGGGTTGTGGCAGTGTCCGGGAGTTGAGCTCGAGGTGTTGTCGCCACAATTTTATCGCTGCAGATTCGAATACCCGAGTTTTGCCGACATCGAAATCTCTTTTGTGCAGTTGTTGGTGAGATAACCCCGATAGCCCAAAGATCTTGTGGCGAAAAGGGAGTATTGCCATGACTTGTATAACGGATGTTTTTCAAGGTCGAGGTACACGATTTCGAGGGTTTCTTGGTTATGTGTTGACGGATGGATACAAATGGATCTAGGTATTGTTAGTTTGGGTGATTTATTTTGTGTCCCTCAGATCCCCAACACCAGATTGCATAACCAGAAAGTTTCGGGAGTTTATAGGTGGGAATTCTAGTAGCTTACGTGATATTCTTTCCGGATGGATGTATGATTTGAGATTGGGGTTCAACGTCTAGTGGTCCGCCCATTCACGGTCGATTTACAAAGGGTCGCGTAGACGCCTTAAAGAATCCTTGGCTATGCTGATTCGGGACGCCTTGTTTGTCATTCGTGACGTCCGCTATACGTCAGGTCCGTGTGGGCCCCACCACTAACACTTTGGGCGAAATTCTATCATGTGTTTGTTCCGCTCATTCTTGAAGCCAACTTTGTTTTGTTTTGTGTTGTGGTATTCGAGTTGCTTCAATGTCAAGTGTTGATTCCATACCTTCCTAAATGGTGTTCTCATATTGCTATGTGAATACTAATCCTTCTTGATCACCGAGCTTGTCATGTCAATTCTTTTCTCAACCGTCGTGCTTTCTTCAAGTAGAATCCGATCATTCCAACATTCGCAAGATCAATTCTAAGTTTTTTTTCTCAACGGTGTTCGCTTCATCCGACCCAAGTTGTTTTGTTTTCCGCCTCCCACCCTTTTTCTTCAAGGACTCAGATTTCTTAATCAAGTATCCATTTTGTTGAGTGAAGTTTCTTCATTCTTTCCTTTAAATGTTTTATCCGGTGATTTCCCATGAAGATGCTCAACATTTTCAAGTTCATCATTCTTCATTTTCGTATTCTTTTCCGTGGATTTAGTTCAAGATTTCGTGTTGATCTTATCCTTTTCCTCTTTTCACAATACTTTCTCATGCCGTGTATCTCCTAATCATTCACTTCTCGATATTCCTTCGTTCTCGAGTGTTGAAGATATCTCACAAGGGTCGTCTTTTCATTCCAGATCCGCTCAAGTTATTTTGAGGTTGTTATCTCATTCAAGCCATTTAATTCTACCGCGCAATTTTTATTTCAAGCAATTCTTCAACAATGTTTCTTTTGAGTGGGCCCTAACCCACAGGTCTTTTCCCAGGATCTTACCTGACTCTTCTAATTCTCCCGGAGTTATTCTCAAATTCATTGCAAAGTTTGACGTAAGAATGAGTTATCATCAGTCAAATGTCTTCTCCAAGATCTTCCAAATTCTTTTCATCGTTGGGTCAACCTTTCTAATTTTCATTCCGGAGTGCCTCAATAATTCATGGTGATGTTTCTCATCGTCATTCTCAACATTTGAAGACCGAAGAAGAGTTTCTCTTAAATCTTGCTCTATTCACTTCAAGATTCATGGTTCTAGTTTGATGCCATCCTCATAATTGTTTTGATTGTGAGAATTCTTTTCACCCACTCGGAGCATTTCAGGAGTCTTTTCAGTTTGATTATCCGAGCCCATCATTTCAGAATTATTCATTCAAGCCGCTCAACTCTTGTTTTCCAAATCTCACCGTGCATCATTCAAGTATTATCTAATCAGTTCATGATCTCTTCGCTCTAATGTATCTAAAGTTTGTCAAGCATCTTTATTCGTTTTACAATTCTTCCCGTGAATTGTGCCTTTACTATGTTCATTTTTAATTTTATGGTGGTTTGTTCAAGATTTCACTTCCTTTGTTATCATATTAATTTATTCGTTGTTTCAATCCTACCGTGGTTTGTTGAAGACCTTCTCAAGTTTGCGCTTATATCTCTATCTCGTAATCATTTATCAATGAGAATAAGTAGTATGCCTAATCCATTTTGTCATCAATTCAATTGGTGAAGGATGAGCATAATGTAATTCTTATTCTTGTTTCATCGAGTAAATTCAATTCCTTATTCCGGAGGATCATCAAAATTCTTGGTTTCATTTGTTCATCTTTCTTTCCGGAGTTCCAAGTTTTCTCGGTTATATCATTTCAAAGCTTCATCTTATCACTGCAAGGCTTCACCTTGTGTTGTCAACTTCTCTTTCTTTCTATCATCCTTTTATTACCGGAGTTCGTCATGGAGGCTCTACATGGTGCTTCCTCTAGGATTCTTTTCATTCTTCAATTGTTCTTCAAGATTTCTCTCAGAGTTATGATCCGCCAAGCTATACTCAAAATTGAACATGGTGCTCAACACATGTTTTGTTTTGAGGAGTTCAAGTATTCTTCTTCTTGCATTTCGAAGTGCAATTCGTTCTACCTTATCTCTTGAGATGGTGTTATGTCATTCTCGACAATTTGAGCTCGTGTTTCATGATTCACATGTTGTCAAGAATGAGGTATTTTAAATCCATCAATCTCTTCGTTGGACTTATCTTGGGCTATATTTCACCTAAAGCTTTCCCTAAGGATTGTTGCTATTTATGGTGCTTATTAATGACCCAAGTTCTTCATTTGTCCTCCCGGTGAAATAAGTTTCGCCTCCTTGTTGATATCAATCCAATCGCTTGTTTCCGTTGCAGGCGTAAGCTCACCTCATAATTTTGAGATGTTTCCATAAGCCCACTACAAGTTTATTCATTTCGTTGTTGGTTTTCCAACAACTCCGTTCAATTCTTCTTTGCAAGGGTGCTTTTCCAAGTTCATTTGTGGCAGAAGTTGTCATTTTCTTCTCCATTCCTTTATCCCAACGACCTATCTTCAATTTTTTCTTCCGGAGGCATTGTGATGTTGCACTCTTCGACCCATCATCTTTCTTTTGTCAAGATCATGTTCTTTTCTTGCTTATCCATTTAACCGGAGTGTCATGTTTTCATTCGAAGTTCTCTCATCTTATCAAGTTTTGCTCGCTTCCTCAACCGGAGAGCTGTCTGAAATCTTTCTAACCCTTTGTGCCATTCTTTCAATAGTTCCGAGGCAGTATGTTGTTGATTTCATCAAGTATCATCCCATCTTCTCAAGTTCATGTTATATTCCATCCATGCTCAATCGGAGTGCTGCCCAATTCTTCCTCTCTCATCTTGTTTTAAACGGAGTGGTTTCAATTCTATCTTGTCCATTAAACTCTTGATTCATGCCTTTTCAACCTTCAAGTTATCGTAATGTTCCTTGTTCCTCTTTTCTAACGGATTGTTTGCATTCTCGCTCATCTTCGTTGTTTTCTTTCTTTCTTTTGCTCAACCTCTCAAGGTTCTTTGGTTTCACTCTGCTTGTCGGAGAAGCAACTTAGTTTTACCTCTCATCTTCCTCTTCCTTTTCCCTCCGTGCCATCCTAGATCTCGGACGAGATCCTCTCGAGTGGTGGAGTGTTGTAACACCCGGATACAACTTTCCATATTCGTAACTCCGACTCTTGCCCTTTCCGGAGATGTGATTTATTATTTCCTTCGTGGTTGGGTTTTGCCTGTTGTTTTGCATTTTGTTCTTGTTATGCATCTCATCTCATGGCATCATCTGCATTTCATCCGCATGTTTTTCAAAACTTGCATCCGTTCGGGTTCCGCCGGTTCTCTCCGTTGTCCGTTCCGAGTCCGGATACACTTGCACGCGCCCGCTGCACCTCCGAAATATTATTTTATAAGTGGTATAAAATGTTCTCGGAATGGGTTGCAACTTGTCATGCGGTCTTATTATAGTGTAGACAGGCCGCCTGCCAAGTTTTCGTCGATTCGAGTCCATTTGATAGCCCAACCGTTAAACCTACTACCGCGATATAGCGGGATATTCGCTCGGACGTTTTCGGTCTCCGGAAACAGATGCCGGTCGCCTGTTTCTCTCTCTTCTCAGCCCGAGGCATTCTACACAGCCCACCAACCCCTCTCTCTCGATCGGGTCCGCTCGGATCGCGATCGAGGCCTCAAAACCCTCCTAACCCCCAAACCCTAATTCTGCCTATAAAAGGAAGCCCCTTCCATTTTGGGTCTCCTCCTTCCTTCCCTCAAATCCGCTTCCCCCAATCATCAGCGCCGCCCCTCCTCAATTTCCGTGCGCGCCCAGCCTCAGCCGCCACTTGGCGCCCGCCACATCGCCAGGGCTAATGAGGCGCCGCCACGTCGCCTCAAAGACCGCCTCCAGCCAACCAGCGCCCACGTCGCCTCCCCAGCGCCCACTTCACTGCTGCCCGCCAGTTCGCTGGGAGCCCGCCTGGGCCCCGATCTGGGCCGAGGCGCCAGATCGCCGCCGCCCGAGCCGCCTGGCCTCCCACCTCTGCGCCCGCCTCCCGCTTCGCTCCCGAGCTCCAGGAGGAACTCTCGCCGCGCCGCCGCTGTCCTCGCCGGGAGGTCACGCCACTGCCGCCAGCACCCCCGCCAGCCGAGCCTCGCCGCCTCTGCTCTCCCTTCCTCTCCTTTCTCTCTCTCTAACCTCTCCTCCGCTCTCTCTCTCTCGCCAGAGGTCGCCATGGGGATTAACCTGCCTCCCGGAGCTCCGCCCTCCGTCTGTCGTGTTCGGATCCGGCGCCGGCCGGCCGGATCTGCGGTTCCGCCGCCCCGACCTCTGCTTCCGACCGCGCGCTTCCGCTCCACCAAGGCCGCGCCACTGCTTCCATCTCCATCGCCACCGGCTGCATCGAGCAGCAGCAGCGAGCTGTCGCCGACCGGCCCCGCCCACAGAGGCCCAGCCCAGCCCACTGGCTTGGCCAAGGCCCAAGACCCGCCTGGCCTCCTCCTCACCAAGCCGCCCATGAGGCTGGTGAGCGCACCCCAGCCCTCTCATGGGCCAGATCCCAGATTCGGCCTGTAGTTTTTTTCCGTCTCATGATTTTGTCTATTAATCGAGAATTACAGATTTGCAGATTGGACCCTAAACTTCATGCATTTAATAACTTCACAACCGTGCATCGGATTAAAATGTTTTATATATGTAATTTGCTCAGAAATTGTGTAGATTAATAATTTGCCATTTTCATCCATGTTTAAAATGTTTAAAATTGATGTTTGCTTTATTTTGCTATTATGCCATGTTAAAATGATTTAATTCATAACTAAATAACCGTGAACTCGGATTTAAATGTTCTTTATATGTAAATGGGGTGGAAAATGCCTAGTTTAACATGGTAGCATTACTTTGCATGTTTAACAACTCTAAAATATGCTTTAGGTCAGATCTGTTCCAAATCCATAATATGCATATGAGGATTTTTCCGGAATTGTTGTTGTTGTTTCCGGCCTCATTTAAACTTGCCTAGATAGGTAGTTTCATATTGCTTCACCTCTTGCCATGTTTAACAACATTTAATATTGTTGAGTACCTAATCGGGAGAGAACTAAATAATTGTTGTGGTGTTTTGTCAATATGCAACTCGTTGCATATTGAGCTCCACTTAACTTGTAGTGTTGCTTGTGCATTTATCATGTTGTTTGCTTCTTTCCGGTTTGCTTCTCTCGTTAGCTTCGGTTTCGTTCCGGAGTTGTGAGGATTCGTTCGACCTCGTCCGTTTGTCTTCTTCATGGATTCGTTCTTCTTCCTTATGGATTTCGCAAGATGACCATACCTCGAAATCACTTCTATCTTTGCTTGCTAGATGCTCGCTCTTTTGCTATGCCTATGCTACGATGCCTACCACTTGCTATATCATGCCACCCACATTGCCATGTCAAACCTCTAACCATCCTTTCCTAGCAAACCGTTGTTTGGCTATGTTACCGCTTTGCTCAGCCTCTCTTATAGCGTTGTTAGTTGCGGTGAAGATGAAGTTTGTTCCTTGTTGAACATGGAGATGTTGTTCCTTGTTGGAACATGTTTACTTATTTGGATATCACAATATATCTTATTTAATTAATGCATCTATATACTGGGTAAAGGGTGGAAGGCTCGGCCTTATGCCCGGTGTTTTGTTCCACTCTTGCCGCTCTAGTTTCCGCCATATCGGTATTATGTTCCCGGATTTTTGCGTCCCTAACGCGGTCGGGTGATTTATGGGACCCCTTGACAGTTCGCTTTGAATAAGACTTTTCCAAAGAAGGCCCAACATTGGTTTTACCATTTGCCTCACCACCACCTATATTTCCCTTGGGAGTAATTAACCCAAGGGTCATCTTTATTTAGCCCCCGACCAGTGCTTCTCTAAGTGTTGGTCGAACCGAGCCATCTGGGCCACCTTGGGGCAACTTGAGGGTTGGTTTTACTCAGAGCTCTGTCTCATCCGGTGTTGCCTCGAGAACGAGATATGTGCAGCTCCTATCGGGATTGTCGGCGCATCAGGCGGTCTTGCTGGACTTGTTTTATTGCTGTGAATGTCTTGTAGCCGGGATTCCGAGACTGATCGGGCTTCCCGGGAGAAGGTCTATTCTTCGTTGATCGCGAGAGCTTATCATGGGCTGTTGGGACACCCCGCAGGTTTGATCTTTCAAAGCCGTGCCCGCGGTTATGTGGCAGATGGGAATTTGTTAATGTCGGTTGTAGAAAACCGAAGTTGATCTTAATTAAAATACACCAACCGCAGCGTGAATCGTGAGTGTCTCTTTTCGGGTTGATCGAAGGAGAACACGGTTTCTGGGTTATGTTTGACGTAAGTAGGAGTTCAGGATCACTTCTTGATCATAGTTGTTCGACCGTGCTTTGCCTTCTCTTCTCGCTCTCTTTTGCGTATGTTAGCCACCATATATGCTAGTCGCCTGCTGCAGCTCCACCTCACTACCCTGTCCTACCTTTAAGCTTAAATAGTCTTGATCTCGCGGGTGTGAGATTGCTGAGTCCCCGTGACTCACAGATACTTCCAAAACCAGTTTGCAGGTGCCGATGAGACCGTGCAGGTGATGGTCCCGAGCTCACGGAGGAGCCCGATGAGAATCTTGTTCTTTGTGTTGTTTCGCTTCAGTTGATCAAGAGTGGAGCCAGTTGGGACGATCGGGATCCTGTAGCATTTGGGGTAGTCTTTTTATTTTGGTTCCGTAGCGGACCTTGTTTGTATCTGTATGATGTAATGTTTTACCCATGTATTGTGTGAAGTGGCGATTGTAAGCCAACTATGTATCTCTTTTCCCTTATGTATTACATGGGTTGTGTGAAGATTACCTCACTTGCGACATTGCTTTCAATGCGGTTATGCCTCTAAGTCGTGCTTCGACACGTGGGAGATATAGCCGCATCGAGGGCGTTACACTGGCCTCCCTGAACTGCTTCATCAGCCGACTTGGAGAAAAGGCTCTCCCCCTCTACCGACTCATGAAGAAAACCACTCACTTCGAGTGGAACGACCAAGCCGACCAAGCTTTTCACGAGCTGAAGAAGATGCTTGCCACGCCGCCTGTCTTGGCGGCGCCGACTGAGAAAGAGCCCATGCTCCTTTACATTGCCGCCACCAGCCGGGTGGTCAGCGCCGTCATCGTGGTCCAGCGCCCAGAAGAAGGCCGAGCTCAGCCAGTCCAGAGGCCGGTGTACTACTTAAGCCGGCATCGTCCACCTCAAGCGAACTATCCGCATTACCAGAAGATGTGCTATGGCGTGTACTTCGCTGCCAAGAAGTTGAAGCCCTACTTTCAAGAGCACTCCATCACGGTCATATGCACCGCCCAGCTCGCCGAGATCATAGGCAGCCGGGACGCATCCGGACGGGTGGCAAAATGGGCCATTGAGCTGGCCCCTTACACGATCTTCTACCAGCCTCGCACCGCCATCAAGTCCCAAGCATTGGCCGACTTCCTCGTTGTCACGCCCAAGATGCGGCCCTATCCTAAAGAAACTCGAAGGTCCCACCAAGGATAGAAGTGCATCTTGAAGACGCTTTTGCAAGGTGGATATCATTACATCAACATTACATAATAGTGGGGATACATCCAAGACATACAATGTCACATGAATACAACAATACATCATATACAAGATCAACATCTGACTATGGATGAAACATAAACAGAAACTCAAACAATATCCACCCTGCTAGCCCAGGCTGCCGACCCGGAACCTAACCCAAGATCGAAGAAGAAGCAGAAGAAGAACTCCAAAACAGGCAAACATCGCTCTCGCGTGATGATCATCGCCTAACCTGTACCTGCAACTATTGTTGTAGTAATCTGTGAGCCACGAGGACTCAGCAATCCCATTACCATGGGTATCAAGACTAGCAAAGCTTAATGGGCAAGAAAGGGGTAAAGTGGTGAGGTTGCAGCAGTGACTAAGCATGTATGGTGGCTAAAACGCAAATAGGAGCGAGAAGAGAAGCAAAGCAAGCGGTCGTCAACCAGTAATGATCAAGAGGTGATCCTGAACTCCTACTTACGTCAAACATAACCCAAAAAAACCATGTTCCTCCTCTCGATCAACCCTGAAAAGAGAAAATCATGGTTACGCACGCAGTTGGTTTATTTTAGAAGAGTTTACTCCAAGTTTACTACAACCGGACATTAACAAATTCCCATCTGCCACATAACCGTGGGCACGGCTCTCGAAAGTTTATACCCTGCAGGGGTGTCCCAACTTAGCCCATGATAAGCTCTCGCGATCAACGAAGGATATTCCTTCTCCCAAGAAGACCCGATCAGTCTCGGAATCCCGGTTTACAAGACATTTCGACAATGGTAAAACAAGACCAGCAAAGCCGCCCGATGTGCCGACAATCCCGATAGGAGCTGCACATATCTCGTTCTCGTAGGCGACACGGATAGGTCAGCCCACGAGTAAAACCAGCCCTCGAGTTGCCCCGAGGTGGCCCATGATCTGCCGGTTCGAACCAGCACTTAGAGAAGCACTGGCCCGGGGGGGGGGGGGCTAAAATAAAGATGACCCTCGGGTTGGCTGACTAAGGGAGTCCTGGACTAGGGGGTGTCCGGATAGCCGAACTATCATCTTTGGCCAGACTCCTAAACTATGAAGATACAAGATTGAAGACTTCTTCCCGTGTTCGGATGGGACTTTCCTTGGTGTGGAAGGCAAGCTTGGCGATACGGATATGTAGATCTCCTACCATTGTAACCGACTCTGTGTAACCCTAACCCTATCCGTGTCTATATAAACCGGAGGGTTTTAGTCCAGAGGACTAACAACAATCATACCATAGGCTAGCTTCTAGGGTTTAGCCTCCTTGATCTCGTGGTAGATCTACTCTTGTACTACCCATATCATCAATATTAATCAAGCAGGAGTAGGGTATTACCTCCATCGAGAGGGCTCGAACCTGGGTATAAACATCGTGTCCCTTGTCTCCTATTACCATCCGCCTAGACGCACAGTTAGGGACCCCCTACCCGAGATCTGCCGGTTTTGACACCGACATTGGTGCTTTCATTGAGAGTTCCTTTGTGTCGTCACCTATAGGCCCGATGGCTCCTTCGATCATCAACAACGACGCGGTCCAGGTGAGACTTTTCTCCCGGACAGATCTTCAGATTCGCGGCTTTGCATCAAGGGCCAATTCACTTGGCCATCCGAGCAGATCGAAGCTACGCCCCGCCATCAGGTCAGATTTGAAGCTTGAATTATACGGCCGACATCCGCGGAGACTTGATCTTCGACGGATTCGAGCCATAGCCAAGTGCGCCGACTTGTCTCGATGGGCATGATCTAACTCGCCGCGAACAAAGTGTCTCGGAGGTCAAGATTAGTGTCCGCCCAACATTGATTCGAGCCGATCTCGCCGATCGAGGATGGTTGGTTGGACACCACCCGCTGGCTGAAATATCTACGGCGATTGAGCCAAACACAATCCCGCCCTTTGCGAAGACCGTGACTCCAAGGTGCGGACTCCGCCCGACTCGAACCTCCGCTACCGCCAATCGAACCCGATTGGGCGCCGGTCATGGAGTTCACTGCGCATGACATCTTTCAAAGACTCGCCTTTGGCAACATCCTGAATTCGCTAAAGTCTCTCTTTATCCCGAGAGCCCCTGGCGGACTACGGTCAGAAGGTTGGGATGCGGACGACGAAGAAATTCAACACCCACCCACCACCCACTTTGTAGCCACTGCCGATGATTTAACCGACATGCTCGACTTCGACCAAGACATCGACGGTATGGACGACGATGCTGGAGACGACCAGAACCAGCGCTGCGCAGGCATCGAAGGCCACCTCGTCATACGACATATACATGGTGGACATCCCAAAAGATGGGAACGGCGATGAAACAACGGAGGATGACCCTCCGTAGCAACCGGTTACCGACGTCGTGGCGCCGCCTAAATCCCACCACAGCAAAAATGGTGATTCCGCACGGAGATAATAACACCCTGACAGTGTTGAAGACAACCCCTCCAGCGGGACTCAGCGCAGGAGGAGGAGAGTTAGTCCGCACAACAAGGCGGCAGAAAGAGAGGTAGAGGACGATAATTATGCGCCCTCCAAGATGAGGCAAGCCTCAACACCATTTAATTGTCGTGCCCGAGGATCCCGCCGAACAGGAGCGTTTCAAACGCAGGCTTATAGCCACGGCAAGCAGCCTCAAGAAAAGCAGCAATAGCTTAGAGCTGACCAAGACCTCGCTAGTCGACAGATGGATCAAGTCCTTGCAGCCAAGAGTATGAACTCGAACGCCTCCAAAAGCTACCCCAAATGCAGGCCGCTGCCTCGATCAGAGGAGGAAGCACCCACATCACCAGCGCATGATGCGCCGATCGGCCACCCGTGGCGCGACAGAGAGGCCTCTAGACCTCCATTCAAGCCGCACCCGACGCCGCCAAAAAGTACCAAGGCATGGGAAAACGCGCGGACTTGCGTAGATATATTGGAGGATAAGGCAAAACATACAAGATCGATCCACGGATCGCGTGCGCCTAACGACTGGGATGATTACCGTCGCCGGATACAGAAACCCGGCGGGCCGAACACGATGAGACAAAGCTCATATGAGCTCCGCCGTGATATAGCCCAATACAGAGGCGCCAAGACACCCACTATGCTTCACAGATGAAGTAATGGATCATCAAATCCCTGAGTGCTTTAGACCCGTAAACATCGAATCATATGATGGTACCACAGATCCTGCGGTCTGGATCGAGGACTATCTCCTCCATATCCACATGGCCCACGGTGATGATCTACATGCCATCAAATACCTCCCACTCAAGCTTAAAGGACCAGCTCGGCATTGGCTCAACAGCTTGCCGCCAGAATCAATTGGTTGTTGGGAGGACCTCGAAGCCGCATTCTTTGATAACTTCGGGGCACATATGTGCGACCACCGACGCCGATGACCTTAGCCATATAATTCAGCAGCCAAGAATCGCCGGACAATTCTGGACACGGTTCCTAACAAAGAAAAATCAAATCGTTGATCGTCCGGATGCAGAGGCCCTTGCAGCCTTCAAACATAACATCCGCGACGATTGGCTTGCCCGCACCTAGGACAGGAAAATCCAAATCCATGGCAGCCCTCACAACACTCATGACCCGCTTTTAAAGCGGGAGAGGACAGCTGGCTAGCTCAAGCAACAACTTGGCCAAACACCCCGATAGTTCGGATACCAAGGACAGCAATGGCAGGTCGCGTCAAGAATAAGAACAAGCGCCGCATTAACGGCGATAATATCAAGACACGGCAGTCAATGCCGGATTCAGAGGCTCTAAACCCGTTAGCGGAAGAAGCCATTCAAAAGAAATACCCAGGCCTGGCCCAACTTGGACCGAATACTCGATCGCCAGCGGATACATGGCACCCATTTAAAACTAGCCAACCACACCAACAGGGATTGTTGGGTGTTCAAGCAAGCGAGCAAGTTAAGTGCCGAACTCAATGACAAGGGGCTGCATAGAGATGACGAGGAAGAGCCCCGCCCGAACAATAGAGGGATGAAGGGCTTTCCCACACAAGTGCGGACGGTGAACATGATATACGCAACCCACATACCCAAAAGGGAGCGGAAGCGTGCACTAAGGGACGTATATGCGATGGAGCCAGTCACCCCAAAGTTCAACCCATGGTCTTCCTGCCCGATCACCTTCGATCGAAGGGACCACCCCACTAGCATTCGTCATGGCGGTTTCGCCGCATTGGTTCTTGACCCAATTATTGACGGATTTCACCTCACCAGAGTCCTGATGGACGGCGGTAGCAGCCTGAACCTGCTTTATCAGGATACAGTGCGCAAAATGGGCATAGACCCCTCAAGGATTAAACCTACAAAGACGACCTTTAAAGGCGTCATACCGGGTGTAGAGGCCAATTGTACAGGCTCAGTTACACTCGAAGTGGTCTTCGGATCCCCGGATAACTTCCGAAGCGAAGAGTTAATCTTCGACATAGTCCCATTCCGCAGCGGCTATCACGCACTGCTCAGACGAACCACATTTGCAAAGTTCAATGCGGTGCCGCACTACGCATACCTCAAACTCAAGATGCCAGGCCCTCGAGGAGTAATCACGGTCAATGGAAACACCGAACGCTCTCTCCGAACGGAGGAGAACACGGCGGCCCTCGCGGCGGAGGTGCAAAGCAGCCTCTCACAACAATTCTCAAGTCCGGCCATTAAACGTCCGGACACCGCTGCAGCGCTACCGAGTAACCTACAACAAGACCGCTGGCACGATCCAAGCACGCAGAGTAATCCGCCCCAACCCCAGCCCTCGCGAAATTGCGGCCAAGATTACGCGTACATAACTACGCCCGAGATACCATGGGCATAAGGGAGGGGCACGACCACGGCATGCCCAGAATGCGGCTCAACTGCACCAGGGGCTCCCGATTGTGTCATTCTTTTTCTTTTTTCCTTTTTTCTTTTTTCTTACTTTCAGGACTCTGTTCTCCAGACACCCTGTCCGGCATTCACGCCGAACTCACCATGCAACAGCCAGGGAAGCAGAATACTACGTCGAGTGTCCAGGTGGTCTCTACTACGAGCATTATACCTGTTTTACATACCATCCCGCAGCTTACCCCTGGAGGGGGACATGTTAAATAGTCCCATCCCTTGCTTATCGCACAATTTGTATCGCTCGCTTTTATTTGCGCTTTTTAATAACCAATATATAGCTCTTACCTATTATTGCATTCTTTCCTATTATATATGTTCATTTATGACATTGCGCAACTGCATAATTTGGTACAACCAATACACCAGGGCTTAAGTACCCCAAAAGTATGGTGTGATAAGTCCAACACTTTCACAAGTGCGGCACTTCAACTTATAGCATTATATGCATCGGCTTCAATCATGTCTTGGGTCAATAGTTGGGTTTGCCTGCCCTATGTTTTGGTACCTTACGTTCCGCTATATCGCTAAGGTAGCACTAGGAGAACCACTCGCGATTGTGCCCCTGTTGAGCTGTCTTGAGCACCTCGGTGGAGAAAGCTAAACTGACCGCCATGATAGGGCGAGAGTCGGTCGCTGTTCGAGAGGTTTTTTCGGTCCCTAAAGACTTATGCCGCTTAGAGCGAGGAACTGCATTGTCCGCCAAGGCGTGCATAGCGCCTCTAACTCGGTCTTCCAAATACTAGGGGCTTCACCAAATTTAAAATTATAGAATTCTATGGCTAAGGAGAGCGTTCAAGCATTATAAGTCCGCAGCCTTGTTCGCTATGCTGAGCGCCTCGATGGACCCAAGAATGGGAACAAGAGCGCCAAGTTTATCCCAACACCCCAGACTGTGGCATGGGGCTGAAGCCAACGACTTGCCATCTCTCAAATTTGATAAACGGCCGCATGTAAGGTAATATTTTAAATTAACAAGCGTTGCTCAGCGATATGAACAAGTTTTCAGCGACAGGATAACAAATGTGAGTCTATTCAAAATTACATCTTTGGAGCACTCATCCGCTATCTGGCGGGCACCCTTCAGACGCCTCATAGTACATTTCGGGCGACGATGCTCCTTGCCCTTCGGTGGTTCGTCCGTCACAAGCTTCTCCGCATTCAGCTTGCCCCAAAGGCACTTTAGCACGGGCAAGGCCCGACGGGCACCTTCAATGCAGACGGAGCGCTTGATGACTTCAATCCATGGACACGCGTCCACCAGCCGCTGCACTAACCCGAAGTAGCTCCCAAGCATGGCTTCCAATGGCCACAGCCGAACTATGAGGCCCTTCATGGCCTGTTCGGCGACCTTGTGGAGCTCGACCAGCTGCTTCAGCTGGTCGCTCAGGGGCACCGGACGGTCGGCCTCAAAGATATCGAGACCGAACACCTTCTCCGCCGAGCTCCCCTCCTTGGCACGGTAGAACGCGGCAGCATCAGACACACTACGGGGCAGATCTGCGAACGCTCCTGGAGAGCTCCGGATTCGGGTAAGTACTAGATAATTGACTTTTACATTCTTGCTCTGCATAAAGAATGCCTTACCCGCCGCGATCTTCTTTATTGCCTCAATCTCCTGGAGGGCTTTTTGGGCCTCGGCCTTAGCAGCTTTGGCACTCTCAAGAGCCGAGGCAAGCTCGGACTCTTGGGTCTTCGAGTCACGCTCCAAACCCTCGTGTTTTTCCACGAGAGCCTGGAGCTCTTGCCGTACCTCCGCCAGCTGCGCATCCCCCTTCTCTCGCTCGGTGCGCTCCGCAGCCGCCTTGTTTTCGGCCGCGGACACCGCCTCCTTTAGGGTCGCCACCATGCTCGTGGCCCCTGCAGTACCCGTGTTACTCCTGTTATTTTTCGCAACCGAAACCTTTCTATAAGGTATTTCTTTCATAAGGTATTACTTACCTTCCTTGTCCTCGAGCTGCTTCTTGGCAAGGCCGAGCTCGTTCTCGGACCGCTCGAGGCTCTGCTTCAATGCATCGACCTCCGCAGTCAGTGCGGTAGAGGTCAGCAGCGCAGCCTGCATTCCCATATTGACATACTTATGTTAGACTCCTGCGTATATCTTTTTAGATCCTTAGTCCGGATTTTCTTTCCAACACCGAACTAAGCATCAGGGCTACTGTCTATGCGGTAATATTTTTAC
Source organism: Aegilops longissima (assembly GCA_021605205.1). Taxonomy (NCBI): domain Eukaryota; kingdom Viridiplantae; phylum Streptophyta; class Magnoliopsida; order Poales; family Poaceae; genus Aegilops; species Aegilops longissima. The sequence goes on from CM038679.1 coordinate 134,638,394, forward strand.
ATATTCTAAACTTACCTCAAAGCCTATTAGAAGGCCGGCATAAGCCGTCAGCCCGCTCTTGGCGGATCGAACTTCTCGGATCACCACACTCATAACAAGGCGGTGCTCCTCGTCGATGGAGGCGCCGTTAAGCGCCCAAGAAGCTATCCGTGCCTCCGTTGATGGAGGACACCGGCGCCTTACCCTTCCTACGAAGGGGCCGCTTGCGGACTTCGAACCGCTGAAGGTTCCGGTATGGAGTCCGGACGAGGGTCGCTTAGAGCCCCGGGGTCTCGCCCCCATACGCTCGAGTCAGGAGGTCGCCTTGCGGCGCCTCTGCGCCACCTCCTCTTGACCAGGCCCCCTTGGGGCCCCACCTCGGCGCCGTCTGCAGCGTGAGGTGAGGAGGCGGCCGAAGTGAAGTACTTCCATTTCCGACGAACTCGTGGACCCGCCGATGAAGCGGCGAGCTCGCCTTGGGCGGGCTGCATGATTGTTCGCATTAGAGAACATTATGCATTGGAAAAAGCCATGGGTATCCGGACACTTACGATCTCGCCAGGGCTTGGCCCTTGTTGGCCACTCCTCGTCGTTGTCGGCGTTGGTGGAGAAGTCCGGAGGAAGGGTCCTTCCCTTCTGATTCTCCGCCTCCCGGTGGGGCGGCCTTCCTTTTACTCTCTTCTCCCGCTGGGGGAGAGGCTTCTTTTTCCTCCTCCTCGTTCTCAGGAGAGGATTCTACTTCATAATCTGACAGCGCTTGGCGCCTGGAGCTCCTTCGAGTTCCCGTGGCCTCCTTCTTGGCCTTCTTCTCCGTCACCACGTGAGGTGCCGGAGCCAGCAGTCCCGTCAATCGGGCGTCCGCTGGGTCTTCTGGCAAAGGGGCCAGACAGTTAACCTATCCGGACATCTTCAGCCAGTCCTGTTAAAGGTTAGGGAGTTTTAGATCCCGCATAGAGTCAAACTATGAAAAAAGAGTCCCATAAAGGGTAAAATAACTCACCTCGCTGGCTTGACACTGCGAGTTGAATCCGCGATCTTCGGTAGCGGATGTGGGAGCCTCGGCGCCCTTGAACATCACCTTCCAGGCATCCTCGTACGTAGTGTCGAAGAGCCTTTTTAGAGTTGAGTGCTGTGCCGGATCGAACTCCCACAATTTGAAGGCCCATTGTTGGCATGGGAGAATCCGGCGGATGAGCATCACCTGGATTACGTTGAAAAGCTTGAGCTTCTTGTCCACCAGGTTTCGGACACAGGTTTGGAGTCCGGTCAGCTCTTCCGAATCACCCCACGCCAGCCCGCCTCTTTCCATGATGTGAGCCGTGTGGGGAGCCAGATCTGAATTCGGGGTCGCCGCCCATTTGGAGTCGCTGCTCGGTGATGTAGAACCACCCGATTGCCACCCCTTTACTGTCTCCACGAAGGAGCCTCGAGCCATAGAACATTGGGCATCCTGCCTCGCCATGGCGCTTTCAAGACTCGCTGTCGGCCGCCCACTATCTTCGACTTGACGCTAAAGGTCTTCAACCATAAACGAAGTGGGGTTGGATGCAGAGGAAAGACTCGCACACTGACGATAAACTTGAGATATTGAGGATGAAATTGGGCCAGATCGTGGAAGTCCAGGCCGAGTAGAACATGAGCCCTCGGACAAATGGGTGAAGTGGAAAACCTAGTCCGTGGAGGAAGTGGGGAGAAACACCACCTCTCATGGGGCCTGGGGTTGGAGTGAGCTGCCCTTGTTGGGGAGCCGACACGCGATGTCGCCGGACAAGTATCCGGCCTCCCGCAGCTTTGTGATGTGCCCCTCCATGATGGAGGAGGCCATCCACCTGCCTCCCGCTCCGGACATAGTTGGAGAAGGTTGAGGTGGGATGTGCGGGCTTGGGCGCTGGAGCTCGAGTGCGCGGAAATGGATGAGCAAAGGAGGAAGAAGGCGTAGGTGAAAAAGGTGGATCCTTATCCCCTTATATGGACGGACAAAGCTATGCGTCCCCCGCCAGCCTGCTAAAACTCGCTTATCTCCCAAGCGCCGTAATCAATGGCGCGGATGGGTTACCCACGTCCGTATTGATGGGAATCCTGGGATAAGGGGGAACGATCTCCGCTTTGATAAGACGTGCCAAGGAAACCGCCTCGCTAAACGCGCTAAGGTGGAACAGTAAAAAACGATTCATATAAAGGCATGGCCGTGGTGTGATGTCACGCCGCGGAATACGTCAGCAGATCTGTGCAAAAGTTATTCTCTCTACGGTGGTATGTGGAACTTGTTTTGCAGAGCCGGACACTATCCTTGTGTTCAAAACCTTCTATGAAGTATTCGGAGGAGGAACCCTCCTTGCAATGCCGAAGACAATATGCGCGCCGGACTCGTCGTCATTGAAGCCTGGTTCAGGGGCTACTGAGGGAGTCCTGGACTAGGGGGTGTCCGGATAGCCGAACTATCATCTTTGGCCGGACTCCTAAACTATGAAGATACAAGATTGAAGACTTCGTCCCGTGTCCGGATGGGACTTTCCTTGGCGTGGAAGGCAAGCTTGGCGATACGGATATGTAGATCTCCTACCATTGTAACCGACTCTGTGTAACCCTAACCCTATCCGTGTCTTATATAAACCGGAGGCTTTTAGTCCGTAGGACGAACAACAATCATACCATAGGCTAGCTTCTAGGGTTTAGCCTCCTTGATCTCGTGGTAGATCTACTCTTGTACTACCCATATCATCAATATTAATCAAGCAGGAGTAGGGTATTACCTCCATCGAGAGGGCCCGAACCTGGGTAAAAACATCGTGTCCCTTGTCTCCTGTTACCATCCGCCTAGACGCACAGTTCGGGACCCCCTACCCGAGATCCGCCGGTTTTGACACCGACACCGACCCAAGGGAAAGGGTATAGGTGGTGGTCAGGCAAATGGTAAAACCAAGGTTGGGCCTTGCTGGAGGAGTTTTATTCAAAGCGAACTGTCAAGGGGGTCCCATAAATCACCCAACCGCGTTAGGGACGCAAAATCCGGGAACATAATACCGATATGACGAAAACTAGGGCGGCAAGAGTGGAACAAAACACCAGGCATAAGGTCGAGCCTTCCACCCTTTACCAAGTATATAGATGCATTAATAATATAGGAGATATTGTGATATCCCAACATAAACATAATCCAACATGGAGCAATCTTCATCTTCATCTGCAACTAGCAACGCTATAAGAGGGGCTGAGCAAAAGCGGTAACATAGCCAAACAACGGTTTGCTAGGAAGGGTGACAACGGTTAGGGGCTATCATGCAATTTGGGAGGCTTGAGCAGCAAGTGGTAGGTAACGCAGCATAGCAATAGAACGAAGCAACTAGCATAGCGATGAGATCCAAGGTGACGGTCATCTTGCCTGAAATCCTGCTAGGAAGAAGAACGATTCCATGAAGAAGATGAAGCCACGAAGACGAACCAAGCGTAGGCGAACGAATCCTCACGATCGTAACGAAACAGGAACTAACGAGAAGGAGAACAACCGGAAAGAAACAAACAACATGGTAAACACACAACACATAACATGGCATGATGCTCAACCAAGTATGATGCATGTCCAGTTTAATGAGGCATGGCATGGCATGAAAAAGTGCAACAAACAATATTACAAGTTAAGTGGAGCTCAATATGCAACGAGTTGCATATTGACAAAACACCACATTGACATATTTAGTTCTCTCTCGGTTATGTACCCAACAATATTAAATGTTGTTAAACATGACAAGAGGTGAAGCATAAGTAAACTAACTATTTAGGCAAGTTTAAATGAGGCCGGAACAATCAAACAACAATTCCGGAAAATCCCCATATGCATATTTTAGATTTGGTACTGTTCTGCCTATAACATAATTTTAAAGTTGTTAAACAGCAAAACAAAGTGCACCAAGTTAATCTATGCATTTTTCCACCCCATTTACATATAAAGTTTATTAAAATTGGAGCTACGGTTATTTAGTTTTGAAATAGATCATTTTAGCATGGCATTTAAGCAAAACTAAACAAACAGCAAGTTAGACATTTTAACATGGATGAAAGTAGCATATTAAAAAACTAGATGAAAAACTAAGCATTTTCCATGTATAAATTATTTACATATGAAGCATGGTTAATTAGTTATTAGATGCATGAACATGAGGGTGCAATCTGTAAACATGCAGTTTTCTGGATAGTTAGCAAAATCGCAGACATGGAAAAAAAACTACATCGGGCCAAAACTGGTGGGCGGACTGGGCTGCTCACCATGGGCTCTTGGCCCGGCTGGAGGAGGAGGAGGCCAGGCAGGCCGGATCTGGCGCGGCTCGAGGATTTAAGGGATTGGACAGCTAGGTTTAGGTTAGGCTGTTTATATAGCAAGTGGGTTTTAGTTAGGGGTTAATCCGGTCCGTCCGATCGAAATCGGGCGGTTGAGAAAAATTAGGTTAGGAATCCCAAATAAGAAACCGAAGATACCTTTGGGATATTTGGTGATGATCCGGACCCATCGGTCGTGACCGCGCGGTTCGGGTTCGGGGAAGTTTCGGACGCGGGCGAGGGGTCGATGCATTGGCAAGAGAGGTTAGGTGGTCACGGTCAAGAGGGAAGCGAAAAGCCGAATGGCCTCGGAACGGTCAACGAAAGCAAGGGGGACGCGGCAACTACGAATGGGTGCAAGCTTTATGAAAACATGCAGATGCAATGCGCATGATGCTATGAGATGCATGGCCGAACAAAATGCAAAACAAAACACAAAACCCAAGCACGAAGGAAATAATATATCGCATCTTCGGAAAAGGCAAGAGTTGGAGTTACAATTATGGAAAGTACATTCGGGGTGTTACAACACTCCACCACTACAAGAGGATCTCGTCCCGAGATCTAGGATGGCACCGAAGGGAAAAGGAAGAGGAAGATAAGAGGTAAACTAAGTTGCTTCTTTGACGAACGAGTGAAACCATGAACCTTGAGAGGTTGAGCAATTTAAAAGAAAGAGTACAACAGAGATGAACGAGATTGCAAACAATCCGGTAGAAAAGAGGAACAAGGAGTATTACGAGAACTTGAAGGTTGAAAGACATGGAAATAAGAGCTTCACGAACGAAAAGAATATGACCACCTCGGTATAATGAGATAGCCAAGGAACAAGAATGACAGAATTTGGACAGCACTCCGGTAGAAAAGAGAAGAAAACTTGATAAGATGAAAAGAACTTGAAGAGATGACACAACACTCCGTTTAACTTGATAAGCACGAAAAGAACATGATCCTCACAATTCGAGATGATGAGTGAAAAGAGCAACATCACAATGCCTCCGGAAGAAAGAATAGAAGATAGATCATTGGAATGACAGAATGGAGAAGAAAAATGCCAACTTCTGCCACAAATAATCTTGGAAAGCACCCTTCCAAGAAGGTTAGAACGGAAATGTTGGAAAACCAACAACGAAACGAATAAGCTTGTAGTGGGCTTATGGAAAACATCTCAAGACTGTGAGGTGACAACCGGCCACTAATTGAAACCATTGATTTGATTGAGAGCACCGAAGAGATGAAAAACTTCTTCACCGAGATGAGAAGGAGAAAATTGGATCATTGATAAGCACCACAAATAGCTACATTCCTTAGGGAAGGCTGTAAGTGAAATATAACCCAATATAACTCCAACAAAAGGATTGATTGGTTGAAAAGATCTCTTGAACGAAGAGAAAATGATGGATTTAAAATACCTCATTCTTGACAACATATGAATCATGAAACATGAAGGAAATTTTCAAGAGTGACATAACACCACCTCAAAAGATAAGGTAGAAAGAATTGCACTTTGGAATGCAAGATGAAGAATGCTTGGACTCCTCAAAACAAAACATGTGTTGAGCACCATGTTTATTTTGAAGTATGGCTTGACGGATCATAACTTCGAGAGAAATCTTGAAGAACAATTGAAGAATGAAAAGAATCCTTGACGAACCACCATGTAGAGCCTCTATGAAGAACTCCAGTAATAAAAGGATGATAAAAAGAAGGAGAAGTTGAAAAGACCAGGTGAAGCCTTGCGATGATTTAGATGGAGCTATGTGATGCGATAAAGCGGAAAAACTTGGAACTCCGGAAAAGAAAAGATGAACAACTTAGAACCGAGAAATGATATCATGAACAACTCCGGAATAAGGAATTGAATTTACTCAATGAAACAAGAATAACTACATTATGCTCATCCTTCACCAATTAAATTGATGACAAGCAATGGATTCGGCATATACTTATTCTCGTAGAAAGGATTAAGATAGATATGGCGCAAACTTGGGAAGGTCTTCAACGAACCACCGATAGGATTGGAAAGAACGAAGGAAGAGAACTCTTGAATGTACCACCGTAAGAATTGAAAATGAACGAAGAAAAGATAAAGAAACACCGGGAAGAATTGGAAAACGAATGAAGATACTTGAGGGGATTTAGATACAAGAGAATGAAGAGATCATGAACTGATTAGAGGATATTTGAACGATTCACCGGTAAGATTTGGAGAACGATAGCTACACGCTGAGAATGAAGAATTATGACATGATGGCCTTCGGAGGAAAGAAATGGAAACAACTCATGAAATGCTCCGGATGGGTGAAAAGAATTCCCACAATCGAAAACAATTATGAGAGGATGGCATCAAGCTAGAACCATGAATCTTGAAGAGAATGGAGCAAGATTTAAGAGAAACTCTTCTTCGGTCTTCAAATGTTGAGAATGCCGATGAGAAAACATCACCATGAATTGTTGAGGCACTCCGGAATGAAAATTGGAAAGGTTGAACCAACGATGAAAAGAATTTGAAAGATCTTGGAGAAAGACATATGGCTGATGATAGCCCATTCTTACATCAAACTTTGAAAAGAATTTTAGAAGCTCCCGGAAAATTAGAAGAGTCAGGTAAGATCCTGGGAAAAGACCTGTGGGTTAGGGCCCACTCGAAAGAAACATCGTTGAAGGATTTTAAAGAGAGGTTGCACCGATTGAATTAAATGACTTGAATGAGATAATAATCTCCAAATAGCTTGAACAGATCTTGGAAGAAAAGACGAGCCTTCTGAGATATCTTCAGCACTCCAGGACAAATGAATAGCGAGAAGTGAATGATTAAGAGGTGCATCGGCATGAGAAATCATTAGAAACGAGGAAAGGAATATGATGAATATCGAAAGCTTGAATTTGATCTACCGGAGAAGAAACAACAATGAAGGATGATGAACTTGAAACTGTTGAGCATCTCCATGGGAAATCACCGGATAAGAACATTGAAAGAAAAGAATGAAGAGACTTCCCACAAATAAAAGGATACATGATTAAGAAATCTGAGTCCTTGAAGAAAAAGGGTGGGAGGGCGGAAAAAAAGGCAACTTGGGGACGGATGAAACGGATACCGTTGAGAAAAACTTAGAATTTATCTTGCGGATGTTGAAATGATCAGATCCACTACAAGAGAAGCACGCTGGTTGGAAAAGAATTAACATGACGACCTCGATGATCAAGAAGGATTAGTATTCACATAGCAATATGAGAACACCGTTTAGGGAAGGTATGGATCAACACTTGACATCGAAGCAACTCGAATACCACAAATAAAAAAAACAAAGGATTTGGCTTGCAGAATAAGCCGGAACAAATACATATGATAGAGATTTACCCAATCCCATATCATGCATCTGTCGGAAAGATATTCTAGGAGCTACTTGAATACCCACCTATAAACTCCCGAAACTTTCTGGTTATGCAATCTGGTGTTGGGGATACAGGGGACACAAAATATATCACCCAAACTAACAATACCTAGATCCAGCTGTATCCATCCTTCAACACATAACCAAGAAAACTCCGGAAATCGTGTACCTCAACCTTTGAAAAGCATCCATTATACGAACTATGGCAATACTCCCGAACTCCCCAGTACTGGGTGGCGTCGATGTTATCTCACCAACAACTGCATAAAAGAGATTTTCGATGTCGGCAAAACTCAGGTATTACAGAACTGCAACGATAAAATTGTGACGACAACACCTCGGAGCTCAACTCCCCGGGACACTGCCGCAACCCCTAAATGTCAGGAGACACCAAGAACAATGCTCTCGTCACAAGACTATCGGAACGATCCCAAGATACCCGCGTGATCCTAAAAAAAATTCGTGAAATTTGAGGAGAGGAAAGACAAAACATCTACGTCCGGAGGCGTCACCAGAGCGACGAAGGGACTGAGGAGTAAAAGAATCCTACTCTCCGATATATATAATCCTAAGACTCAAAACAGTTTTCTTCTAGACTCAACAAGGGCCAACAATCAAGGGGGCTCCTATGGTCGGTCGAGGCTCTGATACCAACTTGTCACGCCCAAGATTCGGCCCTATCCTAAAAGAACTCGAAGGTCCCACCAAGGATAGAAGCGCATCTTGAAGACGCTTTTGCAAGGTGGATATCATTACATCAACATTACATAATAGTGGGGATACATCCAAGACATACAATGTCACATGAATACAACAATACATCATATACAAGATCAACATCCGACTACGGATGAAACATAAACAGAAACTCAAACAATATCCACCACCGCTAGCCCAGTGCCGCCGATCGAACCTAACCCAAGATCAAGAAGAAGCGTAAGAAGAACTCCAAAACAGCAAACATCGCTCTCACGTGATGATCATCGCATAACCAATACCTGCAACTGTTGTTGTAGTAATCTGTGAGCCACGAGGACTCAGCAATCCCATTACCATGGGTATCAAGACTGGCAAAGCTTAATGGGTAAGAAAGGGGTAAAGTGGTGAGGTTGCAGCAGCGACTAAGCATGTATGGTGGCTAACTTACGCAAATAGGAGCGAGAAGAGAAGCAAAGCAAGCGGTTGTCAACTAGTAATGATCAAGAGGTGATCCTGAACTCCTACTTACGTCAAACATAACCCAAAAAAACCGTGTTCTCCTCTCGATCAACCCCGAAAAGAGACAATCACGGTTACGCACGCAGTTGGTGTATTTTAGAAGAGTTTACTCCAAGTTTACTACAACCGGACATTAACAAATTCCTATCTGCCACATAACCGTGGGCACGGCTCTCGAAAGTTTATACCCTGCAGGGGTGTCCCAACTTAGCCCATGATAAGCTCTCGTGATCAATGAAGGATATTCCTTCTCCCAGGAAGACCTGATCAGTCTCGGAATCCCGGTTTACAAGACATTTCGACAATGGTAAAACAAGACCAGCAAAGCCGCCCGATGTGCCGACAATCCCGATAGGAGCTGCACATATCTCGTTCACAGGGCAACACCGGATAGGTCAGCCTACTAGTAAAACCAGCCCTCGAGTTGCCCCGAGGTGGCCCCGCAGTCTGCCCGGTTTGAACCAGCACTTAGAGAAGCACTGGCCCGGGGGGGCTAAAATAAAGATGACCCTCGGGTTGGGCCTTGCTGGAGGAGTTTTATTCAAAGCGAACTGTCAAGGGGGTCCCATAAATCACCCAACCGCGTTAGGGACGCAAAATCCGGGAACATAATACCGATATGACGAAAACTAGGGCGGCAAGAGTGGAACAAAACACCAGGCATGAGGCCGAGCCTTCCACCCTTTACCAAGTATATAGATGCATTAATAATATAGGAGATATTGTGATATCCCAACATAAACATAATCCAACATGGAGCAATCTTCATCTTCACCTGCAACTAGCAACGCTATAAGAGGGGCTGAGCAAAAGCGGTAAAATAGCCAAACAACGGTTTGCTAGGAAGGGTGACAACGGTTAGGGGCTATCATGCAATTTGGGAGGCTTGAGCAGCAAGTGGTAGGTAACGCAGCATAGCGATAGAACGAAGCAACTAGCATAGCAATGATAGTAATGAGATCCAAGGTGACAGTCATCTTGCCTGAAATCCTGCTAGGAAGAAGAACGAGTTCAAGAAGAAGTTGAAGCCACGAAGATGAACCAAGCGTAGGCGAACGAATCCTCACGATCGCAACGAAACAGGAACTAATGAGAAGGAGCACAACCGGAAAGAAAGAAACAACAGGGAAAACACACAACACATAACATGGCATGATGCTCAACCAAGTATGATGCATGTCCAGTTTAATGAGGCATGGGATGGCATGGCAAAGTGCAACAAACAATACTACAAGTTAAGTGGAGCTCAATATGCAACGAGTTGCATATTGACAAAACACCACATTGACATATTTAGTTCTCTCTCGGTTATGTACCCAACAATATTAAATGTTGTTAAACATGACAAGAGGTGAAGCATAAGTAAACTAACTATTTAGGCAAGTTTAAATGAGGCCGGAACAATCAAACAACAATTTCGGAAAATCCCCATATGCATATTTTAGATTTGGTACTGTTCTGCCTATAACATAATTTTAAAGTTGTTAAACAGAAAAATAAAGTGCACCAAGTTAATCTATGCATTTTTCCACCCCATTTACATATAAAGTTTATTAAAATTGGAGCTACGGTTATTTAGTTATGAAATAGATCATTTTAGCATGGCATTTAAGCAAAATTAAACAAACATCAAGTTAAACATTTTAACATGGATGAAAGTAGCATATTAAAAAACTAGATGAAAAACTAAGCATTTTCCATGTATAAATTATTTACATATGAAGCATGGTTAATTAGTTATTAGATGCATGAACATGAGGGTGCAATCTGTAAACATGCAGTTTTCTGGATAATTAGCAAAATCGCAGACATGGAAAAAAAACTACATCGGGCCGAAACTGGTGGGCGGACTGGGCTGCTCACCATGGGCTCTTGGCCCGGCTGGAGGAGGAGGAGGCCAGGCAGGCCGGATCTGGCGCGGCTCGAGGATTTAAGGGATTGGACAGCTAGGTTTAGGTTAGGCTGTTTATATAGCAAGTGGGTTTTAGTTAGGGGTTAATCCGGTCCGTCCGATCGAAATCGGGTGGTTGAGAAAAAGTAGGTTAGGAAGCCCAAATAAGAAACGAAGATATCTTTGGAATGTTTGGTGATGATCCGGACCCATCGGTCGTGACCGCGTGGTTCGGGTTCGGGGAAGTTTCGGATGCGGGCGAGGGGTCGATGCATTGGCAAGAGAGGTTAGGTGGTCACGGTCAAGAGGGAAGCGAAAAGCCGAATGGCCTCGGAACGGTCAACGAAAGCAAGGGGGGATGCGGCAACTACGAATGGGTGCAAGCTTTATGAAAACATGCAGATGCAATGCGCATGATGCTATGAGATGCATGGCCGAACAAAATGCAAAACAAAACACAAAACCCAACCACGAAGGAAATAATATATCGCATCTTCGGAAAAGGCAAGAGTTGGAGTTACAATTATGGAAAGTACATTCGGGGTGTTACAACACTCCACCACTACAAGAGGATCTCGTCCCGAGATCTAGGATGGCACCGGAGGGAAAAGGAAGAGGAAGATAAGAGGTAAACTAAGTTGCTTCTTTGACGAACGAGTGAAACCATGAACCTTGAGAGGTTGAGCAATTTAAAAGAAAGAGTACAACAGAGATGAACGAGATTGCAAACAATCCGGTAGAAAAGAGGAACAAGGAGTATTACGAGAACTTGAAGGTTGAAAGACATGGAAATAAGAGCTTCACGAACGAAAAGAATATGACCACCTCGGTATAATGAGATAGCCAAGGAACAAGAATGACAGAATTTGGACAACACTCCGGTAGAAAAAAAGAAGAAAACTTGATAAGATGAAAAGAACTTGAAGAGATGACAGAACACTCCGGTTAACTGGATAAGCACGAAAAGAACATGATCCTCACAATTCGAGATGATGAGTGAAAAGTGCAACATCACAATGCCTCCGGAAGAAAGAATAGAAGATAGATCATTGGAATGACAGAATGGAGAAGAAAAATGCCAACTTCTGCCACAAATAATCTTGGAAAGCACCCTTCCAAGAAGGTTAGAACGGAATTGTTGGAAAACCAACAACGAAACGAATAAAGCTTGTAGTGGGCTTATGGAAAACACCTCAAGACTGTGAGGTGACAACCGGCCACTAATTGAAACCATTGATTTGATTGAGAGCACCGAAGAGATGAAAAACTTCTTCACCGAGATGAGAAGGAGAAAATTGGATCATTGATAAGCACCACAAATAGCTACATTCCTTAGGGAAGGTTGTAGGTGAAATATAACCCAATATAACTCCAACAAAAGGATTGATTGGTTGAAAAGATCTCTTGAACGAAGATAAAATGATGGATTTAAAATACCTCATTCTTGACAACATATGAATCATGAAACATGAAGGAAATTGTCAAGAGTGACATAACACCACCTCAAAAGATAAGGTAGAAAGAATTGCACTTTGGAATGCAAGATGAAGAATGCTTGGACTCCTCAAAACAAAACATGTGTTGAGCACCATGTTTATTTTGAAGTATGGCTTGACGGATCATAACTTCGAGAGAAATCTTGAAGAACAATTGAAGAATGAAAAGAATCCTTGACGAACCACCATGTAGAGCCTCTATGAAGAACTCCGGTAATAAAAGGATGATAAAAAGAAGGAGAAGTTGAAAACACCAGGTGAAGCCTTGCGATGATTTAGATGGAGCTTTGTGACGCGATAAAGCGGAAAAACTTGGAACTCCGGAAAAGAAAAGATGAACAACTTAGAACCGAGAAATGATATCATGAACAACTCCGGAATAAGGAATTGAATATACTCAATGAAACAAGAATAACTACATTATGCTCACCCTTCACCAATTAAATTGATGACAAGCAATGGATTTGGCATACTACTTATTCTCGTAGAAAGGATTAAGATAGATATGGCGCAAACTTGGGAATCCACATTGGTTTTCTTCTTAAAGACCCATTTGCAACCAATGGTTGTTACGCCAGGCGGCGGATCAACCAAGTCCCAGACTTGATTCTCATCCATGGACTTTAACTCGAATCTCATGGCCCCTAGCCATGCCTTGGAATATGGGCTCACCATCGCTTCTGCATACATGGTCGGCTCGTTGCTTTCTAGCAAAAATACATCACACACTCTGCGCAATGTCTCCAACCTCCGTGGTTCCGGTGCTGCTTCCACTACGGGTTCCTTGACTGACTCCGGTATGATCTGATCACCAGCCGAGCCGTCCCCGAGTGGTCCTCGAATTTCTTCGAGTCGGACTGTCCTCCCACTGGCCTCCCGACCCAGAAACTCTTTCTCAAGGAAAACCCCATTCCGAGCAACGAACACTTTGTTCTCCTCACGGTTGTAGAAGCTATATCCTAAGGTTTCCCTCGGATATCCCACGAATATGCACTTATACGACTTGGGTGTAAGTTTGTCTGACATAAGTCGCTTGACAAATGCTTCACAACCCCAAATCTTTAGAAAAGACAAATTGGGACTCTTCCCGATCCACATCTCATGTGGTGTCTTGTCTACGGATTTTGATGGTACCCTGTTAAGTGTGAAAGCTGCAGTTTCTAGAGCGTATCCCCAGAATGACAAGGGTAAATCCAATTTGCTCATCATAGATCGGACCATGTCCAACAAGGTCCTATTCCTCCGCTCCGACACGCCATTTCTCCGTATGCATCAGGAGGTGTGAGATGAGGTACTATACCCGGTTTTTCAGATGATCATCAAACTCTGGCTCATGTACTCACCTCCACGATCAGATCATAGAAGCTTTATAGTCTTGCCGAGCTGATTCTCAACCTCGCTCAAACTCTTTGAACTTTTCAAAAGTTTCCGACTTGTGCCTCATCAAATAGATATATCCATATCTACTCAAGTCGCCGGTGAAAGTCACGGCATCGATAGCCACCTCGGCAGTTGTGCTCATTGGACCACACACATCACTATGTATAAGTTCCAACAGCTCGAACGCCTCTCGCAACTCTTTGCGAAGGAGACTTAGTCATCTTGCCGAGCAAGCATGATTCACATGTCTCGAACGACCAAGTCGGACGGGTTAGGATCCCATCATCATGGAGCTTCTTCATGCTTCGACTAATGTGTCCAAGCCGGCAATGCCAGAAGTATGTCGGATTTATCTCATTAGGCTTATGCCTCTTGACATTCACGTTATAGACCGGTTCCTATTCTAGATTCAATATGAATAGCCCATCAACAATGGGTGCATAGTCATGGAACATACCATTCAAATAAAACCAATAGTCATTGTCCTTTAAATTGAATTCATAACTGAGGGAGTTCCGGACTAGGGGGTGTCCGGATAGCCGAACTATCATCATCGGCCGGACTCCAAGACTATGAAGATACAAGATTGAAGACTTCGTCCCGTGTCTGGATGGGACTTTCCTTGGCGTGGAAGGCAAGCTTGGCGATACGGATATGTAGATCTCCTACCTTTGTAACCGACTGTAACCCTAGCCCTCTCCGTGTCTATATAAACCGGATGGCTTTAGTCCATAGGACGAACAACAATAATACCATAGGCTAGCTTCTAGGGTTTAGCCTCTTTGATCTCGTGGTAGATCCACTCTTGTAACACACATCATCAATATTAATCTAGCAGGATGTAGGGTTTTACCTCCATCAAGAGGGCTCGAACCTGGGTAAAACATCGTGTCCCTTGTCTCCTGTTACCATCCGCCTAGACGCACAGTTCGGGACCCCCTACCCGAGATCCGCCGGTTTTGACACCGACATTGGTGCTTTCATTGAGAGTTCCTCGTGTCGCCACCGATAGGCTCGATGGCTCCTTCGATCATCAACAACGACGCGTCCAGGTGAGACTTTTCTCCCGGACAGATCTTCGTGTTCGGGCGGCTTTGCATCTGCGGGCCAATTCGCTGGCCATCCGGAGCAGATCGAAGCTACGCCCCTGGCCGTCAGTCAGATTTGAAGTTTAAACTATACGGCCGATATCCGCGGAGACTTGATCTTCGACGGATTCGGCCGCAGCAAGCCGCCGCCAAGACTCGCCTCAATGGGCATGATCTAGCTCGAGCCGAACAAAGGCCTCGAGGCCGCACTGAATCCGCCCGACCCTTAATCCGGAGCCGGATTCCCGATCGAGGACGAGTGGTTGGACACCGCCCGGGCTTTAATCTCTACGGCGATCGAGCCAACTCTATCCCTGTCCTTTGCGAAGACCTCGACCTGTGGTGCCGACTCCTCTCCGGACCAACCTCCGCGCCCTTGCTAATCGAATCAGATTGGCGCCCGCTATGGAGTTCACGACGTCATGACATCTTTCAGACTCACCTTTGGCGACATCTTGAGTTCGCTAAAGTACTCTCGTTATCAAGAGAGCCTGGCCGGATGCGGTCGGGACGGTTGGGATGCGGACGACGAAGAAATTCAAAGCCCACCCACCACCCACTTGGTAGCCGCTCGATGATCTAACCGACATGCTAGACTATAACTCCAAGACATCGCCGTATGGACGACGATGCCGGAGACGAACTGCACCAGCGCCATGTGGCACTTTGGAAGGCCACCTCGTCATACGACATATATATGGTGGACATCCCAAAAGATGGGAACGGCGATGGAACAACGGAGGATGACCCCTCCAAGAAGCAGCCCAAGCGCCGGCGTCAGCGGCGCCGCTCTAAATCCCGCCACAAGAAGAATGAAGGTTCCGGCTCCGGAGATAACAATACACCGGACAGTGCCGAAGACAATCCACTCCAGCAAGATCCAGCGCAGGAGGATGGAGACGCCAGCCCTCACGAGAGAGCGGTAGAAGAAGAGGTAGAGGATTATATGCCTCCTCCGAGACGAAGCAAGCCTCGACGATGATGAATTTGCTGCGTGCTCGAGGATCCCGTCGAACAAGAGCGTTTAGACGCAGGCTTATGGCCACGACAAACAGCCTCAAGAAAAAGCAGCAACAGCTTAGAGCTGATCAGATCTGCTAGCTGACAGATGGATCAAGTCCTCGTGGTCAAGAGCATGAGCTCGAACGCCTCCAAAAGCTACCCTAAACGCAAGCTGCTCCCCCGATTAGAGGAGGAGGCTTACAAACCCGCATCACCAGGAGACAATACGGTGACCGACCACCCGTGGTCGCGATAGAGAGGGCTCTAGGCCCTTCACTAGAACCGCACTCAAAGATCGCCAAAAGCACACGCCATGTGGGAACGCCCGACCTGCGAGATATATTGAGGACAAGGCAAGACAATCAAGATCGATCTATGGATCGCGTGGGCGCCCCAAGATGCGTGATGACAACCGTCATGCGGACACAAGAAGTCCGCCGGGCCGAACAAAATGCATAAAGCTCTTTTGAGCTCCTCCGTGATATCGCCAAAGATCTGAGGCGCCAAGACACCCACTATGCTTCATAGACGAAGTAATGGATCATCAAATCCTCAAGGGTTTAAACCCATCAATATCGAATCCTATGATGGCACAACAGACCCCGCGGTTTGGATCAAGACTATCTCCTTCACATCCACATGGCCCGCGTGACGATCTTCACGCCATCAAATACCTCCCCTCGCTTAAAGGACCAGCCCGCATTGGCTCAACAGCTTGCCGCCAGAGTCAATTGGGAGCTGGGAGGACCCGAAGCTGCATTCCTCGATAACTTCTGTGGCACTTATGTGCGACCACCCGACGCCGATGACCTAAGTCACATAATTCAGCAGCCGACAAATCGCCGATAATTTTGGACACGGTTCTAACCAAGAAAACCAAATCGCCGACCGTCCGGATGCGGAGGCCTCGCGGCCTTCAAGCATAACATCCGCGACGAGTGGCTTGCCCCGCACCTAGGACAGGAAAAGCCAAATCCATGGCAGCCCTCACATCACTCATGACCCGCTGCTGGGCCGAGGACAGCTGGCTAGCACGCAGCAACAACCTCAAAGAAAAATTCGGCAGTCCGACTTCAAGGACCGAAATGGCAGGTCACGCCGAATAAAAACAAACACCACATTAACGGCGATAATATTGAGGATACGGCAATCAATGCCGGATTCAGAGGCTCTAAACCCGTCACGGAAAAAGCCATTCAAAAGAACTACTCCGGTCCGCCCAATTTGGACCGAATACTCGACCGCTTGTGCGATACACGGCACTTCAAAAGCCAGCTTAACCACACCAACAGGACTGTTGGGTATTCACAGCAGCAGCAAGTTAATTGCCGAAAACAATGACAAGGGACTGCATAGCGATGACGAGGACGAGACCCAACCGCCGAACAATAAAGGATGTAGGGTTTCCCACAAAAGCGGACGGTGAACATGATATACGCAACGCACATACCCAAAAGGGAGCGGAAGCGCACCGGATGTCTACGCGATGGAGCCAGTTGCCCAAGTTCAATCCATGGTCCTCCCGCTCGATCACTTTTGATCAAGGGACCACCCATCAAAGATCCGCCACGGCGGATTCGCCAGACCGGTCTTAGACCCAATCGCCGATGGATTTCACCTAACCGAGTCCCGATGGACGGCGGCAAAAGCCTGAACCTGCTTTACCGTGATACAAGGCGCAAAATGGGCATAGACCCTCAAGGATTAAACCTACCAAAACGACCTTTAAAGGCGCCATACTGTGTAGAAGCCAATTGTATGTGCTCAATTACACCGAAGTGGTCTTCGATCCCGGATAACTTCCAAGCGAGGAGTTAATCTTCGACATAGTCCCGCTCCGCAGCGGCTATCATGCCTTGCTCGGACGCATCGCGCTTGCAAAGTTCAACGCGTGCCGCACTCACGCATACATCAAGCTCAAGATGCCAGCCCTCGAGGAGTCATCGCGTCAACGGAAACATCGAACGCTCTTCCGCACGGAGGAACATACAATGCTCTCGCGCGAAGTGCAATGCAGCCTCTAAGGCAATTTCGAGTCCGCCGTTAAGCCGGACACAGCCAAGCGTGCCCGGAGTAACTTACAACAAGACCACTGGCACGCCCCGAGCACGCCAGAGAAGGCGGCCCCAACCCCAGCCCGCTAAACGTCAGCAGGTCCTTCGCACACCATTACGCCTCAAGATACCATGGGCATGGGGAGAGGGCACACCACGATAAACCTGATCGCGGCTCAACCACACCAGGGCTCTCAAGTGTGTCGCTCCTTTTCTTTTCTTTTACCTTTTAATTTTGGGATATTTACATTTGTGCCCCTAACTCAACTCCACTACTCAAATTTACCCTAACTTTTGATGTGCTCAAATTTGTTTTAAAAGCATTTTAAGTCACAGAATGCCTTCCATCTGGTCAAAGTTGTTTGACCAAAACATTGAAAATTTATAACAAATTCATATGAACTTATAAGAATGCAAAATAAGATATCAAAATGCTCATAAAAACAACACCTATATGCACATGTCATTTACGCTCATGACAAAAGCACTCTTTAAAGCTTTTAGGTTTATAACATTAAAAACAATTTAGGGTGAATGCAAATAAATGCACATGTAGGTGAGGAACATAAATGACATGCGCGCATAGGTGATGTTTGTATGAACATTTGGATATCTTATTTGCATTTTTCTGACTTCGTATGAATTTGTTATGAATTTTCAAAGTTTTGGTCAAACAACTTTGACCAGATGGAAGGGCATTCCTGCGACTTAAAATGCTTTTTAGGGGCAAATTTGAGCACATCAAAAATTTAGGGTAAATCTGAGTGGGCGCAAATTAGGGCATAAATGTAAATGTCCTTACTTTTTACCCACAGACTCGCTTGTCGAAGCCCTGTCTGCAGCAGACCTGCCAACTCACGATGCAACAGCTGTGGAAGGATAAAGGCTACAACGAATATACAGGTGGTCTCCATTACGAGCATTTTATACACCAATCTGCAACCTACCCCTGGAGGGGGACATGTTTAACAGTTCCATACCTTGCTTATCGCACTATTTGTATTGTTCTGCATTCGTAGCGGCACTTATTGAATAAAACAATGCAGCACCTTTTTGCTTATAATTGCATTTATTTTTCATACATATGTTCATTCACGGCATGTTGCATCCGTACACTTTGGTACGGCTAATATACACCATGGGCTTATGTTTCCCGCATTACGGTATGATGAGTCCGAACACTTTGACAAGTGCAGCACCCCGAACTTATAGCACTATATGCATCGGCTCCGAATCATGTCTTGGGTCAATAGTTGGGTTTGCCTGCCCCATGTTTTGGTACCTTACGCCCGTTATATCGGATAAGGTAGCACTGGAGAACCATCGCGATTCCGCCCAGCTTGAGCTGGGTTAACGCCTGGAGAAAGCTAAACTGACCGCCATGATGAGGCGAGAGACCGTCGCTGTTCGAGAGGTTTTTACGAGTCCTTAAAGACTTATGCCGCTTAGAGCGAGGAGCCGGATATCGTCCGCCAAGGCGTGATAGCGCCACAAATTCGCCTTCCAAGACTAGGGCTTCACCAAATTTAAAATTATAGAATTCTATGGCTAAGGAGAGTGTTCAAGCATTATAAGTCCGTTGCCTTGTTCGCTGTGTTGAGCGCCCCTAGATGGACCCAAAATGGGAACAAGAGCGCCAAGTTTATCCCGAACACCCCAAAGACTGTGGCATGGGGTGAAGCCGACGACTTGCCATCTCTCGATTTGATAAACAGCCGCACGAAGGTAATATTTTAAATTAACAAGAGCTGCTTAGCGATATGAACTAAGTTTTCAGCGACACGGGATAACAAAATGCGAGTCAACTCAAATATTACATCTTTGGAGCACTCACCGCAATAGTGCGGGCGCCTTCAAAGACACTCTTATAATACATCTCGGCGTGCGATGCTCCTTGCCCTCCGTGGCGGGTCCGCCACGAGCCTGGCATCCATCTTGCCCCAAAGGCACCTTTATGCGGGCAAGGCCCGACGGGCACCCTCAATACAAGCGGAATGCTTGATAACTTCAACCCACGGGCACGCATCCATCAGCCGCACCAGTCAAGTAGCTCCTGTGCATGGCCTCCTTAGGCCACACCAACTATGAGGCCCTTCATGGCCTGTTCGCCGCTTTAGGAGCTCGACCAGCTGCTTCACTGGTCGCTAAGGGCACGGATGCCCGCCTCAAAGATACCGAGACCATAAGACCTTCTCCGCCGAGCTCCCTCCTCGCCCGGTAGAATGCGGCAGCATCGACACGCCATGAGGAAGATCTGCGGACGCCCCGAGAGCTCCAATTCGGGTAAGCAACAGGTAATTAACTCTCACATGCTTACTTTGCATGAAAATGCCTTACCCGCTGCTATTTTCTTCACCGCCTAAATCTCCTTGAGGGCCTTGTAGGCTTCGCCTTAGCGGCTTTGGCACTCTCAAGAGTTGTTGCAAGCTCAGACTCGAAGTTCGAGTCACGCCCAAGTTCTCATGTTTTTCACGAGATCCTGGAGCTCTTGCTCTACCTCCGCCACCCGCGCCTCCTGCTTCTCTCGCTCGGTGCGCCCATGACGATTACGCTCGCCGCTGCCACCGCCTCCTTCGTGGTCGCCACCTCGTTAGTGGCCCCTACAATACACACGTTATCCTTGTCATTTTTCTTGCAACCAAATCCTTTTCTCAGAAGGTACAATTTTCATAAGGTATTACTCACCTCCTTTTTCCTCGAGCTGCTTCTTGGCATGGCCGAGCCTCGCTCGGACCGCCGAGGTTTTCCTTCAGTATTGACCTCCGCAATCAAGGGGCGGAGGTCAGCAAAGACAGCCTGCAATCCCATATTGACATATTTTTATGACTCCTGCGCTTATCTTTCTAAAGATCCTCATCCGCTTTTCTTTCCAACACCGAACCGAGCATCGGGCTACCGTCTATGCGGTACCATTTTACATATATTGAAATTCTTACCTCAAAGCCTCGTTAGAAGGCTATCGCAGAAGTTTGGTCAGCCCGCTCTTGGCGAGCTGAACCTTCGAATCACCGCACTCATAATAAAGGTGGTGTTCCTCTTTGATGGAGGCGCCGCTGAGCGCCTCCAGAATTATCCGCACCTCCGGTTGGACGGAGGCAGCCGGCGTCGGGTCTTGCCCTTCTTACGAAGGGGTCGCCACGGACTCCGAGCCACTGTGGCCTCCGGGCTGAGTCCGTGCACAGTTCGGGAGGGTGTCTGTGACACCTCCGGGCCTCCTCCTCCTGGTGGGTCCTTTTTGGGATCCCACCTCGCGCCGCCCACGGCACGGGGTGGAGGCAGTCGGAAGGGAATCCATATCCGACGCACTCCAAGGACCCGCCGATTTAAACGGGAAGATCATCCTTGGGCGGACTGCAGGGTTGTATTCGCATTCAAAGACATTATGTGGCTAAAATAAAAAACCTTGAAGTTATTCGGGAGTCCGGATACTTACGATCTCGCCAGGGCTTGGCCCTTGGAGGCCAGTCCTCGTGTCACATCAAGGCGTTATGAGCAGTCCGGGGAAGAGTTTTTCCTTCTGATTCTTCGCCTCCCTTGTTGGGGAGGCCTTCCTTTCTTCCTCTTCGCCGGGGAGAGGCTTTCTTCTCCTCCTCGCCTTGGTGGGAGGAGTCGGCCTCGGATTCATCATCCGATAACACTGAAAACGGAACTCTTCCGAGTCCCCGTGGCCATCTTCTTGGTTTTCTTCTCCGCACCACGGGTGCCGCAGCCAAGAGCCCCGTTAGGCGGGCGTCCGCTGGTCCTTCCGCAATGGGGCCGACAGGTAATCCGCTCGCCTTCGCCAGCCATTCCCATCAAAGGTAAAGGAGTTTAGATCCCGATAGAGCCAAACTATGGAAAACAAGTGGTGAAATCACTTACCTCGTCGCCAGGACGCTGCGAGCGGAATCCGCGATCTTCGTAGCGGATGCGGAGCTTCGCGCCTTTGAACAGCACCTTCCGGACATCTTCGCACGTAGTGTCAAGAGCCCGCCAGGTCCGTGCTGCACCGGATCAAACTCCCACATGTTGAAGCCCCATCGCTGGCACGGAGAATCCGCGGATGAGCATGACCGACTACGTTGACAAGCTTGAGCTTCTTGTCCACCAGCTTCTAGATACGTGCTTGAGTCCGGTCAGCTCCTCCGAAGTCCCCCAAATCCGCCACTCTCTTTCCAGAGGTGAGCCGTAGGGATGCCAGATCTAAATTCGGGGGCCGCTGCCCAATCAGGGTCACGCGGCTCGGTGATGTAGAACCACCCCGATTGCCATCCCTTGATGGTTTCCACGAAAGTGCCCTCCAGCCACGTAACGTGGGACATCCTTCCCACCATGGCGCCCAAGACTCCGCTTGGCTGCCCTTCACAACCTTCGCTTGACATCAAGGTCTTGAGCCATGTCAAGCAAGGGGCTGATGCGAGGAAGGTTTCGCACACCACGATAAACGCCGAGATGTTGAGGATGAAATTCGGGCCAGATCATGGAAATCTAGGCCGTAGTAGAACATGAGCCCCTGACAAAGGGATGAAGCGGGAAGCCCAGTCCATGGAGGAAATGGGGAAGAAAACTACCTCTCATGGGGCCTGGGTTGGGGACGAGCTCTCCTCGCCGGGAGCCGATGCGCGATGTTGCTGGACAAATATCCGCATCGCGCAGCTTCGATCTACCCTCCGTGACGGAGGAGGCCATCCACTTGCCTCCGCCTCCGGACATAGTTGGAGAAGGTTGAGGTGAGAAGTGCGGACTTGGGCGCTGGAGCTCGAGTTCGGAGATGGATAAGCCAAGGAGGAAGAAGGCGCAGTAAAAGGGTTGGATCTTTATCCCCTTATATGGGCGGACAAAACATGTGTCCCCACCGCCCGGTAAAACTCGCTTATCTCCCAAGCGCCACAATCAATGGCGCGGTTGGGTTACCCACGTCCGTGTTGATGGGAATCCGGAATAAGGGGAACACGATCTCGCTTCGACAAGACGTGCCAAGGAAACCGCCGCTAAACGCTACCGAGGTGGAACAATAAAACAATTTGAGTAAAGGCTTGGTAGTGGTGCGACGCCACGCCACGTATCACGCCGCAGATTGATCTTGTGTAATATTATTCTCTCTACGGTGGTATGTGGAATTTATCTTTGCAGAGCCGACACCGGTGTTCACAATCTTCTATAAATTATTCGAGGAAGAACCCGCTTTGCAATGCCGAAGACAATATGCGCCGGACTCATCGTCATTGAAGCCTGGTTCAGGGCTACCGAGGGAGTTCCGGACTAGGGGTGTCCGGATAGTCAACTATCATCATCGGCCGGACTCCAAGACTATGAAGATACAAGATTGAAGACTTCGCCCTATGTCCGGATGGGACTTTCCTTGGCGTGGAAGGCAAGCTTGGCGATACGGATATGTAGATCTCCTACCTTGTAACCGACTGTGTAACCCTAGCCCTCTCCGTGTCTATATAAACCGGATGGCTTTAGTCCATATGACGAACAACAATAATACCATAGGCTAGCTTCTAGGGTTTAGCCTCTTTGATCTCATGGTAGATCCACTCTTGTAACACACATCATCAATATTAATCTAGCAGGACGTAGGGTTTTACCTCCATCAAGAGGGCCCGAACCTGGGTAAAACATCGTGTCCCTTGTCTCCTATTACCATCCGCCTAGACGCACAGTTCGGGACCCCCTACCCGAGATCCGCCGGTTTTGATACCGACAATAACCCTGACTCATCAAGCATGAGGCCGAAATAATGTTCTGACTAAGTGCAGGAATGTAATAACAATTATTCAACTCCAAAATAAATCCAGAAGGAAGCTGGAGCTGCATCGTGCCGACCTCCAATGCAGCAACTCTTGCTTTGTTGCCGACCCTGATGTCAATCTCCCCTTGTGCCACACGCCTAGTTCTTACCAGCCCCTGCATCAAGTTGCAAATATGAACAATCGATCCGGTATCAAATACCCAAGAGCTACTAGGTATGTCAGCAAGGTAAATGTCTATAGCATATGCAACAAGTGTACCTTTGCCTGAAGAAGCATTTCCAGCCTTCTTGCCATGCTCTGCAAGCCACTTGCTACAGTTCCTCTTCCAGTGACCGGTCTCCTTGCAATGATAGCAAATGGTCTTCGAGTCCGGTGTATACTTTAGCCGCGGAGGTTACCATCTTCGTGCCCTTTGCCTTAGCCTTCTTCTTAGACCAAATCTTCTTGAACTTAGCCGATTTCTGCACCATCAACACTTCATGTGTGCCTTTCTTAATATCCTGCTCTGCCACTTTGAGCATCCCATGCAATTCAGTGAGCTTCTTATCCATGCCATGCATATGATAGGTCGAGATGAACGTCCCATAGCTGGGCAGAAGATAACCCAGAACTGCATCAGTAGCCAGCTCATCCAAGAGCGCGAAGCCCAACCTATCCAAAGCTTGCACATATCCGATCATCTTGATCACATGTGGGCTCAGTGGATCACCTTCCTTCAGCTTCCAATCCATCAAGGATCTCCAGAAGTTGAACCTTTCGGCCCTAGCCTGTGTCTGAAACATGCTCTTGAGACTCTTGATCATATCGTAAGCCTCAACATTTTTGAAATGCTGTTGCAAATCGGGCTCCGTACAAGCCACCATCAGACAGCTGATCTCCGTTGATTCATCAACGAGTTTCTAGTAGGCATTCTTGGTTGTGGTATTAGCATTATCGGCAGGTTCCTCTGGAAGTGGATCCTCTAGAACATGTTCCTTTTTCTCATGCTTGAGAACAATTCTCAAATTTCTATACCAGGTGGTAAAGTTTGTTCCATTCAGTCTATCCTTTTCCAGAATTGATTTCAATGCAAAGTTGGGTTGAGCAGGTGGTGCCATTGATCTACAACAGAAAATATGCAATCACTAAGCAATGTGTTTATGTAGAGTAATTCAAGCCTTAAATATAAATACTCCCACTGAAGTTGGCATCCCTCCGCAAACTCTCAGTGATCCAGGATCCGACTAGCACATGCGACTAGTGAGCTTTAGCATCATCGCTAGAAAACATGCCTATCCGTAAGCAACCCTTGCTAATCGTATTCTATATGACTTCGCCGATCGAAGGTATCTCATACCCTCGCCCCCAACCTTCTTTTGCCACAAGGCCCAAAACCGCTTTTGATAGCCTTGTCAAGTTAACTGATGTAGTGCATGTCGTGTACGACATTTAATCCTTCAGCTCAAGGACACCCAAAGAGCACCTCAATTTTATGAGCCCACTACTAGACGTATTTGACGTGCGAAGGTGCAACATCGGGATGGCACCGCTTGATATTCATGAGGATCTTTCTACCATTCTAACATGCATAGAAAACAAGAAGCATAACAATCACAAATAAACATATATTGTGAAATAGTATGGCTCCTTCATAGATGTTCTTCCAGGTCGGCTCCAACTCCGATGACCATTTAGGAACTCCGTCTTGTTTGTCACGCCGGGACGCCAAGCCACCAACCTGATCTCTATTATCCAACTACTACTAGTAGTAATGAATTTTACATAGTCACAAGTCGACACGCAGGTCGTTATACAATATAATGACAACACTTTGGCTCCTGCTGGCTGACAAACATGACATGCAGGCCATGTATAATTTACACACATGCATCACATACATATGAGCCATACTATTCACATCAAACCTGCAAAACAAAGTTATGCATAGAATCGCATTCTACCGGTTTGTGTGTCGGGTACGAAATACACGGCGCTACGCACACGGCGGTCCCAAATCGGATTTATGTTTCACTGTTAACCCCGATGGCGGATAACCGACCGGTAGGGGTAGGTTGTGTCACGACCTCATTGATCCCGATTGATAGAAAACATAGCCTCAACGATCCCCATGTGCAGTTCATCACATCAACCGTGCACATAGCCGATCTCATCAACGACAATAGATCTCATCTGACGCCTCAACATATCTAATATGCATATGATCTGAATCCGAATCCTATAGAAGAGGCTCTGATACCACTGTTGGGTTCTACGGTAGGGTGCGTCAACTGCAAATTAAAAATTCCTATGCGTAGAACAACCAAGAACATGCTACAGGAAATGGATCACAGTTCGTTACCACTAGACGCGCAGTGCCGTGCAGCGGAAGAAGAGTTGGGGCAGCACATCCGCGTGGTTCATCTCCTCCTCGTCCGATCTCCCTCGAACAGTCGGTCGTCCGATCCCACGTACAAGTTCACCGGAGCGGCGCAGGTGCACCGCCGCTAACGGTATCCGCGCGTGCAGGAGGAACGTCGTGCGGCAGACTGCTAGGTCCGATCACACAACCGGGGGCGAGTGGGGGTGGCGTTCGCAACACATGCAAAGTGACAGCGCCAAAGCGATCAACTGCATGAGTGTGCTGCACCTCCACTTTATATAGGCGTCCGTAGCGGGCTCAACTTTTGGGCCTCGCATGGACCCTAAAGCCCATAAGTCTAGTCGGCCACAATCCGGATACAGCTCGGATCACATCCGACCAGTGTCCTCGGATCTGACCTCGTAGGTTCATTCCCTTAAGCGTGCGCCCTCTTAGGTTCAAGCCGGCTTGGTCGCAGTTCGGATCACCTCCGAACTACACGGTTAGTAGCGGCCTCTAGCAAGGCATACAGAACACCAAGCAGACTATGAAGCTGGTTAGGCGAACCTGTACATCACACTTCTATACCTTTTGCCACACGATATATGTTGTCGGGCTCAAGGCGAGTCTGTCATCCTTGTGCTAGCCCGACCTCTTTCTCGTTCCAGTGATGCCGACCCCTATCCGGATTATCTCATAATCCTCGTCGCATGGCCATGCTTATCTTGGTCGGATCACACGAGGGGCCCAGAGAATATCTCTCCTGATCGGAGGGGCAAATCCCATCTTGCTCGACCACGTCTCGCAGCATTGGTCTGGACAAGCCTGAAACCTACCTTTGTAACTACCCAGTCACGGAGTAGCGTTTGGTCGGCCCAAAGCAGGTCTGTCACCATCCCGAGTACATGCGTCAGCTCAGGTCTTAGGACATAGAACTTATGTTGTACTAGAGACTCACAGATGACATATCATTGCGTCTCATGGTTGAGTCTGTCCGACTCGGACCTTATCTCGACTTGGATCCGACTATGTCGAATCCGACCAGATCCTTCCGAGTCCATATTATCTGGTTAGCCTCCAATGCTCCATGGCTAGTGAGACCAAGCCATCGACCGTGTCATACGCTAGTCTAATCGGCTGCGCGTCCACACAGCCCTTTCGACTAGGGACCTTTTAGGACATCCATCATACAATGCATAGTCCCACAAACAAGTCACGTACTTGCTGATACACATCATTGATAATGTCCAAGGACTATCTTTATTCATAAACACATAGGAAATATCATCATACATGATTGCATCTAGGGCATATCTCCAACAGCTACTATGTTCGTATTTTGTTCTTATCGACACCTCTCTCTCTCTAAAGATGTGGACATGACTTTCGATACCGGCTTTCGCTTGAGGACAAGTGAGGTCTAAGCTAGGGGGAGTTGATATGTCCATTTTGCATCATGTTTTCCTACTGTTATTTATAATGTTTTTATGCATAATAACACTTTTTGGAGTAATTCTAATGAATTTTCTCTCATAATATGCAAGGTTTACACAGAGGGAGAATACCAGCAGCTGGAATTCTGGACCTGAAAAAGCTATGTCAGAGATACCTATTCTGCACATTTCTAAAAGAGCTGAAATCTTACGGAGAATTATTTTGGAATATATAATAATATTGGAGAAAAGAACCACCAGAGGGGGGCTGCCGGGTGCCCACAAGACACCAGGGTGCGCCAGCCCCTCCAGGCACGCCCTGGTGAGTGGTGAGCAGCCCAGCCCACCTTTGTTACCCATCTTTTGGTATATAAGGTCATTTGACCTAGAAAAAAAATAAAAGGAGGACTTTCAGGACGGAGCACCGCCGTCTCGAGGCGGAACTTGGGCAAGAGCACTTCTCCCTCCGGTGGAGCGACTCCGCCAGGGAACTTCCCTATCGGAGATGGAAATCGAAGCCATCGTCATCACCAACAACCCTCTCATCTTTGGGAGGCCAATCTTCATCAACATCTTCAACAACACCATCTCATCTCAAACCCTAGTTCATCTCTTGTGTTCAATCTTTGTACAAGAACCTCAGATTGGTACCTGTGGGTGACTAGTAGTGTTGATTACATCTTGTAGTTGATGCTAGATGATTTATTTGGTGGAAGATTATATGTGTAGATCCATTATTCTATTTAATATCCCTCTGATCTTGAGCATGAATATTATTTTCAAGTAGTTACCCTTGTTCTTGAGACCATGGGAGAAGTCATGTTGCAAGTAATCTTGTGAATTTGATATGTGTTCAATATTTTGATGATATGTATGGTGTGATTCCCTTAGTGGTGTTATGTGAACGTTGACTAGATGACACTTCACCATCTTTGGGTCTAAGGGAATGCATTGTGGAGTAGTTATTAGATGATGGGTTGCTAGAGTGACAAAAGACTAAACCCTAGTTTATGCGCTATTCCGTAAGGGACTGGTTTGGATCCATATGTGTTAATGCTATGGTTAGATTGTTATATTAGTTCTTCTTTCGTAGTTGCGAATACTTGCATGTCAGTTAATCATCAGTGGGAGGCTTGTTCAAGTAAGAACAACACCCAAGTATCGGTCCACCCACATATCAAATTATCAAAGTAGCGAACGCGAATCAAACCAACATGATGAAAGTGACTAGATGAAATTCCCGTGCGCCCTCAAGAATGATTTGCTTATTATAAGAGACCGTTCCAGCCTGTCCTTTTGCTACAAAAGGATTGGGATACTTTGCTGCACTTTATTACCATTACCGTTACTTGTCCGTTCCAAATTATCCTATTATCAAACTACTTGTTACCAACACATTGCTTGCAGAAACTACCTTGTTGAAAACCGCTTGTCATTTTCTTCTGCTCCTCGTTGGGTTCGAAACTCTTACTTATCGAAAGGACTACGATTGATCCCCTATACTTGTGGGTCATCACCCGCCAGCGCGTGGCCGGCCGGGCCACGCGGGAGATCAGGCTGAGGGCCCGCTGGGGCCGCTGTTGCACCAGCGGTCGTGGCTTCCTAGGGATCCACAACCACCTCCGAGTGCGCACCCTCATCGCGCTGTAGACACTCCGGCCTTGCCACCCATGCCGCCCGGTCGCGCTCCACCTGCTCGCGAGAAGGGCGCTCAGTGCTGCCTCGTACTACAGATCTGGGGAGCGACGCGCCTCCGACGAGCCCTCAGGGTCGCGCTTACTGGCGGACAAAGCCTCCGAAGAGGAAGCCCGAGACTTGTCCATGGTGAGAGCCGCAACAAAGGAGAGCCAGAAGGGAGGAGGAGGACAGGATCTCACAAGACGATGGATGCAGAAGGGATAACGAGACACATTTGAATGGGGAGCCGGAAACCCTAGATCGGGGTCACGGGAGCTCTTCCTTAACCATGTATATCCCCGCACCCATGTGCCGACAGGCTGGATCGATATGGGCTAGCTGGCTGGCCCTACAGAAAGCCCATGCGATAAACCCCACCCAAGAGAGACAAGAGGAGGAAAATCCGACGCAAAGAACGGGTCCACAGCCAGCCCAGCCCTAGGCCCAAGAGGCACCAGGGCTGCACCCCGGCCCACATCCGGCACCAACACCAGCGAGGCATTCGCCCCTAGGGTTTCGCCCACCACAGACTGCGCCATCACCGACCCGCCGGCCACAATCGGTAACGAAGAACTAGCCCCCAGCACCCTAGTGTGCCGCCCCAACGGCAGGTCTGGGGATGGAGGAAAGGCCGCGGTCGGAGAGGGACGGAGGGACGATGGACCCAATAAAGGCACACCCAGGCAACCCAGGTCAGGGGAGGACACCGGCAGCCAATCGCCCTTATCAGATCTACGACCACGTCGCGTCACGACGGACCAGCCAACTTCCGCCGTCGGCGACGGCACCGCACGGCCCGACCGCCCAGGGCAAATTTCCTCACCTTAGCCAACAACACCGGCAGGGGAGGCAGAGGCAGATCCAAGGAGGCGTCGACGTCATCCTCCGACTCCGAGCCACTCCCGTTGAGCGCCCAGAAGCGATTGGCCAAGAGGGCATCGCCCAGGCACGTAGAAGAAGGACACTGGGGATCAGCAGACTGCGGGGAGGGGGAGGAGGGGATGGCGTCGACCAAGAGGGGGGAAGATGAGAAAAAGGAAGGGGAGCGAACAGTGCAGGCCGCCGCCGCGGTCGCTGGAGGGGAGGGAGAGGGAAGAGAGGAAAGCCATCATCATGAAGCTGCACATGGTTCTTGGTAACAGCACCGTCTTCAACGTTACGAGTACTCAACCTGGATAACTGTAATTTTTCTGGAGGAGCTTGTCGTCTTGGGCATCTTGGGAAGTTCGTCGAAACTCATTTTCCTCTTCCTTTTTGTCATTGCATGGCCTTCTTCATGCATACACATCTAGTTACCTACTTCTAATTTTTGGAAAATGGAAGACCATAATAAGGCTGGTCACAATGGCAATAACACAAGCTAGTAACTTACACACTTCCCTAGACTATGTTACCACCTCTATAGTGAGTAGGAACATTTATGTAGTGTCATGCAACGATGTATTTATTAGGTTATAGACTCATTGTTTTTTGGAGTGTGTGATGTTCCGGTAACTTAGCTAGTTACCACAAGCACATCTCTCTTCATTAAATATGTGCCACATAAACAAAGTTATATTGAAGTGTGTGATATTACTCCTAAGTTCCTCCCCATTATGACTAGCCTAAGGCTGGTCATAGTGGGAGTAACATAAATAGTAATATAGATTCCACATAAGCAAAGATGATGATGTGTCAAGTAGTTAATGAGGAGAGAGACAAATAGAGTAACATAATATGTTACCATCACCTAGCGGTTTCCAATGCTACATGAGTCTATGAAGTAATAAATGAAGTGATACATGATACTACATATATGTTACTATCCACTATAGAGGTAGTAACATAGACTAGTAACATATGCATGTTATTAGTCTAAGTTACTCCCCACTATGACCAGCCTAATACACACACTCATACAAGAGTTGGCATTGCGGATTTTAAAATTGATGAAGTTACAACGAATGTCTCACTATCACGGAAACATTGCCTTCTACTGAAAGAATTAACCCACATTATTGTGAAAGCATAACGGCAAACATGAGGTTTAATCCCTGATTGGTTGAACGTCTCATCAGCCATCTAGCCATCCAACGGGTTATCTATGTGTGTGTTGACTTGTGCTCGTGAAAGAAAAAAATATCATATGTTCAACAAAAAAGTTGCAACCTAATCCAAGATAGCTCTTTATCAAGATAAGTAGACCTAAGCATCTAAAGAGTGCATTGATGCAAATCTCAGTACTTTGATTAGTGGAACCGATTAGTCGATTTTTCTTTCCACTTCTCTTTATCCACTGCATGGCATACTTCATGCATGCCTACCATGTTTACCTACTTCGAGTCTTTGGTTATTGGAAGACAGTAGTAGAATATAGGTCGTCCAACAAATAATTAAGGGAACGACTTGATAATTTTATCAGTGTAGTCGCTGGGAATGTATGGTATGAGCAAAAGGGAGTATATGTGATAATGCATGGCATCGACACGACAGCACGGTGACATGATCCGGGCCGGGCCGGACACGGCTGCACGTTTTGGTAGTAGTAGGAACGCGAGATGCGGTTCATGATCCACCATGCCAAACAAGAAGTCAAAGTGGTCCATCGATCAACATGCAAGTAGCCAGATTCAATGCTGGTGCCGCCTAAATGAAAAATACTACTCCCTCTCTTTTAAAACATAATGCGCCCGTTCTTTTTAAGGTTCAACTTTAACCATAAATTTAACCGACAAGACTGAATGCGGCGGGAGCAAAAATTATATAATTAAAAACTTCTTTTAAATACGAATTCATTGGTATAATTTTTGCTCCTAACGTAGTCGGTCTTGTTGGTTAAATTTGTTGTTAAAGTTGAAGCACGAAAACTGAGGACGCACTACATTTTAAAACGGAGGGAGTACTATTTAATACTAGCCACCCGCAAAAAAAAGTTACTAGTCCCTCTAGACCAGGAAAAAAACTTAGACCAGTCCTCTCAAATCCTTCTGAAACGTTTGCGGACACGTCCAATTGATGATCAAACATAAGAGAAGAAGAAAAAATGATCCAACCAGACCTTTCATATCATTTCTATATATTTGGGGTGTTCGTAAACCCTTCTATTGAGATCAAATATAAAGAGAATATGCGGGCTCACGGGTGACCGGGCAGTCCGCCTCGGCCCACCTCGCCGCACATTTCCCTTTATTATTTCATTTCTTTTTCTCTCTTCATTTACATCAATCACATGCAATTTGATTTGACATATAAAAAAAAAAGAAGTGTAACTACATGCATGGACAAATATGGGCTTAATACAGACGCAACCAGATACTAACCAGGCGCGTCCGCGGACGTTTAGGGACGGATTTGCTAAGTCTGGCTTAGATGTTTCAGATTGCTATATAGTATGATACTCCAGTTTGCAAGATTTTTGGTTTCACACATATATATTACCAATGTAAACTCGGTCTAAAATTCATGCGTTCCAAAAGACCTAGTAGATGGAACACAGATCAGACTTGGAGTTCTCTGAACCAAGAACGTGTAAAAACAGTCATGTAATTTTGACTATTCGTCCAAAAAAGAAGAGGCCAAAATGGTCCCAGAATGTTTGACTCTGTTTTGAACATGCATCCATAGCTACACCACGAAGTAAGACCAAACACTACGAGTACAAGTCTTTGTAGTAATTCCTCCGTTTCTTTTTAGTTTGCATATAAGATTAGGTCAAAGTCAAACCTTGTAAAATTTGACTAGCTTTGTAGGTAAAGATACCAACATCCACACTATGAAATCAATAATATTAGATGCATGATGAAATTAATTTTCATAACATATAACTTTAGTATTGTACTTCCTTCGTAAAGAAATATAAGAGTGTTTAGATCACTAAAATAGTGATCTAAACACTCTTATAATTGTTTACAGAGGGAGTAGATGTTAATATTTTTTCTATAAAGTTAGTCAAATTTTACAAAATTTGACTTTGACCAAATTTTATATGCGAACTAAAAAGAAACAGAGGGTGTACTAGTAACAAGATCTGATGTCTGACCACACCTAAAATTTGCCAATTTTTACGGTGGAAACGGAACCGAGAAGAGAAGACGCGCGGCGACAAATTACTCCTCCTCCAGAAACATGGGGAAAAGGCGACGCGCGCGCGGGTAACAGGAATGCCCCCCTTCCTTTCCCCCACGGCTCCGTTTGGGTTTGACCTCATCTGACCTGACCAACCGCCGCCCACTCCCCACCATTTCCTCCCGTTCCTCGTCAACCGCACGTCTGCGCCGGCAGCCTCAGGCAAAGGCAACCACGAGAAGGACGCACCGGTGACACACAGCCGGCCAGCCGGCGGGCGGTTTCGGGGACTGCCACCACCGGGTTGAAAAAATAGTAACGTACGTTTTCTCTTGCTCTTTAGAATTATTAGGCCGCGTCCATTTGGCATCTTTCCTGCCGCGCGCTTCCATTCCATTCCATGGAACGAGACTCATCGCCATTCATTCATTCACCAAGGTTTCTCCTCTTTTCTTCCTCCTCTCCATGGCTAGCCTCTCTTCTTTTCTTCTGTTTGATTTGTATGCTTTGTCCCGTGATATTGATCCGGTTCTCATCTATACTCCTGCTGTATCCCATGGAGAATTGAACTTGATCGTTAGTAATTGTGGTTTGGTATCCGCGCTTGTCATTTTGAACTCTTCCTGCATGCTGCAATTCACCCATTTTTCTATGAATACTTTACTATAGTCTATGTTCTCTTGGGGGCATCGATCGACCACCCTCTGCTTTGGACGCTTCCAAGGCCAAAACGGCTGCCTCGGGGAATCAGTGTGGTCTCCTCCCCCCTTCTTGGTTTTGGCGTGTAATTGGACAGACAATTACACCAAATAAAAAGTGCAGCCTCGTTTGTTTGTTCCTGTTGTACACTTGTATATCAAACTTTTTTTTTCTCAAAAGTTCCAGTTTTTATGTTAAATACAGTTCCTAGAGCCTGCCTCACCTTACCACTTGCTGGATGGTTCCAAAAGAGCTGTTAAACACAGCTCTATGCTGTTTCATGACAGCTTTGGTTTGAGCTGGTTAATCTATTCAATTTGGAACTTTTCCTAATTACTTGGAAAAAGCTGGTCAAACTCCATCGCCTCCTATACCTTGAGCTTGCCGACATAATTTACAAGATCTATTGCACGCATACACACTTCCCTTTTCTCGACGAAAAAAGGCGATATCTTGTCTCAAGGAATTCTTTTTCCATCTGTATCTAGGTCTTTTGGCTTCATACGTTTGGTTGTCATTCCAACTATATGATCGGACTTTCTTTGCAACGGCGGTTTAGTTCATGCGAGGAATCAGGATGCAGGTTGGTACAATATATGCTTGCTAGTGTGCTAACAAATGTGTGATTTCCACGGGTAGTCATGTCATGTCCATATCACATTGTTTTGAGGAGTTTACTTTCTGCGGTTTCCTTTCGTTATCATTGGTTTGTTGAAATTTTCTGAAACTTCTTGTTT
The DNA here is from genome assembly GCA_021605205.1 of Aegilops longissima. Lineage (NCBI taxonomy): Eukaryota > Viridiplantae > Streptophyta > Magnoliopsida > Poales > Poaceae > Aegilops > Aegilops longissima. Next base: position 134,672,877 of record CM038679.1, read on the forward strand.
TTGTGCCGTGACCGTGGCAGCAGCACTAGCATCGCCCCAGTTGGAACTTCCAATGGCTGCTTTAAATTTCTTCAGGTCAACTTCTACTATTCCATTGAATTGATTGCATCAAAGAAGACTAGGACACCTATTTCTTTATTTTTATTCAAATAAATATATTTCTTTCTTTGAAGGTATAGATTCTTCCTTCTTATAAGTAGGGTACACATGCTTTGCTATCGTCTGCGCGATCGCGACACCAATTTTGTATGATTGTTCCATTTGGTGTTTTGTCTATGAATACTCAAATAATTACCAATATATTTGGTATTTGAGGGAATGGGTTTTCCTTTTTGAAATCAGTCCTTGGTTGTTCCTTTCTTTTCTGATAGGTTGGTCCTATTTAAATAGTATACTCCTGGACAGTTGTTGCTTGTCCTGTTTCTTAGTTTGGCTTTGAACAACTTTTGGTGGCTGTGTTTCAGAACAACAAGCCTTGGATTGTTTTCACCATGGAAACAAGGAAACTTCCATCTGCCTGACTTATTCTTGGAACACTTTTTCAGGAATTAGATTAGGTCTCCTAGCTGCTAAGTAATTGCTTTGGCACAAGAGCCATTCATTTGATGCTGGAAGAAGAAGCTGGGCTCAGAAAATGGACCAGAAAACCAACAGGAGGAAGAAGGTAACGTCTATTCTCATCCCGTGCTGCAAGTTCCATGAATCCAGATAATTATCACTCAATTTAATTCTTCCCCTTCTTCAGTCTCCCTTTGGAAGGATTCCTGCTATGAAGGGCAGGAATTCTTCATCGAGGCACGGTGCTGAGCACTCTATGAACACTACAGGTAGGTTCTCAAGTTTAGAACATTATTACATTTTTCGATGAAGCAAAGTCACCGTGTTTCTCTCTTCTGTAATTCATGATAAGAACAACCCATTCCCATGTGTGATGTGGAAAGTTGAAGCCTGACCTGGGGCATGGTTATCATGCAAAGTTCATCTTTGGTTAAGACTAAAAAACAATCCAAAATGCTAGTTTTGTGTGAAGGTGCTAAAGTAATTCGGTGTTTGCATTTTTTTCAGTTGATTTGAGAGAGAGTCCAGAGCACTCACCGGTGGCTTCGCCTTCACCATCATCTTCATCCTTCTTCAAAAGTACAGGCCTCAAATTCAGCAATTTCAGTTCTCCTGCATCAACCAGCACACATATTGAGTCTTTTAGGTACACTCGCGAGTTTTTATATACCAAGTTTAAGCAATTAGCACACTTCACGCCGCAAATAAGTTTGTATTTCTGTGCGACGATCAAATTCAGATAGTTTTCCTCCTTTGGTGGTCTGTGTTTCACAGGGTATTTGCAGCAACATGGAACGTCGCCGGAAAGACTCCAGATATGGAGCTGAATCTGAATGACTTCCTGCCTTCTGATGACCATTCAGATGTTTATGTTCTAGGGTATGTTACAAGATATCATAATTTTGCACAATCTTCTATCTCTTGTCAGATGGAGAACAACATTGGACTTGGACAGCTTTGATTTAGGGCCACATCATTGTCAATTCATTAACACACACGAGCTCTGCGTGTTTGCGTAGAGGAAGACATTGCCACTTTCAGTTCCTCTGCACCACAAACAATTTCATCACATCTCCTGTTGTTGAACTGTGTGTATTATGCAAAATATTGGCATGTTTTCTTGTGGGGTTCTTTTGCTTGAAAGGTCCTATTCTTCTGAAAGCTATGTTTCAACTAACACAACCAGTTGCTACCTCTGAATTTTTTGCTTCCAGAAATTTCAGATAACAAGTATAGACACTATTGTATTTGAAGTTTTAAACAATGGAAAATATGAAATATTCTGAGAAATGAGAAGAACCCGGTGAACGTTTATTATCTCACCAATTTCGTAGATATTGTTTCAAGAACTTTGAAGTTTCAGTTTCACAGAATTTGCACCGGATACATGGCAAGATTGCTTTAGTAGTACCATCAGTTTCAAGTGCAATTAATCTCAGTTACTCGAAAGCTTAATGTGCTGCAATGGTGATGCAGATTCCAAGAGGTCGTCCCTCTCAACGCCGGGAACGTGCTTGTGATCGAGGACAACGAGCCGGCGTCGAGATGGCTCGCGCTCATCAACCAGGCGCTCAACCGGACTTCGTCGTCGCCGCCGGCTAGCCGGTCCTTCAGCCAGTCCGCCTCTCCCGCTTCGGCACTCCACACGGCGAGCTCCAGCCCGCTCGACCCATCGCTGTTTCACAAGAACGGGTCCTCCCCCAGAGAGGTTCGCCGCGCCGCCATCACCCGCGGCCGCCGGCTCAAGTCGTGCACTTGTCCCGCGGAGAGGCCGCCCCGGCGCCGGCCGTACTCCAAATCGTCGTCGTCCTGCCTGATGATGCGCTGCGGCAGCAGCAAAAACCGGCGCCGGTATGCTGTCGAGGGCGACACGACGACGTCAGACGAGGAGGACATGGACGTCGTCGTGGACGGCGGTGGGGAGGCATCGTCCATGGCGTCCGACGCCACGCTGTTGCTGCGGCCGGCGGCGGCGAACCTGCAGAGGAGGTACTGCCTGGTGGCGTGCAAGCAGATGGTGGGTCTCTTCGCAACGGTGTGGGCGCGGCGGGAGCTGGTGGCGCACATCGGCCACGTCCGGCTCAGCTGCGTCGGCCGCGGCATCATGGGCCGCCTTGGCAACAAAGGGTGCATCTCCGTGAGCATGTCGCTGCACCAGACGTCCCTCTGCTTCGTGTGCAGCCACCTCGCCTCTGGCGAGAAGGACGGCGACGAGCTCCGCCGCAACTCCGACGTCGTCGAGATCCTCAAGAACACCCAGTTCCGCCGCGTCTGCAAGCGCTCCGGCCGGCGCATCCCGGAACGAATCCTCGACCACGAGTACGTCATAGTCTCTCATCCCCGCTGATTCGATTCTTGCACCGGATTCTGCCATTAATCTCGAGCAATTCGGTTTGTGCAGCCGCGTGATCTGGCTCGGCGACCTGAATTACCGGATCGCGCTGAGCTACGCGGAGGCAAAGAAGTTGGTGGATGCCGGCGACTGGGCGGCGCTGTTCGAGAAGGATCAGCTCAAGACGGAGAGGGAGGGCGGGGTGTTCCGCGGGTGGAGCGAGGCCGTCATCTCCTTCGCGCCGACGTACAAGTACTCGTGGAACTCCGACAGCTACTACGTCGGCGAGGACGACGACGGCGCGGCGTCGAAGAAGAAGACGAAGCGGAGGACGCCGGCGTGGTGCGACCGGATCCTTTGGCGCGGCGACGGGATCGTGCAGGTGGCGTACGTGCGCGGGGAGTCCAAGTTCTCCGACCACCGCCCCGTGTGCGGCGCATTCATCGTCGAGATCGCCGTCCTCGACGGCGCGGCCAAGATGGTGAAGCTCGTCGCGGCAACCGCCAGCATGAAGGTCGGAGCGGAGGAGCTCCTCCTACCTCGGCAACCGTAGCTAGAATCGGCCATCGATTTGCGCGTTGGTGCCAAGAAGCTCATCGCGGCAATCTCGTTGCGTACGGCACTGATAATCTAGGAGATAGCTCGGCGCGTACTGATGCGTGAACCGCTGTTGTTTCTTTGTGCTTTCAAGATTCAGTTCTGACGCCAAATGCTATAGAAACTAAATCGCTCTCTCTGACACCAATTGTTAGACTAAATCACTCAGCTCTAATCTGCATCTCTGAACTGAATGTGTGTAAGTAGTTTACAGAGAACAATTTCATATATTAATTATATACAAGAAAAACCCAATTTTGGGAGACTGTTCTCTTACAACCCAATTTTGGGGTCAATTTCCCATTTGTCAACAACAGGATGCATCAATTGCCCAAGTTTGGAATGGTTCTGTTTTAAAGCTGACTTCTAGAAGATGTGTTGATACTCCAAATATTCATATGTACCTGTAATAAGCCCTCGAGATATCTGGGTAAGCGTAGATTTGTAGACGATCTATCTTGTGTCTTTTGTCGTGAACCTGAGTCTATTCTATATTTACTAGTAAGTTTGCATGTACAACGTACGTCTGGACTAACACACATTATATCAAACATCCATAGTTATAAAACAATGTGACCTATATTGTTCTAAAAAATATGAAAAATATCGTCTATAAAATGAATAAATATATTATCTAGGATGATAAGTACATCATTTTGCAAAATATTCCTGGGGTAACAACTTAATTATTTGAACTACATTGTTTGACAATTTGCACATAAATGAAGAGCTGATTTGAACGGCGGGCAAAAAGGGCTATTCAGAAATCAAAGCGAGGTCGAGATTTTCTTGGGCAAAAGAACCGGAGGCAAAACTATCACATGGTTAATTGAGAACACATATGCTCCCCCAAAGAAGTCGGGAGCCTCAGAGTTATCAATACCAAAATTATGAATTGGTGCCTCATAACCAAATGGGGTTGGAAAATCCTCACGGGCCAAGGGGGGTTATGGCTATCAATATTTTCTAGTAAGTACATGAGCGATAGAGGAGTCGATTTTCGCTCAATGTGCAATCATCGCAATTTTGAAGGAAATATGCCCTAGAGGCAATAATAAAGTTGTTATTTGTATTTCCTTATATCATGATAAAGGTTTATTATTCATGCTAGAATTGTATTAACCGAAAACTTAGTACATGTGTGAATACATAGACAAACAGAGTGTCACTAGTATGCCTCTACTTGACTAGCTCGTTGAATCAAAGTGTTGGGGAACGTAGCAGAAATTCAAAATTTTCTACGCATCACCGAGATCAATCTATGGAGAGACTAGCAACGAGAGAAAGGGGAGTGCATCTACATACCCTTGTATATCACTAAGCGGGAGTGACGGTGTCCTGGACTAGGGGGTACTCACCACGTGTCCCCCAATCGGTTAGATTGGGCCGAGGACCCCCAGGGCCGCATACTCATGGGCCAGTCCGGACAGGTGCCGCATACAAGGAAGATTCCACAAGACTTGGTGATCAAGACAAGGACTCCTCCCCCACCGGCGTATTCGGCTAGGACTCTTGTTATCCTAGGCCTCTGGTGCATTATATAAACCAGGGCCAGGCTAGTCGACACATATACAATATACAACAATCATACCATAAGCTAGCTTCTAGGGTTTAGCCTCCTTGATCTCGTGGTAGATCCACTCTTGTAAACATCCACAATATCAATATCAATCAAGCAGGACGTAGGGTTTTACCTCCATCAAGAGGGCCCGAACTCAGGTAAAACATCGTGTCCCTTGTCTCTGTTACCATCCGCCTAGACGCATACGATTCGGGACCCCTACCCGAGATCCGCCGGTTTTGACACCGACATTGGTGCTTTATTGAGAGTTCCTTTGTGTCGCCACCGATAGGCGTGATGGCCTCTTCAATCGACAACGACACGCCCCTGGCGAGACTTTTCTCCCGGACGGATCTTCAGATTCGGCGGTTTCGCATCGGGCCAACTCACTTGGCCATCCGGAGCAGATCGAAGCTACGCCCCGCCGCCAGTCAGGTTTGAAGCCTAAACTTCACGGCCGATATCCGCGGAGACTTGATCTTCGATGGATCTGAGCCACATACCGAAGCGTGCGTGCGGCTGTCACGATGGGCATGACCTAACTCGCCACGGACAAAGACCTTGAGGTCAAGACACTAATCCGCTCCGACCCATAGTCCGGAGCCGATCACTCGGATCGAGGACGGATGGTGGACACCGCCCGAGCTGCAACCTCACGGCGATGGAGCGAACACTTACCTTGTCCCGCATAAAGCTCATGACTCGAGGTGCGGACTCTGCCGGACTCAACCTCCTGCGCCCCGCCGGTCGAATCCGATTGGCGCCGATCATGGAATTCACCGCTACGGACATCTTTTCAAGACTTCGCCCTTGGCGATATCATAAATTCATCAAGCATCTCGCTATCTCGAGAGCCCGGCCGAATTCACGCCGGGACGGTTGGGACGCGGATGACGAAGAAATTCATGCCTTTACCGGATCACGCCGCCGCCCTGCATTGACATTGACTTCGGCGCCAGGCCATATTTCTTTTATTACTCACTTTGCATAAATTATTTATTATGCAATGATTTTTTTATTACTATTATCTCTGGTTTGCACTATTTTTTGTGCACAGGAAAATGATCCAGCCGGACTATATCCTTTGACGTCACCTCGGCTGGACGGTGGGCTTCGTCAACACTTCATTACCCCATGCCAAGGACTTCGGCATCACTCTACCGTCCTGCATTGACCGTGCTATGTCACCACTTCGGAGTGCCGAGCTCTTTGCTCCGCCACCTCGGGACCGGCTTGGGGATGGAACCTTGTCCCGCATCAAGCTCGGACCGCGTCGTCAATACCGAACACATTAACCAGCTAAGTTACCTTCATGCTCAAAGTTCTAAATTTCTAACTTGTGTTCGGTTCGACCAAGCATTATACTTTTTTGAAAAAAAGTTGCTTGTAAAAATTTTCCTTGTCCAAACTTTGTTTGCACATACTTGACGCGCTACCCGCGCTCATTATATTCGGGGCTTCTTTAATGTGCTTATTAATACGGGCTTTATGCCCAACACATGTGTCACACTTCCGCATGTACCTTTTATTCACCATTATATGCATCGATATGACTTAAGTTTTGGCCAAACCGGGTTGCTTGGCTCTGTGCTTACCCCACGCTCCCGATTGTTCGCTAGGTGGTAAAGGAGCACCTCTGCGATTGTTACTGCCGGGTCAGCCGGATGTGTACCTCAGATCGGGTGAAGCCGAAAGCTAGCGTTCTTAAGGGAATATTCGGTCGGTGAATTAAAAGATGATTTTAATTATTTACCCATCTGCCCCAGATGATTTTCTCGCTTTCATAGCAGCTTTGACATGCACTTTAGGGCATGCATCCCGATGAAAGGAACCCTTAACGGAACTATTCTCCTGGAAGATGTTTCTTACTACCCATGTAATATAACATAACTAGTTGGGCACTTGTCCGATACAGCACTAATGACCCCTACGCCTTGTCTCCATGCATACCACGGTTCTTATATAACCACGAAGGTATTCGGACACACTCCGGACTATTGGGTCCCGAGGTCGGCTTAAAAGGTCCGCTATGACAAACGATCTACAATCCGGCTAGAAGGCATTCTACATGTCACCTTACATTATATAGTCAACTTTTAGCCAAGTCACTTGGGGGCTCTTACGTTTATTTGAGCCGTTTCATACTAAGTATTTTTCTTCTTAGTCGTTGCAAAGTTTTTATTATTTATCACTCCTTTTCTCGACACGAGTGTGCGGTCACTAGCCGAGGAGCCTAATTTCTCTCTCAAAATCTCTAGAGTTTAGTTTTCTAAACTTGCCTAATCCGTAGGCTGACCCACTTGAAGTCTTGAGATGGGATGTGTCATGTTAAAGCACGGCAGAATCACTTTTTTTCTTCTAAAGTCCAATTTTCGGATTGGCACCGAACACTTGATCTTGTTCGGACGTCATGTTTTACCGACGTTTTTTGGGTTTCAAGCTTTTGGCACTTTTAAACTATTTATGTGTTTTCAAGACAGTCTCGCGAGGCAACGCCTGACTCCTTTAGGATTTGGCAAAACATTCTCGGATATTGCTATATATGCATCAGTTTCAATTGTGTCTTCATCAATAGTTGGGTTGCCTGCTCTCGCTTGCCTCCTATGTTCCGCTTTGTTCGCTAGGTGTGCAAAGGAGAACCATCGCGATTGTGCTTCCAGCTCGCATGGTCAAGCACCTCGATGGAGAAAGCCAAAACTGATCGTCACAATAGGTGTAAACTGGTCAGCGATCCGATGACTATATTAAATGACGGGCCATTCATAACATTGGTCAAGTGTTTACGGCTTGACCTCAACTGCCGCCGAACACTACCGGGGCTATTAATCGCCTCCCAAACTAAATCCTCGATCTTTTGCTCTTACATTGGAGTTGAGGTTTCATGATCATGCTTAGCATGACAACCCAACGAAAGGAACCGAGAAGCGGGACTATTTTCTTTGGGAGACATTTCTTACATTAAACAGTAATATAACATATCTCTCTGCGTACCTTTGTTATAAAACCGCATGGCCGATTGCCTTGTTTGTCGTAAATCTTTGCCCACATAAAGGCTTTATAAAGTAGATAAACACTCCTGCCATCGCCGAGGAGGTTGAAGCCGATGGTCGGTCAACAAAGTTTTGTACAATGCGGATCCGAGCATTAATGACATAGAGTACTTGGATACATTGAGTCATTACACATAATTTGTGATTTTATTATGGATATCGATCCTTAATTCGGCCTCCCGTGCCCGCATTAAGGCTTGGGGGCTACTAGGCTTCGGGCTTATTATTTACAAATATTAAAGGGGCACATCAATCCCCTGATCTGGTGTTGCCACCCGACCAGTGTCTCGGGGGCTACTGCATTGCTTGTTCTATGCAGAAAATCTTAAGTGCAATACAGTTTCGAGGAGATTTTGATCTCGTGTTGGTCGGCCGCACCCAACCCGAGTCTCGAGGTCTGAGCACGCCGCTTTTTTGCGTCGAAGTATTCTGCCGAGTTAGGACTTGATCCTCGGACCGATTTTGCAAATCAACCCGAGTCTCAAAGCAGCTACGGAATCAGCGGTCTTATGTCATCCTTCATGGGCATCTCGAGTTTTAGACCGATACCCACCTTTGGGGCTACCGCTATGTATCTCGGCAGAGAATAAATTGCACCACCACGGAAGCAGTCCGCATAAAGCTCGGGCGCTAGTGGCTGGCTCCATAGAGGGCATTTCCGCATTAAGCTCGCTAAACTCCTTCAAACTTCTTTGAACCAAGGTGATTTACGACACCTCGGATACATAGTCCGGCGTTGGAGCTCGGACACATAGTCCGGCGTTGGAGCTCGGACACATAGTCCAGCGTTGGAGCTCGGACACATAGTCCGGCATTGGAGCTCGGATACATTCCGGCGTTAGAGCTGGGAAGCGGTCCGGCGTTGGTGCTCGGCTGCAAAAGATACCTCGAATGCAGTCCGGCGTTGGAGCTCGGATGCAAGAGGACGCTGCCGCCCGGGAACAACTTCAACCCCGAGGTGTGGCATAAAAATAACAAGGCATTGATAAAGGCCGGAAACTTAAAGGGGCTCCTAGGATACCCGACGTATAAACTCACCGAATGCATTTTGGTGATCCTCAAGATCGAAGATGAGAAGATTTGTTGAACCAGTTTTCAAGACCGCAACCAAGATGAAGAACAGTTCGAAGAATCGAGGAGCGCCCCTAACTTGAAGACCGGTTCAGGGGCTATCGACGGTGTCTGGACTAGGGGTACTCACCACGCCGCCCCCAATCGGTTAGATTGGGCCGAGGACCCTGTGGCCGCATACTCATGGGCCAGTCCGGACAGGTGCCGATACAAGGAAGATTCCACAAGACTTGGTGATCAAGACAAGGACTCCTCCCCACCGGCGATTCGGCTAGGACTCTTGTTATCCTAGGCCTCCGTGCATTATATAAACCAGGCCAAAGCTAGTCGACACATATACAATATACAACAATCATACCATAAGCTAGCTTCTAGGGTTTAGCCTCCTTGATCTCGTGGTAGATCCACTCTTGTAAACATCCACAATATCAATATCAATCAAGCAGGACGTAGGGTTTTACCTCCATCAAGAGGGCCCGAACCTGGGTAAAACATCGTGTCCCTTGTCTCCTGTTACCATCCGCCTAGACGCACAGTTCGGGACCCCCTACCCGAGATCCGCCGGTTTTGACACCGACAGGGAGCGTTGCAAGAACGCGGATGAGGTAGTCGTACTCGTGGCCATTCAGATCGCGGTCGATTCCGATCTAAGCGCCGAACAACGGTGCCTCCGCGTTCAACACACGTGCAGCCCGGTGACGTCTCCCATGCCTTGATCCAGCAAGGAGAGAGGGAGAGGTTGGGGAACACTCCGTCCATCAGCAGCACGACGGTGTGGTGGTGGTGGAGGAGCGCGGTACTCCAGCAGGGCTTCGCCAAGCACTATGAGAGACGAGGAGGGAGAGAGGTAGGGCTGCGCCTTGGGAGAGAGAGACTCATGTGTTGGGCAGCCCCAAAACCTCCACTATATATAGGGGCAAGGGAGGGAGGCGCCTAGGGTTTCCCTAGGGGCGGCGGCCAGGCAATGGAATCTCCCTTTGGGTGACTTGGCCCCAAGCCGGAGGAGGGAACCCTAGATGGGCGCCCAAACCCCTGGTCACGTGGGAATAGGTGAGGGGCGACAGCCCCTTAGTGGGCTGGTTTGCCCCTTCCTTGGCCCATGAAGCCCCCAACACTTGCCGGGCTCCCAAACACCTTTCGGTCATGTTGGTCATCACCGGCACCTCCGAACACTTCCGACTCCAAAACCCTTCGCCTAATATATCAATCTTCACCTCCGGACCATTCCGAACTCCTCGTGACGTCCGAGATCTCATCCGGACTCAACAACATTCTGTAACCGCGTACATACCTTCCCTATAACCCCAGCGCCATCGAACCTTATGTGTAGACCCTACGGGCTCGAAACATGCGCACATGACCGAGACATCTCTCCGGTCAATAACCAACAGCGGGATCTGGATACCGATGTTGGCTCCCACATGTTCCACGATGATCTCATCGGATGAACCACGATGTCGGGGATTCAAGCAATCCCGTATACAATTCCTTTTGTCAATCGGTGCGTTATTTGCCCGAGATTCGATCGTCGGTATCCCAATACCTCGCTCAATCTCGTTATCGCAAGTCACTTTACTCGCTCCATAATGCATGATCCCGTGACTAACTACTTAGTCACATTGAGCTCATTATGATGATGCATTACCGAGTGGGCCCAGAGATACCTCTCCGTCACACGGAGTGACAAATCCGAGTCTCGATTCGTACAACCCAATAGACACTTTCGAGATACCCGTAGTGCACCTTTATAGCCACCCAGTTACGTTGGACGCTTGGCACACCCAAAGCATTCCTACGATATCCGGAGTTGCACAATCTCATGGTCTAAGGAAATGATACTTGACATTAGAAAAGCTTTTAGCAAATGAACTACACGATCTTGTGTTATGCTTAGGATTGGGTCTTGTCCATCACATCATTCTCCTAATGATGTGATCCCGTTATCAATGACATCCTATGTCCATGGTCAGGAAACCATAACCATCTATTGATCAACGAGCTAGTCAACTAAAGGCTCACTAGGGACATGTTGTGGTCTATGTATTCACACATGTATTACGGTTTCCAGTTTAATACAATTATAGCATGAACAATAGACAATTATCATGAACAAGGAAATATAATAATAACCATTTTATTATTGCCTCTAGGGCATATTTCCAACAGTCTCCCACTTGCACTAGAGTCAATAATCTAGTTCACATCACTATGTGATTGTAATGAATCCAACACCCATTGGGTTTGATCATATCTCGCTTGTGAGAGAGGTTATTAGTCAACAGGTCTGAATCTTTCAGATCCGTGTGTGCTTTACAAATCTCTGTGTCATTTCCTAAATGCAGCTATCACGCGCCATTTGGAACTATTCCAAATAACAACTCTACTATACGAATCCGGTTTACTACTCAGAGTCATCCAGATTAGTGTCAAAGTTTGCATCAACGTAACCCTTTACGATTTAACTCTTTTACCACCTCCATAATTGAGAAAATTCCTTAGTCAACTAGTTACTACGGATAACCTTGATCGCTGTCCTGTGATCCATTCCTGGATCACACTTGTACCCCTTGACTGACTCATGGCAAGGCACACTTCAGGTGCGGTACACAGCATAGCATACTATGGAGCCTACGTCTAAGCATAGGGGATGACCTTTGTCCTTTCTCTCTATTCTGCTGTGGTCAGGTCTTGAGTCTCACTCAATACTCACACCTTGTAACACAGCCAAGAACTCCTTCTTTGCCGATCTATTTTGAACTCCTTCAAAATCTTGTCATGGTATGTGTTCGTTTGAAAGTACTATTAAGCGATTTTGATCTATCCTTATAGATCTTGATGATCAATGTTCAAGTAGCTTAATCCAGGTTTTCCATTGAAAAACACTTTTCAAATAACCCTATATGCTTTCCAGAAACTCTACATCATTTCTGATCAACAATATGTCAACAACATATACTCATCAAAAATTCTATAGTACTCCCACTCACTTCTTTGGAAATACAAGTTTCTCATAAACTTTGTATAAACCCAAAATCTTTGATCATCTCATCAAAGTGTATATCCAACTCCGGGATGCTTACTCCAGTCCTTAGAAGGATTGCTGGAGCTTTGCATACTTGTTAGCATCTTTTAGGATTAACAAACCTTCTGATTGTATCACATACAACCTTTCCTCAAGAAAACTGTCGAGGAAATAATGTTTTGACATCCTATATGCAAGATTTCATAAATAATGCAGTAACTGCTAATATAATTCCAACAGACTCTTAGCATCGCTACGAGTGAGAAAGTCTCATCGTAGTCAACTCCTTGAACTTGTCGGAAACATCTTAGCGACAAGCCGAGCTTTCTTAATGGTGACACATACCATCATTGTCTGTCTTCCCTCTTAGAATCCATCTGTACCCAACAGCCTTACGACCATCACGTAGTTCTTCCAAAGTCTACAATTTGTTTTCATACATGGATCCTCTCTCGGATTTTATGGCCTCGAGCCATTTGTCAGAATCCGGGCCCACCATCGCTTCTCCATAGCTCGTAGGTTCATTGTTGTCTAGCAACATGACCTCCTAGACAGGATTACCATACCACTCCGAAGCAGTACGCGTACTTGTCGACCTACGAGGTTTGCTAGTGACTTGATCCGAGGTTTCATGATCACTATCATCGCTTCCACTTCAATCGGTGTAGGCGCCACAGAACAACTTCACGTGCCTCGCTACATGATTGGTTGAAGTGATGGTTCAGTAACCTCATCAAGTCTCCACCATCCTCCCACTCAATTCTTTCAAGAGAAAATTTTATTCGAGAAAGGACCTGATTCTAGAAACAATCCCTTTTTCTTCCGCATCTGAGACAGGAGGTTTACCCAACTTTTTTTGGGTGTCCTATGAAGATGCATTTATCCGCTTTGGGTTCGAGCTTATCAGCCTGAAACCTTTTCACATAAGCGTCGCAACCCCAAACTTTTAAGAAACGGCAGCTTAGGTTTCTCCAAACCATAGTTCATACGGTGTCGTCTCAACGGAATTGCGTGGTGCCCTATTTAAAGTGAATGCGTTGTCTCTAATGCCTAACCCATAAACGATAGTGGTAATTCGATAAGAGAAATCATGGTATGCACCATATCCAATAGGGTGCAGTTATGATGTTCGGACACACCATCACACTATGGTGTTTCAGGCGGTATTATTTGTGAAACAATTTCCACAATGTCTTAATTGTGTGCCAAACTCGTAACTCAGATATTCATCTCTATGATCATATCATAGACATTTTATCCTCTTGTCATGACGATCTTCAACTTCACTCTGAAATTACTTGAACCATTCAATAATTCAGACTTGTGCTTCATCAAGTAAATATACTTAGTATCTACTCAAATCATCTGTGAAGTAAGAACATAACGATATCCACTGCGTGCCTCGGCACTCATTGGACTGCACACATCAAAATGTATTACTTCCAACAAGTTGCTTTCTTGTTCCATCTCACTGAAACCGAGGCTTTTCAGTCATCTTGCCCATGTGGTATGATTTGCATGTCTCAAGTGATTCAAAATCAAGTGAGTCCAAACGATCCATCTGCATGGAGTTTCTTCATGCGTATACACCAATAGACATGGTTCGCATGTCTCAATCTTTTCAAAAAACGAGTGAGTCCAAAGATCCATCAACATGGAGCTTCTTCATGCATTTTATACCAATATGACTCAAATGGCAGTGCCACAAGCATGTGGTACTATCATCACTATCTTATATCTTTTGGCATGAACATGTGTATCACTACGATCGAGATTCAATAAACTATTCAGTTTAGGTGCAAGACCATTGAAGGTATTATTCAAATAAATAGAGTAACCATTATTCTCCTTAAATGAATAATCGTAATGCGATAGACATAATCCAATCTTGTATATGCTCGAAGCAAACACCAAATAAAAAATTATTTAGGTTTGACACCAATCTCGATGGTAGAGGGAGTATGCGATGCTTGATCACATCAAGCTTGGAAACACTTCCAACACATATCGTCATCTCACCTTTAGCTAGTCTCCGTTTATTCCGCAGCTTTTATTTCGAGTTACCAACACTTAGCAACCGAACTGGTATCTAATACCCTGGTGCTACTAGGAGTACTAGTAAAGTACACATTAATACAATGTATATCCAATATACTTCTATCGACCTTTCCAGCCTTCTCATCTACCAAGTATCTAGGGTAGTCCTGCTTCAGTGACCGTTCCCCTCATTACAGAAGCACTTAGTTTCGGGTTTGGTTTCAACCTTGGGGTTTCTTCACTAGAGCAGCAACTGATTTGCCATTTCATGAAGTATCCCTTCTTGCCGTTGCCCTTCTTGAAACTAGTGGTTTCACTAACCATCAACAATTGATGCTCCTTCTTGATTTCTACTTTCGCGGCGTCAAACATCGCGAATATTTCAAGGATCATCATATGTACCCCTGATATGTTATAGTTCATCATGAAGCTCTAGCAGCTTGGTGTCAATGACTTTGGAGAAACATCACTATCTCATTTGGAAGATTAACTCCCACTTGATTCAAGTGATTGTTGTACTCAGACAATCTGAGCACATGCTCAACGATTGAGCTTTTCTCCCTTAGTTTGCAGGCTTAAGAAACTTGTCAGAGGTCTCATACCTCTTGACATGGACACTAGTCTGAAATCCCAATTTTAGTCTTTGGAACATCTCATATGTTCTGCGACGTTTCAAAAATGTCTTCGGTGCCCCAATTCTAAACTGTTTAACATTACGCACTGAACTATCACGTAGTCATCAAAACGTGTATGTCAGATGTTCGCAACATCCACAAACGACGGTCGAGGTTCAGCACACCGAGCGGTGCATTAAGGACTTAAGCCTTCTGTGCACTAATGAGGACAATCCTCATAATACAGACCCAGTCCGCATAATTGCTACTATCAACTTTCAACTAAATTTTCTCTAGGAACATATCTAAAACACTAGAACCAAAGCGTGAGCTACAACATAATTTGCAAAGACCTTTTGACTATGTTCATGATAATTAAGTTCATCTAATCAAATTATTTAATGAACTCCAACTCAGATAGACATCCCTCTAGTCATCTAAGTGATACATGATCCGAGTCAATTAGGCCGTCATCACGTGAGACGGACTAGTCATCGTCGGTGAACATCTTCATGTTGATCGTATCTTCTATACGACTCATGTTCGACCTTTTGGTCTTCCGTGTTCCGAGGCCATGTCTGTACATGCTAGGCTCGTCAAGTCAACCTAAGTGTATTGCGTGTGTAAATCTGGCTTACACCCGTTGTATTCGAACGTTAGAATCTATCACACCGATCATCACGTGGTGCTTCAAACAACGAACCTTCGAACGGTGCACAGTTAGGGGAACACTTTCTTGAAATTATTGCGAGGGATCATCTTATTTAAGCTACCGTCGTTCTAAGAAAATAAGATGTAAAACATGATAAACATCACATGCAATCAAATAGTGACATGATATGGCCAATATCATTTTGCTCCTTTTGATCTCCATCTTCGGGGCACCACGATCATCATTGTCACCGGCAAGACACCATGATGTCCATCATCATGATCTCCATCATCGTGTCTTCATGAAGTTGTCTCGCCAACTACTTCTACCACTATGGCTAACGGTTTAGCAATAAAGTAAAGTAATTACATGGCGTTACTCATGACGCGCAGGTCATACAATAAATTAAGACAACTCCTATGGCTCCTGCCGGTTGTCATACTCATCGACATGCAAGTCGTGATTCCTATTACAAGAACATGATCAATCTCATACATCACATATATCATTCATCACATTCTTTTGGCCATATCACATCACACGGCATATGCTGCAAAAACAAGTTAGACGTCCTCTAATTGTTGTTGCAAGTTTTTACGTGGTTGTTATAGGTTTCGAGCAAGAACGTTTCTTTCCTACGCCAAAACCACAACGTGATATGCCAATTGCTATTTACCCTTCATAAGGACCCTTTTCATCGAATCCGATCCGGCTAAAGTGGGAGAGACTGGCACCCGCTAGCCACCTTATGCACCAAGTGCATGTCAGTCGGTGGGACCTGTCTCACGTAAGTGTACGTGTAAGGTCGGTCCGGGCCGCTTCATCCCACAATACCGTCGAAACAAGATAGGACTAGTAACGGTAAGCATATTGAACAAAACCAACGCCCACAACTACTTGTGTTCTACTCGTGCATCGAATCTACGCAATAGACCTAGCTCATGATGCCACTGTTGGGGAACGTAGCAGAAATTCAAAATTTTCTACGCATCACCAAGATCAATCTATGGAGAGACTAGCAACGAGAGAGAGGGGAGTGCATCTACATAGCCTTGTAGATCGCTAAGCGAAAGCGTTGCAAGAACGCGGATGAGGTAGTCGTACTCGTGGTGATTCAGATCGCGGTCGATTCTGATCTAAGCGTCGAACAACGGCGCCTCCGCGTTCAACACACGTGCAGCCCGGTGACGTCTCCCATGCCTTGATCCAGCAAGGAGAGAGGGAGAGGTTGGGGAAGACTCCGTCCATCAACAGCACGACGGCGTGTGGTGGTGGAGGAGCGCGGTACTCCAGCAGGGCTTCGCCAAGCACTACGAGAGACGAGGAGGGAGAGAGGTAGGGCTGCGCCTAGGGAGAGAGAGACTCATTTGTTGGGCAGCCCCAAAACCTCCACTATATATAGGGGCAAGGGGGAAGGGAGGCGCCCTAGGGTTTCCCCTAGGGGTGGCGGCGGCCAGGGCAGATGGGATCTCCCCTTTGGGTGACTTGGCCCCCAAGCCAGGAGGAGAGAACCCTAGATGGGGCGCCCCAAATCCCCTGGTCATGTGGGAATAGGTGAGGGGGCGCACAGCCCCTTAGTGGGATGGTTTGCCCCCTTCCCTTAGCCCATGAAGCCCCCCAACACTTGTCGGGGCTCCCGAAACACCTTTCGGTCATGCTGGTCATCACCCGGTACCTCCGGAACACTTACGGACTCCAAAACCCTTCGTCCAATATATCAATCTTCACCTCCGGACCATTCCGGAACTCCTCGTGATGTCCGGGATCTCATCCGGACTCCGAACAACATTCGGTAACCGCGTACATACTTTCCCTATAACCCGAGCGTCATCAAACCTTAAGTGTGTAGACCCTACAGGCTCGGGAATCATGCAGACATGACTGAGAGATCTCTCCGGTCAATAACCAACAGCGAGATCTGGATACCCAAGTTGGCTCCCACATGTTCCACGATGATCTCATCGGATGAACCACGATGTCGGGGATTCAAGCAATCCCGTATACAATTCCTTTTGTCAATCGGTACGTTACTTGCCCGAGATTCGATCGTCGGTATCCCAATACCTCGTTCAATCTCGTTACTGGCAAGTCACTTTACTCGTTCCATAATGCATGATCCCATGACTAACTACTTAGTCACATTGAGCTCATTATGATGATGCATTACCGAGTGGGCCCAGAGTGTTGGAAATATGCCCTAGAGGCAATAATAAAAGTATTATTATTATATTTCCTTGTTCATGATAATTGTCTTTTATTCATGCTATAATTATATTATCCGGAAATCGTAATACACGTGTGAATACATAGACCACAATATGTCCCTAGTGAGCCTCTAGTTGACTAGCTCGTTGATCAACAGATAGTCATGGTTTCCTGACTATGGACATTGGATGTCATTGATAACGGGATCACATCATTAGGAGAATGATGTGATGGACAAGACCCAAAACTAAGCATAGCACAAGATCTTGTAGTTCGTTTTGCTAGAGCTTTTCCAATGTCAAGTATCTCTTCCTTAGACCATGAGATCGTGTAACTCCCGGATACCGTAGGAGTGCTTTGGTGTACCAAACGTCACAACGAATCGGGTGACTATAAAGGTGCATTACAGGTATCTCCAAAAGTGTATGTTGGGTTGACACGGATCGAGACTGGGATTTGTCACTCCGTATGACGGAGAGGTATCACTGGGCCCACTCAGTAGTGCATCATCATAATGAGCTCAAAGTGACCAAGTGTTTGGTCACGGATCATGCATTACAGACGAGTAAAGTGACTTGCGGCAACGAGATTGAACGAGGTATTGGGATACCGACGATCGAATCTCGGGCAAGTAAAATAGCGATTGACAAAGGGAATAGTATACGGGTTGATTGAATCCTCAACATCGTGGTTCATCCGATGATATCATCGAGGAGCATGTGGGAGCCAACATGGGTATCCAGATCCCGCTGTTGGTTATTGCCCGAGAGCCGCCTCGGTCATGTCTCAGATGTCTCCAACCCGTAGGGTCTACACACTTAAGGTTCGGTGACGCTTAGGGTTGTATGAATATGAGTATGCAGCAAACCGAATGTTGTTCGGAGTCCGGATGAGATCCCTGACGTCACGAGGAGTTCGGAATGGTCCAGAGGTAAAGATTTATATATAGGAAGTCTTATTTTGGTCGCCGGAAAAGTTTCAGCGTTATCGGTATTGTACCGGAGTGCCGAAGGGGTCCGGAGTCCACCGTGGGGTCCACCTGCCCTGGGGCCACATGGGCTGTAGGGGTGCGCCTTGGCCTATATGGGCCAAGGGCACCAGCCCCAAGAGGCCCATGCGCCAAGATATAAGGAAAAGGGAGAGTCCTAAAGGGGAAGGCACCTCCAGAGGTGCCTTGGGAGGATGGACTCCTCCCCTCTTGGCCGCACCCCTTCCTTGGAGGAAGGGCAAGGCTGCCCTCCCCTCTCTTGCACCTATATAAAGGGAGGGAGGGAGGGGTGGCCGCACCCATAAGCCCCGGTGCCTCCTCCTCCTCGCAACACCTCCTCCTCCTCCCGTAGTTGCTTAGCGAAGCCCTGCCGGAGTTCTGCTGCATCCACCACCACGCCGTCGTGCTGCTGGATCATCATCAACCTCTCCTTTCCCCTTGCTGGATCAAGAAGGAGGAGACATCATCCGCTCCGTACGTGTGTTGAACGCGGAGGTGCTGTCCGTTCAGCACTAGGTCATCGGTGATCTGAATCACGGCGAGTACGACTCCATCATCCCCGTTCCATTGAACGCTTCCGCACGCGATCTACAAGTGGTATGTAGATGCAATCACTCTCCCATGACTCGTTGCTAGATGAACTCATAGATGGATCTTGGTGAAACCGTAGGAAAATTTTTAATTTTCTGCAACGTTCCCCAACACAGAGATACCTCTCCGTCACATGGAGTGACATATCCCAGTCTCGATTCGTGCCAACCCAACAGACACTTTCGGAGATACCCGTAGTGCACCTTTATAGCCACCCAGTTACGTTGTGACTTTTGGCACACCCAAAGCATTCCTACGATATCCGGGAGTTGCACAATCTCATGGTCTTAGGAAATGATACTTGACATTAGAAAAGCTTTTAGCAAACGAACTACAAGATCTTGTGCTATGCTTAGGATTGGGTCTTGTCCATCACATCATTCTCCTAATGATGTGATCCCATTATCAATGACATCCTATGTCCATGGTCAGGAAACCATAACCATCTCTTGATCAACGAGCTAGTCAACTAGAGGCTCACTAGGGACATGTTGTGGTCTATGTATTCACACATGTATTACGCTTTCCAGTTTAATACAATTATAGCATGAACAATAGACAATTATCATGAACAAGGAAATATAATAATAACCATTTTATTATTGCCTCTAGGGCATATTTCCAACACAAAGGTGGTTAAGTTTCCTAGCCATAGACATGAGTTGTCATTTGATTAACGGGATCACATCATTAGAGAATGATGTGATTGACTTGAACCATTCCTTTAGTTTATCATTTGATCATTTAGTATATTGCTATTGCTTTCTTCATGACTTATACATGTTCCTATGACTATGAGATTATGCAACTCCCGAGTACCAGAGGAACACTTTGTGTGCTACCAAACGTCACAACGTAACTAGGTGATTATAAAGGTGCTCTACAGGTGTCTCCGATGGTACTTGTTGAGTTGGCATAGATTGAGATTAGGATTTGTCACTCTGATTGTCGGAGAGGTGTCTCTGGGCCCTTTCGGTAATGCACATCACTATAAGCCTTGCAAGCAATATGACTAACGAGTTAGTTGCAGGATGACGCATTACGGAACGAGTAAAGAGACTTGCCAGTAACGAGATTGAACTAGGTATTGAGATACCGACGATCGAATCTCGGGCAAGTAACATACCGATGACAAAGGGAACAACGTATGTTGTTATGCGGTTTGACCGATAAAGATCTTCGTAGAATATGTAGGAACCAATATGAGCATCCAGGTTCCGCTATTGGTTATTGACCGGAGACGTGTCTCGGTCATGTCTACATAGTTCTCGAACCCATAGGGTCCTCACGCTTAACGTTCGGTGACGATCGGTATTATGAGTTTATGTGTTTAGATGTACCTAAGATAGTTCGGAGTCCCGGATGTGATCACGGACATGACGAGCAGTCTCTAAATGGTCGAGACATAAAGATTGATATATTGGACAACTATATTCGGACACCGGAAGTGTTCCGGGAGATTTCGGAGAAAACCGGAGTGCCAGAGGGGTTACCGGAACCCCCCGGGGAAGTATTGGGCCTTAGTGGGCCTTAGGGGAGAGAGAGGGCAGCAGCCCAGGAGGTGGCGCGCCCCCTCCCAAGGGGAGTCCGAATTGGACAAGGGGAGGGGGCGCGGCCCCTCTTTCCCTCTCCTTCTCCCTCTCCTTCCTTCCCCCTTCCCCCTTCCTAGTAGGACTAGGAAAGGATGAACTCCTACTAGGAGGAGGATCCCTCCTCTCCTTGGGCGCACCAAGGGCAGGCCGGCCTCCCCCCTTGCTCCTTTATATACGGGGGCAGGGGGCACCCTAGAGACACACAAGTTGATTGTTCCAAGCCGTGTGTGGTGCCCCCCTCCACCATATTCCACCTCGGTCATATCATTACAGTGCTTAGGCGAAGGCCTGCACTGGTAGCTTCATCATCACCGTCATCACGCCGTCGTGCTGACGAAGCTCTCCCTCGAAGCTCTACTGGATCGTGAGTTCATGGGACGTCATCGAGCCGAACATGTGCAGATCACGGAGGTGTCGTACGTTCGGTACTAGGATCGGTCGATCGTGAAGACGTATGACTACATCTACCGCGTTGTCATAACGCTTCCGCTTACGGTCTACGAAGGTACGTGGACAACACTCTCGCCTCTCGTTGCTATGCATCACCTTGATCTTGCATGTGCGTAGGAATTTTTTTGAAATTACTACGTTCCCAACAGTGGCATCCGAGCCAGGTTTATGCGTAGATGTTATATGCACGAGTAGAACACAAGTGAGTTGTGGGTGATATTAGTCATACTGCTTACCAGCATGTCATACTTTGATTCGGCGGTATTATTGGATGAAGTAGTCCGGACCGACATTACGCGTACGCTTACGCGAGACTGGTTCTACCGACGTGCTTCGCACACAGGTGGCCGGCGGGTGTCAGTTTCTCCAACTTTAGTTGAATCGAGTGTGGCTACGCCCGGTCCTTGTGAAGGTTAAAACATCACATACTTGACGAAATATCGTTGTGATTTTGATGCGTAGGTAAGAACGGTTCTTGCTCAGCCCGTAGCAGCTGATGTAGACACAAACCTAGGGTAGGGTAATAGGCCTGACCTATACATCCTACCCAAGGTCCTAGTCTTAAGAACAAAGGAGTTCAAGTATCAGAAGAAGGGATCCAACAAAGGTGTCGAGTGAAATCCACTCGACCTACCATCCACTCGGAGATCTCGCTTTATCCAGGTCACTCGACCATCAAACCACTCGACGATAAGAAGACTTAAAGCCGCTCCGCGTAGCAACGGTCGGGCATTTACTCAGATATTTAATGACCATTTGCAGCACTTCAATACAGGCGTTACCTATAACGCCACCCCTTTATGTACATTGAATCCTATGTAACGGAGGGGAGCTGGGGTCCTGGCGCACTCTATATAAGCCACCCCCCTCCTCTGGGACAAGGGTTTGCACCCCCTGTAACTCACACGCGTATAATCCAGTCGACCGCCTCCGGGCTCCGAGACGTAGGGTTGTTACTTCCTCCGAGAAGGGCCTGAACTCGTAAAACTAGCGTGTACAACCTCCTCCATAGCTAAGATCTTGCCTCTGCATTCCTACCCCCCTATTCTACTGTCAGACTCAGAACCACGATAGTTGGCGCCCACTGTGGGGTAGGTGTCTTAGCGACTTGTTGGAGAAGTTGCAATCTTTCCGATCCCCTTCATCATGGTTTCAGGCAGAGGTTTGGCTGAGGGCCGCGAGATCCGTCTCGGCGCGCTCGTGTTCATCGCCGATGACTCCGCTTGGCTTGAGGAGGCTCCACTCGACGTCGATGCACTCCCCGTCCGCGGGGCAACGCACTTTCGCGCGTGCGTCCGCGGCGTCCTCCTGAGGCAGCTGTCGACCCAGTATTGGTCAGCACCTGTGGCGTCCTCCCGCCCCGTCGCCCGCTGGCGCAAGCGCTCTGGTCGGTCAAGGCTTTAGCGATGGGTGAGGCATGCGGTGGCTTGCCAAAGGGCCACCCCACAAGTCGCGGCGATCGAGGCCGACGAATCTATCTACAGCCTGTTCGACCTGTCGACTAGCTCCGCAGAGACCGCATCCGAGTGTGACAGCAGTGATCCAGCGGCGGAGGTCCTGATGGTCGATGGACCTCGCAGTCCTCCCGGCTTCCCTCGCACCGATGGTGGCGACGGCAGAGGCGATCCGTCGCATGCCCATGAGGAATACCTCTCCGAGCCCCTCTCTTCGGAGCAGAGGGAAGAGCTTCGCTGTCGGAACATGGATGCTCTCCACAATCCTACCGTTGGAGAAACCCCCGAGGCCCGGGCCTTGGAGGACGCGCGCCTGGCCAATCTGGCTGAGCGCACTCAACTGGAAAATCTCCAGCGAGTACTCGACGAGCGTGCGCGGCAAAGGGTTCAAGAATCCAGTCATCGCCAACTTTTTCCACTTCCGACTCAGGTATATCGAACTCCGATCCAAAATCTTATAGCTGCAGCTCGTATAGCAGAGTCAATTCAGCCCTCCCAGTCAGAAGCCGGCAGGGGTTTAATGCAGATCAGAGCTTTTCTCCGGGCAGCGGGAGAGCAGAATACGGCTGTATCACAGTCGCGGAATAGGATCCATAGCAGGTCCGTTGTTGCAGATACAGTCCAGTCGGCACATAGTCCAAGATCGCCCCCGAGGCGTGAGGGACGTGACGGCCGGCGTGATCAGTACAGAAACCGTGAGCAGCATGATCACCGACTCGATCGTGACGATCATCATCGAGTGCCCACACCTCCCCCAAGGAGTGGATCATACGTGCCTCGACAGTAGGATGACAGACGCCCTCATAGTGTTGGGCGAAGGATTCCAGTCGACCCCAGGGAGCCAGGCTTTGATGCGAGAGTCTATTCTCGTCCAAGGTTTGGTCGACAGGAACAGAGCTCACAAAGAAGGTCATGACAGAGATGTACCCACCAGCAGCAGAGTGCGTGTCTCAGGTCCAGAGTGCTTCAGCAGAGCCATCAGGGCCGCGGTGATTCCTCCCAACTTCAGGTTGGCGACTGGAGTCAGTAAGTTCACTGGTGAGTCCAAGCCTGACACTTGGCTTGAGGATTATCGAGTGGCTGTTCAGATTGGCGGCGACAATGTTGAAGTGGCCATGAAACACCTGCCTCTGATGTTAGAGGGTTCAGCCAGAGCATGGCTGAATCAATTAGCACCCAGTAGCATTTACACTTGGGAAGATCTTTCCGAAGTGTTTGTCAGAACATTTGAAGGGACATGCAAACGACCAGCAGGGTTGACAGAGCTGCAATCTTGTGTGCAGAAGACAAATGAAACTTTGAGGGATTATATCCAGAGATGGATCACACTGCATCACATAGAGAGAATGTGTCTGATCACCAAGCAGTTTGTGCCTTCAAGGAAGGCGTCAAATATCGAGAGTTGAACTTGAAGTTCGGTCGGACCGGAGACATGTCTCCGAGTCGAATGATGGAGATTTCCACCAAGTATGCTAATGGTGAAGAAGAGGATCGGCTCTGGAGTGGCAAGCACAAATCAGTCGCCCATGAAACCGGAGGAGGAAACTCCAGTCGGAAGCAGAAGCGCAAAGCCGAGCCAGCTGCTCCTGGGGAAACCTTAGCCGTGACTCAAGGAAAACCCAAAGGGAAGCCCAAGGGGCCATGGAACCCTAAGAAGATAAAAGATCAAGATGGAAATGATGTGCTAGATTTGCCATGCCACATCCACACAAAGAAAGATGAAGAGGGTAAAATCATTTACCCGAAGCATACCACTCGGCGATGTCGGCTCTCGATCCAAGTAGCCCGAGAGAAACAGCCCAAAGACAAGGAAAAAGAGTCAGACAAGGTTGAGGACAAGGAGGAAAGTGATGATGGTTACCCTCACGTCAATTCCACTCCGATGATTTTTGTTGATGTTGAAAGTAAGAGTCGACTGAAAGTGATCAACAGAGAAGTGAATATGGTCGCTCCGGCGACACCCAGTTATTTGAAATGGTCTCAGACTGCCATCACATTCGACCAGTCTGATCACCCGACGCACATAGCCACCCCTGGGAGGCAAGCTTTGGTGGTTGATCCAATTGTCGAAGGCACTCGACTGACTAAAGTTCTGATGGACGGTGGCAGTGGCCTGAACATTCTGTATGCAGAAACGTTGAAAGGGATGGGCATTCCGATGTCCAGACTCAGTGAAAGCAATATGAGTTTTCATGGAGTCATTCTAGGCAAGAAGGCTGAATCACTCGGCCAGATTGCTCTTGACGTGGTTTTCGGTGATTACAAGAATTACCGCAAAGAAAAGTTGACATTTGAAGTTGTGGATTTCCAGAGTGCTTATCACGCCATTCTGGGCAGGCCGGCTTATGCGCGTGTTATGGCTCGACCATGCTATGTGTACCTCAAATTGAAAATGCCTGGTCCCAAGGGAGTGATCACTATCACTGGCAATAGAAAGAAGGCAGAAGAGTGCTTCCAGAAGGGCTCGAAGATCGCCGATGCGCAGATGGCAGTAGTGGAATTGCAGGAGTACCAGAAAAGTGCAGATCCGAGTGATTTGCTGCGAGCTAAAAATCCTGCAAAGAATTCAACAGTCGTCCGGTGAAACGAAACCGGTTCATATCCACCCGACTGATCCTAACGCTGCTCCGATCCACATTTCAACAACTCTCGATTCCAAATAGGAAGAAGCGCTCATCCAGTTCCTCCGTGAGAACTGGGACATCTTTGCATGGAAACCTTCTGACATGCCGGGTGTTCCCAGGGAACTGGCTGAGCATCGTTTGCGAGTCGACCCAAAAGTAAAACCGGTCAAGGAACATCTTCGACGGTCCGTCGTACAGAAGAGAAAAGCAATCGGTGAGGAAGTGGCTCGGCTCCTGGCAGCTGAGTTTATTCGAGAGATCTACCACGCCGAGTGGTTAGCTAACTGTAGGACCTTGAAGTATGACTAGAGGGGGGGTGATTAGTCTACTTCACCAATTAAAAACTTAACCTTTTCCCAATTTTAGACTTTGGCAGATTTTAGCTATCTTTGCATAAGTCAAGAAATCTTCACACAATTCAAGCAAGCATGCAAAGAGTATATAGGCAGCAAAATTAAAGCATGCAACTTGCAAGAATGTAAAGGGAAGGGTTTGGAGGATTCAAACGCAATTGGAGACATAGATGTTTTTGTCATGGTTCCGATAGGTGGTGCTATCGTACATCCACGTTGATGGAGACTTCAACCCACGAAGGGTAACGGTTGCGCGAGTCCACGGAGGGCTCCACCCACGAAGGGTCCACGAAGAAGCAACCTTGTCTATCCCACCATGGCCTTCGCCCATGAAGGACTTGCCTCACTAGCGGTAGATCGTCATGAAGTAGGCTATCTCCTTGCCCTTACAAACTCCTTGGTTCAACTCCACAATCTTGTCGGAGGCTCCCAAGTGACACCTAGCCAACCTAGGAGACACCACTCTCCAAGAAGTAACAAATGGTGTGTTGATGATGAACTCCTTGCTCTTGTGCTTCAAATGATAGTCTCCTCAACACTCAACTCTCTCTCATAGGATTTGGATCTGGTGGAAAGAAGATTTGAGTGGAAAGCAACTTGGGGAAGGCTAGAGATCAAGATTCATATGGTAGGAATGAAATATCTTGGCCTCAACACATGAGTAGGTGGTTCTCTCTCAGAACTGGTAAGCTGGAAGTGTAGGTTTGTTCTGATGGCTCTCTCCATGAATGAAGAGGAGGTGGAGGGGTATATACAGCCTCCACACAAAATCTAACCGTTACACACAATTTACCAAACTCGGTGGGACCGAATCAACAAACTCGGTTGGACCGATTTAGTAAACCTAGTGACCGTTAGTGATTTCGGTGGGACCGACATGCAACTCGGTAGGACCGATATGATTAGGGTTAGGGCATAACGTAATCTCGGTGAGACCGATTACACAAACTCGGTGAGACCGATTTTGGTAATTAGCTAACCAGAGGGTTGGTCAGGTAAACTCGGTGGGACCGATTCGCTCTTTTTGGTGAGACCGAAATGTTACGAAAGGGAAACAGAGAGTTTACATTGCAATCTCGGTGGGACCGATCGCCCACTTCGGTTAGACCGAAACGTTACGAAGGGAAACAGAGAGATTACAATCCCATCTCGGTGAGACCGAGATCCCTATCGGGGAGACCGATTTGCCTAGGGTTTGTGGCAGTGGCTATGACATTTGAACTCGGTGGCGCCGGATGGAAAGAATCGGTAGGACCGATTTTGACTTTGGGTTTAGGTCATATGTGGAAGTAAGAAAGTAGTTGAGGGTATTTGGAGCATATCACTAAGCACTTGAAGCAAGAGGCTCATTAAGCAACACCTCATCCCTCCTTGATAGTATTGCCTTTTCCTATAGACTCAATGTGATCTTGGATCACTAAAATGTAAAATGTAGAGTCTTGAGCTTTTGAGCTTGAGCCAATCCTTTGTCCTTAGTATTTTGAGGGATCCACTTTCATCATCCATGCCATGCCATTCATTGAGCTTTCCTGAAATATTTGCCTTGGAATAGCATTAGCTCAATGAGCTATATGTTGTTATGAATTACCAAAACCACCTGGGGATAGTTGCACTTTCAATCTCCCACTTTTTGGTAATTGATGACAACATATAGATCAAAGCTTCGACAAATGATAATAAGATTGAAAAACATCGTCGCTTTGAGAAGTATGTGATAAGCAAGAGCTCCCCCTAAATTTGTGCATAGTTTAAGATTTGCTTTGGACTGCAAATGCACAAGGAATTAGGCTCATGGGTTACTCTTCCATGTCACATACATCTTGGTGGAGCGCTCAAAATAATAAAGATTGAATACATGCACTCATCACCAAGCAAAGTGAATGATCATATAAGGATAAGTAAGATAGTATCATTTAACAAGCATAAGTGTAGCTTATGATCAAACACATGATCATCAATGTCTCACAGGTAATAGCATAGTATCTCAAGCAATCAAAAGCAAACAAAGTTCAACCAAGAAGACAAGAGAGAACAAAAGCAAACTCTCTCTCTCTCTCTCTCGAAGCCTATGATCTATACAATTTTCTCCCCCTTTGGCAACAAGTTACCAAAAAGTTCCTAGAAAATGCATAGTACTATATCGTCTCTCAGGCTTGGTCTTCAATTGGTGGTGTAGAGATGGCTCCTTGGACGAAAACTTCAGTGGATGTGGATGGAGCTGAAGGAGTTGGTGCTGGAGCTGGTTGTACTGGAGCTGTAGCTGGTGCAGATGAAGTGACTCTGGTGTCTGTCACTGGCTCTGCAGCTGATCTCTGAGCTCGGGGCACTCTAGCAAATGCATCAGTGGTTGTTCTGCCCTTCCTCTCCTGCATGTCATCCTGTAGTTGCTCCACAACTGACTGAATCTCAGTTACTTTGACATCCAAATCATAGAATTTTTGTTCCATGATTCTTTCTAGGCTCTCCTGGTTTTGAGTTAGGGTGGCCAACCCCTTCTCAATCCTCAGAGTTGATGCTATCAAGTAACCAAGCTGGTCCTGCTTGCTCTTCAAAAAGTACTCAGATGCCTCCTCTTGAGTTGGCATCTTGGTAGAATTCTCTTTCTTTTCTTTCTCCTTCTTCTCTTGAGCTTGTACTGATGATGGTTCATTTTCATTCATTACAACTTGATTGTCCTCAAAGTCTGGATAGAGAACAAAGTGTTCCTTATCCAACAGATACTTTCCTGTGCCCATCTTTGAGTTAATCAACTCCTGAATTTGTGGGGCATATCCACAACTTCTCTTTTGGTCTACTGTTGTCCTCTTGATAGTCTCAACTATGAGGCTCATGACCTTAAATTTCTGTGGCACATCAAATATGTGTAGCAAATTAATTGCATGCCCTCTGATCATGTTCTGGTCAATAGACTTGGGCAAAAGAGTGTGCCTTAGGATCCAGTTGATCGTTGGCAGCCCTGACAGAAGAAAATGGACTGACCCAAACTTGAAAGTTTCAAGTGCTTCATCTGGGATCTCCTTGTACATCTGTGACATAGAATTGTGATCCATCTTTTTCTTGGCATAGACGTCCAAGTCATCTTCACTCTCCTTTGGGGCATTGATCAGATTTGCCCATTCCTCAATGGTTGATTGGTATCTCGTTCCTTCATACATCCAAACAATTCTGGCATCTGGATAAAAATGTGATGTGGAGTAGAATTGCATAATGAGCTCATTGATACGTCTCCAACATATCTATAATTTTCGATTGCTCCATGCTACTTTATCTACTGTTTTAGGCAATATTGGGCTTTATTTTCCACTTTTATATTACTTTTGGGACTAACCTATTAACCGGAGGCCCAACGCAGATTTGTTGTTTTATGCCTATTTCAGTGTTTCGAGGAAAAGGAATATCAGACAGTGTCAAAACGGAACGAAATCAACTGGAGAAGTTATTTTTGGAAGGAAACCCACGATGGACTTGGACCCCACGCCGAAGATACGGAGGTGCTCACGAGGGGGGCGCGCCTCCCCCGGGCGCGCCCCGCCTCGTGGGGCCCCTTAGCTCCACCGACGCATCCTTTCACCCATATATACCTACGTGCCCTAAAACTTCCGAACAGAAGATAGATCGAGTTCCGCCATCGCAAGCCTCCGAACCACCAAAACCAATGGGACCCCTTTAGGTACTTCTGCCGGGGGGGGATCCATCTCCGGTGGCCATCTTCATCATCCCGACGCTCTCCATGACGAGAAGGGAGTAGTTCACCCTCGGGGCTGAGGGTATGTACCAGTAGCTATGTGTTTGATCTCTCTCTCTCGTGTTCTCTCTCGTGTTCTATGGCACGATCTTGATGTATCCCGAGCTTTGCTATTGTAGTTGGATCTTATGATGTTTCTCCCCCTCTACTCTCTTGTGATGAATTGAGTTTCCCCTTTGAAGTTATCTTAACGGATTGAGTCTATATGAGAACACTTGATGTATGTCTTGGTGATCAACTTGCGGGTTTCGTGACATTGGGAACCTATGCATAGGAGTTGGCACACGTTCTTGATTCTCCGGTAGAAACTTTGGGGCACTTTTTGAAGTACTTTGATGTTGGTTGGATGAATCTGAGATTGTGTGATGCATATCGTATAATCATGCCCACGGATACTTGAGGTGACAATGGAGTATCTAGGTGACATTAGGGTTTTGGTTGATTTGTATCTTAAGGTGTTATTCTAGTAAAAACTCCAGGGTTGTTTGTGACACTTATAGGAATAGCCCAACCGATTGATTTGAAAGAATAACTTTGAGGTGGTCTCGTACCCTACCATAATCTCTACGTTTGTTCCCCGCTATTAGTGGCTTCGGAGTGACTCTTTGTTGCATGTTGAGGGCTTGTCAAATTATCTATCTATGTTATTATTGTTGAGAGAACTTGCACTAGTGAAAGTATGAACCCTAGGCCTTGTTTCCTATCATTGCAATACCGTTTACGCTCACTTTTACCGTTAGTTACCTTGCTGTTTTTATTATTTCAGATTACAATTACTCTTTTCTACTATCTATTTTGCACTTGTATTACCATCTCTTCGCCGAACTAGTGCACCTATACAATTTGCCATTGTATTGGGTGTGTTGGGGACACAAGAGACTTTTTGTTATTTGGTTGCATGGTTGTTTGAGAGAGACCATCTTCCTCCACGCCTCTCATGGATTGATAAACCTTAGGTCATCCACTTGAGGAAATTTGCTACTGTCCTACAAACCTGTGCACTTGCAGGCCCAACAACGTCTACAAGAAGAAGGTTGTGTAGTAGACATCAAGCTCTTTTTAAAGCGCCGTTGTCGGGAGGCTAGGTAAGTGAAGGTATATTTTAGATCTTGCAATCGAATCTTTTTGTTTCTTGTTTTAGCACTAGTTAGTCTATAAAAGAAAATTACAAAAAAATGGAATTGAGTTTGTCTCATACGCTTCACCCTTTTAATATCTTTCGTGAGTATGATGGAAAGGATAATTGTGCTCAAGTGCTAGTAGAAGAAATCTCTAAATTGTTTGGCACTAAATCTTTGAATGATGAGCATGATTGCAATGTAGTTAGTACGAATTCTTTGAATATCCATGATGCTAATGATAATTGCACTAGTTATGATGAAAATATCTCTTAGGAGCATGCCAACTTTTGTGGAGTGCATGTTTGCATGAACACACCAAATAGAGAATATATTTATTGCAAGAGGCATAAGCGCTTAGAAACTAAATTGTTGCAAGAAAGGCTAGATGTTTGTGCTGAAAATTTAAATTTTCTTGGCCGTACTTGTGGACTTTGCCATGAAAGTGGTCATTTAGCTATCTGATGCAAATTGTTTCATGATCTAATCGTGTCCAAAAATTATGATGAGTTGATTTCCCTCGCACATTATAATGAGCTTAGTTTGCTTATGGGTTGCGAAGAAATGAAACGTTTAACTAATTATCTTCCAGAATTTGCCCGTTACAAACTTCTTGGTTTTGATCTAGAAAAGATTTATATGTATTGTGCGGTGAATTGCATTGAAAATATTTATATTGCCAATTACATAAAGAAAAGAAAACAAATAGAAGATGAAGAGAATGCTAACGAAAGGGAAGAGACTTCCCAATATCCTCCTATTATTTCTTATGATGAATCAGGTAACGAAGAGGAGCCTTCTATTCAACCAATCTCATTAATAAGGAGCTCCAAAAAGAGGATTGAACCCACACATGATGTGGTGAAGAAGAAGAAAAGAAAAAGGAAGAGAGGTAAAAAGGTATCTCTCCCAAATAAAGTTGCTCCTATTATTGCTATGCCTCATGAAAATGATACACTTGATGATGATCTCGTTATGCCTATTGCTTGTTGTGATGATTATGATTGGGAAGATAATGATACTTCTTATGATCTTGAGAATCTTTTTGGCACTTGTTTGGAAGAATATAATAATTGCTATACTGTTGGTGCTATCCATACTATTAATGATGAGAGTGATTATGCTTATGATATGAAAAGGCCCAAGCTTGGGGAAGCTATGTTTGATGAGGATGACATATTTGAGAATATATTTGCTGCAATTAATGTTTGTCCCAAGCTTGGGGATGCTATGTTTAATAATGATTATATTTTTAGCCTATCAAGTTTTGATATGCAAAGTTGTTATGATGATAGCATGCCTCCTACCTATGATGATTATATTGATGAAACTGGGTTCGGAAGAGTGTCAACTTTAGGAATTAGTGATCCCACTATTTTGGAGGATGTTGGATTTTATTGTGATGAATATGAAAGTGGATTTGGAAGAGTGTCAACTTTATTTAGTGATTCCACTATCTTGGGAGAGGTTTCAATCGAGTATGATGAGAACGAAGTTGCTACTTATGATGATTATTGTGATGCAACTTATGTTATAAAGAGTAGTGATGATTATATTTATAAAACTTGTCATGATTATGAGTACCCTTTCTCTGAACATTACTCTTTTAATGTGGAAACAATTTTTAGTGTTCAAGTCTCTTATGATACTCCGACTATTCCGAATGAGAAGAAATTTGCTTATGTGGAGACTAATAAAATTTCTATGCTTGTAGATCATGAAAAGAATGCTTTAGGTGCTGGTTATATTGTTTAATTCATTCATGATGCTACTGAAAATTATTATGAGGGAGGAATATATTCTAGTAGGAATTGCAATAATATCAAGTTTCCTCTCTATGTGCTTAAAATCTTGAAGTTATGCTTGTTTTACCTTCCTATGCAAGTTGATTCTTGTTCCCATAAGTTGTTTGCTCACAAAATCCCTATGCATAGGAAGTGGGTTAGACTTAAATGTGCTAGCCATATTCTTCATGATGCTCTTTTTATGTTTCAATTCTTATCTCTTATGTGAGCATCATTGAAATCATCATGCCTAGCTAGGGGCTTTAAACGATAGCGCTTGTTGGGAGGCAACCCAATTTTATATTAGTTTCTTGCTTTTTGGTTCTGTTTAGGAATAAATAATCCATCTAGATTCTGTTTAGATGTGTTTTCATGTTTTAATTAGTGTTTGTGCCAAGTAGAACCTTTGGGAAGACTTGAGTGAAGTCTTTATGATCATGCTGTAAAAAACAGAAACTTTAGTGCTCACGAGATTAGCTATAACTTTTTACTGGAGAGTGATATTTAGTTGATTCTTTTTGAAGATGATTACTAGACAAATTCCTCAGGTCTACCAATTTATTTTAGAATTTTTGGAGTTCCATAAGTATACGTTGAATACAGATTACTACAGTCTGTTCTATTTTTGACAGATTCTGTTTTCATTGTGTTGCTTGCTTATTTTGATGAATCTATGGCTAGTAAAATAGTTTATAAACCATAGAGAAGTTGAAATACAGTAGGTTTAACACCAATATAAATAAATAATGAGTTCATTACAGTACCTTGAAGTGGTGTTTTGTTTTCTTTCGCTAACGGAGCTCACGAGTTTTCTGTTAAGTTTTGTGTTGTGAAGTTTTCAAGTTTTGGGTAAAGATTCGATGGACTATGGAATAAGGATTGGCAAGAGCCTAAGCTTGGGGATGCCCAAGGCACCCCAAGGTAATATTCAAGTATAACCAAGAGCCTAAGCTTGGGGATGCCCCGGAAGGCATCCCCTCTTTCGTCTTTGTTCATCGGTAACTTTACTTGGAGCTATATTTTTATTCACCACATGATATGTGTTTTGCTTGGAGCGTCATTTTATTTTCTTTAGCTTTGCTTGCTGTTCGAATAAAGTATCAAGATATGAAATTATTAAATGAGAGAGCCATACATGAATTGGAATTTGATAGAATACTCTATGTGCTTCACTTATATCTTTTGAGCTTGATAGTTTTGCTCATAGTGCTTCACTTATATCTTTTGAGCGTGATAATTTTTGCTCTAGTGCTTCACTTAGATCTTTTAGAGCACGGTGGTGGATTTTTTTAAAAGAAACTTGATCTCTCATGCTTCACTTAGATTATTTTGAGAGTCTTAAATAGCATGGTAATTTGCTTAAAATCATAATATGCTAAGCATACAAGATTTGTAAGAATTCTTATGAGTGTGTTGAATACTAAGAGAAGTTTGATGCTTGATGATTGTTTTGAGATATGAAGATGGTGATATTAGAGTCATGCTAGTTGAGTAGTTGTGAATTTGAGAAATGCTTGTGTTGAAGTTAGCAAGTCTCGTAGCATGCACGTATGGTTAAAGTTGTGTAACAAATTTGAAACATGAAGTGTACCTGGCTTGTGCATCCTTATGAGTGGCGGTCGGGGACGAGCGATGGTCTTTTCCTACCAATCTATCCCCCTAGGAGCATGCGCGTAGTATTTGATTTTTGATGACTTCTAAATTTTTGCAATAAGTATATGAGTTCTTTTGACTAATGTTGAGTCCATGGATTATACACACTTTTACCTTTCCGCCTTTGCTAGCCTCTTCGGTACCGTGCATTGCCCTTTCTCACCTTGAGAGTTGGTGCAAACTTCACCGGTGCATCCAAACCCCGTGATATGATACGCTCTATCACACATAAACCTCCTTATATCTTCCTCAAAACAGCCACCATACCTACCTATTATGGCATTTCCATAGCCATTCCGAGATATATTGCCATGCAACTTTCCACCGTTCCGTTCATCATCATTATGACATACTTTACTTTTGTCATATTGCCATTGCATGATTATGTATTTGACATCGTATTTGTGGCAAAGCCACCATGCATTATTTTTCATACATGTCACTCTTGATTCATTGCACCATCCCGGTACACCACCGGAGGCATTCATATAGAGTCATACTATGTTCTAGTATCGAGTTGTAATCATTGAGTTGTAAATCAATAGAAGTGTGATGATCATCATTATTAGAGCATTGCCCAAAAAAAAGAGAAAGGCCAAAAAAAGGAAAGGCCCAAAAAAAGAGAAAGGCCAAAAAAAAAGGGAAGGCCAAAAAAAAGAAAATAAATAAAAAGGGCAATGTTACTATCCTCTTTTTCCACACTTGTGCTTCAAAGTAGCACCTTGTTCTTCATGTAGTGAGTCTCATATATTGTGCTTCAAAATAGCACCTTGTTCTTCATATAGAGAGTCTCATAAGTTTTCTTGTTTATACTAGTGGGAATTTTTCATTATAGAACTTGGCTTGTATATTCCTACGATGGGCTTCCTCAAATGCCCTAGGTCTTCATGAGCAAGCGGGTTGGATGCACACCCACTAGTTTTATTTTGTTGAGCATTCATAGCTCTAGTGCATTCGTTGCATGGCCTCCCTACTCCTCATGTTGACATCAATTAATGGGCATCTCCATAGCCCGTTGATTATCCTCGTCAATGTGAGACTTTCTCCTTTTTTGTCTTCTCCACACAATCCCCATCATCATATTCTATTCCACCCATAGTGCTATATCCATGGCTCACACTCATGTCTTGCGTGAAGGTTGAAAAAGTTTGAGATTATTTAAGTATGAAACAATTTCTTGGCTTGTCATCGGGGGTATAGAAGTTGGGAACATCTTTGTGTGACGGAAATGAAGCATAGCCTAACTATATGATTTTGTAGGGATGAACTTTCTTTTGCCATGTTATTTTGAGAAGACATGATTACTTTGATTAGTATGCTTGAAGTATTATTATTTTTGTGTCAATATGAACTTTTGTCTTGAATCTTTCGGATCTGATATTCATATCACAAGTAAGAAGAATTACATTGAAATTATGCCAAAGTATCACTCCGCATCAAAAATTCTTTTTTATCACTTACCTACTCGAGGACGAGCAGGAATTAAGCTTGGGGATGCTTGATACGTCTCCAACGTATCTATAATTTTTGATTGCTCCATGCTACTTTATCTACTGTTTTAGGCAATACTGGGCTTTATTTTCCACTTTTATATTACTTTTGGGACTAACCTATTAACCGGAGGCCCAGCCCAGATTTGCTGTTTTATGCCTATTTCAGTGTTTCGAGGAAAAGGAATATTAGACGTAGTCAAAACGGAACGAAATCAACTGGAGAAGTTATTTTTGGAAGGAAACCCACCTGATGGACTTGGACCCCACGTCAGAAGATACGGGAGGTGCTCACGCGGGTGGGGGGCACGCCCTCCCCCCTGGGCGCGCCCCCTACCTATTGGGGCCCCCGTAGCTCCACTGACGTACTCCTTTCACCCATATATACCTACGTACCCTAAAACTTCCAGAACAGAAGATAGATCGGGAGTTCTGCCGCCGCAAGCCTCCAGAACCACCAAAACCAATCGGGACCCCTTTCGGTACCTGCCGGAGGGGGATCCATCTCCGTGGCCATCTTCATCATCCCGACGCCTCCATGACGAGAAGGAGTAGTTCACCCCGGGCTGAGGGTATGTACCAGTAGCTATGTGTTTGATCTCTCTCTCGTGTTCTCTCTCGTGTTCTATGGCACGATCTTGATGTATCCCGAGCTTTGCTATTGTAGTTGGATCTTATGATGTTTCTCCCCCTCTACTCTCTTGTGATGAATTGAGTTTCCCCTTTGAAGTTATCTTAACGGATTGAGTCTATATGAGAACACTTGATGTATGTCTTGGTGATCAACTTGCGGGTTTCGTGACATTGGGAACCTATGCATAGGAGTTGGCACACGTTCTTGATTCTCCGGTAGAAACTTTGCGGCACTTTTTGAAGTACTTTGATGTTGGTTGGATGAATCTGAGATTGTGTGATGCATATCGTATAATCATGCCCACGGATACTTGAGGTGACAATGGAGTATCTAGGTGACATTAGGGTTTTGGTTGATTTGTATCTTAAGGTGTTATTCTAGTAAAAACTCCAGGGTTGTTTGTGACACTTATAGGAATAGCCCAACAGATTGATTTGAAAGAATAACTTTGAGGTGGTCTCGTACCCTACCATAATCTCTACGTTTGTTCCCCGCTATTAGTGGCTTCGGAGTGACTCTTTGTTGCATGTTGAGGGCTTGTCAAATTATCTATCTATGTTATTATTGTTGAGAGAACTTGCACTAGTGAAAGTATGAACCCTAGGCCTTGTTTCCTATCATTGCAATACCGTTTACGCTCACTTTTACCGTTGGTTACCTTGCTGTTTTTATTATTTCAGATTACAATTACTCTTTTCTACTATCTATTTTGCACTTGTATCACCATCTCTTCGCCGAACTAGTGCACCTATACAATTTGCCATTGTATTGGGTGTGTTGGGGACACAAGAGACTTTTTGTTATTTGGTTGCAGGGTTGTTTGAGAGAGACCATCTTCCTCCTACGCCTCTCGCAGATTGATAAACCTTAGGTCATCCACTTGAGGGAAATTTGCTACTGTCCTACAAACCTGTGCACTTGCAGGCCCAACAACGTCTACAAGAAGAAGGTTGTGTAGTAGACATCACTCATCATTCCAGTTTGTGAGCTTCTGCCCAACAAAATCTGCAACTCCACACACACTAAAGATGTCATATACTCCTGGATAATGTTCTTCATTTTCCTTCATGTAGGTCTAGTCGACCCACCTCATATCACACACTATAGGCTTCTTGTCCAACAAGATTGTCTCATAGAAATCCTGTTGTTCCTTTGTGTGGAACCTGTAATCAACAGCAGTCCTTCTCCTGGTGGCATATGGATCTGACTCTCTCCATAGCCTCAACCCTGAATCTCTCCTGATCTTCATGTTCTCAGCCACAGGATGAGCATCAATGTGGTCTGGAATCTTGGGTTTGAGCTTCCTCAGGACTTGTCCTTCATCATCTTCCTCAGCAGCAACATCAGGCACTGGGGCCTTGTTCTTCTCAGCAGCTGGTATACTCCTGGTATTCCTCTTTGGTGCACTCTTGGGCTTGGAGGCAGCTTTGGGTGCATCTTTGGGCTTTTATGTTGCACCCCTGACCTTATAGCATCACCCATCAGCTTTTGTGCCTTGGGTGCTGGTGCAGCAACCTCTTCTTCTTCTTCTTCCATCATGGAAGACTTTCCAATCACTCTGGCCATGGTCTTTTTGACCCTTTACTTCCTTTTCTTTCCTTCTGCAGCAGGCTCTTTGGGTTGGGATTCCAAAGATGCTTGAGTGGAGGCTCTGGCTTTAGACATGGGTTGTCTTCCTACTGGCCTTTTGATCTTCATCCCTGGCTTAACTGCAGCTGAGCTGTACTCCTTCTTGAGCACTTTCTTCTTTGAAATAGCCTCATCTTCTACTGCCACATAATCCTCATCCTCAGATTCTGAGGTTTTCTTCTTCCTTGTCCTGGTGGCAGCTTTGGGCAAATTGCTCGGAGTGCTTCTGCTTCCTTCATCTGAGCTGCTAGAGGGACTAGTGCCCTCACTCATGTGAATCTGCTCTTCTTCCCTGTTCTGACTGTCACGTTGGTCTGACATGATGCAAACACTGACTGCTGACCCTGTGAATAATTATAGATGAGATAGAGTGGATGAGCATCACAAAATGCAGAGATTTTTGCAAAAGAATGATTCAAAAACTTAGTTTTAGTTTTCCACAGAAAGCATTTCGGATCAACCGATTTTCAAACTCGGTGATACCGAAGCAGTTTTGGAACCTAAACTAGTGAACTCGGTCAGACCGAGTCACAGTTTGGTGGCACCGAGACTGCTAGGGTTTCACAAAGTTTTAAAATCGGTCACACTGATTAGCAATTCTCGGTCAGACCGAGAGTTACTAGTGCAATGGCGTTAGCCGAATCGGTGGGACCGAGTTTTTCAACTCGGTGGGTCCGAGATGGTTTCGGCGGAAACCTAACCTAAATTTTCAAATCGCATCTATTCTAAGGATTGTTTTGACTGGATAGAGGTGTTTCAATCGTGGCAAGAATCATAATGAACACAATGTGCTGAGAATCAGACGAGGATAGCACTGTGATCGAGTTCATACCCTAGTTCGGCGATGAACTCACTATGGCGACAACGGCGGAGATGAAATCTGTTGACGGCGGCGGAGACCAGCGACAGGAGGCAGCTGGCGACGAAGTTGACGATTCGTAGACCTAGAAAGCAGAGCGAGCTATGCGCGGGCGAAGAGGTTTGGAGAAAGTTTTCCAAAATTTTGCCCGTGTGAATATATAGCCCGACACTGTCGGTGTGACCGAGTGGAACAACTCGGTGGCACCGAGATGCATAACTGTTGATGCGATAAAGAACTCGGTTTGACCGAAGTTCAAATCGGTTGCACCGAGATTGAAAACCTAGATCGACTTATTGATCTCGGTATGACCGAAATGGAGGAATCGGTCAGACCAAAAAGCACAAAGAAGTTTTGGAAGTTTAAGTCTATGACGAATCGGGGACTCCGAGTGCTCCTCACACAGAGTGGTTCGAATCTGACTTGATCAAATTTTGTGATGTAGCATGAATAGAGTTTGAGACAAGAAAAGCATAGATAGCTAGAGAAGGTTCTTAGGCATTCTTGTCCATCCACTTGGCCAAAGAAAAAGAAACCAATCAATCAAAGCAACAAGTGGATGTCCTCGTATGAGTAAAATATACGACCAACATGCTCACACAATAAAATGACAAATGAAATATGTGGCAAAGCATGCACAACCAATTCTAGCATCTATCAAACAATTGGCGATGACTAGGTCATCTATATATTAGTATATTGACTTAGGAGTCAAATGAGAACATTTGATCATAGGTCATACTCATCGTTTAATCTCAAGTGGGGTTACCACTTTTACATAATGCATTGATGTGTTCACATCATTAGAGTTGCTTTGACTCAATTCTTTGAGTTAAGCTCCCCCTAGATGTGAGATCCCCCCTTAGAGGGATGAACTAACCTTGGGTCTTGTCGATGATGACTTCATGTAGGTGTTGAAGATGTGGATGCTCAATGTTTATGTAGATCCTTTGGAGCAATCCTTTGGAGTGAGTTGCACTTTCAATACCTACATGGGTTAGTCCCACAAGGAACAAACAAGAATATCCATAGACATAGAGTGATGCACACACAAGATGATGCCCATGAAAACATTAGGTTACCTTGTCCCTTGCCTTACCAACATGAGGGTTTTGTGACTCCTTGAACTAGTGCAAGATATGGAAGTTGATTGCACTTGTCCTTGCCATAATGATATGAGTGAAGAATGTTGGCGGAGTCACCCTCAAGAACTCTCTAGTTCTTCTTCTTCGGGATCCACATCATCTTGATGGGAATCCTTGGAGTTGTAGTTGTACTTGATGAAGTAGAACTTGACGTAGTCTTGGGAACCCACTTGACCAAGGCCTTAGGTGCTTCTTCAAATGCATCAATCTCCTCTTGAAGCTTGTCCTTGCCTTTGTTCTTGTGGTCTTGTGGTGGAAGATCATCTTGTGCTTGTGTTCCCTTGAAGGAAGTAGGATCATACTTCTCTTGTTGAGGAACAAACTTCGTCTTGGGGTATTTATCTTCTTCCCACTCAACTCCATTGGCATTAAACTTTCGTTCAAAACCAACACCTTGATTCTTCCGGTGCCTTCCTTGCTTGCGTACAATTTCCTCGAATTGCTTACTCCCGGCAAGGCTTTTGTAAACACCTTTCTCTATAATTCCCTTCAATAAGCTATTTTCTTGCTCAAGTGTAACTTGGCTAAGAGAATCATTAGTGGAATCAAGAGAACTACTAGAAGCAACAATATTGGATTTAGCATTATTATTGTTACTATTAGAGGAAGAATCTTTCTTGTTCTTGTTACTAGACTTGACTTGTGGCATGTAAGTAGATAAGAGTAAACGCTTGGCAATGTAAGAAGAACTTTTATTACGGAGATCATCATTGATTGCCTTTAAGAACTCATGCTCTTGCTCAAGATTGAGCTTTTCAAAGCGTAACTTCTCATGAGCCCTTAAAAGTTCTCGATGATCTTCGAAGATAGTTTCATGAGCTAACTTAAGAGTTTTTAGTTCTTTAGTTAGATGCTCAATCTTCTCCTTATCATTGTCATTCGTTTTATCTTGATTAGCATGACTAATTGACATTTCATCATAGTATTCATCACTAGAGTTGTCAATAAGTAAATCATCATCACCTAACAAGTCATCTTCATCACTATTAAAATCAACATACTCGGGGTGTGTTACCTTAGGACCTTTGGCCATGAAGCATCTTCCAATTCCTTCATTTGGTGAGTCAAATATGTCGTAGGAGTTGGTTGACACAAGTGCTAGACCGGAAACACCTTCATCTTGAGTATATTCGGAGTCGGAGTGATATCTTCTCTCGGAGTGATTGTCGGAGTCGGAGCCGGATACCCATTCACCAACATGAGCTTGATGTCTTCGTTTTGTGTAGCTCTTTGATGACTTGTCCTTTCTTTCCGAATCCTTGCTTCTCCATGAGGGTCTTCATTCATAACGATCATCTCTACTCCTTCTCTCTCTTGGTGGTGATTCTTCTCTTCTACTTCTTCTTTTTGGAGAATCTTCTCTTCTTTTGTAGGGTGTCGTACACTCATTGGAATAGTGTTCGGGTCTCCCACAATTGTAGCAATTGCGCTCTCGACTAGAAGATCTTTTGTCATTGTATGACCTTGACTTAGAGCTTCTTTCTTTGCTTCTACTCTTATAGAATTTGTTGAAGTTCTTCACCATTAAGCTCAATTCTTCATTGAAGGTTTGTTTCTCACTTGATGATGTGGGGGCTTCACATGAGGCTTTGTAAGCACCACTCGACTTGTTGTGAAGTTCCTCCTTATCCATGAGTGACATCTCATGAGCAACAATTCTTCCAATGACTTCCGTTGGCTTGAGATCTTTGTAATTTGGCATCAATTGGATCAATGTGCACACGGTATCATATTTTCCATCCAATGCTCTTAGGATCTTCTTGATGATGAATCTGTCGGTCATCTCTTCACTTCCTAAGCCGGCAATCTCATTTGTGATAAGAGCAAGCCTAGAGTACATTTCAGCGACACCTTCACCATCCTTCATTTTGAACTTGTCAAGCTGACTTTGGAGCACATCCAACTTGGATTCCTTGACGGAGTCGGTACCTTCATGCATATCAATCAAAGTATCCCAAATTACCTTTGCATTCTCAAGACGGCTGATTTTGTTGAATTCTTTGGGGCACAATCCATTGAAGAGGATATCACAAGCTTGAGCGTTGTATTGCAGCATCTTCAATTCATCCGCGTTAGCTTCACGGTTCGGTTCTCTCCCATCAAAGAATTCACCTTGCAAGCCAATACACACAATAGCCCAAACGGCGGGGTTATGTCTGAGAATATGCATTTTCATCTTATGCTTCCAACTAGCAAAATTAGTGCCATCAAAGTAAGGACCTCTATGGTGATAATTTCCCTCGCTAGACGCCATACTCTCCAAGGTTGTGAAACCAAGGCTATGACCACCAAAAGCTATGGAAATCAAAGCAAATGGAGACCAAAGCTCTGATACCTCTTGTAGGACCTTGAAGTATGTCTAGAGGGGGGTGATTAGACTACTTAACCAATTAAGAACTTAACCTTTTCCCAATTTTAGACTTTGGCAGATTTTAGCTATCTTTGCATAAGTCAAGAAATCTTCACACAATTCAAGCAAGCATGCAAAGAGTGTATAGGCAGCGGAAATTAAAGCATGCAACTTGCAAGAATGTAAAGGGAAGGGTTTGGAGGATTCAAACACAATTGGAGACACGGATGTTTTTGTCGTGGTTCCGATAGGTGGTGCTATCGTACATCCACGTTGATGGAGACTTCAACCCACGAAGGGTAACGGTTGCGCGAGTCCACGGAGGGCTCCACCCACAAAGGGTCCACGAAGAAGCAACCTTGTCTATCCCACCATGGCCTTCGCCCACGAAGGACTTGCCTCACTAGCGGTAGATCGTCATGAAGTAGGCTATCTCCTTGCCCTTACAAACTCCTTGGTTCAACTCCACAATCTTTTCGGAGGCTCCCAAGTGACACCTAGCCAACCTAGGAGACACCACTCTCCAAGAAGTAACAAATGGTGTGTTGATGATGAACTCCTTGCTCTTGTGCTTCAAATGATAGTCTCCTCAACACTCAACTCTCTCTCATAGGATTTGGATCTGGTGGAAAGAAGATTTGAGTGGAAAGCAACTTGGGGAAGGCTAGAGATCAAGATTCATATGGTAGGAATGAAATATCTTGGCCTCAACACATGAGTAGGTGGTTCTCTCTC
The DNA here is from genome assembly GCA_021605205.1 of Aegilops longissima. Lineage (NCBI taxonomy): Eukaryota > Viridiplantae > Streptophyta > Magnoliopsida > Poales > Poaceae > Aegilops > Aegilops longissima. Next base: position 134,715,770 of record CM038679.1, read on the forward strand.
AGAACTGGTAAGCTAGAAGTGTAGGTTTGTTCTGATGGCTCTCTCCATGAATGAAGAGGAGGTGGAGGGGTATATACAGCCTCCACACAAAATCTAACCGTTACACACAATTTACCAAACTCGGTGGGACCGAATCAACAAACTCGGTTGGACCGATTTAGTAAACCTAGTGACCGTTAGTGATTTCGGTGGGACCGACATGCAACTCGGTAGGACCGATATGATCAGGGTTAGGGCATAACGTAATCTCGGTGAGACCGATTACACAAACTCGGTGAGACCGATTTTGGTAATTAGCTAACCAGAGGGTTGGTCAGGTAAACTCGGTGGGACCGATTCGCTCTTTTCGGTGAGACCGAAATGTTACGAAAGGGAAACAGAGAGTTTACATTGCAATCTCGGTGGGACCGATCGCTTACTTCGGTTAGACCGAAACGTTACGAAGGGAAACAGAGAGATTACAATCCCATCTCGGTGAGACCGAGATCCCTATCGGTGAGACCGATTTGCCTAGGGTTTGTGGCAGTGGCTAAGACATCCAAACTCGGTGGCGCCGGATAGAAAGAATCGGTAGGACCGATTTTGACTTTGGGTTTAGGTCATATGTGGAAGTAAGAAAGTAGTTGAGGGTATTTGGAGCATATCACTAAGCACTTGAAGCAAGAGGCTCATTAAGCAACACCTCATCCCTCCTTGATAGTATTGGCTTTTCCTATAGACTCAATATGATCTTGGATCACTAAAATGTAAAATGTAGAGTCTTGAGCTTTTGAGCTTGAGCCAATCCTTTGTCCTTAGTATTTTGAGGGATCCACTTTCATCATCCATGCCATGCCATTCATTGAGCTTTCCTGAAATATTTGTCTTGGAATAGCATTAGCTCAATGAGCTATATGTTGTTATGAATTACCAAAACCAACTAGGGATAGTTGCACTTTCACTAACGTTGTCATGGTCCCTAAGAAGGACAATTCACTTCGCATGTGCATCGACTTCAAGCATATCAACCGGGCCTGGCCGAAGGATCACTTTCCTCTCCCTCGCATCGATCAGATAGTCGATTCAACTGTGGGATGTGAGCGTTTGTCCTTTTTGGACGCTTATTCCGGGTATCATCAGATCTGTCTGTTTGGACCCGATGAAATTAAAACAGCTTTCATCACCCCATTCGGGTGCTTCTGTTATGTCACTATGCCATTCGGTCTGAAGAACGCTGGAGTAACATTCATGCGGATGATTCAGAAGTGTTTACTCACTCAAATCAGTCGGAATGTGGAAGCGTACATGGATGACATTGTGGTCAAGTCACGCAAAGGTTCCGACCTACTGACTGACCTTGCTGAAACCTTTGCCAACCTTAGAAGGTACGATATCAAGCTTAATCCATCAAAGTGCACATTCGGAGTTCCAGGAGGAAAGTTACTCGGTTTTCTCGTTTCCGAACGAGGGATCGATGCTAACCCCAAGAAAGTTGGTGCCATACTCCGAATGAAACGCCCAGTGCGTGTGCATGATGTCCAGAAGCTTACTGGTTGTTTGGCTGCCCTAAGTCGATTCATTTCCAGACTCGGTGAGAAGGTGCTACCTCTCTACCGACTGATGAAGAAGTCAGATAAGTTCGAGTGGACTCCCGAAGCTGATGCAGCGTTTGCAGAGCTAAAAGCCCTGCTTTCCACCCAGCCGGTGCTTGCTGCCCCAATCAGCAAAGAGCCTTTACGGCTTTATATAGCAGCCACTGGACAAGTCGTCAAGACAAGATTTACGGTCGAGCGAGAAGAAGAGGGAAAAGCCTATAAAGTTCAGCGCCGGTTTATTATGTTTCTGAAGTTCTGACTCCGTCGAAACAGAGATATCCGCACTATCAGAAGCTTGTTTATGGGATTTATATGACCATGAAGAAGGTTGCACACTATTTCTCCGACCACTCATTACGATCGTCGCCGACGCTCCATTATCGAGATTTCGCACTGTGAGAGATGCAACTGGTCGAGTGGCAAAATGGGCGATTGAACTCCTTCCCTTAGATATTCAGTTTGAGGCAAAGAAAGCTATCAAGTCCCAAGCAATAGCTGATTTCCTCGCTGAGTAGATGGAACAGCAACTGCCGACTCAAGTTCACTCGGAGCACTGGACCATGTTCTTTGATGGTTCCAAGATGCTGAATGGTTCGGGTGCCGGGGTGGTATTAGTATCCCCCCGAGGAGACAAGCTCAGATATGTACTCCAGATTCACTTTGATTCCTCCAATAACGAAGCAGAATATGAAGCACTCTTATATGGGTTGCGCATGGCCATTTCACTCGGCGTCCGTCGCCTCATGGTCTATGGCGACTCAGATTTGGTGGTCAATCAAGTGATGAAAGAGTGGGACGTCAGAAGCCCAGCCATGACTGGCTACTGCAATGCGGTGAGAAAGTTGGAAAAGAAGTTTGAGGGGTTAGAGCTCCATCATATACCCCGACTGAAGAATCAAGCAGCCGATGATTTGGCGAAGATAGGTTCCAAGAGAGAAGCCATTCCCAGCAATGTGTTTCTGGAACACATTCACACACCGTCCATTCAAGAAGATCCTTTTACAGAAGAGCCCCCGCAACCTAAGAGCGCCACAGATCCGACTGAAGTCGAGGTCCTAGCCGTGGTCGACCTAATCATGGAGGTTCTAGTCATCACTCCCGACTGGACAGTACATTACATCATGTACATCCTTAGGAAAGAACTCCCAGAGGATGAAGAAGAGGCTCGACAGATCGTCCATCGATCCAAGGCCTTTACGGTGATAAGGGGACAATTGTTCAGGGAAAGTGTGACTGGGGTCAGTCAGAAATGCATAACACCAGAAGAAGGTCAAATGATCCTCAACGACATCCACTCGGGGACTTGTGGTCACCATGCGTCCTCTCGGGCCATTGTGGCCAAAGCATACCGAGCCGGGTTTTATTGGCCACGAGCAAATGAAATGGCGAAAGATATAGTCGACAAATGTGAAGGTTGCCAGTTTTACTCTGACATGTCTCACAAGCCTGCATCAGCCCTGAAGACCGTTCCCCTCGTCTGGCCCTTTGCTGTTTGGGGATTGGATATGCTTGGGCCACTGAGAACTGGTAGGAGCGGATTTACTCATGTGCTTGTAGCAGTCGACAAGTTCACCAAATGGATCGAAGCTAAACCTATCAAGAATCTTGAAGCCAGCACCGTTGTCAGCTTCATCAGAGAATTGACATTCAGATATGGAGTTCCACACAGCATCATCACTGACAACGGGTCGAACTTCGATTCTGATGAGTTTAGAGCTTTCTGCGCTTCTCAGGACACACGAGTCGACTATGCTTCAGTCGCTCACCCGCAGTCGAATGGTCAAGCAGAAAGGGCAAATGGTCTAATCTCAAAGGACTGAAACCCCGACTGATGCGTGATCTCAAGCACGCAGCAGGCGCCTAGGTCGATGAACTTCCATCAGTTCTTTGGGGTTTGAGAACAACTTCCAATCGGTCGACCGGACGAACTCCTTTCTTTTTGGTCTATGGAGCCGAAGCTGTTCTGCCAAGTGACCTGCTCCACAACGCACCCCGAGTCAAGCTCTTCTCTGAAGAGGAAGAGGAACAGGCCCGGCAGGATTCGGTCGATCCCTTAGAAGAGGAAAGAGAGATGGCATTGATCCGGTCGACCATCTATCAGCAAGATTTGCGTCAATTCCACGCCAGAAACGTGAGGGGTCGAGCCTTTCAAGAGGGAGACTTGGTTCTTCGAGTGGATCAGCAGAAGCCACACAAGCTTGCCCCTGCTTGGGAAGGCCCCTTCATTATCACCAGAGTTCTCCACAATGGAGCGTACCGTCTTTACAATATCAAGCATCAGAAAGACGAGCCACGACCTTGGAATGTGGAGCTGCTCTGCCCCTTTTATACTTAAGTACTCACTCGAATGAGATGTAAAAAGAAATACCTTTGTAGTTTATTTATTAAAGACAAGAGCTTTATAATCTTCCTAAACGATTGTTGTTGGTTTTGTTTCCGTTTGAAATCCCCCAGTGGGTGACTTTGCTGCGAATCCGTTTCGCCCAAGTCTGAAAAATCCTATCGAGTGGTGAGCAAGCCTCTCACTCGGAGGCTTAGCTACGAATCCGTTTCGCCTAAGTTCAAAAAATCCTACCGAGTGGTGAGCAAGCCTCTCACTCGGAGGCTTAGCTGCGAATCCGTTTCGCCTAAGTTCAAAAAATCCTACCGAGTGGTGAGCAAGCCTCCCACTCGGAGGCTTAGCTGGGAATCCGTTTCCCCTAAGTTCAAAAAATCCTACCAAATGGTGAGCAAGCCTCCCACTCAGAGGCTTAGCTGCGAATCCATTTCGCCTAAGTTCAAAAAATCCTACCGAGTGGTGAGCAAGCCTCCCACTCGGGGGCTTAGCTGCGGTCAAGTACTCGCCTAAGTTTGAAAAATCCTACCGAGTGGTGAGAAAGCCTCTCACTCGGGG